>OV815273.1:62731004-63411838 GCA_929108145.2 Limnephilus rhombicus
CAACTTGTTTTTGCTCAACTACTGTTTGAACTGTGAACTCTGGTGTCCTTAATTTTTCCTAACTCGACTTCTAGGTAAAAACAACTATTTTATTATAATTTGGATTTTTTTTTAAATAATTTCCCTCAGGGCTTAGGTCATCTTTGGGGATGATGTGCGGAGGGTCTTATTAAGAAAGTGAGGAGAGAAAGAAGGAAGAAGGAAAAAGCTATGAGGAGTAGGTAGGAATCTGGGGTTGAGTGTGTCTCCTCCTCACCCCATAAACCGGGGCACCCTTGACCTGTGGCAGAGTTGTTTGTTATCCAATAAATGATTCCCGGGCGGAGGTATCCATACCTGCTTTTCAAATTGAATACATAGTTACATAGTTATAAATAGCATATATAGTTAAAATAACATACTCATATGTTTACATAAATTTGAAAAAAAGGATTCGTTGAATTTTTATATTTGTAATTAGAATAAAATTGGTGTGGGCAATTTATAGTTCAGTTTATTTATCCTCGAATCCTTGTAGTTTTTGTTACGCCACAGCTTTTAGTCCAATATTTTAAGTTAGCTGATGGCATGAACAGAGTATGTTTCTCTTGATACAAAAGTGGTAAATAATAATTGAATTTCAAGTGTTGCCATGCAGATTCAGCGGCGTGCGGTAGCTACTCGTAAATTATCCCCAGAGAGTATGCAGATGTGACGTGCAATGTGTACGTGAATAATAAGCTAAACTTTGCAGTTGGCAATGCACGGGGCTTGAATAACTACACAAGTAAATAAACTTGCACAAATAGAGATGAAAGTTTTTTTGGTATTTGAAAGCGATAAATTAAACACTCATTATAAAGTACGAGGTTAGTTAATTTGTTGATTTGTACTTACACAAATCGAGCAAATTTGTGCAAATAAAAGTGTTTGTCAATAAGTACCTACCTACACCTAGTTGAAGTAATATTTTAGTTCATAAACGGTAAAGAAGTGCTGCAGCCTATATGCAACGTGGTGTATTTGCAATACTTTTTTATAGTAGCTTCCCGAGGAAAAAATATCCCTCAGGGGGATGCTGTTTGGAGTTTTTTTTAGGGAAAAGAAGGAGAGAAAGTCCTGGGAAGGAAACACTAGGGATGACCTGTGGCAGGGTTATTTATACAATAAATGTTCCCACAATCGCCTCCCAAAATTTATTACAGATATTTAATGCACAGATACAAAAATTATGGACAACAGAAATAGCGGGCAAAGGTCACTAAATAGCATTTAACAAAGATTTTGTAAGTTTATTTTATACATTTTTTCAAACAACTGGGAAACTATCACCAACCAAATATTTCTTGTTTTTTATTCCTCTTGCCATTTTAGTATATTTTGCACGCTTTTCTCTTTGACAATCTGTTACAATATAAGAGTGAACTTTATCGTTATTTATTTCGTAGTTTTGCCATAAATTATTCCGAAATATTGTAATTTATCACAATCACTTCGTATTCAGAAAACTGAAAGTAAGAACTTTAAATTTGGCTCTTGTAAAAAGTGTATAATCCCTTATAAAACGAACTGCACCGAGATGTTTATTTGATGAAACGTATTTGATTTTTAATTTAATATGTCAATAAATATATTTCATATGGGTTGCCTAACAAATTTTAGTCCAGGGTAGGGTTAATAAATAATTTAAAAAAAAATTTTTTTTTAAACATTTCACCGGTTTGATTATTAGACAAATTCTATACCAATCGAAAGAATGAAGCCCATAGAATATGCAAATGTTAGGTTGCCTATTCTTTTCCTGTCACAACTCTCGGGTAGCCAGGTATAAACAGGTAAATCGATACAAGCATTTTGCACCGGTCTGATTATTGAATTAAAATTAAATGAAATTAAAGATTATTTCATTATGAACACGGTGGTATATGGTTGCCTGTGAAAAATCTGTCCCGAATTCCGGTTGTCGAATTTTTAAAAACGAAATATTGCTGCGAGTGAATGTGTGCGACTGAAAGGTCCCAACCAACCATCCCATGCGATAGAAGAGGCCACAGCATAGCAGCTGTTTGAAGTCCGTCCATTTAAAGAAAGAGAGTGCGTATGCTATTTGTTCTTGAAAATGAAAAGGATAGCGATAGACTCGTTTATGCTGTGCATCATTTTGGAGTAGTTTATTATTAAAATAGAGGAATAGTTATTAATTTTTTTTAAATCAATTAATTTATTTATGTGTGTATATTTTTTTATGTGACACTAAAGTATATATACATCTTTAGCAAAAAAGAAGGTAATAGAAATACATACATAATACTAATCTTGCAAATTTTATCTTTATTATTAGAAGACAAGATAAAAAAAAAAACAAAAATAAAAAATACTTCTGTTTATTGTAAAAAATTATGAATACATTTTTTTTAAAATTATTCAGATTCCGAGTCAGCGAACATATTACTATGATCTCCAACTTCTGAATCTTCTTTGTCATCACTCTCAGTTTCAGTTCTTTCGACAATGACTTCTATCTTTAAAGGTGTATGATCCCCAATGAATCATACTGGTTTTAAATATTCATCTAAGAACCAACCGCAGTTCTCAGACTGAAGTTTCACGCATATTGGATCCATTCTCCGTTGCATTAAGCAACATGGAATTTACGAAATAGTTTGTAAAATTTTCTGAATTAATGATATCCAGCATGGTGGTATGGAGTTGGAGTGAAAAAAAAGTGACCATTTTGAATAAAAAAAAATAACGAAAAATTTCATAATTTTAATGCTGAATATACAGTAAGTACATCATAATTGAATCTTTAAAATTATCTTAGCTAATTCAACTTCTAAATTTTTTTCATGTTGAAATAATAGTTACTTAAATTTACCTATGGTTTTGTTAATTTTCGACAAAAATAATTTTTTTGTAATTAACTTAAAAAACGGTTTTTTACAATTTTTTTATAATATTTTTTCTTATTTTTTTTTTTAATTTTATTTATCTTAAAAATTATTAATAAAAATTATTTATTAATCCTACCCTGGACTAAAATTTGTTAGGCAACCCAAATGCAATATATTTATTGACATATTAAATTAAATATAAAATACGTTTCATCAAATAAATTGTTACGTTGCAAAGTAGCAACATTACCCACGGTCGCCCCGTTTTACGCAAGAATAGCTTCGGCAGTTTCCGGCACTACGAGAATCAACGAGCGCACCGGCCCCCTCGGGGCCCGGCAAGCATTCGCCACTCACCGGCTGCGAGCCAGCAAGACAACAGTGTCCCAAGCGAGCGCCTAACGCGCGCTCGAGAACCTTAAAACTCGCAATGTATTTCATACTGTAAATTGTGCAAACAGAAGATGCTGACTACTGCCTACCCTACTACAGTGAGTAGACTGAACAATTACCCTCTTTTGTGTGCCATGTCCCGCTCCTAAAGCCCATAACGCGTGTGGAGAGATTGAGAGAAAACAGTCCCTGTTAGGTTAGAGTATTTTAATGCTATGCTTGTCATGTGAAGTGTGCCCGAATGGCGATTGTATTAACCATGTCTCCTGCTATTTAATAAACCCTTTAAGCGCATACTGTGTTCTGATTGAGGAGGGAGACCCCGGAGATTTTGAGGAGAGGAGGAAGAGAAATACCCAGCGAACCACAGACACTCGCCTTGGAATTAGGAGGATCTTGCTCGCGCCGACTGTGAGCTAGCTTGTTGGCCCATTAATTACTGCATGTCCTTTCCAGGGTTGGTTTGGCTAGAGGCCGTAGGCCTGCGGTTTGCCGACACTGGCGCCGTATGCCGACCGCTGACGCTAACACTGGCTTCAACGTGAGGCTAATTTTTTTTCCCCCCTCTTCACGGTCTCACGGTCTCATTCTTCAATCAGCTATTGTTTAAACTTATAACCTATAATGTATGTTTTGTGTTATTCCTATTCCGTCTAGCATTTCAAACAAAAACACCGGCGCGTACGTAACTTCGAATCGCAATTTAAATTATCACGGGCACGATTCCTTCATTTTCGAGTCGTCACTCGACACAAACATTATCACCGGTATTCCCACGCAAGATGCTCAACCAAGAAAGTTGTCGCCGCGAATAACACAGTGTCTACAAGTGTCGACCAACTAAATTTGCTAGTTTCAAGTACAAGTTAATAGTGGAAATGAACACAAATATTTAAAACAACGATATTCAACAATCAAAATCCTGCATATGATAACCGACTAACCGCTTCGTTTCCCAAAGGTTAATTAACATATTATATTATAATAAACCAATTTCGCAAAGTGCTGGTCCGTTCTACGACATACTTTGCAGCCTAAGGAAACAAGTGGATTAAATTCCTTCTGCCATTTGACAATCGGGCATTTTTCTACTTTTGCCGTCCGTTTCTCATAAAAAAGAAACATACGACATAAATTCAAAGATGCCTAATTCGCGTTGACGTCGATTCCCTGAAAACAAACATTAAATTACAACAACTTGTTTCGACGAAAGGAATTTGACGGTTAAATACCAATAATTGGTGATAATCAAATCAGGCTACAGACGAGCCACGTAAATAAAAAAACCATTCCCCAAGACATTGTTGAATCTTCAAACAAATACTTCCACGAAAACTCGTATAAAAGAAAAAATATTTCTTTCTTTTCGAAAGAATTCCCCTTTGGAAAGCAAATGGAAATATTCCAAATAACATGTTCATTTAAGGCGAACCTCGTTCCGTTTTTTTTATTCACCGGACCTTCACAAATTGGCAAATGTTTTTCAAAAACATCGGAATAAATTCTAAAAACGTGTTCCATTAAGGTGAATCCTGGCCCGTGAAATTTTCGTTTATGGACTCTTGGACTTCAAGAAATCTTCAACAAATTTCCAAAACATCTGGATTTTTTTCACAAAAATCACGTTTTTGAGGCAAATCGCTGCCCAATTTTTTTCCGTTTTTGGACTTCAAGAAATCTTCAACAAATTTCCAAAACATCTGGATTTTTTCACAAAAATCACGTTTTTGAGGCAAATCGCTGCCCAATTTTTTTCCGTTTTTGGACTTCAAGAAATCTTCAATAAAATTCCAAAACATCTGGATTTTTTCACAAAAATTACGTTTTTGAGGCAAATCGCTGCCCAATTTTTTTCCGTTCTTGGACTTCAAGAAATCTTCAACAAATTTCCAAAACATCGGGATTTTTTCACAAAAATCACGTTTTTGAGGCAAATCGCTGCCCAATTTTTTTTCCGTTCTTGGACTTCAAGAAATCTTCAACAAATTTCCAAAACATCAGGATTTTTTCTCAAAAACACGTTTTTTGAGGCAAATCGCTGCCCAATTTTTTTCCGTTCTTGGACTTCGAGAAATCTTCAACAAATTTCCAAAACATCTGGATTTTTTCACAAAAATCACGTTTTTGAGGCAAATCGCTGCCCAATTTTTCTCCGTTCTTGGACTTCGAGAATTCTTCAACAAATTTCCAAAACATCTGGATTTTTCACAAAAATCACGTTTTTGAGGCAAATCGCTGCCCAATTTTTTTTCCGTTCTTGGACTTCAAGAAATCTTCAACAAATTTCCAAAACATCTGGATTTTTTCACAAAAATCACGTTTTTGAGGCAAATCGCTGCCCAATTTTTTTCCGTTTTTGGACTTCAAGAAATCTTCAACAAATTTCCAAAACATCTGGATTTTTTCTCAAAAACACGTTTTTTGAGGCAAATCCCTGCCCATTTCTTTTTCATTTTTGGGACTCTGAAAAATTTTCCCAATAAAATTCCAAAACGTCTGGATTTTTTCTCAAAAACACGTTATTTGAGGCAAACCCCTGCCCAAATTTCCAAATAACCCAAACACTTGTAAAAAAAACGCGTTTTTTGCAAAAATACGCCTAAGTGGTCAATCTCGGGCCAATTTCTTTCCAATTGCGAGTCTAGTTCCCGCTTTTTTCCAACATAAGGTCACTCTGACACGATCCTATACACCATGGAAGTTCCTCAAGTCACGCTGGGTATAATCCCGCACATTTTTACTTCAAGAAAGGAAGAACTACTACGGGCCCTGAGAAATAGAAAGATTTCTCCTAGGAATAAATCCAAAAAATGCCTGTCCCTATATGCCTCTTTCTACAACGAAAAATACATCAGGAGGTTGCAATTTCAACCGGAAGTCACCTCGGAAATCATCCCTACCCCCCTCACAGTCTCCGAAGCAAAACCCTTGGTGGTGCAAGCCCAGGAACCAACAAAAATATTGTCTGATATCTCTGGTAAACACATCGGAAATTACCATGTGAAAGACATTGCCAAAATTGGGAATACGGAATCAGTAAATTCCATCACATCAAGTACCCAGGCGTTATCAAATTGGCAAAACATGCATCTTGTTAACCCTGATCATTATTACCCCCCTGACCTCTCTGGGCCAGTCGTCAATCAGTGCGACGCGGTCTCTTTAGAAGTCTTATAATTCTTGTCATAAATGACGTGAGTTACTTGTAAATATTAAATGTAAATAATCACCCATACGGGCATTTGTAAGGTAATCCTTACACCCGAAGGCATATCAATGTCAACGGTAGCCTAACTCCTGTACACTCTTTTCTTTTTGCATAATTTTATATGTTCTTGTACATCCTGCGTGCTTTGCCTGCTGTACCACAAGAGCACCTCTTGGGGCACCGTTTTCATAACTTGTATGCATCCTCTTCCTGAAATTGATCACTTCGGGAAAGGGCCTCCTTTTCCTCCTACCATCAACGGTTCCGGAAGACTCTTGCTCCGAGACGTCGCTTTCCTTTTCACAACTCTTGCAGCATCCGCGCATTTTTTTTCCCCACCTCATCGTCTCATCTTGTCATATCACCCTTTTTTAATTGTTTTTTTGTGTCGGGTTTTTGTCGTACCAGTACGTCCCTACCCTAATGTTGTAAATAAAAATCTTAAGTACAAGTCTGTATAATAACCATTGGTTTCAGACCATTGCCGCAGCTCGCTACTATGGTCACAGAACCATATTGTAAGAATGCCGCGACGATTTCTGTTATAAAGGAAATCCTCCCGTTTTTTTTCTTCTTACCTTTTTCTTATTCCTCCTCACCCCATCCTACACATTCATAATAATGATGTATATGGGGATCGTCTCGAATACACCAAATGAACACACCTATCAGGTCACATTCGCTGGATTCGAAACTATTCAGGAGCAACCTCGTTGCTACTTGTGTTTTTTTTCTTCTTTTTTCCAAAAATTAGAATGGCGCTCAACCCAATTGCTCTATTTTTTTCCAGAATCGCATTTTTGTCGGATTCTGAGAAAATATTTTTTTTCTTGTTATAAAAGTGACAATACGTTTTGTCCCTTCATTAACATTGTTCCGTGTACATACAACTTCATTATGAGGTACAATATTTTATCAAGACATCAGTTTCTTTTGTCCCTTATTGTACCATTATTCTTGTTTGAAGTTTAAAATCTTGGCCAGATCTTCAATAAAAATTTGTGTTTATCGTCTTTTGGCAAGTCTTGTAACGTATGCTAATATGAATTTATTAAGCTACAGCAGTGCCGTATTAATTACATCATTGCAACCCGCCGTCTGTATTGAATGGGGACCCACATTTTCGAACGTAAACTTTTGTACCATTATAGGTGTGAACCTTACAATATCCACTGCTATAGGCGCGAACCTTACAATATCTACCATTATAGGTGTGAACCTTACAATATCCACTGCTATAGATGCGAATCTTATAATATCTTTGTGTTTTTACACGTCACGGGGAGTCCGTCATAACTACTCATTGTTTGCTCGTCAACACAGGGTTGTTGATCGAGAGGGTGATTTATCTCATTAAATTGTTGTAAATACCTATTGGGCTACTGTCTTTCAATACTGGGCAAAAAATTTGTTGTAAATCGTTCATTCCTGTCACGTGAGACGTGAAAACGTGACAATATTCACCATGAGTCGTGCGAACGAAATAATATCTACCCCTTGTTTGTGTGACCTACCAAGTGTAGACCACACGCCTTTTATTTTTCTGTTATCAGAAAATTATTGTTTTTGTAATGTGCCAGGATAACTGCTGTAGACCTTGTTTCACCTCCACTCAGAGGTCGAATTTCGGAAATAGCCGAATCCTCAGCAGTTTTCTTCGTTCAAATGTTCCCAATTGTCACCCTTTCCCTTCCTCGAAATTATCCGTGAATGGGGATATATGCGTTACGCACATGGCGTTTCGTTTGTCAAATGGGACAACCTTCATACACGGATCCTTTCAACCTCCTACTCCTTTCCCACTTTTCATAACTTATTTGTACTCAATGTTTTTGTTCTTCGAAAGTAGAAAAAATGCTACCGTATAGACGTGAGCATAGGTCATGGAAGACCAACTTCTTTCAAACGGGGCATTTTGTCATATGTACAAACCCTTACCCACGTGTTCTTGGAAATGTATTTAGTTTCAAAAAAAACTAAATGGGTTAAACGGAACCTTCCTTGAATACGTACCTGTAATATGTATAAGTCTGTAGTTGCATTTAGCTAACTCTCTCCCCGTCTCTCTCTCTCTCTCTACACGCCAAATCCAATCTTTCTTAACATGCACACCCTGTTTCTCTCCAAACCTTTTCATCATTGGTCTACTAGGCAGGTAAACCTCAAGAATTTTGTTCCTAATAATAATCTTTCCCCGGATTAATAAGAAGACCCGCAGCTCTTCACCCTATCTACACCTGCGCCTCCCTTCATGCTGCCTTCACTACCGTCACGGAGGTCCCATGCCTTCAAAACCCTGCGTACCAAAAGCACCCGACCGCACCTAAATTAACCTAGTGTGAGTCGTGCGTGTAGTTGCGAATTGTATCATCACAAACCATCACTCAAACAAACCCGAGCACGTCAGCTCTAGGTTGGTTCAATGTTCCTGTTGCCATTGTGCAAATGTTCCTGCGGCATCTTGCAAATGTTCCTGTTGCCATTGTGCAAATGTTCCTGCGGCATCTTGCAAATGTTCCTGTTGCCATTGTGCAAACGTTCCTGCGGCATCTTGCAAATGTTCCTGTTGCCATTGTGCAAACATTCCTGCGACATCTTGCAAATGTTCCTGTTGCCATTCCTGCGGCATCTTGCAAATGTTCCTGTTGCCATTGTGCAAACGTTCCTGCGGCATCTTGCAAATGTTCCTGTTGCCATTGTGCAAACGTTCCTGCGGCATCTTGCAAATGTTCCTGTTGCCTTGGTGCAAACGTTCCTGCGGCATCTTGCAAATGTTGCCATTTTGCAAATGTTCCAGCTGCACCTTGCAAATGCTCTGTTGCCATCATGCCAATGCTCCTGTGCCCTTGCGCAAATAACAATACCAACAATTGTTAACACAACAATCCCACTGTATACAAACCAGTGTACCAACCACCATCACAACAACGGCTGTCATGCACACAAACCGCCTCCTCTACAAAAAGGACAAACCACCAATTACAATTCCACTCTCCAGTACCTCAATGATGTCATACTGGCCCACCCACAGGACCCGGAAGCAGCTACCTTTTTGACCTCTGTGACAGGTAGAACCCTCGCCACCACCAAGAAGCCTCATCCTGCGTTCTCTTCTTCGTGTTTCCTTTAAGGCCCTAGTGTTCCTTGAGTGTAATCTCAAACGGGCCAGGTTACTGTGACAAAGTAACCGTGTAACTGCAGTGTAACGTCCAAAACACCCCAGACATCCTACGCAAAAACCACGCTACGCAAACATAGCTCACAGACCAATGATACAATTTAGAGTCATTTTTTTTCTATTACTGCATAACCCTTGTACCTTTCTTCTGCAGGTCCTTGTTCACATTTATGTATGTCACTGCTCTTTCATGTACATTTAGTGTTAACTCTTTGTTCACCATGTTTTTTGTCTTTTGTTTTTGTTTTCTACTATTGTGTAGCTAGCAACTTTTCTCTCTCGCTCTCTCCTCCTTTCTTAAAATTTTTTTTTTTGTTTTTTGGCACAAGTGCTAGAAGGGTAAGAGGATTTCTTAGCCCTACTGCTCCATTACCACGTCGCTTTTTTTGCGGCGAGGGGGGAAGTGTTACGTTGCAAAGTAGCAACATTACCCACGGTCGCCCCGTTTTACGCAAGAATAGCTTCGGCAGTTTCCGGCACTACGAGAATCAACGAGCGCACCGGCCCCCTCGGGGCCCGGCAAGCATTCGCCACTCACCGGCTGCGAGCCAGCAAGACAACAGTGTCCCAAGCGAGCGCCTAACGCGCGCTCGAGAACCTTAAAACTCGCAATGTATTTCATACTGTAAATTGTGCAAACAGAAGATGCTGACTACTGCCTACCCTACTACAGTGAGTAGACTGAACAATTACCCTCTTTTGTGTGCCATGTCCCGCTCCTAAAGCCCATAACGCGTGTGGAGAGATTGAGAGAAAACAGTCCCTGTTAGGTTAGAGTATTTTAATGCTATGCTTGTCATGTGAAGTGTGCCCGAATGGCGATTGTATTAACCATGTCTCCTGCTATTTAATAAACCCTTTAAGCGCATACTGTGTTCTGATTGAGGAGGGAGACCCCGGAGATTTTGAGGAGAGGAGGAAGAGAAATACCCAGCGAACCACAGACACTCGCCTTGGAATTAGGAGGATCTTGCTCGCGCCGACTGTGAGCTAGCTTGTTGGCCCATTAATTACTGCATGTCCTTTCCAGGGTTGGTTTGGCTAGAGGCCGTAGGCCTGCGGTTTGCCGACACTGGCGCCGTATGCCGACCGCTGACGCTAACAAAATATCTCGGTGAAGGTCGTTTTATACGGCATCTTAGACTAAAAGTACCTAAAGTATTGTAGATAATATTGTACTCTAGAAATATTCAAATACGTCATTTATCTATATATACTCGTATAAAAAATAAAAATCTTGTGTCGCGGTGTTTGTGGTCGCACTCCTCCAAAACGGCTAGACCGATTTTTATTAATTTTTTTATGTATATTTGGTAGGTATGAGGTATGAGTATAGGTTTTAAAGTATATTTCATACTGCTAGGTGATTAGGGTGTCCCTATCCAGATTTTTTTTGTTCTATATTTTTGACAACTTTTTTTTTAATTTGTTTTTTTTTTTGCATTCAAAAATTCCTATAGGTAACCCCAAATTTTAACCCTCCTTTTTTTACATGAGCTCCACACAGGAGGCCCTGAGGAAAATAATTTCCCTCAGGGCCTATGTCATCTTTGAGAATGCTGTGTGGAGGTTTTTTTTTAAGGAAAGGAAGGAGAGGAGAGTTCTGGGAAGGAAAAGGGTTTAAGGGGTGGGTAGGAATCTGGGGTTCAGTATGTCCTGGTCATCCGCCTCCAAGACCTAGACAAACCTCACCCCATGAACCCGGGCTAACTAACTAACTAACCATCACGCCGTTTCCCCGCAGCGGTAGGCAGAGAGGACGGACCGCCAAACTACTCGGTCTTGGCACACACTCTTTGCCTCACTCACATTAATACATCGTCTCATACATTCTCTTCTATTATTCTGACTTTTGACATGGCCCGACTCAAGTATCTGATTCATTTGATCGTGCCATGTCTTCCTCGGGCGTCCCCGACTTCTTCTACCATTCACATTCGCGTCGTATATTCTTCTTACACTACTTTCTTCGCTCATTCGCTCTACATGCCCGTGCTCACGACTGAGGGTGGGCTGCCCCATCAACGAGTGTAAAAACCCCGCCGCTGCTGTTGTGCCGGTTCGTGACCGGAGGGGACCCAGCAGTAGCGTTTGGGGCGCATTGGGTGACCTCTCCAGCCGGACTCTCCCTATCCATCGCCTTGCACCGCAGTGGGTGGATTGGATTCATTCGTTCGTCACTCTTGGACACTCTGATCCCCAGCTTCCTACCCACCCCTCATACCTTTTCCTTCCCAGACCTCCCTCCCCCCACACCCCATCATAAAAATATTTAAAATCATGACAAAACAAATAACAAAAATTAACATCATTACAGCGGCGAGTAGTAGGCGACCCCGGCGCAGGCCAAAAATGTTGGTGAATTACACCAACATTCGCGGCCTGCATACCAATTTAAACTCCGTCCACCACCACCTTTTTTCTCAACGCCCCAACCTACTATTCCTGTCTGAAACGCAGATAGCCGAGCCTGTAGACGCCTCCTATCTGGACTGCCCGGGCTTCACCCTCGCAAGCAAGTTCAGACCTAAAGGAGGTGTCTGTCTCTATAGTCGAGCTGACGTCAACTGTGTGCGACGTTGAATCCGGAAAACTCCAGATTCGACGTAATGTGGGTACGCGTCAATCTTGCCAGTACGGTAAGGTTCTACGCGTGTTTATACCGCTCACCGAACCTTAGCGAATCAGACACGTCCGAGCTCTTCAAACATTTAAGCGACACTATTGATGACCTCTTGCCCCGCTACCCTATGGCAGAGTTTGTGGTCCTGGGGGACTTCAATGTTCATAACGAACCTTGGTTGAAGTTCTCAGGATCAACAGACTCGGCTGGACGCCAAGCGGAATCCTTTGCCCTTTGCTACGGATTGGAGCAAATGGTTCAGGAGCCTACAAGGGTTCCTGATGTCCAGACTCACCGTTCCAATCTGTTAGACCTTTTTTTAACTACTGTGCCACACGGTTACAGTATTGAAGTCACAGCGCCTTTAGGATCGTCCGACCACTGCCTGGTGACGACATCAATCCCTGTAAACTTCGGACCACCAAACGAGAGGCTGAAGAGAAAAGTGTGGCACTATAGGTCAGCAGATTGGTTCGGTCTGCGGGCACATTTTAATGCTTTCCCATGGTCAGCTGTCTGTTTTCGGACTTCGGATCCCTCAAGATGTGCCCAGGAAATTGGTGAGGTCATCACATCCGCGATGGACGGCTTCATCCAATCTACTGTTAAGGAAACTGGTGTAGGCTCAAAGCCGTGGTTCAGTCGACAATGTGCTGAAGCAGTGCGACGAAAAAACGCGGCTTACCGAGCCTACAACACATCTAGAACATCCGAAGACAGAACAGCTTACAACAAAATGGCAAAGGAAACCAAGAGAATCATAAATAGGTCAAAATTCGAGCACGACCAGCAGATCAGCAGAAAGCTGACTGCATGCCCGCATGGCAGTCTGGTCGCTTGCGGGCTCAATAGGTCGCAATTTCTGCAAATCCAGTCTGCCACCTCTTACCAGACCTGACGGCTCACTAGCAAACACCGCCACCGAAAAGGCTAACTTACTAGGTAAAATGTTTGCGGATAACTCAACCCTCGATGACCAAGGTGCTGTCCCGACGTCGGTTCCTCACTGCGGTTTTCGTATGAAAAAGCTGAGGATCCGGCATCGGGAAGTACTCCATGTTTTACGAGGGCTTGATGTTAATAAAGCTAGTGGGCCTGACGGAATACCTGCCCTGGTACTGCAAAGGTGCGCTGCAGAAATAGCTCCAATTTTGACGAAGCTTTTTAAACTGTCCCTGAAGACTGGCTCTGTGCCCTCTGGTTGGAAAAAAGCGGTTATCCATCCTATTCCAAAGAAGGGTGACCGCTCCAACCCGGCCAACTACCGCCCCATAGCGATCACATCAGTTCTGTCTAAGGTGATGGAACGTGTGATCAACGACAAACTGCTCACATACCTCGAGAAGAACAAAATTATTAACGACCGTCAATACGGATTCCGGCGGAACCGCTCGTGCGGTGATCTTCTCGCGTATGTGACGCATGTTTGGGGGCGATGCCTGGAACGTTTCGGTGAGACCCAAACGGTTGCACTGGACATATCCAAGGCCTTTGACCGGGTTTGGCACCGAGGACTTGTCAACAAACTGCATTCTTATGGACTTCCCGCATCCTTGTGTACGTGGATTGCCGACTTCTTGAGGGAGAGGTCGATTCAGACGGTAGTCGATGGTTTCACCTCTTCCTCTCACTCGATAAATGCTGGCGTCCCGCAGGGATCGGTTCTGTCTCCAACTCTGTTTTTGTTGCACATCAACGACCTTTTGTCATGTGCACCAATTCACTGCTACGCGGATGACAGTACAGTTCATGATAGCTTTTTGTTTGACAAGCCCCCAAAGGGCTCACAAACTCCAACAGCTCGTAAGGCTTTGAAGCAAAGAATGGACGGTTACCTCGAGAGTGTTTTCTCTTGGGGTAAAAATAATCTCGTTGAATTTAATGTTTCAAAGACCCAATCTTGTCTGATTACGTCTAAAAGGGATCGCAATGAAAATCTAGTCTCTTTCAACGGAAGCAATCTTCCGAACAGGCCCTCCATTGATTTGCTTGGTGTAACCCTAAGTGACCAGCTCAGGTATGGGGGCTCCATTGAAGCCAGAGTAAAGTTAGCCTCCCAAAAACTGGGCGTACTGTACAGGGCCCGCAGATACTTTAAAAGTACACAACTGCTAACCCTGTACAAATCGCAAGTGCGCCCCACGGTTGAATTTGGCAGCCACCTCTGGTCTGGAGCTCCAAAATACCTGAAAAATACCCTCGACTCTGTGCAGAAACGGGCGGTCCGTTTGATAGATTCTCCCATCTTAACAGACGGATTGCAATCTTTAGAGCACAGGCGTCGGGTGGGAATGCTATCCTTGTTCTACCGGTATTACAATGGAAGATGCTCCGAGGAACTAGCATCATTGATCCCTTCGGCACCGGTGCATAGTCGGGAAACACGCCAAACGCGTGCCCAACATTTGTACACAGTTGACATTAGTCACATGAGAACGGGTCGTTTCTTCGACTCGTTCTTATGTTCAACAGCTCGGCTGTGGAATGATTTGCCGGCCTCTGTGTTTCCTCCTTCCTACAACATGGGTCTCTTCAAGACCAATGTTCATTCCTTCCTCTCCTCAAAAAGACCCTCCACACAGCATCCCAGATGACATAGGCCCTGAGGGAAATTATTTTCCTCAGGGCCTCCTGTGTGGAGTTAATGTAAAAAAAAAAAAAAAAAATGCCCAAACCATCTGAGGGTCCCTTTCTTAATCTTACTCATTATGCTTACATCAGCCTTACATTCTTTGCGGATATCCACATTTCTCACACGATCATACATTGGAACCCGGGCACCCCTGCTAAATCACCAAACGTAGCGAACCACTTGGGGTGACCTACTATGGCAGAGGTTGGTTATCCAATAAAGGTTCCCGGGGCGGCGGTACCCATTCCCGCCTCCTACCCCCACATTACAAGTATATGTCATACCGCTAGGTGTTTAGGGTGTCCGTATGCAGAAAAAAAAATTGTCATATTTTTTTTGTCATAAAAATACAAATAAGCCCAAATTTTCACCCTCCCATTTTTTAATCGTGAGTTTAGTTTTTTTTGTATGAACAAATTTAAACGTCGTTCGTATTTCAAACAGAACGAAATTATTTATGTTGTTGAATGACAGATGGCGCTATGTCCACCTCATCGAACTTTCGTCGATACATAGAAATAATTTATAATGCAGAACAAAGTTTTCCGGGTCAGCTAGTTTTTTTTATAAATTTTCTTACACTCCCATGGTGTAAGTATAGTAATATTTTATTTTAGATAAATTCTGCACGGAATCATCGAATTCTGTGTGAATTCCTTGGTAATTCGGTCCAGGGAAATATAATGTTAAGCCTTTAAAACCCTCGTTATCATGACGTCCATTAGGGCGACGGGATGTGGGCAGAGCGGGTACCCTGGCCTCAAATGACTGCTTTAATATCATCACCGGCTTTATTCCCGTTTTATCCGCAACTTACCGCCCACCACTTTATTCGTTTACGAATAAGTGTTCACGTTCGTGAATAAGCGAAGTGTTTTTTTACCTGCGAATATGATGAATAAAATGTACGCATGAATTCAACTAGTAGCTATAAGCCGTGTTTGGTACTTGATACTTCCATAGCTTCCTCCTCTCGAACTCCCTCCCCTCTCCGCTATCGTCAGCTCCATAACATACCCCAATTGGGGATGCCATAGTCTCATTGGCCCCAGACGAAGGCGTGGTCTAACGGTAAGGCTCTTGAATCACAATCCGAAGTTCGCGGGATCGAATCCCGGCGCGGCAAATAAATTTTATTTGATTAATTTGTATTATTTGACAATTAATTCATTTAAAATAATATACAGTATATTTGCGGTACGGTCCAAAGTGGAAGATACTCTCAGTATCGCCCTGGTGTAAGACCACCATTCAGAATTGAAATGTGGCTTGAAATGGCTTTTAGCCGTGTTTGGTGACCAATACTGAATAGCCAGGTACTTCCTTCCCCATCTCCTTCCCTTCCCCACTACCTTCAGCCTCATAACATACCCTAATCGGGGATGCCATAGCCTCACTGGCTCCAGACGGGAGCAGGTGGGACTCTTGGGCGGTATTCATTTTTAAAAAAAGACGGTTGGGTGCAGTTGGGAATCTTGTGCGGTCTTCACAAAAAAACACCTATCTAAAGACGGCGGGGAATTAGCATTTATGAACTTAAACCCATTAACTAGCGCCTCTAGGCTGAAAAAATTGTGGCTAGTCAATACTGTACAAAAAATGAAAAATGTAGATTACCTGTATTATTATTCAATTTTCACAGAATAAATAATAAATATAAATTTATAATGAATAATAAATTTCTACTACCGGAAGAAATTAGAAACATTAACGATAAAATCCAATCAATTAACACTGTTAAAATATATTTTAAAGATAATAAAAAAAAAAGTTTCCCACTAATTTAATCTTAAGAATAACTTATAACTCAGTTTCCAAGTGATAATCCATTATTCAAATAAGTTAAATTTTGTTTTGTTTTTAACAAGTAATTACAATATTTCTAGATACATTACTCACATAGTAAAATTGTTTGATAATAGATAAATACCTATAATTACATAACACCGAACTGACAAATTATTGTTTTTTACCTTCATATTGTAATTTACTTATAATATAGCATTCAAAAACGTATACTACTCTTCCAGACACAAGCATGCTTTCATGGAAGAGTGGTATTAAGATATTTGAACATGAACATGTACGTACATTATTACATCATCTAAATGTACATTATATTTTATATTTTATGTAACCGTTGTTGTTGTAGATACTATTTATAAGTTAACTATGTCAATGGCACTTGCTGTGCCGTGTATTTAAAAAATAAATAAATAAGTAATCTGAATAACTTTTTTGAGTAAAACCTCAAAATGTAATATTTATAAATAATAATAATAAATTTGGACAACTAATATAGCGCTGTTTTTGCGAAAAATCGCCTCAAGAGCGCTGATTTAATATTTAACCATTGGACGTCCGTCTTTTTTTTTTTTTTCAATTATTTCTGGCTTTCACCCTTCAAGGGTGTTCTTGGCCATCATTTATAATTACAGAGAAAGGAAAGGTGAATTTATATATTAATTTTATTTAAATGTGCAAATTTCAGAATTTTATGGAAGATTGGAGTAGAGTTCAGACTTAGCAGAGATGAGATGTTGAATGGAGGAGAGGCAATTTTTGATAACGCTTGATAGAAGAGAGGATATTTATTTAGAGAGGGACAATCAAAAAATATGTGATCTAAAGTTCCCACATCTAGACCACAGAACGTACAATCTGGGGAGTCAAGCACATGAATTTTATAAAGGTGAGAAGGAACGGAACAATGTCCGATTCTCATACGAATAAGTAAGGAAATTTCTTTTTTGGAAAAATGGGGGAATTTTTGAAACCACGGTTTTGATGGGATAGTCCTTTGTATTGAGGCGTAGCGGGCACCCTTGGATTGACTAGCAATGTTCCAATACTCTGTCCAAACATTGCGGGATCTATCTTTGATGATGGAAAAAATATCAGACAGGGGAATATGGTTTACGAGGGTAACGGTAGGGTTAGACGCTCCTTGTTTTGCCAAGGAATCAGCAATATCATTACCCACTATGCCAACATGTCCAGGAATCCAAATCAGAGTGACAGTTTTTCCAGAGCTTTGAATGGAGGTTATTAATACTCGAATAAGACATACAAAGTGATCATCAGGATGAAGAAGAGGACTTGTTTTAAGTTTTTGGAGGGAACTGAGAGAGTCAGAGAGAACAAGAGAATGTTCAAAATTATTTTTTATTATATATTTGAGAGATTCAATAATCGCAATGCACTCGGCAGAAAATATTGAAAATTGGTTTGAAATTGAATAAAATATTCTTTCATTAGAATTATTGTGGTAAACGTTAATACCAATACCACAGTTAGGAGAGTCCGGAGATTTGGAGCCATCAGTAAATAAAAGAGAAGAGTTGGGCCATTTAGAAGAAATAATGTCATTGAACATATTATTGACAGTACGGGCTGGGAGATTGGAATGACTTTTAAGGATGCCGATCCCCTCTAAAATCGTTGGGGATAGGGTGACGTGACTATATTTTAATTTGTACAAAGGAAGAATATCATTTTTGATAATTTGAAGCTCTGAGAGAGAGCGAAAATTTTTACAAATGGCAGGGAGAGGTTTAGTTCGAGCTCTGATTGTAGATGAATGTGTTGAGTCGTTGAACAACGAGACTCTGGGAATAATCTGATGACTTTTAGAATTTAAACATTTAAGAACAAATTTGTCAGCAAATAATTGACGCCTTAAATAAAGAGGAGGATCAGAACATTCTACTTGAAGGGAATTGATGGGTGACGATTGCATCGCGCCAGTTATTATTCGCAATGACTTAGATTGAATTTTGTCTAATTTACTGAGTGCATTTTTGGATGCAGTACTAAAAAGTGGGCAGGCATAGTCGAGATGACTTCGAATAAGTGCATTGTAGAGCAACTTAATGCAGATAGGATGAGCACCCCACCAAACGCCAGTCAATGATCTGATAATATTTAAATTTTTTTCACATTTAGTAACTATATTATTAATGTGGGAAGACCATTTAAGTTTCCTATCAAATGTTACTCCCAAAAATTTTACTTCGGAAGCATTGGGGATTGGCGAGTTTTTAAATAAAATTTGAACAGGGGGATTATTATGACGATTTGAGAAGGTAACACACTGACTCTTTTGTACTGAAAGTTCAAGACCATTTAAAGTAAGCCATGTGCAAAGGGCATCCATGGCTTCATTAAGATATTTGACGGCGGATGGAATGATTTTGGATGATAAGAAGAAAGCTATGTCATCTGCGAACTCAACGACTTTTACTTGAGGGGGAATGGTGACATGCATATCGTGTGTGTATATATTATACAGTAAGGGGGATAATACATCGCCTTGGGGTAAACCCTTCCAAATTGACCTACTCTGAGGAGTAACATCTGGTAGCTCAATGAAAATTTTCCTATCGAGAAAAAGATTAATAATAGATTGGACAAACATGAGGGGTAAGCCAAGGCCTAAAAGTTTTTTTTTAAGAATTGGGATGGAAACATTGTCAAAGGCGCCTTCTATGTCTATAAAGACTGCAAGACATACTTCTTTGTTAGAAATGGATAAATTAATATCAGTGCTGATGATGGCAAGGTTATCTTGTGTAGATTTCTTTTTCCTAAATCCAAATTGGGATGGAGAGAGAAGATGATTACTCTCGACGAAAAATTCTAACCGGTTTTTAATTAATTTTTCATAAATTTTACTAAGGGTGGATGAAAGAGCAATTGGCCTATAGTTGGATCCAGAATTGGGTGATTTGTTTAATTTTAGAATTGGGATGATTATTTGAGAACTCCAGTCATCAGGTATTATGCCAGTCTGGAAGATTTTATTTAAGATGCTTAAAAAGTGATTTAGAACATTATCATTACTATTTATGATAATGCTATAAGGTATACCATCTCTGCCTGGAGATGAGTCCTTGACTGTTGATAAACAATTTTTTTAATTCAATTAAAGTGAATGGAGAGTCAAGCCAATGATCAGACATAGGAGTGTTGTGGATTGGAGTTATTTCATCTAAGTTAGGTACAGAAGGGGGGGCAATTTTGTCCAAGAACTCGTCCATCCATTTAGAATGAGAAGCTCGAGGAGATGTTGGACTGAAGGAGGATCGAAATCTTCGAATCATAGACCAAACTTCCGAAATTGGAGTGTTCGGAGATACTGAACTGCAGAAGTTGTACCACCCGGATTTTTTTTTTGACCTCAATACCCTTTTGGCATTCGCTTCGGCATTTTTGTATATGAGATAGTTCTCCATAGTCATATTGTGACGATAGGAAAGAGATTTAGCTTTCCGAATTCTCACTACTTTGGAACATTCCTCATCCCACCAGGGAGTTGGAGGGAGTTTTTTGAGAGATTTGGTTTTAGGGGGAGGATTTGATTTATTGATTGCAGTTACGAGCATTGATTTGAAGTTATCGTAGTCATCTTTGACAGATAATGTATCGGTATAGGATAAATTTTGTATAAACTTATCCATATGTGAGTTAAATTCGTCCCATTTGGTGTGTTTTGTTTTAATCTTTGTCGAAATATGGGACTTGTCTGAATGGAAAGAAGTTTTATAAGTGATGGTGATCGGGAAATGATCACTGGAGCAAGGGTCGGGGGACACCACCCACGAGGAGAGAGGTGCCAGATTAATAGAGCATATGGAGAGATCCACTGCACTGGGGTTTGTGTTGGGGCGAGAGATTCTAGTAGGAGATCCGTCATTCAAAAGAAAAAGGTTGGATTCATCTAGGAAATCCATCACACTTCGACCGTCTCGATCACAGAAAGCAGAACCCCAGACGGGAGAATGGGCATTAAAATCACCCAATAAAAAGAAAGGAGGGCTTAGTTGACGGACAATTTGCAACCACGCTTGTTTATTGAAGTGCGATGTTGGGGGAAGATAGATAGAAACAAAGGAAGTGTCCTTTATTTTAGCTGCAACCATTTGAAAGTCAGCATTGGGGGGTTTGATATTATTTATTGGGAAAAACGGAAGGGATTTTTTAATAAAAAGGGCAGCACCTCCGCCCGTACCTTCCGGGCGATCATCGCGGAGACAGGAGTACCCTCCCACATTAAAGTGGGTGGATGGAGTAAACCATGTCTCCGAGACAGCAGCCACAGAAATAAGGTTTGAATTTAATAGGTTAAGAAGGTTTGATTTGTTAGAAATAGCACTGCGGCTATTCCACTGAAGAATTCTGACATCTTGAAGAGCCATTTTGAATAAATGATTTTAATGTGGAAATAATAGTAGCAGCGTTGGACGGTAGATTAGTTTGAGAAGAAATTAGGTCAATTAGAAGCATAATAAGAGTTTGAATAAATGAAGAATTATCTTGGGAGAGTTGTTCAGAAAGCTTTTGATAGTTTGTTGAGGATGAATTATAATTGTTTGCGCACCCATTTGTGGCGTGTGAAAGAGGAGAACCATTGGGATTTAAGAGAAGTGAGTTGTGTTGTTGCTGATCGTATCCACGAGCCTGTTTAGAGATAGGGTTTTTGTATGTGAATTTTGTTGAACGGGAAGATGTTGAGGAGGAGGCGAGAGGGTTGGATGAAGAGTTACTGGATAAAACCTCGGAAAATGATTTTTTGACAGGCGGGAATAATTTAGAAGCCTGCAGAAAAGACAAGTTCTCAGAGGCCATAGAAATTTTTATATTTTTTTGCCGAGATTGTTCGGGGCAAGAAGAGTTAATGGCGGAATGAGCGCCTAAGCAGTTAAAACATTTAGGTGAAGAGAGAGAAGAACATTGGTTAGCCGAGTGGTTTTCTCCACATTTGAAACATCTGGGAGGGGATCTGCATGCAGCTTTGGTATGACCAAAACGGCAGCAGTTGTTTATTTTTTTTTTATTTATTTATTTTATTTTTTTTATTTATTAGGTTTGTCAACAGTGATTTACATCAAAGCTTTCACAGATAAAATTACACTGAACATGGTTGATGCTATCACTAATTAAAGACAAACACAGCATTGATAATATAATACTTACATATACATTACATTCATTCACACAAACACATACTATGTAACATACTTGTAACATTGAGTGGTGGGATAAGTGTACATTTCAACTGGTAAGGAGTTGAAAAATAAATAAATATGGGAGGGAAGAGATTGTCCTTCGAATGTGATGACGACAGATTGGGAGGGCTTCCAGGAAACGATGCCCTCAGAGGTGTCCTTATAATTTAGCCTCCTGGCTTTTATGGGATTGCCGATATGTTGGGGGGTTGAAAGTGAGAACAGGATTTCTGGAATGGACAGATCGGTCGAGATACCCCTGACCAGGCCCATTCGAGTGACATTGAAAGTTGGGATGTACGCCTTGAATTTAGAATTTGATGAAATAAATATATTTTTGATAAAGTTGTTGGCGGCTGAACCTGACAGGAATTCAACAGAGATTCGGAAGCGACCCTCGGCTTTAACACCTCCAGGTTTAATCGAAAGGTTCTTGTTATTTGAAAGAAATTTACCAAATTCAAGAGGATGGATGGTTTTACCTTGTTCAGTTTTTTGCGCATATACAATGTAGGGGCCACGGGAATGAGTAGAGTAAAAGATTGTTGGAGGAGGTTGAGGAAGAGCTGGAGGGGACTGAGAAGACAAAGGCGAATCATGTTTTTTTGGGGAAAGGGGACTAAATTTTCTTTTTTTAATTGAGGTTAGGATGACAGATTCATTGTCTGAAATGTTTGAATGTTCTGAAAAGTCTATTTTATCTGAAATGTCTCCATCTGGAGGGTCAGGAGGGGGATCTGGGGGCTTTGTAAGGGGTAAAGGAGGGAAATCCTCCTCCATTGTTCAAAAAATTACAGCTAATATAAAAAGTGACAGAAGTAAAAAAATTATATAAATATCTGAAAATGAGCAGCAAGAAGTGACTCCTGGAAGATCAGGGGGGAGAAGATTCCAACACACTAAACTTTTTACAGCCAAAACACAATAAAAAGATTGGTTTAAGAATATTTTTTGAAAGAGCAAAACAAAAGAACTGATGACAGCCAAATGTTATTGTTGCGAGTCTCGACGTTCGTCTTGCAGTTGGAAAGAAAGTGCACGCGTTATCGAATTTGCCCCTACTAGCTCAAAGTCGAATGGATGGGCAGAAAAGATGAACCACCATATAACTCAGTATTTAAACATGTTGCGTACTTAACTCGTATTCATGCATTGTGCATTACATATTCTTCTGTTTCTGACTCTTTACTTGTGTCTCGACTCACGACCTGACTCAAACAATTTCACTTTCACGTCGTATCATGTCTTCCACGGGCTTCCCCGACTTCTTTTAAGATTTTCTTCGGCGTCATATATTCTTCTGGCGCTCCTTTCTACAATCCTTCTATCTATGTTCAAACCATTTACTTGTCTCTTTCTTAATCTTGCCCACTACGCTTAACATCAGCCCAGCGTTCTTTCCGGATCTCCACGTTTGCAATACATCTACAATATCTACATAGTTTTATCTCATAATTCAGTCTCCTTTAAAGCTCTAACTTTCACAATATCGGGACAAATATCAATACAATACACCACACTTTCTGAACATTTAATTAAAAAAAACCTTGCTTTATTATTGAAAGGTTTTATACATTCTCGAGCGCAGAAGGCAGAAGGTACCGAGTGCCGGTACTCCGTATGAATCTCATTGATTTACAAATTAGATAGGGGATTTCAGCTGCCTTCCCAAGTGATCCCGGATTTGCCCGCAAAAAACGGGACTCCAGGAGGAACGGGAAATTTCCTGGCAGTATATTTATATCCGGGAACGCTGGATGAATACGAAAGCTCTACTGCCGAAATGGGAAATCAACTTTGGATAACTTTAATACCTGCTCATCCGAAACAGTATCAGGCAAAGTGGCAGAATTCAATTATGGGTTAAATGGTTAATATTTACATAGTGTAAAGTTTAGAGATATGTACGCGTGACATTATAAAGTAGTTTATCAGCTAGTGGTGATGGAGGTCCGATGGTGGTCCATGGTCCGATATTTTGTAGAGAACCCACCTGTTATGTTATGGGTATGAACCGTGCATCATAAAGTTTAAGTTTGGACTTGGAATTCAAAAGTATTTGAAATGTTGCTTGAAAGGGTTTACCCATGTTTTGAGACCTGATCACATTAGCGAGATACTCTCCAGCCTTCCTCTAATCCATTTTTTTTTTTATATTAGCTCCACACCGGAGACCTCGAGGAAAACAATTTCCCTCAGGGCCTATATCATCTTTAATGGAGCTGTGTGGAGGGTTTATCTATTTGCCAACTTCACTCCTTACACGACAAATCGGTACTCTTGTGCGGAATTCACATAAAAATATCAATATCTAGCTTTTTCGACATAACGTCCTTTTATTTGAACCTAACCGAAGAGTTAAGCCATTCGATGTCGCTAGAATTTGTATCGTTTATGGAGAAGCGTCGTCGTACTGCTAACCCCCAAATTCCTAATGATGTTCATTAAGATTATTTTTTTAACTCTCTAAACATAGTCTCTGAGAAATCTAGTGCAACTATGCTGTTTTTCGAAAATCTCCTGATTTTTTCTTGAGGCGTGGTATCGAAAAACTGCCAGTAGTGAATAGAAATACATGTATAACGCATATGCATATTGTACAATTTTAAACAAACCTATGTTTTTAAAAATAGTTTAAAAGTTAAAAAAATAACAATAAAGTTGTTTCAAAGATATCTATGTTTTTGTATTGTAATTATGAGAAGCCACAATATTTTTCTAAAAGGAAATGTCCGCTTGGAAGTACTTCTAATTCATCGACCAAAATAATAATATCACATAGTATAATATAATTACCATAGCTAAAAATAACATTGTAATAATATTTGGCCGCTATCCAATGAATAATGTTTTTTTAAGTCGAACCGTCGCCTTCTGCGTTACATGAATAATTATAATTTTTATCCCGGACCTAATTAATGACGTCAATCAATATTCCCGGAATTATCAACGGCTAAAAACTTTCCGGTAAACATGACTGACATGGTATTTATTTTCATGAAAGAAAATCATCAAGTTAAGTGCTATAATGATGAAAGACAAGAAACCAATGTGATATCATGGCTAAATTTGTCTTTGAGTGATGGAATCTAACGCACATTCTTTGGCTGTTGGCTAAAAAAATAAGAATATAATATTACAGCTATGGAAAGAAATACCTGTTTTGTAAAGTTAAGCTAAGGTATAATTTCATTGAATCAAAGAATACCTACACTCACTCTGTTGCCTTTTTCATATACTTCTTATCGTATAAAGAAAATACACATTTAGTTTGGTGTTTCCTTTTATGAGTCCATTCTGCACTATTATTATTATTTTAACCCATTCCCTTCATCATCCAAAGTTTATGTACAATCAGTAAAACAAAAATTCAAGAGGAGGTGCGATAAAAATCTGAAGAATCTTATTTTGATTTGCAAATATGTACATGACAACTCGTACAGTAGTCCAGCTAACGAGATATTGGTATGTCTCACCCTAAAAACATTAATCATCGTAAACTTTTCTTTACTGTATATATTTTATTTCTTGTTTTTATCCATGGGAAGGTAATAACTACATTAAGCAGGAGGAAATGAAAAGTGAAAGATAGAGCACGAAAAAGCTAGAAGAATGTACATCAAGAAAGACGGAGAAATAAAAAGCAAAAAGAGAAGTCAGCAAAAAGCAGCAAAAAGAAAAAGCTAAAAGACGCTTTAATGAGAAATAAAAAGGGTGCAAGTAGAAGAAAATATAAAAACTTGAAAAATTAATGCTTAATCCATATCATGATCCCTGTCAACCGACATTCCAAAATTGGCAAAAGGTTGCTATGTGTGTCCTCAAAGAATGCGTTCTGATCCCTGACAACAATATACTCTGCTGCCCAAGTCGCGTCGGGACCGGAATGCTCTTTGCTGGGGTGGTACATAATATTGTAACGCAAGAGTCATATTGCCTTTCGAAAGCATTGGATTAGTGATATTTTTTCTGTCATATGTTATCTTAATTCCTTTTCAGTAACGAGCGCGACTCCTCTTGATGATTTCTGCTTCAGTTAGCAGAACAACTACCTACACAATAATAATAAATGAGATTATTATGCATTTGTCGTGCGTGGCGGTGTTGGTCGTGTGCTAGCGCCTGCCTTCCTGCGTCTGGGCTCCAAGCCGGGAATTCCAATGAACACTTCTGACTGTTTTTTTACGTATCCATTAAAATCAAAGTCGACTTCCGAATGTCAATGGATTTTTATTCCGACTTATGAATTATTCATGCTATGTAAATCTTGTCGGTGTTGCATTTCGCGATGTCCAAAAGGTATGATTTTTGTTTTTACCCATGGAAATTATTTGAATTTTTATACCGAAATAATATTATGCGAAGATGTCCTGCGAGATAGACATCTGTCCTTGGTTTTTCCCAAGGTAAATGTCTTTTTCCTTTCAAGGTTTTCGTATAAAACAGGATGGGAAAAGAAACAATAAATCTTCTCTTGAAATTCCTTGTTCATGTGCATCTTTTGTAAAGACAGAACAAAATAAGTTACAAACTCTCCAAAATAGAGCAATGAGAATAATACTCTGGTGAAGTTGATTTTCAAAAGTAATTAATTTATTTTTAAGTTTAACTTTAACTTTTAAAATTATAAAACCTCAAATTGTAATAATTTAATTAAATAAAATTAATTAACGCAATCGAAAATCTGGAGACAGAAAAATCAGAAAAAGATATTGTCACCTCTGGGAGTGTAATTTTGTCTTCTATTAAAAGTAATTAAAATGTTAAACGATCTAAATAAGCTTTCTCTGAAACAGATTCTCATCTTGAATTTGATGATATGTTTGCATAAAATAATAAACAACTTTTTACCAAAATACTTTAAAAACCAAATGAACCAAACAGTCCTTACCCAAGTCGCGCAATGAAATCAGATTATCAAAAAGGACAAAACCAATGCACAAAACAGTTTACCAAATATAAAGTTGCACCGATAGGCCACTTGCATCACATTTTTAAAAAATTATTTCCGGTTTATGCAAAAATTCTAAGACATTCCGTTTTTTTTTAATCGAATTTTTAAACCCTGGGGATTTTTTGAAAATTTCAATCTGAAAAATCAGACCATTTTTTATAAACCGAAAAGACGGGACATAATTTTATGGATGCGAAAAAACGATAATTTATTGCATAGCTGAAAAGCATTTAAAAAAAAGAACGTTTTCCACACGAATGGCACAGGCAAATAACGAGACATACCAAAAATATTACATCTGGGCGATTCCGCTATAGACGATTCTCGACAGTAATTTTTAAATTGCAGTATTTGTTACTTTTTTTATATCAGTGCAAAGAAGAAGGTCAATATTTAATAATAAAAAAAAATATTTGGATTTTACTTCATAATGAAATTTTTGGCGCGCTTGGAAACATTATCATTCGAAGAATCGGTATATAAACTGAAAATCACACCGTGCAACACTGGCGTGGAACAGCTGTTACCGATAGTTTGAAGTTATATTTTACTGCTAAACGTGTAGTGACAATATTAATTTATTCTTATGTGCCGAAAGATGTAAGTACTTGTTGTTATTTTTTAAGGATCATTGACTACAAGAAGTCACTGTTAGCTCGTTGCACCCGCGATACAAAAGATATAAATGTTTGTGTTTTTTACAGAAATAATTTGCTAACGTTTTGAAACTTTGTATAAGTAAGAAGAAATTACAGGCAAACTTGAATAAAACGTTTTTAAAAGTATAATGTTAGCTGAATTGAAATAAACGTTGGCTCAAATTGGTTGCACCCGCGATTGTGTTGTTAGAATCGCGGGTGCAACTCTTTGACAACTACCCATATTGTTTGATTTATCATATATTTTATTGTTTTTTATGCCTTCAATAATAATAAATGCTGTGTATTACTAGTGATTTATATTTAATAGGTGTGTTTATATTATATTCAGTTTTTTTTACAGAAATTCTATGCTTTGGCACGCAGTCTCTCTGAAAGATCTTCATTATATTAAAAAAAGCAGTTAATAAAAGATGGTCACGTTGCACGATAAATGGGGAGGGCCGAAAAATAAATCAGGCACTCAATCAAAACATTTCTTTCAATCTGAAGACGGCGATAGCATTTCCGTGGCGCGAAACTCACTGTCTCGTCTCAAATGCACATTAGTTTTGAAATATCCGAAAACCACCACTGAAACAGAAAGTGATTGGGATGATAACAATTTGGAACCTCTTAAAAATTACAAAATATAAAAAGGAATTCTACAAAATAAGAAAAAAAATAAATTGTTTTTGAAAAGGATTGATGGATGTAATATATTCATAGAATTTTCGGCGAATTTTGACGTAACCGAAAAGAAATAATTTTCATAAATGACCAAGAAGTCTGATAGTAATAAGCATTGTTGGATTTCTTATTTCGTTCCTCTATCAGGGTTTATTGATGTTTATATACATTTGAACTAGACGAGTTGCAACCGCGATAATTTGATGTTGCACCCGCGATTGCTTGAAAAGCTAATAATACATTGATTGTTTTTATTTTCTAAATATTTGTTTATTTTTTTAGTTGATTAGTTCAACGCCTTACGAAATATCAAGGCATAACATTATAAATGTATCACAATTAACAGACTTTTGGGTTTTTGTCTTATGATCTGGAAAGGGCGGGCCAAATTGGTTGCACCCGCGATCGCACTTTGAACCTCCTCCTGACTATTTAAGTATTTCAATAAAATTCTTATATACTAATAAAAAGTAAACATGTTAAAATGTAGCTCTTCCAATAATAATTTAATTAAAAATGTTTTTTGTTTTATTATTAAGAAGCTTTATATTCGTCTAAATGTTGAACCCGCGATAATGGAATCACCCATCTCATAAATATTTTTTCCTTGATCCATCTTATTGATCATAAATCATTATAATGTTCAACGTCTTTATGACTAAAACCAATGTAATATACTTGTACTTGTAAATTATAATAATAATAAGAATATTATAAAATTTGATTTTGTTAAATTCAGCACCATTACCATTATACCTCTAAAACACGTATAGACAGCATAAAACGTATGGGATTCTCTACATAACATCTGTCAAAAAGTCAAACCAAATGATAATTTCGCAGAGAACAAACAATAAATCTTGTGAACGTTAAATGTCAAATTAAAAATTTCGCCTGAAATCAAAGTGTTGTCATATAAAAAAAAAATCAATGTGGAATTTTACAAAATTAACAGGAACATTTTCGTAGACAGGACAGGTTCATGTAGTGACGTCACGAGCCCAAATAATGGATTTATTTATTTTAAAAAAAACTGTACATTTCTAAAAAAAATTACTAACATTTTCGTAATCTTACAAAAAAATCTATCCACACGATTTTTTCCAAGTTGTTATGAAATCCGTGCCTGTGGCCTATTGGTAAATTTAAGAAGGATTGTAGGAACCACGTTGAACAAGAGATAATGTGGTGGTATGTCAGTTGTAAAACTCATAAATTATTCATTTGTAAACATAAATGTATAAATAACGATATTTCGACTGGTCAGTGGTTGAGTGGGCATAGCGCTTGGGTCCCACCCGAGCGTCGCGTGTTCGATTCCTCGGCTGGCTAAATCGTCCATCACAATACAAGCAACATTTTCGGCTTTCTGTGGTGGTAGTAGGAGATTTTCTAACATTGTTCGGTTATTCGTAACACGGAAATGTTTGTCTTTCTTTTAAAATAAAAAAAAAATAAAAAAAAATAAAAAAACTAAAATAAAATTAATAAATAATAAAAAAAATAATCGACAGCAACCTTCTTAACGATAAATAGAAAGCAACCTTCTTAGTGATAAATAGACAGCAACCTTCTTAATGATAAATAGACAGCAACCTTCTTAATGATAAATAGACAGCAACCTTCTTAATGATAAATAGACATCAACCTTCTTAATGATAAATAGACAGCAACCCTCTTAATGATAAATCCTGGTACATACTTTTGATTATTACATTTTCTATTGTTACCTACGAGAAGAGATTGGGGCTGCAAGTACCTACATTAAAACTAAAACTCACCTTCGTCAAACTGGATGTTTGGTTGATGTTTATTACATTTTCTATTGTTACCTACGAGAAGAGATTGGGGCTGCAAGTACCTACATTAAAACTAAAACTCACCTTCGTCAAACTGGATGTTTGGTTGATGTTTAACGTTTGGATTAAACGGCTCGAACCCATAAGCTTGTTTTTAAGATTATATAACATTACCAGACATACGTATGACGTATGAGGCGTACCAAACCTTTCCTACAACGATCTACTACAGTAACATTATATTAGTGTACTAAATATTTGACAATTCTCATGTTCGTCACCTTCTACGAATCCCAGAATCTGCTGTATAATTTTATAGGGAAATAATAAAAGTTGCTGGAATTCTGGTATTAAAATACCCTCGATACCGGGTAATTATATTGTTTTGGAAAAGCTAAGGATTTGGGTATTTTTTGAAGCTAAAATTTAATCATATTATTAGGAATTTTCAGCTTGAAAACGTAATCACACTATAATTTTAGACCCTCCACACAGCATCCCAGATGACATAGGCCCTGAGGGAAATTATTCTCCTCAAGGCCTCCTGTGTGGAGTTAATGTAAAAAAAAATCAATAATTACCATGAGACAAAGGTTTTCGAACGGATTGCCTCATCCACTATTGTCGCAATGGGATGTGGGCATCGATATATTAGATGTGGGGTAGTTTCAATTCTAAATGATTAACGCAGGTTTAAGGTTTCTAAGCCGAATGTCTTTCCCACGGATATGGTAATACGTTTACCGTCATTATGCAAATGACTACAAATTATTACATTGGAAGATTACGATTACGAGTGCGGTGCTAATGTTCAATGTTGTAGCATTATGAACAAGATCGAGAATCAAGAATTAAGGGTTAGAATCAAGGGTTCAAAATATTTGCCTAACAACATTTCTCTAAAATAATGCCATCCGAAAGTAAACATCGTACAATTTTAACAATTAAAACTTTTCTATGCATTAAATTTTAATGTACATATGTGTATGTATATGTATGTATGTAATATAGTTCGTTTGCAAAGGATTACAATGTACGGATTTTGAAAGTAGAGAAAATTGTTTTAAAAAATGATAATATACCGAGTATATTATAATATAAAATACTAGCTGGTCTCCGGCATGCGTTGCAATGCCATTCAAAGAAATTAATTGATTTTCCCTGCATGTTCATTCCCGTGCGTCCCCGTTCCCTTTCACCTTCCCTGCCTTTCCCCTCCCTCGTCACTTCCCTCTTCCCTCTCCGCGAACCCCACCCCCACCGTTCCCTTCCCCGTCTTTCCTCCCTGCCACTAATATATATGAAATACCCACATTTTCATTTATATTTTCATTTTTACAAATTTTCATTTACATTTTTTTATTTATACAAATTTCATAACGCCAGTGCTTATCATTATATATAGCCAATATGTTAATCTGATGTATGAGCTATATTATTGTAAAGTTTCATTAAAATCCATTCAGCAGTTTTTGTGTGAAAGAGTAACAAACACACAAACATCCATACAAATATTAGTAAGATAAGAATGTATTTTCCCTTTGGAGAGGTGCAGACATACGTTCACCGTTTGTCTCATTTTCAACTGTCGACATTTAGTGTGTAAGAAAGAGGTGCAGCATTATATGTATAAGAACAAAAGCAAAACAATCAGCGCATTGACTTTTGACGTTTTTGAATTTTTGGAATTCACGCACTACTCAATATTATACTTATCACAGAATTGCTGCAGCTCTTTAAAAAAAAAATATTCGCGTCACACAAAGTGTACGAGGAAAGGAATTTTCTTCATAACATTTTTTTCGTAAATTTTTCCCATGTTTGAAAAGCTATTCTGCTATTCGGGATGAAGACAAACCCAACAAATCAAAGATCATAAAAACCGGTCCAGCCGTTCTCGAGTTATAAATGGTGTAACTAACCCGACGTTAGTTTATATATTAAGATTTTTAGAGTATAACTAGTACTCTTAGAACTACCCCAATGAAGATATCAAACACTTTTAATCAAATAATTTATTTCTTTTTTAAAATAACCAATTAAATGAAAATAACCAACATTTTTTTCACCACTACTTTTAATAAAAAATATCAAGGAACAATTGGCTTTGAAATTTGTTGGTAATTTTTATTGAAAAATAGTGATGTAACAAAAGTTCGTTATGTATTTGTATTTAATAAATCTTGATATATACTCGAATGTTCACGGTGACCGAACACTCAGTATGAACTCATTCAACACCTAAGTTTGATAAAATCTTTATACGAAAAAATGAATCCAGTCCCATTATTCAAGTGACTTTGGAATCGGACTTGATTAAGGTTTTTTGCTGAAATCTCTTTTAGTTTTATCAATCGTAAAAATTAACTCTATTAATATTACCAATATTTCTCTGTTTAATCCTTTATTTTTTTCTGCTTTACTACAACAACACTCTAATACTTACAATGTTCTACTACATGCCTACAACTCTTTTAAAAATTTAATATTTTATATATTTTATGAAATGAATGAACCAAAATGTTGAATGTTTATTATCAGAATGTAACTGGACTGCGATCCAAAACAAATAGTTTTTATTTTAATGTTACTAATAACAACTTTGATATTATAATGATAACAGAAACTTGGCTTTTAGATAGCATTGCCAGTGAAGAGCTATTTGACAACCGTTACCTAGTTTTTAGGCGTGACCGCAAAGAACAAAAACGAGGAGGAGGTGTACTAATTGCATTAAAGAAGCACCTCGTAGCTCACGAACGTAATGATTGGATCACGAATGCAGAAGATATATGGGTGACTGTTTCGATCAAAAATATCATAAAAATTCACTTATGCTGTGTATACATTCCACCAGGAGTCAATCACTCTCATAACATTAATGAATTTATGAATAAATTATGTGAACTTAGAGCACTTCATCATGACGATCATTTTGTGATCTCGGGTGATTTTAACTTACCAATAATTAACTGGTCTCTTAGTAACGGAAACAGTATGCAAATTATGAATGGTTATCAATCTGAAATTATCTCCAAACTATCTGACACCCTTTCATTTACAGATCTATCGCAGTATTGCACCTTTCCGAATAATAATTATAAATTCCTAGACCTTGTTTTTAGTTCGACCCCTGTAAATGTATCAAATACTGACCAGTATCTCATCCCGGAATGTAAACATCATAAAGCCATTCTCTTTGACATAAACATAGCTCTTGAAACCCCTATGGTGAACAATAAACGGACAATCAATCTCTTTAGGAAAGCTAATTTTGAAACAATAAATAACATTCTCGGTAGTATTGATTGGGACGCTGAATTCTTAAATTTATCAACTAATAATGCCATTGATCGTTTTTATGTTATATTATATGAAATCATTCGTTTAAACGTCCCATCAGAGGATGTTCATATCAACAACTCGTATCCCTATTGGTTCAGTCCACCTCTGATAAAACTGACTAAAGAAAAATATAAAGTGTTCAAAACTTGGAAAAAATGGTCCAATCCTTTACACTACCATGAATTTTGTATCCTTAGAACAAGGCAGAAGAGAATGTCTAGGGAATGTCTCAAACAATTTATAACAAACGCTGAACTTAATATATCCCGTGATCCCAAAAAATTTTGGTCTTATGTTAAAGGAAAAAGAAATAATTCTAGTTTACCTCATGTAATGAAACTGGGCGACGTTACTGCTGCTAATCCTTTTGCAATATGCAACCTGTTCTCACAGCACTTCGTCTCCACCTTTAATTATAATACTACCTCCGATGTACACTCTACCAACCATCATAATATAAATAATCAAGTTAACATCTCTTCGGTATCAGTTTCAAAAGAAAAAATAGAAAAAATAATCGATACTGTTTCTAACTCATTGGGTGCGGGTAGTGATAAAATTCCAGCATTCTTTATCAAAATGTGTAGCAAGGTAATCTCGAAGCCCCTATTATTGCTCTTTCAATCCTCATTGAAAGAAGGCATCTTTCCGGATCGTTGGAAGTGTGCTCTTATCACACCAGTATTTAAGTCTGGGCCTAAAAATGATGTCCAGAACTATCGTCCAATATCTAAGTTACCAATGAATATGGCAAGATCGGTTGTCTCTAATCTTGCCATATTCATTGAAAATATTACGAAATCAATGGATGATCAAATCCAAGTTGACGTAATCTATACAGATTTCTCGAAAGCGTTTGATAAAATTGATCACAGTCTTCTTTTATCCAAATTACTAGCTTTAGGAATTCACGGAGATTTGTATCGATGGTTAGTCTCTTATCTTAATGGGCGCACTCAAGGAGTAACAATTAATGGCTTCATCTCTGAGTTCGTAAATATACCTTCTGGTGTACCCCAAGGATCTCACCTGGGACCGTTACTATTCACAATTTTCATCAACGACATTATAAAATGCTTTAATTATGCAAATGTTCTACTCTTCGCTGATGATATGAAAATATATCTTCCGATTAACTCTATCATTGACTGCATTAAATTACAAGAAGATCTTTATAGGCTTAATGACTATTGTATAATTAATAAACTCAACATGAACACTTCTAAATGTTATGTGATTACCTTCACTAGAAATAAAATTAAATTTGACCATAACTACCATATAGCCAGCCAATCACTCAAAAGGGTTACTCAAATTCGTGATTTAGGTGTTCTACTTGATAGTAAACTTACATTCGAGGCACATATTAATATGATTGTGAAGAAAGCCCTTAGAATGTTAGGATTCTTATTCCGTATTGGAAAAGAATTCAAGAACATCCAAACACTTAAAATATTGTATTTTTCATATGTTCGCAGTCATCTTGAATTCGCTTCTCAAATATGGAATCCTCAATATAATATTTATATTAAACGCATTGAAGCCATCCAAAGAAAATTTGTTCATCATTTAAATTTCAAGTTTAATATTGGTTATCATAACATTAACAGCTTGCAGGACCCTTATGGACTTAAATCATTAAAAATTAGAAGAGACTCCGCAGATATAATATATCTTCATAAAATTATCAATGGTTTTAATGATTGTTCACCCCTTTTTGCTGAGATTAATTTTAGAGTCCCCTCCGTTAGAACCAGAGAAAAATCAATTTTTCATCTTCAAAAATGTTCTACTAATCTCAGACAAAATGCTTTTATATTCAGAACATGTAATGTATTTGATAAGAATTTTAATGATATAGACATATTCTCATGTAATTTAAGTACCTTAAAAAAGTATGTCATAGTCAACATAAAATAATTTTTTGACCGTATTGCAAGTTACCATGTTATTGCTTTGAATCCTTTCCAGTCAGTTGCATACTTGTCATTCGACTTACTATTGTATTTACTCAGTTGTAGGTATGTACAATGTACATATTATTATTATTGGTGTTGTGAAGTGAGACAAATTTCTGACTCCTACTTCATGTTTGAAATTTTGTAAGCAGATTATTACAGTTTATATTGTGTTTTTATATCTTTTTTTTTTTTTAATAATTTTCAGGGTTATATTTTTGTTAAGTTCTTATGAGTACAGGATCCTTACTTTTTGTTTTACTTTTTAATTATAATTTTAATTATGTGAAAATCTATCATTGGGTATTATGTATATTATTAATTTTATTATTACAAATGTTAAATATCTGTTGATTTTCCAAAATAAATAAAATAAATAAAATAAAATAAAAAATAAAATAAAACACCTCCTTTGAAAAGTTATTAAAAGTGATAAAAAAAAATTAAATATTGGTTACGTTAGGCTTTGGGCTATTTTCCAATTTTTTTCATAGTTTTAATGAATTTTTGAAATTGATTTGATTCTAAGTTGTGATGAAATCATGTTCACTTAAGTTATCCGGCGATGTATGCGGGTTTGAAACACAGTTACAGATAAGAGCTAATAACTCAGTGAACAGAGCGAACTAAATACCCTATCTAGGACTAGAAACCGGGACGAAGGAAGGGACGAGATTATACTCTTAACGATATAGAATTCTATTTGTTTTGTTTAAAGGAACAGTGGAGGTAATCCACCTCTTACCCGCCCTGGTATAAGTAACTGATGATTAGTCCTTCAGGGCTCTCGCAAGATTCTAATTTTTTTGTTAAACGAAGCTAAATTTATTTATTTTGAACGAATCTAGACCTCCAGTGTCCATGCATACGTTGTTAGTAAGCAGTATGCAAGTGCTTAATAGGAAAAACAAAATGCAAAAAATAGGTTAGTAAGACAAAGATAAATTAAACAGGGCCAAAGAAAAACTCATTCATGAGGCTCCATGAGGCGGCATTGCATCTGTAAAAACCCTAAACATCTGTAAACCTGTTGTTTAAAGGAACAAAGATTTAAAGTAGGGGGGCACAATGCTAAAATTGAGCTCAATTGTTTTTAAACAACATGACTTTTCAACGACAGGAATTTCTTCGCTGATCGTGTTTTTTTACATTAACCCCATGCAGCTGGCCGCGAGGAAAGTAATTTCCCTCAGGGTCTGTGTCATCTTTGGGGATGTTGTTTGGATGGTCTTTTTAAGGAAAGGAAGGAGATGAAGTTCCAGGAAGGAAAAAGGTATGAGCGGTGGGTAGGAATATTGGGGTCAGTGTTTGCAGGAGTTACGCTCATATGAAACCATCCCTACCGCTGCCGTGCAAGACGATTGGTCAAGAGAGGTATGAACACACCTCACCCGATGAACCCGGGCACCCCCGCTAAGTCACCAAACGTAAACACTTGGGGTTACCTATGACAGAGGTGTTATTTATCCATTAAATGGTTCCAGAGGCGGAGGTACCCAAACCCGCCTACTAAATTTGAACATTCGATATATGTAGATGGGTTCAGTGATCGTTTTAGGCAAGTTGTAGACATGTTGAATGAATGTTGTAGGACCCTTCCCATGGCATGCATTACAAAATTCGTATTTTGAAGTGAAACTTCTTTAGTCGCGTTGGTGATTTGAAATTCGGATGAAACGGAAATGCGTCACAACAATTTAATATTTCACGGGTACTCGTTCTAATAAAAAACTGTAAATCCTCGGACTCGCACAAGCCTACCATAGTCCAGCGGTATAAGGCGCGTAACGAATGTAGTGGCCAGACATTCAGGCGACCTGGGTTCGAATTCTATAAGATCCAAAAAGAAATTAGCGTTTTTATTTTTGTAAAATCAATATCCAATCTTCAAACCACTTTAAAACCGGTCAGCAACGTAAGCAGATATAAGCGTTAAAAATAAGACAGCAGTCAAGTACAATAAGCGTGTTTATACGTCAGCGCGTGTGTTTCCATAGAAATCGTTATAACTCCGTTATTGTTTTAGTTACATCCCTAAAACAAAAAGTCAAAGGTCGATAGTAGATCAAGCTGCACATTTCTATCAAGTTATCTATGGAAATACATAACAGGAATCAGCTGTCAATCGTGTAGTTGACGAAAATATTTACCCGCGCAAATTTGCTACCGGCAGCTCCACCGCGCTCCACATTTTAAATTTTTATTAAATATTTTTATATGAAATGATAAAAAAGTGAGGTGACAGAAGTGTTTATTACACATATATACAATAGAATAAGTATTGTTGTTTGAATAATCTGTGATTTTAGTACCGTTTTCACATAAAAACATCACGTGAGTCATTTTTACCTATTTTTTAATGTTTGTGATCTAAATTTTAATATTTACAAATGCTTATATTTATTTGTAATATAATAATTTGAAAGCCTATTTTGTAACCTTTCTAAAACAGTTTTTACTATTTGGCTACGTTCAGAAATATTTCATTTATAGAGCTTTAATTGTGAAGCGGTTATAACTAAAAGTTTTCGTAAAATGTCATTTCGTTTAAGACACCAAAAGCTAACATTCTCGAAAATTCGGAGGGGTTAAAATAAACAAGCAAAAGAAAAGAAAGTGGACATATAGCGACTATCTAGTTTCACTTCTACTGTGTGTGAATTGCACTGATTTTTTAATTTCATCGGTTATTATAAATTTTACACAATGAATTCGCAGCGACTAAACTAATACACTTGAAGTGAAATATCACAAAACTGCGCTTTATAAATACTACGTTATTATTATAATACAAATGCGAACGTATGTTTTCATCCCCAATATTGAAAGCGAGAAAGAGGTATTATTTCAAGCGTGGTTTTAGTTCTGATTGATGGCCTTTCTCTATCATGAATAATAGATTTTCCAAACAATTTTTTTTTACTCAGACAATACCGAGTTTTCAAACATTCAAATATTAACCGTTTATTTGAAATGGCATTTGAAGTGGTTGATAGCCCGGTGGGTAGGACGCTTCGTTAGCAGTCGGGCGGGCCGAGTTCAGTACTTAAAGCGGATAACCAATTGACTCAAAAACTAATCAGAGTGTGCAATTCACACGCGGTAGAAGTGAAACCTTCAGAAAACTAAAGTAGACAAGAGTGGGGAGTTTTCGTATACCTACATTTGGTCATCTTATTAGTATTTATGTTTTATTCTTCGGAGTCGCTAGATATCGCTTTCTTTAGTGTTTTCTTTTGTCTGTTCATTTTGGAGTTTTTTTGAAGATTGGATATTGATTTTACAAAAATAAAAATATTTATTTTTTTATCCTTGGTCCGATAAACTTCTGCAGAGCTTCGTCAGGCGCTTTTTACTACTACACCAAAGGAGACTTGCGTGGGACTGTGGATTTATCGAATTTTCCCCTTCCATACACAAGCAAATGCTTTTAATGGAAGGGTAGTAAAAAAACCTGTAAAAAAATATTTAGTTGAAAAATTATAATTATAATAAATGTTTCAATAAATAATAAAAAATAAAAAATAATAAAAAAAAACATTGGAACCGAGTACCCGTGAATTAAATAAATATATGATTGCTATCTCATTCTATCGCAGGCTAATCCTATAGATAGATGTATGTGTTTGTCTCTTTTTAGTGTCGTTTTATAGAGTTTTTAATCACAACGGTGCAGAAGAAGTTTTTAACTTCAAAAACATAATTCTTTCGGAAAAGTTTAGAAACTTAAGACAACATGAAAAGCAATCGTTACGGGTACGTTTTGAAACCTTCAGGGTTAATCTAAGGAATTCTAAATCGAAGGTTTTTCATCTACATATATTGACTCGTCCCAAACAATGTCCTTTATTACAACAACTCTATTGTTATTGTATCTTCAGTCAAAATCTTCAATACATCAGTGGAGCTCCTAGACCTCTGGCATCACACGCGGGGTAGATCTTGATAGTGTGCTTATTTATTGGGCGATTGTGGTAGCGGGGAAGGTTTATGGTAAAGGCACCCCTTTGTATGTCATGTATTTTCATTGAGTATTCATGGAAAATGTTAGAAATATGGGCCGTGTATGTTTGATAAAAGAAAACAGTTTTTTTTGCTCTGTGTGATTCTTAAAGTTATAGTTCATTTTTCTTATTTTCTTATCAACCTTTAGATCCAGAGCATATATTATTAAATATCACATTGCTAGCATGTGAGCTCCCAAATGAATTAGTATTTGTTTTAAACATGGAATTTAACAGAAAACAAATAAAAACAGCATATTATTAGGACAATGACGATATACAGACGCGCTGTAGAAATATTTTTTCGTTAAAGGAAAACAATCACTTTGTTTGTAACCACGATTTATTGATTTAATTTTTATTTACCGACCGGTTTCGCTTAATACAAGCAACTTCAGGGTAAAAATTAAATCAGTTTTAATTTTTACCCATGCTTGTATTAAGCGAAACCGGTCGGTAAATAAAAATTAAAACAATAAATCGTGGTTACAAACAAAGTGATTGTTTTCCTTTAATTAATATGTCAAACCACAAAGTGACTGCTTTCTACCAAAATATTTTTTCGTGTTTTCGATTTCGTTAATTAGTAGCCGCGCGTTGCGTAAGATTGTATGCTACCTCTAAGTAAATTGCATTTTAAATTTGGGAGGCGGAAATAGGTATCGCCGCCCGGGAACCTTTATTGGATAACCAACATCTCTGCCATAGGTCATCCCAAGTGATTTAGCAGGGGTACCCGGGTTCATGGGGTGAGGTTTGTCTAGGTCTTGGAGGCGGGTATCCAGGACACACTAAATCCCAGATTCCTACCCACCCCTTTAACCCCTTTTCTTCCCAGAACTCTCCTCTCCTTCCTTTCCCTAAAAAAACCCTCCACACAGGTCCTGAGGGAAATTATTTTCCTCAGGGCCTCCTGTGTGGAGCTCATGTAAAAATTTACTCGGCAAAAACTAGTAAAAGCGAGTAAAGGAATAATAAACAATTGATTTGTAAATATACGCAAATTACTTATTCGTATTATTATCGATTATCACACAATTGTTTTCCACCCGAAAATTTTATGCGTCATTAGAGAGTGCAAGGCCTACTGGAGCACACCGAAACTATAAAGTCAGTGCGGTCGTAAACTTTTAAATAGTCTAATCTCTCTGTTTGTTTATAGGCTTGCGGTAAAACAACATACAAATCAGCAGTAACAATGAGTACAACAACAATAGACGCCAGTTGCAAATTGTCATTGCTCTATTCTCTATTCTAGCTTGATCAGTGATCAGTGATCACTTACCTCAAGACCTACATCAGGCGCCCGGGCTTCCTACTCTAGTCGACCTTGAGGAAATATTCAATATACGTGAACAATATTTGATTCAATAATTTACTGGAAACAAGAGTGATTTTTTCTTGCCACATTTTATCTTGAGTTTGTGAGACAATAGTAAGTCAAGACGTATTGTAACGCCATTGTATTAAGATATTAAATTTAATTATCTATCATTTTAGTTTAGGTACGTTTAATTTTTATTCATATTTAAACTTTCTTGTTACGTTGTTACACTACAGTTAATTATTATTATAACGACTAATGAAGAAGGTATTGAACGTTTTGGGTTTTGGAATTATAAGTGCAATGTTTGGAAAACAAATATCGAGCGCCAAAATGTTATCAGTGTTATTACTAATATCATTTCATTACATAGTATAAAATGAAGTCGCTCAAAATGTATGTGCGCGTTAATCTTTTAAACTACGAAACGGATTTTCATACGGTTTTCACTAATAGATAGAGTGATTGAAGAGGAATGTTTATATGTATAATACATGTAAATTATATTAGAGAAAAGCCGAGAAATTCAAAGAAAACATATTTTTGTGCGATTTAAAACGTCTGGCGGGCCGTACTGTAGTCACTTTTGAAATTCGTTCTACGGAAGAAATTGTAAAATAGACGTCTTAGAGTAAGCAGGTATTTGATTTTCCCTTTTCAAATATTCATTGCAAGCATTGTATAATTAGAGGCGAGTTAATTAGTTTATATGTATAATACATGCTTATTATAGTAGAGAAAAGCCGAGAAATTCAAATATTCAATTCAGGCAGCGGGCAGCTGGCAAGCCGGTGATGTGGATTTTACAAAGGTTGGGTAATGGTGTTGTGTTTCGTTAGCCATAGCAACGTATGGCCGGGTCTGTTAGTTATTGATAATTTCAGAAAACTATCTGCTAAATTAGATATGATGGAATACCTAAAATATTCACTTGTTTTATTATTTACGAGTACCTATCTATCTACTTAAAGTTAATTAAATTTTTTCAATTTAAAGATCAACAAAGTTCCCGAATTCATCAACCACAAGAATGCCAGCCTCGTAATAAGGGATGAATACGTTTTCAAAAATTCTATTTTGAAATTCCCATTAGCGCAAGTATGTAACAGAAATTGAAATATTTTTGTTAATCTAAACCGCAAATTCGTCCTCCCAATTTGGGAACTAATAAATGGCATTTCCTCAAAATTGGAATGCGAACGTTCGAGTTTTGAATTTATTTGGAAATGGAATTTGGGGAACATTCCAGAAAGCTTGGCAGAATATCCAATTTCCTCATTGCGCCCCAGTTCCGTATAATTCTCTGCGAGGGACTCCGATAATTCTCCGTGAGAATCCGTGTGGGTGTATTAGATAGATAGTGAAATTACAGTTGATCGCTTTAGTTAACCATTAAACTATGTGAGCTGTTTAAAAGAGCGCACCCATTATTTCTCCGCCCAATTTCAAGTATTTATAGTTTAGTTAAATTTTGTACAAATGAGTAGATGGTTCATAAATTGGGAATATTCGATCGGCATGGGGCATGAGAGGCAGAGGGGCACCGTTAGCGAGGGTGTCACGTGAAAAACGATAAATATCTAGTGTTTCTAATATGAATTCCGAGAGTTTTTTAATACAATTGTTTAATCGATGTGATGTTAATATTGTTGAATGATTTATGAATACTTTTGCAACGCACCTTCTTTTCACATTTGTACCTGCATAATATGACTCAATCATTACAATTTCTGTGTTAATTTTTAGCATATTGTTGCTAATACATTTTACTAATAAGTCATGATTGCACCATGTCAATTCAACAAGCGCCTATAAATACAACATTTGAACAAAAAGCTTCTTATGCTATGGTACTAAACTCTACAGCGCCTTTGAGGTTATTTTACGGCGCTCTACAAATAATCCTTTATTGAAGTATAACTTCTTTATGCACGCTTGACTTGGGGAGTAAGCTGGTGAATGCGTGACGAGAGCGTTACGAAAAGTGGATCGGGCGAGGTGAAAGGTCGGGCGAGACGAACGGGAGTTGAGAGGGAGGTATAAGTTAGTGAAGTTTTACTTTAGTCGTGTGGTCTAAAGCACACTCGTTTTTATTATATTATTATTATGCTAATAATTACTGTAATTGATTCCAAATGATTCCAAAAAAAGGTCCTCGCTGCTAAGGCGAGTCTAGTAGACCACCATTCAGACTCCAAAAGTAGCTTGAAAAGGTCTTAGTAATTCTTTGACCACATCTGAATAAATTAGTACTTACCAACCTTCCTCCACCCATCCACTTCTCCTCCCCACTAACTTCAATGTCACAAAGTATTTCATGGTAATAGTAGATAATAGTAATCACAGTAACCTGGATGGGACATCAGGGTCTCTTGTGCGGCATTCATATAACACAAACTGTTCCATATAATGGTGTACGTCAAGGTGATATCAATTTTATTAGTTTACAAGTGAATTCATCCGCATTACCATGACGAGAGAGCTACATCACCCACCCTTCTCCTTCATAACATAATACATGAAATATACACTAAACATACCATTTCCATCAAGTAGCGGAATGTCACGTGACTTACTTGATGAATGCTACATAAAAAAGTACGGGTTTAATTCTCAGGAGAGGCATGTTTATTGTCACATCATGATATGTTGTTACATGTTTCCCTCTTCGTGTAGTTTATGTGGACGTAGATATATATATATATATATATATATATATATATATATATATATCCATAAACTCCAGTATCAGCCATTCGTGTAAGTTATTTGAGCAACCTCCGACACGAATTGTAAACTCACTAGTACATCCCAAAGGGTTTGGCAGAGATGATGGAACTAGTGACTGACCGAAGTTTTATGTTTCTGCCAATAAACGACTTTCGGCCGCGGTTTTCGGTTTCAGTCGAAAACCATGTTTTGTGATGTGTCCGATCACGTTCGGTTTTACTCGGGTGCGTGTGTAGCCTCTAGAATAAAGGAACGTACCCATACCACGTGACCTGTTCAGGGGGGGGGGTCTTCAAAATACCACGCTTGGTACAAATGAGCGGCTTGCTTAGGTTTTTGGTCACCGGAGAAAGGGGGGGGGGGGTTAAAAATTGCAAAAAATTGGTTACGTAGTATGGGTACGTTCCCTAACTTAAATATCAATTTTAATGAAAACTAATTTTTCATTTAGTACACGTTAAAGAGTTCGTAATATAAAAATATTAATTTGAATAATAATTAGTTACCGTATTGCCACTGTCTAACATAACTAATTTGTTTAATATAGTTTTAATAAATAACATTGTTTTGAAATTACTTAAAATAATATGTGCTCGTATTCCTGTAATATGCATTGAAGAATCGTTATAAAGCAAAGAATCAAAAATTCTAACATTTAACCAATTTGTTTAAATTTACGTACGAGTATATATTTTATTTAAATGCGCATTTTATTTAACGCAACTTTTCGGGTAAAGGTAATTTTTTAACTTTTTTTAAAGTTTTGGTTTCGACCGAAACTAGAACAGAATTTAGTTTCGGTTTCGGTCTAAAATCTTTTTTCGGTCGGTCACAAGATTATTATTCCTCGTTATTCCGTTTGGCACAAAGTCCTGTTAATTATATTTTTTCAATTTCGTCATGCTATACCTTCTCTGCTTTCTAAATGTCTGGATTCCAAATATGGCTAAAGCCATTTGATGCAATGTTTCGATTCTGAATTATAGTCTTTAACCAGGGATATATTATAACGTATCTACCCTTCTAGTATAGGATCTAGTATAGGTTCACCGAGATGTTTATTTGATGAAACGTATTTTATATTTAATTTAATATATCAAAAATATATTGCATATGGGTTGCCTAACAAATTTTAGTCAAGGGTAGGATTCATAAATAATTAAAAAAAATTTTTTTTTAAACGTTTCACCGGTTTGATTATTAGACAAATTCTATACCAATCGAAAGTATGATGCCCATAGAATATGCAAACGTTAAGTCGGGTCCATTGGGCGGGAAAACGCCAGACTTTTGCTTTGATAGTCAAGGTCAAAACATTGAAGGTCATAAATGTTTGACAATTTTTGTAGTTTTTATTTTATTTTTTTATTTATTTATTTATTTCAAGATTTTTGTTTATACATTACAATGATAATATATGCAAGATTACAAAATAATTCATGTTTTATTCTACTACTCCATAAGTTGAGCTCTAGGAGTTCGTGTTTATGGGAGGAGTATTTTACATGCAAAAAAATTATAATAATGTTCATTATGTAAACAATTTTCAAAGAACTAATGAAATAAATATCTTAGGTAGGTACACAATTTAGACAATTTAGACAATATCAATACAATTTTTTTAAATATTAAATATTGCTGTTTAAGTAAGGGTAAATTAATTAATTACATAAAGGGTAAACATTAAGGGTACAATATGTCATTATCCAATTTAAGGGACTTAATTTGTTTTTTGAATAATTCATATTTCAGTGTATCTGTTATATTCATTTTGTTATTGGATAATAATATATTGTACCATCTTACACCTAAATACAAATAGTGGTGCTGAGCCGTGGTCGTTCTAAGCATAGGGATGGCTATTAAGCCATTAGTTTTAAATCTATTGCTTATGCTATCTGAGGGGTGAACTTTTTGAATAAAATATTCTTTATAAATTTGGCATAAGGCGTTTCTCTTATACAATTCTGTAATAGATGGTACATTAAATTCCCGAAATATCTGTATAGTAGGGTAGTCGTATGGTTTCCTAAGAATGGTTTTTATAATTATTCTTTGAATTATAATTATGGGCTGTAAGGAAGCCTTAAAGGCCCCTCCCCACCCAATAATGCCGTACTGTAATAAAGACTGAATTAATGCATAATAGACAATTTTGATAGTTTTCTTGTTTAAAATATTTCGTATGTTATAGAAAACATAGATAAGTTTTCTTATTCTTTCCACAGTGAGATTGATATGACCTTTCCATTTAACATTTTTGTCTATTAAGATTCCAAGATATTTTACATTAGATTTATGATTCAGCTTAGCGCAGTCCGTATTACATGTACCGTCATTTGCACAATTTTTGGAATGAATTGTTATATTAATTAAATTATTTGGCACATCTTCTTGTAGAGAGAATGGAATGTAATAAGTTTTTTCTGTGTTGAGTGATAGTAAATTGTTATCGAACCAATTTTTTAAAACCTTCATGTCTTGATTGACTGCATTGGTAATATCTTTCCACGTCTTTTTTTCGATAATTATTGCAGTGTCGTCAGCAAAGGATATAAGTTTACCATTAAGTGATAATTTAAACATTTGGTTTACGTATATTATAAATAAAATTGGTCCAATAACAGTCCCCTGGGGAATTCCAAATTCTAAAGTTTCATCTACACTTAGTGAGTTATTTAATTTTACTTTTTGATTTCTTTGAGTTAGATAACTTTTCAGCCAATACCTAACCTTACCAATAATACCGATATCATTTAATTTATTAATTAGTTTTGTGTGGGAGATACTATCAAAAGCCTTGCGTAAATCAATGAAAATGCCAAGGCATTTGTTTTTTTTATCTAATGCGTTGTATATAGTTGAGGAGAGTTCAGCAATAGCGTCATGAGTACTTAGTTTCTCTCTAAATCCAAATTGGCTAGGACTAAGAATTTTTTTATTATCAATGTAGTACATGAGTTGCTTTTTTACGATCTTTTCAAAAATTTTTGCAATATTTGAGACAAGAGATATAGGTCGATAATTTGATATTTCTTCAGGGCTGCCTGATTTGAAAACGGGTGTTACGATAGATTTTTTATAAATGGAAGGAAATATTCCACTATTTAAACTAATATTTATAATGTGTGCAATTGGAATGCTTAAAAAATTGTTGTATTTATTCAATATTTCTACTGTAACTCCATCAAATCCTGGTGCAGATCCACCTTTTAATTAATTAATAATATTTTTTATGTCATTTGTTGTTACTGGCTGGAAAGCTGACAGGTTATTTTGTTTAAGACAATCCTTCTCGAAATTATCTACTTTATAATTTTCATCGATCCGTGTAGCTAAACTTTGTCCGACTTTAGCAAAATATTTATTAAAGGCATTAGCACATTTTGTTTGTTCCCTTATGGCGTCAACAGAGTGTTTTCCAATATAATTTTTTTTAATTATAGTTTTTTTGTTTTTTCTACTATTTATTTCATTTATTGTTTTCCAAACCTGTTTTACATTTTGTTTAGCCAGGTCAATTTCATTTTTGTAATAGTTTTCTTTAGTTATTTTTATTAAAGAGGTTAATTTGTTCCTATATTTTTTGTAGAATGTAAATATTTTTTTATCTGACGGAAATTTCTTTATCAGGCGATATAATTCTTCTTTTTTTCTAATAGACACGACTAAGCCATGTGAAATCCATGGTTTTATTTTTTTGAATTTTGCTTTAATGTGTATAGTTTTAATATCAGTCGATGCTGTAATATAATTGTAAAGAATATTATTAAAAATATTTGCGCATGTTTCAGCACATGTAGATTCTAATACGGGTTTCCACGTTTCCGCACTTATTTTTATATTTAATTTATTATGGTTGAGTGACTTTTTTGTAAATATTGCTTTCTAAAATTTTGTGTTTATTAATATTAAGTTGTTGTATAGAGATGCAAGTGTGATGATCAGTAATATTATTTTTTAATATTATCGTAAGGAATTTGTCAGTATTTTTAGTGTTGCACCAAATGTGATCAATACATGATGGACGTTGACCCGTAATTTCTCTAGTATAATTTTTTATACATAATTTAAAATTCATTTCTGTCATAAGATTGATAAATTCAGTTTTTATTTTGTTATTATTTTCGTTAGAAACATCCAAGTTAAAATCGCCAATCAGTGTTATGTTCTGTTTATTTTTTTTTGTTAAAATAATGCTTCTTAATTCATCCATGAATATATATTCATTTGATCCGTGCGTTCGGTAAATTGCGATAATGTTAAAACATACTTTATCTACAGTTACAATAATATCTAAGCAATTAACTCGCTGCATAGGTACTTCTTCCACTGTGATGTTTGAATAACAGGATTTAACAAATACAACAATACCACTATTTCGATTAATAGGAAAGTGTGTCATAAAATAGCTATAATTAGGTATACAAAATTTATTGTAATAGTTGGTGAACGCTTCAGTTAACACTATAACGTCCGGTTTATGATTTAGTAAATTAATTGAAAGTAAGAATTCATTAAAATTTCGTTTCATTGATCTGATATTTAGATGTAATATTGAGAATGAATTTGGTAATTTATCTACAATGTTATTACAATCATTTAAAGTGTGACAAATATGTTCCGCAATATTAAGAGATTCATCTAATTCTTCAGTGAAAAAGTTATTCATTTTTATGGGAATAAAAAATAAGTATACAAAATGCAAACTTACTAGTAATCAATTTGCATTTGCGCATTTTTTAACATTTTCTTGCGGAATTCACATAAGTAACTGTTACCTGGATGATCATTTTGGTAACCCTTTCTGTTAGTGCAGTTGTGGCATTTGGCGGGCTCTTGTTTTTTGGGGCAGTCTTGTATTTTGTGCTCTCCTGCACAGTGGGGGCATCTGGGACTCTTCATGTTTTCAAGGCATCTCAGTGATGTATGTCCATATCCAAGACAATGGTAACAATGCATGAGTGGGTCACAATCTTCTACGTGTGCTTTTTTGTATCCAATGTTAATCCTTTCCTTCGATATTATTATTTTTCTTAGTTTTGGTGTTGTTTGGATAATGAAATTTGATAATTTATCAGATTTTTTGTTTTTGAGTTTTTTTTTAATAATAATGGGCTCATTATCAATTTCTGTGGTCATGGCGTTTTTAATGTCTTCATTTTGATTTATCAAATCTGTTAGAAGTTCTTCTTCTTTGTAGCAAGCATCAACTCCCTTAATGATAATGCATGGTTTTTTTTTCTTTATTTCATTTGCTTGTATTCCAATATCTGGGTTTTTATTGATTTCATTTATTATTTTTTCGGTATCATTTTGTTTCTCACATGTTAGTATTATTTTGTTTTGATTTGTTTTTTTTAGTCCAGAAATTCCTATTCCTAGTTTGGATACTTTTATTTTGTCTTTTAAAATTTTTTCGATTTCATCTGCAGGGTTGTCTTTTTTTGAGGAAATTAGTAGAGCAAAATTTGTTTTGGGTATTGGGTGCGATTTCTCCCTTACCACCATTGCATAGCTTTTTTCTTCATGTTTTTTTTCTTCATTTGACGCTTTTTGTATTAATTTTTCCAATTTGTCTATGTAACCTCTTGATTTAAGATAACCTTGTTTTGTAGACTAATTACTGTGTTTTGTAAAGATGTTATTTCAGATTTCCATGAGTCTTCAATATTGATTAATATTGTTTCAATTTCGGTTTTAGCTTCTTTGGCAGCTTTTGTACTGCCAATTTTGTTAAGTTCCGCAAGTATTTTTTCAATATTTTTTTTGAGTTCCATATTGGAACATGGTCCCGAAGGTGTTAAATTGTTTGTAGGCAGTTTACTTTTGCAGTGTCAGTCTCGTTAAACGTCAGTGTTTGAGCTTCCCGTGTTCTGCGGAAAACAAAACTTAAACATCCCATCTCGGGTGAAGCGGGTAGGCAGGCGGGGGGGGGGAGAATTCATTTTTTGACAGAAGATACGCGATGCGGTCGTGTGTGGGGAAAACGGAATGGCCTTTTATGGTTATGTGCCATGAGCGAGCATAATCACGAGTTTAAAATATTATTAAACCTAAATATAATATAATAATCAAAATATTTGATAATAAAATTATAATATAATATCAAATATTTTTAATTATTATGTTTTTGACGTAAATGTTTACGCACTCTAAATTCTAGTAACTTTAGGTCGTGCAATACAATGACGTTATTATATAACGTTATTGGTGCAAAACCTAATCGATATTTGTCGGAAATCTTTCCTGATAAATAAATGTCTGTGTTTTCTTCCTGGTGTAGCATCTTTTCCACATCGAACGCATTTTAACACGTAAACGATAAACGTCAAACGTCAAGTTTTTTGGTTATCAACTGCGCGGACCTAAAATTATTATTTATGATTTTAAATAAACACACTGTCGTAATGGATGATTATTTCTTTCGTGAACTCACTTGTAAATAAAGTCTATTAATTTATAAATCAGTTTCAGAGACACGAAAGAAATTGACCAGTTTAAATTTATTCTATTTTTGATGCTACGCAATTATTCATGCACTCTAAATTCAATAGTAATCGATATTAGTTGGAAATATTTCCTAATAAATAAATATCTATTAAAATATCTGTGCATCTCAAATTCAATAGTAACTTATGACATGCAATAAACGCCAAACGTCAAGTATTGCGTACGCGTGGACGTCCGTATTCCAGACCAGTTGTCAAATTGTGTGAACTGCGCGAACTTCACCCTAATTAATTGTTTGAAAGTCCTCCAAGCGCCGAAATGACCTTCAACCGCCGAACACTGGAAACTCAAACACTACAAAAATTTATGACCTTGAATGCGTGATATGGGACTGTCAAAGCAAACGTCTGGCCATAGTCTGGAGTTTGCCCGCACAATGGACCCGTCTTTAGGTTGCCTATTCTTTTCCTGTCACAACTCTCGGGTAGCCAGGTATAAACAGGTAAATCGATACTAGCATTTTGCACCGGTCTGATTATTGAATTAAAATTAAATGAAATTTAAGATTATTTCATTATGAACACGGTGTTATAGGTTGCCTGCGAAAAATCAGTCCCGATTGTCGAATTTTGAAAAGCAAAATATTGCTGCGAGTGAATGTGTGCGACTGATAGGTCCCAACCAACCATCCTATGCGATAGAAGAGGTCACAGCATAGCAGCTGTTTGAAGTCCGTCCATTTAAAGAAAGAGAGTGCGCATGCTATTTGCTCTTGAAAATGAAAAGGATAGCGATAGACTCGTTTATGCTGTGCATCATTTTGGAGTAGTTTATTATTAAAATAGAGGAATAGTTATTAATTTTTTTTAATCAATTAATTTATTTATGTGTGTATATTTTTTATGTGGCACTAAAGTATATATACATCTTTAGCAAAAAAGAAGGTTATAGAAATACATATATACCTAATACTAATCTTGCAAATTTTATCTTTATTATTAGAAGACAAGATAAAAAAAAACAACAATAAAAAAACACTTCTGTTTATTGTAAAAAATTATGAATACAATTTTTTTTTAAATTTTTCAGATTCCGAGTCAGCGGACATATTACTATGATCTCCAACTTCTGAAACTTCTTCGTCGTCACTCTCCGTTTCAGTTCTTTCGACAATGTCTTCTATCTTTAAAGGTGTATGATCCCCAATGAATAATACTGGTTTTAAATATTCATCTAAGAACCAACCGCAGTTCTCAGGCTGAAGTTTCACGCATATTGAATCCGTTGCATTAAGCCACATGGAATTTACGAAATAGTTCGTAAAATTTTCTGAATTAATGATATCCAGCATGGTGGTATGGAGTTGGAGTGAAAAAAAAGTGACCGTTTTGAATAAAAAAATATAACGAAAAATTTCATAATTTTAGTGCTGAATATACAGTAAGTACATCATAATTGAATCTTTAAAATTATCTTAGCTAATTCAACTTCTATATTTTTTTAATGTTGAAATAATTGTTAGTTAAATTTACCTATGGTTTTGTTAATTTTCGACAAACATAATTTTTTTGTAATTAACTTAAAAAACGGTTTTTAATAAATTAAACAAGAAAATTATCTGATTTCCTGTTTTTTTGTAACAATTAAATGAGGATGTTTTCAATCAACTATTCTAAATGTACAGACCCTCACCGCCACATAATCAAAAAGTTTATAAAATTTATATATCAAACATTTTTATTTAATCGCAAAAATCGATTTTTTTACGAGCATACCGACGCATACTACTGAAGAAGAATCAAAACAGTTGAGCACTAGTGTCGATTCCTGTGCTACAGTTGCTGAGGATGAAACGAGTAATGTTGAAGTCCTGTCTCAAACTTCTGGGGACTTTGACAATAAAATATTTTTATTTTTTTTAAGCTTTTTTAAAAAAATGATATGAAAATCTATCAATTGAACTTGTATATTCATTTTAATGAAAAGACAAATAACTTCGTTTACATCACTTTTATGTATTTATATATTGTATTTTAAATTATTTTTTTTTCATCAATTGTTACATAAAGAATGATTTTAATTCTTTTAGGAGCAGTCAACATCAACAGCATCGACATCAAGCAAAATTATTTGTCTTTTTTGTGACCATAGCCAAAAGAGATGTGGGAAGAAGCTGGTGAATCTTACTTTCCCTAATAGTGACAAAGTACCACTGCAGATAAAATATATGGCGAAAAATTTTGGCGATTCTCTCCAAACTTCAACATCAAACTGTTGCGTACCATCTGCCTTGCTACGCAGTGTATCAATCTAAAGATAAGCGGTCAGCTATTTTCGAAAAATGAAAAATATCAAACAGTTTTTGCATCATTAACAGATGCTGCTGATATTTTCATTGATGAAAAAATGAAGACCGTTCAAGAATTTACGGCTAGTTTGTGTGGTATCAAGAACTGCACCAACGTTAATGATGCGAGATATCGCATTTTTATGAAAAATTACTCTGCTAAAGAAGACAGCGAGCACTTTTAAAAAAAAATAGAAGGCTTCGACTCCAACTCTATACCACCATGCTGGATATCATTAATTCAGAAAATTTTACGAACTACTTTCGTAAACTCCATGTGGCTTAATGCAACGTATCCAATATGCGTGAAACTTCACCCTGAGAACTGCGGTTGGTTCTTAAACCAGTAGGATTCATTGGGGATCATAACACCTTTAAAGATAGAAGACATTGTCGAAAGAACTGATACGGAGAGTGATGACAAAGAAGATTCAGAAGTTGGAGATCATAATTAGGGAACGTACCCATACTACGTGACCAACTTTTTGCAATTTTTAACCCCCCCCCCCCCCGTGACCAAAAACCTAAGCAACTCGCCGCTCAGTTTGTACCAAGCGTGGTATTTTGAAGACCCCCCCCCCCCTGAACAGGTCACGTAGTATGGGTACGTTCCCTTATATGTCCGATGACTCGGAACCTGAATAATTTAAAAAAAAAATTGAATTCATAATTTTTACAATAAACAGAAGTATTTTTTTTATTATTTTTTTTTTCTTATCTTCTAATAATAAAGATAAAATTTGCAAGATTAGTATTATATATGTATTTCTATAACCTTCTTTTTTGCTAAAGATGTATATATACTTTAGTGTCACATAAAAAATATACACACATAAATAAATTAATTGATTAAAAAAAAATGATAACTATTCCTCTATTTCAATAATAAACTATTCCAAAATGATGCACAGCATATACGAGTCTATCGCTATCCTTTTCATTTTCAAGAACAAATAGCACGCGCACTCTCTTTCTTTAAATGGACGGACTTCAAACAGCTGCTATGCTGTGGCCTCTTCGCATTGGATGGTTGGTTGGGATCTATCAGTCGCACACATTCACTCGCAGCAATATTTTACTTTTCAAAATTCGACAACCGGAATTCGGGACTGATTTTTCGCAGGCAACCCTATACCACCGTGTTCATAATGAAATAATCTTAAATTTCATTTAATTTTAATTCAATAATCAAACCGGTGAAATGTTTAAAAAAATTATTTTTAAAAATTAATTATTAATCCTACCCTGGACTATTAAAATTATTATTAAATTTGTTAGGCAACCCAAATGCAATATATTTATTGACATATTAAATTATATAAAATACGTATCTGGGTTCAGAGCCAAGGCTTAGGCTCTGCCATGAAAGTCGTCTATGGCTTTTTGTTATATGTCACCATCGTTTCCACCGATGACGTATTCTCATTTTAGGTTTTATTTAGTGCGCCGTAATAATGAAATCTTTGCATTATCCACACCTGTATCAAAGTATTAAACTGTTCAATTATTTAAGTATATGATGCACTTGATCGTGCCGTAACTTCTTGGGACATCTTAAATATCTTTTTGCGAGAACTTGCTCGTGATATATTATCACTCCTTTTCCGTCCCAACATTCTAAGTGACAAAACAATCTGCTCCTTTCTTAATATTGTTCGTTACAAGTGTCCTTATTTGTAATGACCCTGGTCATGGTTTTAATACGAATAGACCCCTATAGACGTCAGGGATTCAATTTCTTTCATTTAACTGTCGTAATTACGCTGCTGATTACACTCCTCAATGGTACACCACCGGGTTGGCATCAGAACTTCATTAAAAACAAGCATGGGTTCCTTTGCTAATTTCTTTTAAGCTACAGCAATCAACCATCCGTTAATTAAATTCTTGAATTAATTTTTCCGTCAATATCCTTTCCGGGACGATAGGCCTTTCACGGAAATATACTTTTTACGGTACAGGTATTTTTAAAAACTAATTATTATAACTTCAAACAAAACTCGCATCAGTAAAATGGGTTCTGCTTGAAGTTCTAATAATACACGAGTACATAAAGCTTCGAAAATTTTATGGTATGGCAGTATGCATGGGAGATTTAAAAACGCATTTATTAACATTTTGTGAACGGTGTATATATAACGGTATATTTATAATGGTATATTCCAGTGGACTTCTTGAAAAAAACATCATTTGTGGTGGCTTAGCGGTTTTGAAAACATCACATATTCTTAATAGAAAACCTAGCATCTTGTAGGATTTTGATATAATTTGATCGATGTGTTTATCAAATATTTTTTTTTTATATAACGGGCGTTTATTGTAATAATAATATCTTATACAAACAAGTTAGTAGCCCGCCTCACTAGACTAAGTCTGTTCCGAGGCGGGTACATATATACATAAACTTACACACACATACAATTACATATATGTACATACATACACTCATATATGTACATACACACATACACGCATATGCGCACATACATACACACAGGTATTCGCATACGTGTACATAATCGAACACAGATACATATTAAAACAAATACATATAATCAAATAAGAATTATTGGGAGTTGAAATACAGTTTTCAAGGAATTAACATATTTCCATAAAACCAAAAATTCATCAGATATACATACATCAATTAATCGTGCGTTCACAATAGTGTGTATAAGTTTAAGTATGAAGTGAAACTGTTTGTAAGTTCTTTTTTCGTCCGGTCAGCGGCTCTGTGATCTATGAGGTTTTGGTTCTATTCCTCGGCTGGCTAAGTCCTACATCGCGACACAAGCCACATTTTCTTCTTTCTGTGGTGGTAGTAGGAGATTTTAGAATATTGTCAGGTTATTCGTAACCCGGGAATGTTTGTCTTACTTTAAAAAAATATTGTACGGTGTTATTGGTAACCAATAAACAAATATATACGACAAACAATTTGGGAGGCGGTTATGTATACCGACACCCCGGGAACCATTTATTGCCACCCCATGTGGTTCGCTACGTTTGGTGACTTTGCAGAGGTGCCCGGGTTCATGGGGTGAGGTTTGTCAAATTTGACAAACCTCACCCCACTTACCGTGTGGCGTGCCGGAACGGGAGAGACTGGTTGAGGGACACATGTTGCGGCGGGTAGCAAATGTTACCTCTCAATGGATCGAGGGATCAAATGCTGCGGTATGTTGTGGACTGTATGCGGTGCTTATCTATTTTATTATATTTTAATCGCTCTTACCCAAACTTACATCTTCGTTCAGTGTTCACTGGAAAGGTAGGTATGTTAGTTTGGAGAGATTTTGGAAGGGAATGGCGACTGGGAATGAACGTTTAATCGCGAAATAATAAGCGAGAATAGGTGACGCGTGGCGATGGTACTCGCGAATAGCTGCGGTTTAAGAGTTCCGTTTGCGGTTTGATTACTAAAAGGTAAAAGCGGTGCGGTTCTTAGGACTTGTGTCTCTTGCGGCGAGGCGAATTCAACAGAACTAATTATGGCAGAGGGCATACAATGGGTATTTTAGAAAGAACCACATGTAACAATAAAGGCGTGAACAATACCTTTTGACCCCTCCAGCCGGATTCTCTCAACTCATCGCCTCGCACTGCAGTGGGAGGATTGGATTCGTACATCCGTCACTCCTGAACAAATTGACCCGCAGATTCCTACCCACCCCTCATATTTTTCCTTCCCCGAAAGTTCTCCCCTTCGTTTCCCTAAAAAGACTCTCTACACAACGTACTCAAAGATCAAAAATGATATAGGCCATGAGGGAATTTTTCACACAGGAGTGAAGCTAATGTAAAAAATTAACTGAATATCTAAAGAAAACGAAAAGACGAAGTAACGGGTGACAACTACATTAAATTTATGGATTGAAAATATTACGAAATTAAACATAATATAAGTGAGAGGTCGTAAAAGCATATTTTATGCTTTATATAATTTCATTCACAATGAACATGATTTTCGAAAGGCCACAAAACTGATAAGGATCCTTTACACTAGGTACTGATACTTGCATGTGCGAATATATATAATAATATATTCCCACCCCTATCATACGTTATTTCCATCCATGTATCACAGGGTCATCCCCTCCCTACTTCTGAGAAAAACACAGTATTTAGCGGGGGCGCTAATTCGGCCACCCTTCTGGATATAATTTAATTGGAATTTTATGGCACACTTTCAAAAGGGGTTGAGGATGAAAAATAACCTTCGCATCGCATCTAGCTGCTGCCCAATTTAATTATGATAATGACTCGTGGTTAAAAATATTCGAGGACGATTTAATTTTCTCACGAAGCCCTCTGGGGAACTGCAGGACTGGAAGGGTGAAGAGAAAACCTAATTATATTAAAATACAATCATTTGCATGTATAGTAACTACGTATCGGTTGCATGTTCTCTGACTGCTAATATAGTTTAAAAAATACATTTTAAGGCGTGAACTTATACTACCTTTTTATTTTAACACATCTACCGGATCTGCCCTGATGATGGATACTGCAACGATGTCAACAAATAACGAAAATACCTATTAACCTATTTATTTTGTTAATTCATCCAATTTTCAATTTGGTAGGCGAGCATAGGAACCATTTATTGGATAACCTACACCACTACACAATTAGGTCGCCCCAAGTTGTTAGCTTAATTTGGTGACTTAGCAGTGGTGCCCGGGTTTTTTGGGTGAGGTTTGTCTAGGTCTTGACGGCGGATGTGGTTGCGGATCGGAAAAGACTGGTTGCAGAAAGCCCTTTGACCTCTCCAACCGGACTCTTACGACTCATCGACTTGCATTTACGTCCGTCACTCCTGGATACATCTACCCCCGGATTCCCATCCACACCTCTTACCTTTTCCTTCCCAAAATTTTCTCTCCTTTCTTTCCATGAAAAACCTCCCAAACATCATCCCTAGAGATGATATACGCCAATAGGGATTTTTTTCCTTGAGGCCTACTGTTAGGAGCTAATGCGGAAAAAGTAAGTAGGTACTACGTGAATTGGAATTTGATACTTCCGTGATCATAGTAAGCGCCCTTGAGGTGATTTCTCACAAAAACGGGGCTTTAAAAATCACCCAATTATTACTATTATTATGAATAGAAGTAAGATTGAGCTTGTACGAAGATTAATAATAATAATTATATTTGGATGATTTATATAGCGCCGTTTTTGTGAAAAATCACCCCAAGGGCGCTGTACAAACTTATAATACATTTCTAAAATCTAAAAACTACAAGCTAGGCAAATAATTATAAACAACTTATGGCTAAAAATTGCATACATCGGTTCATTGATCACCGATACGAAAATATGTGTACAATATTTTGACCAATGAACGCGATGCTGCCTAAAATTTAATGAAAACAGGACCATACTTACCTGGGAGGTCGCTTGAAATTAACACTGTGTTAGTGTATTACCGTTTGAAGGTTAAACCAATTTTTTTTATTTTATTTTTTTTTTATTCCAGTTAAAAGAAAATTACATTTTCACTCATTTAACTAGAAATAATTATACACATTAAAATAAAATAAATATTTCAATACAGCGCTATTCTATTTTATTATTTTGTTTATCAAGAATAAATATAAATAATTGTTTTTTAAATTTACCCAGCTTCTTTTCGTTTTTAATGTTATTTGGGAGGCAATTATATAAGTTGACCCCCTCGTAACCAATGGATTGTTTACCATAGTTAGTGTGGATGGTATTTAAATGTATGTTATCGCGTTGTCGTGTAAAGTGTTTGTGTATTTGGGACGTTTTAATGAATTCTGTGTTTGTGTGTACGAGATTATTTTGTATTTTGTATATAAGGAGACATGTATTGTATTCATATAGTTTTCTTAATGTTAATAGTTTTGTTTCCATATATAATTTTTTTGTGGATGTTCTGGGCTTATAATTAAATAGTTTTTTGATTACCTTGTTTTGTATTACCTGTAATTCATTTATGTGTGTTTCACATGCGTTTCCCCAGATTTCAATCAAATAATTTAAATGTGATTGTACGAGACTATAATATAAACCTATTTTTAATTTATTTGGCAACAGATATGATAGCCGGCTAAATACGCTAATTAAGGGGATGATTTTATCTTTAATACCTTGTATGTGTTGTTTAAATGTCAAATGCTGATCAATGCACAACCCAAGATATTTTTCCTGGATCAGGTTTTGCAAGTCGTTGTTTTCAATTTTTAAGGGTACATGAGGAGGAATTATTTTTCGGGTTGAGCTTAAGATCATGCATCCTGTTTTTTTAACATTCATTGTTAAAACATTTGATTGGAGCCAACTATTGATTTTTTCTAGATCTGTTTGTGCATTTTCTAGTAAGATATCTAAATCTTTACCCCAGTAGAAAATTGCTGTATCATCTGCGTATAAAAAGATTTCACCATGAAACGTTGGACGCCACTGAAACGTATCATGTTCGTATAAAGTGTAACCTTGCGGCAGAGCAGAGACCAGGGCTCAGGATAGTGGGCCAAGTAGTTATCTGTCATGTAGGTAGGGTTTTCAGTCAAATAAAAGAAGAGGAACTTTATAAAAATGTATTGAATCCAAACCAAAAAGCAACAAGGAAGTGTACAAACTTCATACCAAGGTAACAAAAGGAAATATAAAAAATACACATACCAGATGGACTCCTAATGGACACGCTAAAATAACTATACGGAAATAACCCCGGTAGACGAACGCGATCTTGCTTCGCAGTGAGAAAACACGAGACGGGACGGGAACTCCAGTCTTCCCATATGGGAACGGCGCGGAATCCAGAGCACCAAGGTCGTCCTTCTAATTGGGCAGGAGGCCGCTATACCTCCAAGGAGCGCATTCAGCCACGGGCCATCTCGACGAACTCCAATCAAAAGGCACGTGGCCCCCAACAGTATCCAAGTCTGGCGTATTACGGTTAGCAGACCGTGATTTTGCGACGCGGGGTCGTGAAGGCATATTATAGTAGCCAACACCAGGACCAATTCACTTCACGATTCCTTTTCCAGAAATAATTCCACAAAACGGCCAACCAGCCACATCGGAAAAAAGTGGGACTTTCACGTCATCCACTATAAATAACTCGTACACGAACCTCGCGTGTTACGTAAAAACACCCCGCGTTCTTTTAGGTTTAAAATCGACTTAGATTCTCATGATAAAATCCAATAAAACACTTTTCCAGTGAGTGACCAATTTCCGACCCAACTGCCCAAGTTGATCGGAAGGAAGTGACCATAAACAAAAAGGAAACTCTCTCTTTTCCAAAAATTACCAGTGTCCAAAAAAAACACCATAGACAAAATAACCACCTAAGCAAGAACTGCATTAGTCACATAATTATTTATGTGACAATTCCCCCCTTCCCACGAAAATGTTTGCCCTCAAACATGAAAAACTAAGTCCACAAACTAACTAAACTATGAGTCCATCAGGTATCTAGAAAAATGATAACAAAAACATTAATTAGTAATTAAAATAACAACTTAGAACTAAATTTCTTAAAAGTAAATTTCTTAAAAAACAAAATTTCTTAATAATAAAGAACAAATAAGAAAAGAAAGGTACGAAAACAAGGAGTCAACCATCATCTACTAAATTAAACAAAGTTTTAAATTTACTTTAAAAAAAAGGAGATCTGTTGTTATCGTGTCAATTTAACAAGATTTATATTTATAAAATACTCAACATTTTATATTTTAAGAAAAAACACAACCAAATAAATTGTAGAAAAGAAAAAAAAATTTGATCACTTTTCCTTATACAGGAAATAAAGGCCAATTTGGCTTCACTTTTTAGGGTTAAACAGCCTTTACTCGCACTGAATTTACGCTATATTTGAATAGCAAAAAAAAAAGTAACCTATCTAACTAAGTCCATCCGGTTTAACATTCTTAAGATAAAACTTAAAAAATAAACAAATACTTAAAATTAAAGAAGCCTAAATTAAGAAAATATCTATATAAATATACATTTTTCAACTCAGAACAATGGAGTTCAATGTTGGCAAAACTAGGACACAAGAAAATACTTTTCTGTGTTATAAGTAATATAGAATCAGTATACAAACTGTCTATCAGACGTGGGCAGAGTAGGGATCTTACATTGGATCATCTAACTGTCATTATTGAACCAGGATTTACAATTCCGAAGAAATACCTATATGTAAAAAGGTCGTCAAACTAGAATAATATTTAAATTATCCAATTTTCAAAAATCAAATCAGGTCAGGTTTTATAAAACAATAAATACCTGCCAATCAAGGTGGTCAGATTAGGATTTACATAACACAATACCTATCTATCAGATCATGACAAAAGTCAATTGGTACTTAACAGCAAAACAGAAAGTTAAGCTCGCAGCTTAGGATATCCAAAAATCCATTAAACAACCTGCATCAAAAACTCAAAAGAGTGACATTGTTTGTAAAAAAATTGAGACCACTGTAATACCCAAGCTGGCATCCCTTGAAAAAAAAAAAACACTCCACGAGTGCACAAAAGTCAGCATTTCTTGTACAAACAAAACAAAATGTGTGATCAACTATGGCTTTCAGTGAGTTGACACTATTCGAGGTGTGATCAATTCAAAATTTTAATGAATGACACTAGTAATACTTAATTTAAAGTTTAATAATGATACTAACAGTAAGATATTAATGTTTATATTATTTAGAGTTAAAACTATACAGAACACACTTTCCTGTATTAGAGGCAAAGCGATAATTCCAAAGGAATTAATTATTAGTTAAGCATGCCAAAGCAGTACTTTCCTTGTTAGAGACAGAAACAACTTTCTTATGAACTAAGATTTATATAAAGAACTTATAGGAAAGCTATGCAATACTTAAACTTATGAATACTTAACTATCAATAGTATAATTAACAGAACTTTTGTGTATCAGAAAGTAGCTCAAGTCTCCGAAACACAAAATTCCAAGATATTTCTTCTCAAGTTCCCTGGAGGTTCTATGGGCTATGGGCAATAAAAGAGCCTCCAGTGGACTGAAGAAAGAAGGGCATAAATTTAAAAATAATAGCATTACAACTGATTCCGTTAAACAGATGGAACAAGGTATGAAATCAGTGTGTGTGTACTCATGTGAACAAGTATATTATTACCAAAATAATCATACGTTTAATAATACAAAAAAAAAACTCGAAACTAGTGCATGTTATTATTAACATAAAAGCATATTAACGGAGGAAAGAAAGACTTAACTAACAAAATTTGGGCGCCAGTGACCACAAGGATCACATTCCAGTTTACCGAGGGTAAATAAACGGTTTATCGTCAATGAACTAGAATTAAGTGTCTGTACTGAGCACAAGATTTGGAGGTACCAAACTCCAAAGCATGAGACCAGAACAATCACAAAAGAAACAAATGTAATTAAATGAAGCAGTATGAAGGTTTGGTATTCCCTCATGCCACCGCATAAAAAAAAAAAATATTTAAAAAACTTAATAGTTTTTAATATATCTAATTATATGAAGGTAGTATTATTCTAATACTAATATATGCATAGTATTAATTATAAAGATAAGTATACCTATACATAAATATAGCTAACTATGTATAAACGACTACTTATAAATACCTATAAATAAACTAGGATTTTAATCAAAATATACTTATGAGGTCTAAAATCCTCGCCAAAATTTGTCATCAAAATATATGCGTCCATATTGTGTAACTGACGACGACCTTCTGTCATCCTTGTGCACAGAACGCAAAAGATCGTTGGAAACAATTAGGTACTTATGATAAATGTCTGTCACAAGTCATCTGATGTTTACAAAACAAAAGTAATGTATTTTATAATGAACTTCCGCGGCTTTGTAAGTAAACAATGCACATAACCTGACAAATGTCAACAAGAATTGACAGCTCGGCTCCGATAAAGCATTACATAGATGAAAAATAGACAGCTGACACTAAAAATGAAATTGCCAGTAAACTGAAAAAATGTTCCCAACAATATTTCGGTTATCACCTCTAGAGATATTATGAATGAATTTTCTGTTTAACATTATTTTAATGGCAACACTTAAAATTGCTGTCAAAGTAACCTGAAGTCTCACAAATCGGTAAACAAACAAAAATATTCAACAGAAACAGAACATAACTTAATGAAATGTAATTTCAGAATTTAATTCTCTTAATAGCAATTAAGTGACACACAGTATCTCTGCAGAACGGTTAATGTCATTTGACGGGATGAAGAAGCGATAAGTTAATCAGGCTCTATATCAACAAGATAGATATATAACCAAATATATGCACACACACCGATTTTCACTAAAATTATCAGCAAAAGAACTGAAAATCTACCCCACATGACAGAAAAGTACGTTTCGGGCACCGAAAATAACTGATTTTACACCTTGGAAGCGCCACTGAAACGTTGGACGCCACTGAAACGTATCATGTTCGTATAAAGTGTAACCTTGCGGCAGAGCAGAGACCAGGGCTCAGGATAGTGGGCCAAGTAGTTATCTGTCATGTAGGTAGGGTTTTCAGTCAAATAAAAGAAGAGGAACTTTATAAAAATGTATTGAATCCAAACCAAAAAGCAACAAGGAAGTGTACAAACTTCATACCAAGGTAACAAAAGGAAATATAAAAAATACACATACCAGATGGACTCCTAATGGACACGCTAAACTAACTATACGGAAATAACCCCGGTAGACGAACGCGATCTTGCTTCGCAGTGAGAAAACACGAGACGGGACGGGAACTCCAGTCTTCCCATATGGGAACGGCGCGGAATCCAGAGCACCAAGGTCGTCCTTCTAATTGGGCAGGAGGCCGCTATACCTCCAAGGAGCACATTCAGCCACGGGCCATCTCGACGAACTCCAATCAAAAGGCACGTGGCCCCCAACAGTATCCAAGTCTGGCGTATTACGGTTAGCAGACCGTGACTTTGCGACGCGGGGTCGTGAAGGCATATTATAGTAGCCAACACCAGGACCAATTCACTTCACGATTCCTTTTCCAGAAATAATTCCACAAAACGGCCAACCAGCCACATCGGAAAAAAGTGGGACTTTCACGTCATCCACTATAAATAACTCGTACACGAACCTCGCGTGTTACGTAAAAACACCCCGCGTTCTTTTAGGTTTAAAATCGACTTAGATTCTCATGATAAAATCCAATAAAACACTTTTCCAGTGAGTGACCAATTTCCGACCCAACTGCCCAAGTTGATCTGAAGGAAGTGACCATAAACAAAAAGGAAACTCTCTCTTTTCCAAAAATTACCACTGTCCAAAAAAAACACCATAGACAAAATAACCACCTAAGCAAGAACTGCATTAGTCACATAATTATTTATGTGACAACCATTTAAAATTAATTGCGATATATCATTGATATAAATTTGGAACAGTAGTGGACCTAGTATGGACCCCTGCGGAACTCTATAGTTTATTGGAACGTAGTTGCTATTTTGATTGTTAATGCTAACGAATTTCTTTCTATTGCTAAGATATGATTTGAGTATATTGAGAGCAGGACCAACTACACCAATTTTCTCGAGTTTCTTGAGAAGTATGTCATGACTAACTGTATCAAAGGCTTTTTGAAGGTCAACTAATATAGATAAAATATAATTTCCACCATCAATGCCACTTCTAAGTTTACTGATTAAGTCGTTTATTGCTCCTAGTGTGTTCGATTTTTTCCTAAAGCCGTATTGTTTTTTATATTAGAATTTTTTTTTTAGCAGAAAATTGTTTAATCTATCGTAAATTACACGTTCAAAAATTTTAGATAAAATTGGTAAGATTGAGATGGGTCTGTAGTTTGAGGTATTTGTTTTGGACCCACCTTTGTGAATTGGTATCACCTTATCAATTTTACCGCTATCCGGAAAAGTTCCCTCTTTAAAACATTGATTGATTAATTTTGTTAAAGTAGGAATCAATTCTGTGGAGAGACTTAGCACTGTCTTACATTTGAGTGAATCGTAACCAGCACTTGCATTTTGTTTTAGAGATTTTAATATTTGACTTATTTCTAACTCAGTAGTAGGCTGAAGATATAAAGATTCAATGCTATCATGCATTAACGTTATTTCATTGGCTGGATTGTGTTTGATTTTGCCATGTATATTAGCGGCTAAGGAGGAGCCAATGTTGCAAAAGAAATTATTAAATTGGTTGCATATCTCTACATTGTTAGTGATTATTTTATCATTAATGATTAATTTAGTACAAAAATTTCTTGAGGTGTAAGATTGGTTCTTAATAATATTATTAATTAAGTTCCAAGTTTTTTTTACTGTTATTTTCGCTTTTTTTAAAAAGATTACTGTAGTGTGTTTGTTTTAAGTTTCGTTTTTTTGTAGTGACATTATTTCTTATTTTTACAAATTCTGCTTTTAATAATGTGTTATTTGGTTGTTTTTTTAGTTTCAGATGTAATTTATTTCTTTTATTGATTAATTTTATAAGGTCTTTGGTTATCCAGTCTGGGTTATTTATGTTTTTTGTTTTAATTTTAGTGGTACTGTTAGAATTAATTTTATTTTTCAAGTAGTTCACAAGATTGTCATAATTTAATACCGAATTGTCATTCATATTTAGATGAAAGGGATTTTGCAAGATATCATTCTTTAGATTATCAAGATTAATGTGTGTATATTTTTGGGACGATTTTAAAGATGTGCTTTTAACGTATGTGTGAATTACGTCAAGGAGTAGTATATTGTGATCAGAAATGGAATTATCACAGTTCGTTAGTGAGTATGATAGTTTTGTATCTGTGAGTATATGATCTATGATTGTGTTTGTATTTTCTGTGATGCGTGTGGCGTGTTTTTTGTTTATTTTGTTCAAAATAGTGTAATTATTAAATCTAATTGTGTTCGTATATTTACAAGTATGTGTATTGGCAGAGTCAAGCAGATTTATGTTGAAGTCTCCAAATACAATACCTCTTTTATATGATCCTAGATGAGAGGATAGTGTTTCCAGGAAGTCTTTGAAAACAGTATTTGGTTTTTTATACACTAAACCTATTTTTAGATTAAGCTTATTTACATGAAGCCATAGAAAGTTGTTGTCGGGGTCACTAGTGTTATTAATCACATTAAAATCACAATTTCATCTGTAACAGACGTTATGCCTTTACAAGAACTGTAAAAAAGGGACCAGTCTCGTGCACGCCTTCCAGAGGTACAAGCTGATGATGATGATGATTAGAGCTGGCTGGCCTCCCTACATCCAGTGGGTAGTGGTCCTGGTTGCGCCTAGTTTCTGTCTGAGCGGTGCCTTGGCAGTGCCCAGAGTTAGGGCCGACTGCAGCGGTAGGCACCAGGTACTCGTTCAGGCAGAACTTCAGCAGGAGGCAGCAGGTCGAAGATTTCCAGAGGTAGGAAAGAGTAATAAAACGGTTTAAGTAGAATTAAACAGTTGAACTGAACATGATTTCTTTGGGAAAATCGTCGTATTTATTTAGTTAGTTGAACCCGACGGCGATCGACCATTGTTTTACACAAAATGTGGAGGGGATTCTGGCCTCGCTCCTCATCGTATAAATAGGGCGACATTTCTGTGGCGTCCTCATTCAAGACACACATTCCTGGTCTGACTGCCGCTCGCGACAGTCGCACCTCTCTGGCTTGGCAAAAATGCCATTCTCCACCGCCGGTGCCGTCGCTTGTACCGGTCCAGTTCGTGAAAACCACACCCCAGTGAATTCAAAGTGCCTTTCCCAGTAAAGGAACCCAAAATCACCCCAGTCTACAGTGCTTGTTCGCGCCACATCCAACTTCAGTCAACTCAGTGCTTTGAACATCAGTGCTTTGAACATCAGTGCTTCGGAAGCGGCGAAACTACAAGGCCGCCAACTGGGAAGGATTCAAGAAAGAGATTAACGAACGAATACATCTCACGTCGGCAACCCTGCGTTCAAAGGAAGAGATCGACGAAGCCGCAAGCACTCTGACCGAAATCATCCAACATGCACAAGACATCTTCATCCCTCTCAAAGACGAACAGACTTACGTGATCAAGCTTCCCGAGTACGTCTTGTCACTCATTAAGGAGAAAAACCGCCTTCGCCGCATTTACCATCACACGCGCGACGGCTACTTCAAAACGGCTTACAACACGCTACAGCGAGAAATCAAGCAAGAGATCACCGACCTCAGGCGCGAACCTTGGACGAAGAAAGTTACGTCACTCACGCCAAAGGACAACAGCCTATGGAAAATGGCAAAAGCACTGAGACACACGAGGATCACGCGATTCCTCCACTGGAAAAGCTAGACGGATCAGGGATGGCACTTTCGCTTGAAGAAAAAGCAAACGCGCTCGCCGATGGATTCGAGAGAGCCTACGCAGCCACGGACGGCCTATCCGACCCGGAAACGGATCGACTAGTAGAAGAGTCTCTACGAAATCTCGAACAAGCCGAGCAGACGAACGCCGTCGATATCCACTTCAGCACACCGAGCGAAGTAGCCGTCATTATCAGGCGATTGAAGACAAACAAGGCGCCGGGAAGCGATCAAATACATAACATCCTACTGAAACACCTACCTCAGAAAGCCATCATCTTCACCACCAATCTTTTCACATTTCCCTGAGATCTGGAAAACGGCGACCGTCTGCCTTTTTCAAAGCCAAATAAGGACAAGAAGCAGCCGACAAACTATCGGCCGATTAGCCTACTCTCCACGCTGAGCAAGGTATTTGAACAGGTGATTCTCAACAGGCTTTTACCTCATCACGAAGACACTTTGCCAGACGAACAATTTGGATTCAGGAAAAGGCATTCCACCACCCATCAGCTCTCCAGAGTAGCGGAATTCATCGCGAGAAGATTCAACGAAAATCGCTACACCGCCGCTGCATTGCTAGACTTGAAGAAGGCATTTGACACCGTGTGGATAAAATGGCATCTGCACAAACTTCACAGATTAAATACGCCCGTATACCTAACGAGAGTGATACAAGAATACCTCAAGAACAGATCCTTCCAAGTCTTCATCAGGAACGCGCTGTCGACACTACGTGAGATTCCAAAAGGCGTGCCTCAAGGAAGTCTACTGGGACCTCACCTCTTCAACATCTTCACGCACGACATCCCCCATGACGAGAGATGCAACCTATCAATCTATGCAGACGACGTCAAACTCTACGTTTCCTCGTCGCAAGCAAACATGGCAGCCATGTACCTACAGAGAGCGCTCGACGCCCTCGTAGAGTTCTACAGGAAATGGCGACTCAAATTGAATGAGGCGAAGACCGAAGTCATAATATACTAGAGGAAAAATAAAGTAAGAACACCAGACGTCAACATCGAAATGGGAAGACACGTCCTAGAATGGAAAGATGAAGTCGTCTACCTGGGCCTGACAATGGACTCACCTCTCAACTGGAAATCTCACGTAGCCAAGATGCACGTGAAAGCCAGAAAGGCAGTCGGCGCGATGAAGCCAATCTTCAACAGAAGAAGTCCGCTACTTCCCAGAACCAAACTCCTGATCTACTACTCGCTCATTCGACCGGTACTATACCCGTGTGGGGCAGCATCTCCTACTCTGACCATACAAAACTACAGACTTTACAAAATCTCTGCATTAAAATCACGTACAACACAAGACTCAGAACAAACTTGAAAAAACTACATGCAAGAAAAGAAATACCGACCTTATTTGAATACACACACAGACTGACAGACCGATTTTACAAGTCACTTCAACATAGTAAAAATAAACTCATCAAAGAAATCGGTCAAAACAATGCACCTAGCGATCTTCCTTTCAGGTACAAACACAGACTACCCAAACATATCCTGATGGACCTAAATCACATTTGGCACAACCCTGAATCAGACGCGGATGACTGAGCGAGAAGTAGGTATTCCCAATCACCAGACCCCTCCCCACAACTTATGTCTATATATCTATGTATATATTTATATAATAATATTTATTTTATCTATATATATATGTATGTAAAAATTCCCATAAAGTATATATCACATAAAAACAGACACCCACACCCATCACCACAAAATGCAGGATTTCATCTACTGAAATCACTGAAGGCCGCATAGTTTCATGTTGACTGTCGGCCGACTCCTCCCGGATAAGGTTTTTCATGGTTTCCTTATTCCCAAAGGCAAATGCGAAGGAGCTCCAAATAAAAGGACATGGCCGACTCCTTCCCACTCCCAACATAACACAAACACACACGTATGTATATATTTTTCCACTGGTCTTGAACTCAGTTGCTTTGTGGAGCTAAGCGAAACATGCAATTTTAGTAGGGTTTTTTACATAACAATTTTTCCCTACCGACAAAACACATGACCTCTAAGTCTATAACAGCCAGGTACTATTTTGAAATACCCACATGAGGTAAAAATTGCAAGGCGCATATGACGCTGTTCTATTTGTATAAGGAACATTAGCTTTAAATTCAGTAAATTTAAATGATTCATCTCTTCAAGAAATATAAGAATCTAGTAAATCAAAAAAAAAAATGACGTCCTCATTTTGGCGGTGTCGCCCATGAAAATGGTCGATTAAAATTGTAAGTTAATAATAATTATACAGGGTACATTTGATATATAAAGAAAAATTACTTAAGTCTAACACATTTTGGAAGCTAAGTTTTATCCGAGGATTTTTAGTTTGACGAATTTGTCACAAGTTTAAGCTGTTTTTGTAATTTGTCAGAATTATTTGCCGTTTGGCTAGGTATGTTAAGTTTAAAGGAGAATCTAGTATTTTTCCCAGGTTCCCCGTAAGACTAGCTACTGAAACCTGTTTGTTTCATCGTCTTACGAGGTCCCTGGATTTTTAAAATGGGAAAAAACGAATTCTTGCAAAAATATTTCTAAGTGTTTTTTAACGGGAAAATACGAAACGCCCTTGTTTTGTAAATTTAAGGGTAGAGACTCAAACTCTCTTTCCCCGGATGCCCTGCAGGACTCTGAAATGAAATGTGTTTGTTTCATTGTCCTGCAGGGTGTCCAAGTTAAAACAATTGATAAAATATACATTTAAGGTTGGCCTCCCGGCGGAGCAAAGGAGTTGGCCTCCTGGGGGCAAAGTAGTTTGCCTTGCCCAGTGGCAAAGGAGCCGGCTCTTCCTCCCGATGGAGGAGCAGGCTCTTCTTGCCCCTTTTGTTGGGCGGTAAAGGAGTGACTGCTAGCGGCGAAGTAGGAAAAGGAGTCTTCTTGCCGGCGGCAATAGAGGAAAAGGAGTTGAGACTCCGGTTTGCTTCCCTGGATGCAATAACAATAGAATAACAAATATAAATTTTGCAAAAAATTATAAAATGTCCCCGGTGGCAACCTGCGACAGGTAGAGTTTATTTGTCGCACCGGGAACATGCACATTGTTAGGAAAACATTTAATTTACATAATGTTATAAAATAAGTATTAGGAATTTATACCTAAAGAAACAAAATATCTTTTCCCAAAAATTAGTCGCTGGCGGCACGGTACATTAGCATTTTGAGGCCAGAAATTTCAGCAAAATTTCCAAGAAATGACCTCAAAAATGTAGAGGAAGCCACCAGCGATGAACATTGATGAAAGATAATTTGAGGGTGCGAACACGTCCGTTACATCATCATTGAAGAAATTTTAGGCGTCTCTCTAAATGATACTCTTTAAATGATTGCAAAGTTTTTAATTAATTCATTTACAACCTACACATGTAGATATTTGTAACGGACAGATGTATCCGATTTTATTAAGGGGAACGTATGCGCGTCCCATTTTTGCCGGTTTCATACAAATCCTAAATTTGGATTTGAGATCAAAGTACCCAACCAAAATGAAAAATAATTTTTATAATCAAAAGATATATTAAATATCTTTTTTTTTTTTTTTACAGTGAATACCGCACAAGAATCTCAACTGCTCCCGTCTGGAGCCAGTGAGACTATGGCATCCCCAATTGGGGTATGTTGTGAGGCTAAAGGTAGTGGGGAGGGGAAGGAGGTGGGGAAGAGGAAGGTTGGGAAGTACCTGGCTATTCAGATCTGGTCACCAAACACGGCTAAAGCCATTTTCAAGCAACGTTTCAATTCTGAATGGTGGTCTTACACCAGGGCGATACTAATAGTATCTTCCACTCTGGAACATGCCGCAAATATACTACATATTATTTTAAAATTAATTAATTGTGAAATAACACAAATTAATCAAATAAAATTTATTTGCGCATGCCGGGTTCGAACCCGCGACCTCCGGATTGTGAGTCAAGAGTCTTACCCACTGGACTACGGAGGTCGTCAAAGTATATGAGTATATCTTATAATTTAAAGCAAAAAATAATAAAGTAGCTCACATCCTAACTAGGTATTTAATATACCTTTCGATTAAAAAAATAATTTTTAAGTTAAGTTGGGTATTTTGATCTCAAATCCAAATCTAAGATTTGTATGAAACGGGCAAAAATGGGCCGCGCCCATATATAATGGCGTGAGACAAAATAACAATATCGTGATATTGAAAAACTGTTTTTATTTATTTAAGCATTGTTTTAATGCTTTTTAAAATAATTTTATTATTCAGTCGTTTAGACAACATTGATGTGGTGATAATGTATATTTTTTATAATTCTCCTGTATTTAGAATTAAAAGATATAATCGAACTTCAAGCTATTTTTAGAGGTTTTGTAAATATTTTTTCACGCAATTGTTTTAAACATTTTAACACGTTTTTTTAACGCACCATTTAGAAGAATAGTTTATTTTTTCAAAACATAAATTTTTTTTCTAATAAACAATACAGAAATGTTCTTAAAACTGCATCAAAAATCCCTAAATATGCTGCGCTTGCGGTAATATACCCTTAAGTGATCCATTATGTGTAATGAACATAGGTCGCAGACTTTGGAATAATAGCGAACGCCTTTGATAGTACGTTTGTACGCCTAGAACGGAGATATAAATGGCTCTTCCATTTTTGACCGAACTTCATATACGAGGCATGCTATGTTCATAAAGTATCTAAGTGTACTGAATTTTAATTAATTTTTTTTAAAGTGTATTAAAAAAAAATTACAGGATATTGTTGATACATTTGTTGACTATTTTTCCAAATAATCTCCAACCCGTTCAATACATGTGATGAGCCGTGGCACAAGTTTCTTTATGCCCTCCTCGAAGTAGTCTCCCGCCAGCTCCTTTCCCCACCTCAGGATCACTTTCTGCACCTGCTCGTCGGTGAAAATTTATTTTCATCCACAAATGCCTTCAGGAAGGTGAAAATATGATAATCTGAAGACGCCAAGTCAAGGGATTACGGGGGTGGTTCAAAACATCCCAACTAAATGAGTCCAAGAGCGAATTGGTGGCTAAGGCTGTGTGAGGACGGACGTTTTCATGAAACAAGCACACTTCTCTGGTCAGCAGAGCCCTCCTTTTGTTTTGAATACTTCCAACTTCCTTTTGTTTTGAATACTTCTTTTAAGTTTTTTGCGGGTGTTCCAATATTGTTGTGCATTGATGGTCTCAAACGAGGATTGACCAAACTGAAATTTGAACAAAATTATGTCTTTTCGGTCCCAAAACACTGAGGTCTTGATTTTATTGACCGAAATTGTGGTTTTCAATTTTTTGACAGATGGGGAATTAGTGTGACGCCACTTTGACGACTGTTTTTTTTTCCAGGCGTGTAATGAGTCATCCACTATCATCTCCAGTCACAATAGAGCTCAGAAATCCTCACTTTTTTATAGTAAGTGTTATACCTTCCGTGAGTAAAAAGCAGATCACAGCACTTGGCGGGATTTTTTGCCAACATCTTTCACGCAACCGGACACTACAGCGTGTGTTTACGTACTACAATGTTCCTGCGATGCTCGTTCTGGTCAGGAGATCCCCCTCTACCACTCAGTGTTACCAACCCTCAAAACACTAAAAACCACCGCCCGTTTTGGTCTAAGGAATATACTTATCGTCTCAGAGTCCACGATTATTGTAACGTTTATTAACATCGTTTATGGATGTGAAACTTGGGCACTCACCAAACGCCACAGAGAAAAGTTGGAACGCTGCCAGAGAGCCATGGAGAGAAGTTTGACAGGAACAAGGAAACAGGACAGAGTGAGAGGTAGCACAATAAGGGAGAAAACTAAAGTTGCCGATGTAGCTACCCGAATAGACCAACAAAAGTGGAGATGGACAGGACACATGATACGCGATCCACAAGAGAAATGGTGCAAAAATGTCACTGACTGGTATCCCAGAGATGGCAAGAGAAGTAGAGGACGTCAACACATGAGATGGGAAGATGACCTAAAACTCACTGCTGGACATCAATGGAGAAGAGTAGCGCGTGACAGGTCCCAATGGAAAATGTTAGAGGAGGCCTATGCCAAGAGGCAAACTGAGCTTCGGGATATACTATAACAAATAAGATCACGTCTAATACATACCTAACAGAAGTCCAGAATAAAAAGGCTTATTATTATTATTATTATTATTATTAACAAAAGCACTCATATTTTAGGATAATTTCTTTATTTTTCTTCGTCTTGTTCTGTTTCATATTTCGTTTAGATTTATTAGTATTATCTTCTTCTTCAATTATATAAATCCAATAAAAAATAAATCAATTCAATTACATATATTGTAGTGTCTTATAATGTAAATTACTTATTATTTGTGAAAAGTGTTTTAATTTAAAGTCCAGTGGATCCCATGTGCGTCATACTATATATCCCACCATAAACACTTTAATGTATTAACTAAAAATTACAACTCTGGGATATTGGGATTTGGGTTGTCTCACACTCGAAACATATTACATAAATGGCATTATGTTTTTGCCTTAATACACTACAGTATTAAAATATAATATTTTTAATTTCGGGATGCCACAGTAATGGTTTTAGATACGGTAATGCATTCAAAATATTCCATTTTTTACGGTCATGTTGCGGAAATGTAAGAACTTCGTATGAGTTTAATACTTCAGTATAACAAATAAATAAATAAAAATACGCTAAAGCACCAAAAACATACTCGTACAACCCATTGTTACATTAACATATTTTGAAAATACTTTAGTGAAGTAACTCAATTACAACGCATTTCAAATGTTATTTGAGTTACTATATGATAAATAAAAGAAAATAGGTTTTATAAAACAAAAGAATGATCATTTTGATTCTACATCCACAATCATACTCACCCTTGTCTAGTTAAACTCTTGACATGGCACAACTTATGTAGGTATTTGATAAAATTGATCGCTTCATATCTTTCTGGGGCGTCCCACACTTCCATCCACTTACGTTACCCCTGCAAATTTCTCAAACTTTCTGGCTCTCCTTTTTACGTCAATTCGCGCAAATCCTAACCATCCGTGGATCTATGAGTCCTTTTCTTGATCAATTTGGGAGGCGGGTACGAGTACCGCCGCCCCGGTAACCATTTATTGGATAACCAACACCTCTGCCATACGTCACTCCAAGTGGTTCGCTAATTTTGGTGACTTAGCCGGGGTGCCCGGGTTCACGGGGTGAGGTTTGTCCTGATCTTCTTGGCGGTGGATGTGTCTGCCTTCGAGGTGGAAAATATATTAACGAGTTGCGTAGGAATAATAAATAATAATTACTTATGCGCTGGTTGTGCAAGAATTTTAGTCGTTATTTAATCCCGTTAAAATGTCTTGGATTTATTATTCGTGTTACACGAGACTGCTGCAAGGTAAAGTGAAATATAAGCAGCTGGAGGAATATTTCACCTAGGAATATTCTTGAGCGGAATGCTAAGTTTCAACCAGTTTTCCAAAAGATTAATGCCGTGTGAGCTCCATTTCGTAAAATAACTTAAATTTATTAGGCTATTTTAAAACTGAGATTAGTTTTCGTTTCATCGAACTAGTTTAATTTTATTAAAGACGGCTTCCGTAACATAGCAGTGTAAGGATTTGATTTTGGGTTGGGTTGGGAGGTTGTGGGTTCAATTCTCCGGCAGTGCAAAGTAAGTCTTTATTAAATCTATGAGCATTACAAGCTCTCTGTTCGGGAGTTGTGATATTTATTGTTAATTGTGGTGAATGCTTGCAAAAAGACTCTTCAGCTGTCATGGAGAACAAAAGCTTGTGGAACCTGCCATCAGTGCCTAGCCTAAAATTGTATATCGCTGTTGGTCGTAAAATAAGAGGGTTTCGACCAAATTTATTCCGAACCTATACCAAGCAAACTACATAACGAAAACTTACAAATCATAAAACGAATAGCCGTCATTTTTTCTGGTTTTCACAAAGATATTCAAATACAGAAATATCTTTTGGTTTTCATGATGGAATGGAAAGTTTTAGGTAATAAGAAACTATAAGTAGGTATTTAGTATCGTTAATCTAGATTAATCGTATACAAATTATTGATTTTATAAGCTTTTATTTTTATTTTATTTAAAAAAATACATACATATACAGATTTATAGTAAAGCATATGGTTCTTAAAACTAATTACGATATATAAATTTCTTTTTAACGCAACTACCCAATTCAAAAGAGAAAACATTTCTTGTGCTTGAATTTTGGAGAGTGCCATTGTAAAATGCGAGTAGGTACCTACAGAGAGTATGTTATTACAAGTACTTATATTAAAAAAAAATACGTACATGAAGACAAGTCGACATAATGAACTTGAAGTAAATAAGAGTTAAATTGGAATAGGATGCAATATAAGATAATACAGGCATAGATATATCAGAAATAAAAATAATATTATTGTATTTAGGTACTCAATAGGTAGATTGTAAGTAGGTAGTAGGTACATAGCGTTGTTATTATTTAATCACCATTAAATTTATTTTAACATTTTTGAAAGAAAAGATTTTCCAGCCTTTCTTAGACAAGAAGCGATTACAAATACTTTTATTCAGAGTTTTCCCTGAACAATCGCAAGGCTCATAGTTCACCTCTGGTACACGTCTTTAAAAATAACTGCAATTCCAACTTTTTCTCTGTCTCATTTCTGAAGTGCTTGGTCACGTCTGCGTCTTGGGCATTATTTCCAATTTGCTCTCCGTGTATGTACCAAACCATGACCACTTGAAAAGAGCTTCACGCCAATTTGGACTCTGAGCTTTTATTTCCTCTCCTTGTCCCAACTCATTGCCGCCCTCGTGAGAATAGCTGGCCAGTCAGAAGTCTGGGGGTGACATAATTATTTGAGGCCTAATTCAGCGCGCATCGGAGCGGTGCGCGGTGTAATGCCTGGAATGGCTTCAGTTCAGTCCAATATTCGGGACCCAGATGTGTATAACGGCTCCAGACTACATTGCATGCCCGGCCGCCTGTTTATTTACTGCCCGTTATATTGTATATCATATTTTACATTGTATTGTACGCTTTGGAGAAGGTATATTCGGCAGGGGAATTGCGCACGAGACAGTTAATTGCATAACTCAAGTCACATGTCGTGTTTATTAAAGGAATTAGCCAAATTATTTGACACCCCAGCATACTGTAAATTGGCAAATAAATGCTGCTGTTGACCCATGTGTAATTATTTGCATTTATGTGTAAATGTTGTTGGAGCATCAAATTTTCAAAATTCTGTTTTAGTAATTGGCTGTAAGGGAGGATATAGGTGAATCACGCAAATTGCCTAAACGAATCATTTTCTCACTAGTAAAAATTCTCACTTATATCCTGTAAAACAGAAATATGTCCCATCTTGAAATTAACAAAGTTTTTTTTAGTATTTGATCGATAATAATTTTCATTTCGCATAAGCAATGAGGCATTGAAAAATCAACCCGTGATAAAAGATAGTTTTTTAGTGTAATATATCTATTTTCAACTTTCGGGCCTTCTCTTGGGCCGCCTATAGTCGAACAGATACCAAGTGCACTCCCAAAAATTCACACGGGGATTAAAATACAGTAAAAACTCCGAAAAACCCAAACTCGAAAGACACCACCATTATATTATTAATATTTATATTTTTCAGGTGAAAAAACGATAGTTATATGATAACATTATAATTGATAACATTATAATGTTATCTCTAACTCTATGGAAGATCTACAGTCTCTAGTATCTAGGATGAACGAAGTATGTATGAAGAATGAGTTAATGATGAATGTAAGTAAATCTAAAGTCATGGTGTTTGAAAGAGAGAGTACGAAAACAGTGTGCTACATAGTTGTGAATGGTGAATACTTGGAGCAGGTGGATGAGTTTGTTTATCTGGGTAGTATGTTTACGAGAGATGGGAAGGCTGATAGAGATATTGAAAGAAGGGTAAATACCGGTAACTCCATTAATGGAGGACTAAATGCCGTTGGCGCTAATAAAAAACTGTCAAAAAAAGCGAAGCTAGCAGTCCACAATGGAGTCCTGGTACCTACCCTGATGTATGGCAGTGAGGCATGGAACTGGCAAAGGAAGGATGAAAGTAAACTGAATGCTGTTGAAATGAGATCCCTGAGACGTATGTGTGGTAAAACCATGTATGATCGTGTTAGAAATGTGGAAATCCGCAAAGAATGTAAGGCTGATATAAGTATAATGAGCAAAATTAAGAAAGGGACCCTCAGATGATTTGGGCACGTAGAGCAAATGAGCGAAGAAAGTAGTGTAAAAAGAATATATGATGCAAATGTGAATGGTAGAAGAAGTCGGGGACGCCCGAGGAAGACATGGCACGATCAAGTGAATCAGATACCTGAGACGGGCCATGTCAAAAGTCAGAATAATAGAAGAGTATATATGAGACGATGTATGAATGTGGGTGAGGCAAAGAGTGTGTGCCAAGACCGAGTTGTTTGGCGGTCCGTCCTCTCTGCCTACCCCTGCGGGGAAACGGCGTGATGGTTAGTTAGTTTAGTTAGTTAGTTAAGTTTTTCCAAAATATCCAAGACAATCCAGAATACATTAAAACATAGAACTTCAAGCAAGTAGAGATTTGCGGCCTCAACCTGTCGAACATTCGAAAAGTGACGTCGTTTTTTTTCTTACGCAGAAGAAGTAAAAATGTTCCATCAGCCTCGTAAAAACTTTAAAAAACCTAAAACGATAACGGGATTGGATGATTTTGAAAAGGATGTTGTGCGTCGCAGTGTGATGAATTTTTATGACAATGCACATACACATAATATACATGTTTTCCGTGAACTGTTTTTTTTATTATAAATAAAATTTTACGAATGTAACATGTATTTTGTTTTATAAAAAGTATCTTTTTTTATGTTGATGTGCACATTTAGGTGTTTTTTGTCTTTAAAAAAATAAATATGTCAAATCCCAGCCGGGGGTAAAAACAAATATTATTAAAATTTAAATGTCTCAAAAATCGATTACCGCTTTAAATTAGCATAAGATACAACCCGTCTAAGAATTTTCTTGATTCTGAAATATGTATGTAAAATGAGTTACCGGACACCTTGTAGGAATTTTAAACACATACGCACTTGAATTCAGTCCCGAAGATAGTAAAAATAATAAACAATTTTAACTTTATGATTCAAACCTCAAATTGTAATATTTAATTAAATGAAGACAATATAAGCGAAACTCAATCGAAAATCTGGAAACAGAAAAATCAGAAAAAGATATTGACACATCTGGGACTCGAACCCAGGAACTCTTGCTTTCCAGGCAAACGCGCTAACCACTGCGCCACGTTGTCGATATCAAATTCGGTCATCTTTAACTGTATCATACTTCGACTAAGAACCACCTACACTATCTTAATTTTCTTAACGCATATAGATATTATTGGCAACTATCTTTATGTACGATTGCAAGATTCAAATCCGAACTAAATGCTCTCAAGATAGTGTCTGGATAAATATTTATCAATTTTATCTAATATGCGACATCTATTGACTTTTCTGCAAGTCTAGGATGAATATATTATTTTTATTTTAACTTTATGAGTAAAACCTCAAATTGTAACATTTAATTAAATGAAGACAATATAAGCGAAACCCAATCGAAAATCTGGAAACAGAGAAATCAGAAAAAGATATTGATATCGCTTATATTGAAGTGGATTAATTTCTACTTCCAAGATTTATTCATTCATTCAAGAAAAATAAAACGAAATTCAAACAGATGTATTAAAATAAGGTTGGTAATTTATTTTAATTTTAAGTAATATCTTATTTCTGCCGGGGTAGCGTACTAATTCACTAATTCAATCGTCATCCTTTCAAGAAAAACAAGTTTCATACTTCTGTTTAACATTCATTGGATAAACTTTGCCAAATGTTGTCAAAGTTTTGGCAAATTCGTTGCCAAAACAACATTTATGCCTATTTGCAATACCGTTATTCATTTATAATCACTTTTATTTTTTCGATACCTTGTTTATACTGGGGTTGATTCAGAAGAAAGACGGATTTTTGTCAATAAATTGATCATGATGAGTCATGATTTATATGCATATACATAAAATATCAATTCTTCTGCCTAAAAAATTCTAATAACATAATGATTCGTCATTTTATTTGCTTTCACAGTCTCGCAGTCGCGTTGGCCATGTGCAATCTCTCGCAGTAAGTACGTACCTTCTCTAGTGGGATCAGAGGGGGGTGCTTTTATTGTTACAGCCCAGCCCCTATTTCTAACTGCTTTCTAGGGAAGAACTAAGCCACACTTATACAGACTGATTCATTTATTTAGTAGATATTGTTTTTTTTGTAGATAACATATTCGAAGATAATCTTATATATAAAATGTTATTGTCAGGACAAGGTTTGTATAAAACTTCAGGTGAGCTCTGGCATTATGAAATTTGTATAAAAAAATTGCTATTGGTGGCACGCGAGGTTTGAAAACTGAATTGAGCGACCGATTGATTTGATTTGTTTGCAAATTAACAGATGGTGGTGTCAGTTAAAAGATTGGATAACCATCCAGTAGATGGCGTTGTGTTTCGTTAGCCGCAGCAACGCGTCACCGGGTCAGCTAGTCTTATATATAAAAATGAATCGCTGAATGCGTTGCTAATGGGTTGAAGCAACCAAATTGCACCGTGTAAACAAGAAATTGAATGTTTCGATGTCATTGCGCGTCATCTTTCAACCGTATTGAAAATATTGAGCTTGTTCAATATTTTCGATGCGATTGGTTCTGTTGTCCATTCGTGCGCGTGCGCGAATGCGGCGTTGCATGCGCACGCAGCACTGTGCACGCGTATGGAAGTGTCAAACTGTGACTGTTTATTTTGTAGTGAGTTGTCAACATAAAGAATGGTTTTTAAATGGAGGGAAGAGCACACGCCTCTGTTCTTAGAGCACTTTAAGAACTATCCAAGCCTGTGGAACATTAAATCAGAGGGATATAAGAACAGAGGTGTGATTGAATGGTCCACTTCTGAAAAGTACGTGTAAACAGCACACCCTTTCAATTATACGCCGTTCAACCAAATCGGATCAATGTGGTTGAAGTGTATAATATGCCCTTAAGCGCAAATCTCGAGAGCAGCTGAACCGATTTCGCTAATTCTTTTTTTAGAATATTGCTAAAGATGTACGACGTGATGTGCATGTACGACGATGGTTCTTACGGAGAGAAAAATTAAGAAAATTGGGCAGAAAATTTCAGAAAACCTAACGACTATCGCACGTTTGACAGTTCGCGTGTTTGAGAATTACATTTTTCAAAACAATGATTGTAAAATCAGGATTCTATTTTTGAAAATCTTTAAGTTGATACATTTATTTAATGTAGGTACTCCCCTAATAGTTTGAATCGAATCAAGAATTTTAGATATTTTAAATAGGTACCTATGTTAGGTACCAAATACATACATGAAAAATGTAAATTTGAATAAAAATTGTGAAAGGTAGCACGCGAGCTGTTTAAAAACTGAATATACTGGGATTGAATATATTGAAAGCGGGAGGGAGGGAGTAATGGGGGAGGGGGTGGGGGGAGGGGGGGGGGGGGTGAATGTGTTGCTAAGCGCATAACTTTCGACTGACTGCACCAAATTGGATAATTCTTTTTTTGTGTGGTCGTTATTGTCAGGAAAAGGTTTATAAAACTTCAGGTGAGCTCTGGCATTATGAAATTTGTATAAAAAATTGCTTTTGGTGGCACCCGTGGAAGCGGCTATTTCTATGGAAAGCGGGAGGGAGGGAGAGATGGGGGAGGGGAACCAGGGAGGAGGAGGGGAACCTGGGATGGGGGAGGGGAACTCGGGAGGGGGGTTCGTGGGACGGGGGAGGTTGGGGAGAGGGAAGGTGGTGGAATCAGAGTGGGAACGCGAGAGGGGAAGGGGACGCGTAAGAGGAAGGGAACTCGACGAATGGCATAGCAACGCATGCCGGGAACCAGCAACATAAGGGAATAGTGAGCGTAAGGAAAAAGGTAGGTAGAAAGTTGGAAGAAATCTGGCTATTCATATCTGTTGTTCACTAAACAAGGCTGAAGCCTTTTCAAGCAATGCGCAAAGAATCTGAATGGTCTATTTTTCGGTTCCATGCTAACTCAGAATCAATCCCCCGGCCCCCTTCAAGGTGTGAGGTAATTTATGGATGGCCCCTTTTCTGAGGAGGTTCTGAATTGCTTTCATTCTGAGTTGTCCGGTCACCGTATTTTTCACAGTGAGTTAATCACATACGGTGATGTGGCGGGTTGCAAAAGGTTCAGATTTGTGAAATAATCTGTTAAGAATGAAAAAAATTAAAAGACACAATAAAAAGAAAAAGAAGAGGAAAAAGAATGCGTTATTGGTATTTAAGATAGTCGTCGATTATTATCGTACTGGGTGAAGTACATAATATCTGATAGGTTCTCCATTAAACTTGTTAGGTTTAAAAAATCGATGTCATAAAATGCCTAAGCTGGTAACATAAAAATAATATTAGATTTATTGGAATAAAATCATGTAACTTATACACGTCAGAAAGATAAAATTATTAACAAAAGACTTTGTTGTTTTTTTTTTAAACTGGAATGTCTAGTATCAAATTTCAAAAGCAAGAAACACGTTTGGTACTCATAAAAAGTTTGACTATATTCACGTATTTATTTAATTGCATTAGTTACGTGATTTTCACAATGTGTCGTTAACACGCCTCGTAAACTTAAAAACACACTGGGAACGAGTAAAGACCGAGCAATGAAATGATTTTTACGATTTCCAAACACCTTGTATAAGGTTAGAAGGGGGGCTATTCCACATTTATCACCATATCGATTGTATCGAAGTGTCATTTGTTAGAACACAAAACGTTTATTGGCTGCGCTTCGATGGGCCCACAAGTTTCCAGGACAATTAAATAACGAGCCACCGTGTAGCTGGTAGCGTTAGTTAGTACCTACTAGTTCGGGATAGGAGTGAAAGTTATGTAAGTAATTGAAATGTTAATTTAATTCAGTGTCACCCAGTAGGTCAGAGAGTTAGTGTTTCATGTGAAATAGCGGTTCTCTCCCGTTCGTTTAATGGAATTAAATACTAATTTATCATGTTAAATTAATTAAGTCACTTGAATAATTGAAATATTAAAGACGCATACGAAATACGCGCTGAGAATATTACGCCAATATTATTTAAAAGGAAAAATTAATCATAACAACATCACAGAAAATATTTTTATATGCTCTACTGGAGACATCAACTTTTGTGTTAAAGTTTGCAATGCCATTCCCTTCATGAGCTATTTTCAAAATTTCAATAAGAGTTATGGATGTGAGAGAAATTAATAGAAATGCAAAGATCTTCTTCGAAGACCTAATAAAAGTTGGACATCATCGTACCTACATAAGCACTACCAATCCCACACTTCTCGCATATAAAGATAAACAAAATTAAAGTGGTTAAAACAAAGAAATACTTAAATTTTGAAGGGAAAACATTAATTCATTAAGGCGATTCACTAGTCCAGGAAAAAATCGATTTTTTATTTATTTTTTATTTTTTATTTTTTTAATTTCATACAATTTTTGAAAATACACTTTTATGTTTTTTTTCTTGATTACCATACTAGGCTAATGCCCGTGCTAAGGTAATCATACATGATATAAGTTATACAGTGTATGAACTAGAACAAAATATAGGTTTGAAATAGAAATTATAAGATATTAGAAACAAGATAAAGAAAAAATATAAAAATATTTAAGGTAAAATATAACAAGATATATGTATACGTATGCACATACAAATACATATGCACATACATACACAAATACATATAAATACATACAAACACACATATATAAATATATATACATATACATATATGTATAAATATATAAAGGATTATAAAAAAGAAAATGTTTTAAAGAAGTTAAAAATAAAATACTATATAAAAAATAAAATACTAAAATATAACTATATAAAATACTAAGAAGTAGGATTTAAATATGTTAATCTATAATTTTTTTTTTATGAAAGCTAAAATTTTTACTGGAGGTTTGTCAAGTATGATATTTTATTTAGTTGATTTAATTATTTTCTTTTCTTTTAAAATGGTTAGGAAGTCATATATTCTTTAAAAAAATCTCGTCCCCTTTCGAATATCCAATTTTGAACACGAATAGTAAAAAGAGGTATGGTAATATGTATTTGATTTTATATCGGTGCTCAATGCATTGTATATTTTGGGGGCAATGAACCAAAATTGTCGGTGAGCGAATGTGGTTCTAGTTTTTGGGACCACGCATCCCAGATTTGATGAAAAGCGGGTTTTGGCTTGATGTTGTGGAGCCACCAATCGGTTATTTTTCCGTATGTAGAATAGGCTTGTCTTAGTGAATAGTTGGCGAATATCTAAGACCTTAAATTTAGTAAATAGCACATTAGAGGGGTGGGTAGGTTGGCATTTAAATATGATTCTCAGTATTAGTTTTTGAACTGTAATTATTGGATTAATGGCGGATTCTGTACAACCACCCCATCCCAAAATACCGTATGTTGCAATGGATTGAAAAAGGGAAAAATATACGCTTCTGAGTGTTTTTAGATCTAAGATGGATCTAAGAGAGCAGAATATATGGCAGAGCTTACGGAGTCTTTTAACTGTGCCACTTATGTGTGCTTCCCAACGTAATTGGCCATCTATGATTATGCCCAGATATTTAACTTCCTTAGATGATTTAAGGGTAGGACACGTGCAATTTGTGATAGGTGGGGTTCCGGGTGGGTGTGGGTGCATGTTTAGTGAACACGAGTGAATTATTGGTTTAGGGCAGTTGATGGGAAAATTATGTTTGCGAATGGAAAACGTCATATATTGTGTTTTGTCAATATTGAGTGTAAGGAGATTTATGTCAAGCCAATGCCTCACTTTTATTAGGCCATTATTAGTTTTGTAACTGCTTGCCATGTTTCATCTTCGAATATTAAGACTGTATCGTCAGCAAATGATAATATCTTACCTCCAATATCCATGGTACATAGTGTGTTGATGTATAAAAGAAATAGGATTGGTCCTAGTATACTGCCTTGCGGTACACCGTAATTCACGCCCCTTTGTGGAGGAGTATAAAAATACTTGAGAAAAAGCTTTTGGAAAGGTTGGAAAGGTATTTGAGTTATTTTTACAGGTTGATTTCGTAAAGGCCTGTAAAAAACATTAACTCCTTTTTTACGCGTTGTTTTTGTAATAAAACGGAAATTTAAAATTGATTTCACTGAACCAAGCGACGCAATATCTATTCCCCGCTCCGTCCGGGAGAGCACTGATAAAAAATGGGTGTGGCTAGTATGTAGTCCATGGATGGACGGCATAGGGTTCACTTTCAAAATTCAAAATTCGTCGACTTTCGGCCGTATTGTAAAATAACAAGGCCAAAATGCATATTTTATTTTATGTTGTGAAGTTCGGGCGTAAATATAATTTTTTGCGATTATTATAAAAGAAACTGAATTTGCCATATTAAACAATAAAACCATATCTAAAAAGGTGTTTATAAATAGGAGAGTGTTATAAACATATTTAATGTTGGGGTAGTGTTATTACGTTATATTAGAGATTGATTCGGGTTATCTAAATATCAGGGTACCATGTTAGGTATTAATTTTAGGGTTATGACACTGGATGTGTTTTATATTGTGTGATGTTGTGGTGTTGTACCTACTTTGTGGTCATGTTATCATGACATATACACCTCTTATTGAGTGGGTGTATTAAATGTTATAGTTACAGGGTTATAGTTTGGGTCTGAGGGCCTACTTCCAATTAAAGGGCTTCTCTGGTATCTTTTAACTATGGTTAATTCGGGAGAAAGCGCTTATAAAAAGTTATTGGTGCATAGTCACACAACAAGATTTATTGAAAATAAAGGCCTAAAAATACCACGAATATCAAATAAGTATGGTACCAGAACGCTAGAATATATGATACCTTTGATCTATAACATGTTGACTCAAAACATTAATTTTAAAAATAATGAGGAACCCTGCCCTAAACTGACAAAAAAGTGGTTAATAAGTGAAAAACACATTTTTCTAGCCTAAATCTTTTATTATGTATTAATATTGTAAATTAAGCTAATTTGTCAGAAAATCAGCTTGTCTGTAGAACCTACAGACAAGCTGATTTGTTACAGCTTTGTGGGACTACCCATACCTTTATATTGTATTAGATGTAATTATATTTAAATTTAATAAATAAAAAAAATAATAAAATACATAAAGGTACAAAGGTATCAGCTTTAATCCCATGGGATCTTGGACGCCAAATCTCGTTGGTTCGAGATATGCTGGGCTGTGTAGTCAGTAGGCATGGATTACTCCCATCAGAGCGAGGCCACTGTTATTTTAATCAATGTTGTGAAACTTGGAAATATAAAATAAAAGAGTGGATGTATAACAAAGATTTATACATAAAAGGATTAAGCATACCTGTGGACCGTATCTAACGAGCTACTAGCTAAAACCTATAACGTTGCTGCGACGAATCCAGATGCAAAGCAAGGGGACCCTACATCCCTCACATTGCATCATCGCAAGGTTTCTCGATCTTCTCCATCCATCTTAGGTAATTGTTGAGTATGGGAACGCCATGCCCATAGCGTCCTCCATTATATTATGGTTCAGGTCCCATCAGGTTGGAAATATACGGCGTGGAATGGGCGGTCGGGTTGTGTGCCGTTGTATTATTGGTGATTCATCTCGTCGGATGACGGATGGTGTATATAATCGAAGATTATGATTAATCTTGTTCGGTCAAGTCGCCATTTTAGCACATCGGGATTCTACACTTGAATACCCGTAAAATAAAGATTCTCCAGTCGCGGTCACATTGTACCGGCTGAGATTTAAAGAAAACTATCGTTCACATATTAAATTAACTTGAAAAAACCCACCGATTAAACAATTTTCATTTTAAATTTAAATCCACTTGTTGACTGTCGGATTCACGTCCTGCCCTAAAGACGCGAATCCAAAGAGTAAAGGAAATCGATCATGATCCCCCTATCGTTCGAAAGTTTAACTAATCGGAGAAAAAGTGAAACTATTAGTGGCCAGTAAAATAATTGGAGTTATTAATGTAAACAAATATTAATAATCCTGGGGTAATTTGGAACATTATTTTCATTATTAAATTATTTTCATAACAAGGATTTGGAATTGAAAGTGTTTTTCATAGACCTTATACTTTATTTTTTTCTAGGCTTAATAAAAGACGTATAAAAAAATTACCGACATTTTGAAGGGCCAAGGTATGTTCTACATGCAGTATTTAATTGAAGCATCTATAATACTTCTAAGCGATCAAATTTTCAAAACAAAAACATTTGATTTTGTATAATTTTGCATTATTTAGTACGGCTTTATTAAACCCCCACTTTCGAAAACATGAAATTTCGAATTTTCATGCAAAGTTCCACATACGAGTAGAAGTGCCTCGCGCGCCCCTCTGACCGCCACAATCATGACGTGTCAAAAGCATGAACTAAATACGCCCAAATGCCGCCAACGTCAGAGTAGATTAGATATTCAATGTTTATTTTACAAAATAAACCTGCCTTGTACGTTTTTTTTTTCATCTGCTCCACCCCGGAGGCCCTGAGGAAAAGTTTCCCCCGGGACCTATATCATCTTTGAGGATGATGTGTGGAGGGCGTTTTTAGGGAATGGAAGGAGAAGAAGTTCTGGAAAGGAAAAAAAGTGTGTGGGCGGGTAGGAATCTGGGGTCAATTTGTCCAGGAGTGACGGAAGAGTCCATCCCTCCCACTGCGGGGCAATGCGATGGGTCGATAGAGTTCGCAAGAGAGGTCAAAAAGTCTCCCTCAACCAATCTCTCCCGATTCGTCCTCCGCGTAGTAGGTAGATAAACGAATTCGTCGCCATCACCTGGATAAACTTCACCCCGCACTCGGGCACTCCTGCTAAGTCACCAAACATAGCGAAGCACTCGGGGCGACCTACGGCAGGGGTATTGGTTATTCAATAAATGGCGGCGGTCCCAAATGTGTGTGTTGTTGTTGTGAACTGTGTCCGCATTCAAGTGATGACTGGTTTGTATTAGTATTTTCGTTAGTATCTAGGCGCTGCTTTTCAGAACAAATTGAAAAATAATGAGTGACATCTATTGGTACCTACCTCTATTAATTAGTATCAACTTGATAATATTTTGGTTACGTAGTTTCATGCTCTTGTAAGGCAAAATAAAACTTAATTATATATGTGATAAGTCTGAAAATCATAATTACCGTAGTGAATTCCAACTAAAATGAAAACAAGTTTTAATTTTGTTATACCATTTAATTCGCTGTTTTTGTACTGCCTACCTTGATCAAACACTGTATGTAGGCTACTGATCGTACTCATTGTGAGTTGTAAGCCTGAAAAAAGAAGACACACTTTATTGTGCGCGATCGCACAGTGAAGGTAATGAATGACACGGATTTTGGAACCACCTGTTCTATTTTATAAAGCAAGCAAGAGCTAAGTTCAAAGCATCCGAGAGTGCATTATAATGTGTGGTTAGGTAAGTGTGGTTATGTGTTTGGTTTCCAAAATACTATTTTGTAGAAATGCTAACAAATTAGATTTATAAAAGAACTGCAAATGCTCTACAAAAGGTTATTTTACACAGAAAGTATAATCTACCGAAAAAACTTACTTAAACGACTTTCAATTATATTAAGCTTTCTTACTGATTTTTCCAGGAAAACACATGGGTCTGACACTTTAAGTACAGTTTAAAAATGCACATCCATCATGACAAAATACTAAACGATACATTTTTCTAGGAAACCGAGCTTTTTCCGTACCTACATATTATGAAGTTAGCGTGCAGCGGCGCCGCGAAGCCTGAATTATTAACTTAAGCGTCGCGACGCCTCGCTTGGATGTGAAAGTTTACCCATAAGCAAATTGCATTGTTCAGAAGACTATTATATCGGAGTTAAGCAATTTTCTTGTTTGAATAGACCATAATATATGTGAGGAAAATCGTGGGATATTAATTAATGTTTCCGGCGTATCATTTGTAAGCTGTTAGATTCGCTGGTAAATTTTTATTAAGATCTTTGTGGGTAGCAGTTGGGGGTATGGAGTGAAATAATGATCAGATTCAGTTTCAACTAAACTTTGAAAATTGCATATCACAGTTGTTTGTCTCGAATAATGAAGTAGCAAACAATGTTGGTTAAAATTTGTAATTCTGATAATTTTGCGCATGTAATATATTATTTTCATTTACTACTCCCATGAGATCAAAACACTTAGACAGAATAACACTTACATACACTACGAGTAATTTAGCACTTAGAATGCTTCAAAATCGATTATAATCGATGATCAAAAAGGACACACTCATAAAAAATATTAAATATGGGCATTACTAATTAGCGTGTTTTACATTTTGACAACTGATGAACAACCATTGAAAGATGGTATATGGTTGTTTATAAGTTGTGTAAAATTTAACGTACGGTCGTTAGTTAAATGGTTAATCTATATAGCGTTAGTATTAATAAAAAATATTCCCAATATTTTATATTATTTATTAGAATTTTAGTGGAACAAAATAAGGGCCTAACTATCGTGATTCTTTTCTTTCATATTATAGCAGGGGAAACATGATAATTTAATACGAGGATCCCTGAGCTATCCATCTAGAGGAGCCACAGGCGTCGCCTGCGGACCTCATCACTTCCACCGGGAACGCGAGTACCTCGCGTTCGTCGACTATGTGATAGGTACCTATTCTGCACTGCAACAATCTCACATAGTATTTTATGCCCCACCTGCGCACTGTGCGTCAAATGTGTGCTACAGCTTCAGAATATCGTACTATATTACTTTAAGAATGATCACAAATATAACATAGGTTCCAAATTCTTACGTTCGCTGATTGCCACACGAGTTTCCACCTGTTTTCTGGGGTGAGGGGTGAGACCTAACTATAGACGTCTATCTTCTTCCGTCCTGAAGCGCTTTCCGGCTTGAAAGGTGAGAAACGACCCCATCAATCAAAAGTATTGCGATTTTTCAGCCTTCCTGTATTCCCGAAGTGTTACCGCCACTTACCTCATATTTGGTGAAATTGTATTTTGAAGCCCAGGGAGTTTACAATTATACATATTATTTTATAAATTTTAATATAATATTTTAGTTACATATTAGAATAAGAATTATACCTTCTAAGGTAGAGCTGGGTACCAAATAAATTAATCAATGCAGACTCTTTGTCTTAGATGGAAAAATATCACACTAATGAAAAATTGCTCCGCGATTGTAACTTGTAAGCAACCCAATATGAACTGTCGAATACATTTTTTTATTTTTTATTTCATAATTTTTTTTATTAGTTAGGTACAGATATTTGTTTTTTTGGCTACCACTCTAGGCTAATGCCCGTGTTGTGGTAGTCGTACATTTAATATTTTAAATACGATTTAATCAAAACAGATGATTAAACATTAAAAAAAAAATTAAGAAATACTTAAAAGTAAAGAGAATAAAAAGAACATATTTTAAAGAAAAGTAGAAATAAAAATGAAAATTCAAATTAAAAATATTATTTAATTTCTTGCCTAACACAAGGTAGCCAAGCAATTGAGAATAACACTGATAGAAATTGGGAGATGAAAGGTTGATTTCCGAGGGACCAAGATTCTGTATGTGGCCGAAAATCGAAGCTAAACATCTTCCCTTGCATTAAAAGTTAGCGAGCAAGCGTGAAGGAAGCCTTGCAGATCTTACAAGTGTGACAGAATGGCTGTTTCGGTGTCTTTTTTTACTTAGTCGGGCTGCTACAATAAACATGTCTACAAAGTACGTATATCTCTTCATTTTGAATACCACAGGATGTAAAAAGAAAAAAAAATGTTTACAGTACAGAATTCAAACAATCTACTATTATGTAACAATGTTACTTTCACTATTAAAGGTTAAATAATAATTTGGCACTGAAAGTGTTCAGTAATTCCAGTATCATAAAGTTCGCTTTCTTCAGACTGGCATTACGGTTGGATGGCGCCCTTGCGCCTAGCGCCTCCCCCAAACCCCGTGGCTAATAGCTCTAGTGCTATAGTCTCCCTTACCTACATTATACTTTGGTGGAGGCTTCTAGCGGGAAACACAATGACTCATTACAAAACACCAAACAAACAGGGTGGAAACCGATGGAAATTTTGATTAGCTTGTATAAGTTTATTATCATTTGTGATTTCATTGTTTTCCAATCATTCTAATGGCCTTGTTGTCTATAACAGAGATTTAGTCATGTTTTAATCCTTGGAAACATGAAACATGTTTAAGTGAAATATGGTTGGTGTATTATTACGTTTTCTATACATTAGCCCTAAAAGCTTTTTTTATATCCAAAAACACATTATGTTGTATTTAAGTGAAATAAACCGGAGGTTAAATTTAATAAAGATTAAGCCCCTGCTGGCCGTCGAAAACATAAAACACATTTTATACTTTTGAATGTAGCTGTAACTTTGTGATTATCCATTATAGATAAATGAAACAATGTTACTTTGTTTGAACCACTTGTTTATTTGTTTAAAGCCGACCGGTTTCGGAACGACCATTCATTCCTCAGGGCAAACGTATACTGATTTGACAATTACAAAATAGTGGGTGGGAATAATGTATTATTACTAAGGATTGTGGTAGGGGTGGAGGCGTTGCTAGGGATTAATGAAGAGTGGGTGGGGGAACATATCCATGATAGGGCTGTAAGATAATATTTTTGTTTGTTGATAATAGATTCATTATTTTTAAGGGATTATTTTTTTTATTTCCAAGGCTTCTAAGTTATCTAAGCGTTTTCCTTTATGGTTAATATGAAGAATATTTATCCCCGTATTTTTCTAAGGTTATTTTCAATGATATGGTTAGCGAACTCAGAAAAATTATTATTATTAAGAGACCTTAAATGTTCTTTGATTCTGATTTCAAAATGACGAGTTGTTTTTCCAATATAAAATGAGGGACAGTCATTACTCTTTACATTTGAGTTTATATATTCCGGAATTAGTCAATTTATGGTCTTTATCTTTAGCGTTCCTCAAAAAATTTACGATCTTGTATAAAAAGCTGGTTTCATTTTAGAAGGGAGATTTAAAATATTTAAAAAATATAATACATAAAAATTATTAATCAACAAAATTTGTATAGATATTTATTTTTGGAAATTTTGCTAAGTTTTATTTAAGATGTTATCAATTAAACTTGGTTCGTATCCGTTATTTACAGCAATTTGTTTTATTAAAGAAAGTTCAGAAAGGAAATTATTATTAGACATTGGGAAATTTACTAAGCGGTGTATCATGGAGTGGAAGGCGGAGTGTTTTGTGAAACAGGGTGGTTGGAGGTCTTATGAATTACTATGTCAGTGTATGTGGGCTTGCGATATATACTAAAATCGAATTTATTATTTTTAATAGATAAAGTTAAATCAAAAAGTTTAATGTTTCATTGCCTATTTCCATCGTAAATTTTATTTGATTATGAAAGGAATTTAAAAGGTTAAGAAAGTTGTTGAGTTGGCGTTCCGATCCTGTCCAAATGACGAAGATGTCATCCACATATCTCTTCCATAGTAAAACATTGCAAAGGGGGGATTTTGAATTAAAAACAGTAGTTTCAAATCATTCATAAATATATCAGCAATTAGAGGGCTTGTGGGGGCCCCCATTGGAAGGCCTTCTTTTTGTTAATTTATGACATTATCGTATTGAAAATAATATGTACTTACATATTTAATAATTTTAATACACTAATAAAATAAAATTATTTTCCAAAGCTACGAAAGCTCTCGAACGGTGATTTCTTTCGTCATAAAATTTGTACAACCTTCTCTGTTTGAATTTTTTAGTTCAACATTACTAGCGATCTTCGAATTTGTTTTCTGAAAAATCAAAACCATCAAATGGTGAGCTCTGGCATCGCGAAATTTGCACAGCATTTTCTAACTCGAATTTCTAGGTCGTCATTTTCGTCATCAGGCAAGATCGAATATGGTTGTTTTCTCCATATCTTTTAGATATTCTTTGAGAATGAAAAAAAAAACACATATTGTCTACAACAGTGGTTCCCAAACTCTTTTGGCCGACGGACCCCTTTCACATATTCTTTTGGCCCACGGAACCGACCCTCCCCCCGCCGTGTTAAGTGTTATCGTCATGTTTTGCAATTTCGAAAGTTTTGGAAATTGGAAACCCAAAACAAGTTTTGTTTGTACAGCAAAAGTTTTGCAACAAACGCAGTTATTACGCTTTAATTTATATTTTTATTCGTGCAACAATAACATAGCAATACAAAAATTATAATTCTTTTTGCCCAAGATTAGAAAAATTTATTGTAAGCACTTCACCTGGAGTATATTGCATTGATTAGCTTTAGTAACTTAACATAGTGTTAACCGAAACATTTACGAACGCTGAGTCACCGTCTTATCACTTACCTGAGTACAATTATATTTCTACCAAAGTAGATATCAACAAAAATTCGGGAATAATAATATTTGCAAATTATAAATTTAGTATTGTTAACATTATAGAACACCCAATACATTTGGTAAACTGCATCGAAGTACATTTCAAACTCGGCAAATCAATATATCATTTAATAGCTATCTATAGAACGCATGGCTCGAGTATTATTACGTTTATTAATGACCTCAAATACATATTATTAATATTTTTATTTTTATTTTAACTTTATGAGTAAAACCTCAAATTGTAATATTTAATTAAATGAAGACAATATAAGCGAAACTCAATCGAAAATCTGAAAACAGAAAAATCAGAAAAAGATATTGACACATCTGGGACACGAACCCAGGACCTCTCATGATGATGATATGATGTCCCAGATGTGTCAATATCTTTTTCTGATTTTTCTGTTTTCAGATTTTCGATTGAGTTTCGCTTATATTGTCTTCATTTAATTACATATTATTAAAATTAAAAAATAAACTCTGCTTCGTGGTGGGTGATTTTAATGTGAACATTAATGAAAAAATAGAAAATAATAACAAAACTGAATACATCAATTGTATGACTGAACAAAATTTCATATCTTGCATAAATAAAAATACTAGAGAAATAAAAGAACATACTCCATCTTGTTTAGATCACATTTGGACAAACGTAAACATTAAAGATCTTCACAAACTAAAATCAATTGTTTGGAAAACTAACATAACTGATCATCATTCATGCTTACTTCTGTATAATAATAATATTAAACATAAAAAACATAATTTAATACCCAAAAAATCAACAATAGACATGACTATTCTCTCTGAAAAACTAAAAAAGGAAGATTGGAACAATGTTTTAAAGAGTGATGATACTGAAATATGTTCGACTAACTTTGAAAAAATCCTGTCACAACACATTAAAAATTCGACAACTGAAATAATAATACACATAAAATCAAAATTAAGATGTTTAAAACCTTGGATTACTAAAGGACTTATAATATCTATCAGAAACAAAGAAAAACTTTATAAAACAACATTAAAAAATCCCCATGATGAAAAAGCATATATTTTTTATAAAAAATATAAAAATAAATTAACATCTTATGTTAAAAAAAGTAAGGAAGAGTTTTTTAAAAATAAAATATTATCTTCAGAAAATAACCATAAACAAATGTGGAAAACTGTGAATTTGGCCATAGACAATACAAAAAAAACACAAAATATTAAGTACATCGAACACGATAAAAAAATTATAGATGCCAATTTACAGCCTAAACAATGTGCAAACATATTTAATTCCTTCTTTGCAAATGTTGGAAAAAATCTTGCGAAAAATATTCATAAACCTTCTAACCCGGAAAAACATAAAAATAAAAATTTACATAAACGTAATATACTTTCAACATTTGAAATAACAACAGAATGTGAAATCTTAAAAATAATAGAAAATATGAAAGGAGGTTCGTCTCCCGGTTTTGATTCTATTACGGCACACATGTTAAAATCTATGAAATCTTACTTAATAAAACCCATCACTCATTTAATAAACTTGAGTTTAACGAAAGGAATATTTCCAATGAACTACAAAAACACAATAATCTCACCTATTTACAAATCTGGTGATCCACACCAAGTAACGAATTATCGCCCAATTTGTCTAATTTCTAACATAGGAAAGATCTTTGAAAAAATAGTAAAAAAACAATTGGTAAATTTCCTAGATAGTAATAAAATACTACACAAAAACCAGTTTGGTTTTATTAAATCACTCAGCACACATGATGCAATTGCTAACGTAACTTCATACATTTACGAATCATTAGATAAAGGTAAAAAATGTGCGGGCATATTTATTGACCTCAGAAAGGCTTTCGATAGCATATCCCATGAGATACTAGTAAAAATATTAAATGATATTGGCATAAAAGGCAACGCGATTAAATGGATCACCAACTACTTAAAAAACCGCCCTCAAGTGGTAAAAATCAATCGTATTAATAGTGATCAAGAGATTTCAAGCTTTGGAATCCCCCAAGGTACAGTGCTTGGACCAATCCTTTTCACCATATATGTAAACGATATTTTTTTTCAACATCTACATGGTCAAATTACATCATACGCCGACGATACAGTTTTAATAATAAGTGAAAATACTTGGGAAAATGTAGAATTACAGGCCACAGAAGACATCAATACGCTTAAGAATTTTTTTGACACTAATTTACTATCACTAAATAGTGAAAAGACATTTGTAATTCCATTTGCAATCCAACCAAACGACGCTCCCAAAAATTTTAACATTGTCAAACACGATAACACTAAAATTTACAACCAACATTATTGCAAATCAAACTGTACAATATTAAAAACAACAAATAAAATTAAATATCTCGGCGTAATTATCGATAAAAATCTGAAATGGAAGGAACAAATATGTCAAGTAGTAAACAAAATCAGAAAATTAATATATATATTTTTAAGAATTAGAAATTTTCTGTCGATAAAAAATCTATATTTAATCTACTATGCCTTAGTTCAATCCACTCTACAATACGCTATTATTAGTTGGGGATCCGCGTATAAATGTAACCTTCTTCCAATAGAAATTGTACAAAGAACAATTATTAAAATTATATTAAAAAAATCCTTAGACTACCCAACTGAACGCCTGTTTGAAGAATTTCAAGTACCCACATTTAAAGATTTATATATTAAAAATTCAGTAATTCAAATAATAAAAGAAAAAGATAAATATCCATTTTTAAATGAAAACAGAACTCGACTTAAACATGTTTTTCTATGCCCAAAACTAAATACGTCTTTTGCACAGCATCATTATACTTATCAGGGAAGAACTTTTTTCAATCGTCTACCAGAGGAAATCAGAAGCATCAATGATAAGGCCCGAATGCTGCTCTCTGTCAAGAGACATTTTAAAGATGTTCTTAAGAAAAGAACTACTGTCAATTAATCTTACAAATATCTTAGTTCTCCATAACATTCTTTCTTTAAAAAAAAAAACACACCATTATCAAATAAATACTGCAGCTCACATATATTTATGTACAATTAATTATTTAAGTACTAACTTATACCTAACTAATAACTAATAGCATTTATGTACACTCCCCTTCCATACACAAGCAAATGCTTTTAATGGAAGGGTAGTAAAAAAAAACCTGTAAAAAAAATATTTAGTTGTAAAATTGTAATTATAATAAAAAAAAATTTTATTTTTTTTTTATATATTATTTTATTTTTATTTTTTTTTATTTTAGCATATAAAATATAATGTTAAATGTACATTATGTAATAATTTGTGTACATTCATGTTCAAATATCTTAATTAATACCACTCTTCCATGGAAGCATTAGCTTGTGTCTGGAAGAGTAGTGTACATTTTTTAAATGCTTTATTATATCTTAAGTTCTTAAATTACAATGTGAATGTAAAAAAAAAAAAAACAATAAGTTGTAAGTTCGGTTTAATGTAATTGTAATTATAAGTATTTATCAACTATCAAACAATTCTATTATTTGGATAATGTATCTAGAATTGGAGTATCACTAGGAAACTGAGTTATAAGTTATTTTTGAGATTAGATTAGTTGGAAACTTTTATTTTTATTTTTTTGAGATTATCTTTAAAATATTTTTTAACAGTGTTTATTAATTTGATTTTATCATTAATTTTTCTAATTTCATCCGGTAGTCGGTTGAAAATAAGTCTTCCTTGATAAGTATAAAAATTTTGTGCGAAGGAAGTGTTTAATTTTGGGCATGAAAAAATATATTTATGTCTTGTACGGTTTTCAGTTATAAATTGATACTTTTCTTTTTCTTTTATAATTTGAATCAATGCATTTTTATTGTACAGATCTTTGAATGAAGGTACTTGGAATTCCTTAAATAATTGATCCGTTGGGTAGTCAGAAGGTTTTTTTAATATAATTTTAATTATTAGCCTCTGCACAACTTCAATCGGGGAAAGAGTAGTTTTGTATGCGGATCCCCAGCTAATGATAGCATATTGTAAAATTGATTGAACCAAAGCGTAATATATTAGATATAAGTTTTTTACAGATAAAAAATTTCTGATTCTTAAAAATATATAAATCAATTTTCTAATTTTTTTTACAACTTGACAAATTTGTTCCTTCCATTTCAAATTTTTATCGATAATAACTCCTAAATATTTGATTGTGTTTGTTGTTTTTAATATTGTGCAGTTTGGGATACAATAGTTTTTACTATGTGTTTTGGAATTATCATGGATGATGATGTTAATGTTTTTAGGGGTATCATTTTTGTGTATTGCAAATGGAATTACAAATGTTTTATCACTATTTAGTGATAGTAAATTTACGTCGAAGAAATTTTTTAAAATATTTATGTCTTCGGTGGCTTTAAATGTTACTTTTTCCCAAGTTTTATCGCTAATTATTAGTACCGTATCATCGGCATATGAAGTAATTTGGCCATGTAGTGGTTGAAAAAAAATGTCATTAACATATATGGTGAAAAGGATTGGTCCGATTACTGTACCTTGCGGGATTCCAAAGTCTGATATTTCTTTATCGCTATTAATTTGATTTATTTTTACGACTTGCGGTCGATTTTTTAGTTTGTTATTTTTTTAATTTTTTAAATGTTTCAATAAATAATAAAAAAAATAATAAAAAAAAATAACTTCTATATTAATGTGTCACAAATTTTTAAAATTTTATATTAAACCTTGCGCGGACCCCCTCACGTTGTTCAGGGACCCCCAACTAAATTTTAATTTTCCACGGACCCCCTGCGTGATCCTGGGGACCCCTGGGGGTCCGTACGGACCACTTTGGGAACCACTCGTTTAGAATATCATTTTCGTATAACTTATTTATCGAAAATTTATAGAGGTATACGGTTATAATAAAACTGACGTGCTTTAAAGTCAATCATGTCAAAGGCCATGGTTTTATGTGTTTTCATTTGTTTGTGAGTCCATTGAACCGCGAAGGTTAATAAAACATTTTATTATTTGACGTTTATGACGGCTCACCTGCTAGGAAACCTATTAAAACAGCATTAATCCACACATGAATAAATTCTTACGTAAACAATAGGTGGCCATTAATAACTGCAATTGAACGTATCAACATAATACCATGAAGTAATATATGAGTACCTACTAGATACTCGTATGTTACACCAAAACCATCACCAACCAGGCCGGGAATCAAAAGGGTCTCTTATTTATATAACATATCCTACAATAGATTCACGTTACAAGTCTTTCTCTCTTGTATAATAACCAGGTAGGTATCTGCTTTACTAAAAGATGTAAGTTGTGATATTTTATTTTAATTTTATTTATTTTAGAGAAAGTTGACAGCAAATCAGAGATTACAAAATAATAAAATAATAGGATGTTAATTATGCCAATTATGAACTTTCCACTGATGATAGTTATAATAATAAAGTGTGATATGTAAGTTTTATTTTTTAGTTACAAAATATAAAAAAGGGTATCTAGTATTATATGGTTTATAGTAGGTAGTAATATTTATACTCGTAACCTTTTAAAATGATATAATAAATTAGTATTTCAAATTTCGATTTTGTTTCGGTGAATGAATTAATGCAAATTTTGGAAGTGGAAATTAACCCGCTTACGAAATTGGTAGATAGACTTGTTGTCGACGACAATGCATTCTACCAACTTTTGGTGGCAACTCACACGTACACGCATTTCTCCGAAATTGGATAACATTATATTTAAAAATTTACCGGAGTTAATATTTGAAATAAATGTCGATACCGTCCACGTAGGATTTGGCATAGGTATGAGCGGTGTTCGTTCATTTTAGTCAGACCCTGGAAAAGAAGGTTCAATCCTCAGTTAAACAAAAAAAAACTGTATTTACGGGTTAATTTTTTTTTAATTCATATTATTATTAATTTAATTTTTTTAAAGAAAGACAAACATTCCCGGGTTTCGAATAACCTGACAATATTTGAAAATCTCCTACTGCCACCACAGTAAGCGGAAAATGTTGCTTATGTGGTAATGGAGGACTTAGCCAGCCAGGGAATCGAACACACGACCCTTGGGTTGGATCCAAACGCAATGACAACTCAGCCCCTGACCGAACAAATATAATAAAAACTTGAAATTTAAATGTAATTCCACAAGTATTGATAACAATAAATAAATAAATTTTAGAACATAGGTTCTCACCGTGGGCGATTGTCCCCTTGTGGGCGTTTAAGACGTTCAGGGGGGGCGGTAGAAGACCCAGAGAAAATTAGGGGGCGTGGAGATGGCACAGTGAGGCGAAAAAAGTGGGTATAAATTGGTAAAAATAAGGATCAAAAAATACAAAAAACACCCTAAACCTAAACACGTACTAATGAAGCAAAGTAAACTTTAATACTGGTTAAATTTTGTTATTAAATGAATTGTAATAATTTTTATAATGTGTGATAAAATTTATGTTTCGGGAAGTGGATGAAAATTGAACTGAAATTACATTCAGATCTACATTAAATTGGATGATATGAAATTTTTTATTTTTTAATGCATACATAATATTATCTTCTTACCTGTATTATTATTATTAAGAATTAACACTATGTCATGAATACAAGAAGTAAGGAGGTAGTAACCCGGTAATTAAAATTTTAGAGAATTGATTTTTTAACTTGCTAAACAAAAAGGTATAACAAATAATTTAACATATTTTTAATCGAATTATTGATTCTGTGACAGTTGAGCACACCGTCCCCCATTAGTAAAAAAATTGGGGGGCATTAGAAAAAAAAATATTCTAAAAGTGGGCGGTGGGCAAAATAAGGTTGAGAACCTATGGTTTAGAACATAATTCTATACAAGGATCTCACATAAATAAGAGGCCAACTTGATTCAATATCCTGGCCTGGGTTGATGTAGTTTTGGTACATGCACTTAACAGAAAATTTCTAGAAGTGTGATGTTCAGTTATTTTAATGAAAACTAATTTTCGCTAATTTAGATCTGACGTTTCGACTCCTAGGCCCCAGATAGGTCAATGAAAATGATTATTCATCCGCTCAAGAAAGATTTTAGAAATTTGATCAATATTTGTCTGTGACATAAATATATCCGAAATAATGAAAAAAAAACTACCTTACTTCTGGAAAACCAGGAAAGTTCCAATGTACTTCTATCAGTACATCTCTTCAGCGGTTTCATGCCTCTTATTGCCGAGTATAAACATTATGTGTTTGTTTTTTGTCCATACCCCGACATAGAAATTCGCAAGTTACTTCGATATAACAATAGGCTGCAGAAATTGTTCTCACACAACCGATGCATAAAACAATTTTACAAGACGTCTTATTAATTATAACTCTTGTTTGTACACTTGCGAATGGCGCTCAGAGCAGAAGAAAGGGAAATGTTTACAGAAAAAAAACAACAGCAATGCAAAGTGAAACAATAACATTGACGTTCCCGACTTCTTTTATTTCCTTGCGCGTCATATAATAACACTATATTCTCCTGGTTATAATATTATTGATTTAGCAAACGAACGACTACCTCCCCAAGGAGAAATTGCCGACTAATAAATGAATCCTAAGGTAAATGCTTTTATTATTACATCTGAGGGAATGCAATCTATGTATTGATACGTATGCTGAGCGAATGCAATCTGTGTATTGGTACGTAATGCTAAATAAATTCTATGGTGTATGCTTTCATTATTATGTCAGAGGGAATGCAATATATGTATTGGTACATATGCTGAGTGAAAGCAATCTATGTATTGGTACATATGCTGAGCGAATGCAATCTATGTATTGGTACGTAATGCTAAACGAATTCTAAGTTGTATGCTCTTATTATTATGTCTGAGGGAATGTAATCTATGTATTGATACATACAAATGATAAAATATTATAATTTCCTACAAGTGGTTCTGTAAACAGGTTTACAGTATGTTTCTAATTTTCTCTTATTCAATCATTCAAAATCAATATTTCCTTTTAACACATAAGATTTGTAAATAGGTACTAAAATACCTACCTACTTTATTACATTAACTCCACACAGGAGGCCCTGAGGATCCCTCGGGGCTTACGTCATCATTGGGGATGCTGTTTTGAAGATCATTTAAGGGAAATAGATGAAGGAGAGGAAGCTCTGTGAAGAAAAAAGGTGTGAGGGGTGGGTAGAAATCTTGGGGTCAATCTTTCCAGGGGTGACGGACGTATGAATCCATCCCTCCCACTGTGGTGCAAGCCGATGGATAGAGAGTTTTCGGCTGGTGAGGTTAAAAAGGTCTCCCTCAACCATCGAGGGAGATCCGGCCTGCCAAGCAATAAGGGGTTAAGACATCCACCGCAAAGTAGAGGAGATAAACTTCGCCCACGAAACCCGGGCACCCCTGTTAAGTTACCAAACGTTGCTAACCACTTGGGTTAACCTATGGCAAGAGTATTGGTTGTCCAATAAATTATTATTATTATTTCCGGGGCGGCGGTACCCATACCCGCACCCCAAATTGAAATAAATTCCGTATTGATGATATTACCATGATAATTATTTTAAGGACTTTTCATATAAGGAATTATACAATTTGTCAAAAGAAACGTCACAATTATTACAAGCAATAATTGTCAGCCTGAAACACTCATTTACATTGAAAAATCTTCCGAGAAAAGATACTTGCCGCCAACGGGACTTGAACCCGTGTCCTTCCGATTGCCGGTCGAATGCTCTGACCACTGAGCTATGGGGGCTTATCAAATACCCGCCAAATAATTCAATATATACTAGTGTTTCATTCAACAATTACTGCTTGTTATATTTTTTCCCACCTGAAAACAACCAACTTTATTTTTGCGAGAAAGACATTGTTAGTGTTAAATCCCTCGCTAGGTGGCGTCGAGACAAATTATGTCTGCATTTATTGGGGAAATACTTAAACTTGTTAAATATTAATTATTATTTTTTAATTTATAAACTAATGTTTAGACAAGATTTACCCTTTGTTACCCTACTACTTAATTGTTACCCTTTGTGCTATGCATAAAAATCTTGCCTAAACATTAGTTTAAAAATTAAAAAATAATAATTAAAAGAAACGTCACCCAAGGTTCTGACAACTCTAGGAACCTTCATCAATGGAACATCACGACAATTATTTTTTGAAACATTCTACTAACTGGCAGCTAGTAGTACGAATTCTGATCATACCTCTGGCGCCATACAATGTAATATTCAATACGGCAATCATCTTGAATCGGAACCGGAACGTAGCAAAAAAATTTACAGACAGATGAAATGTTCACGGGGTGAGGTTTGTCCGAGCCTTGGCGGCGGATGCGTCTACCCACCAGATGCATGGCAGGCCGGATCGGGAGAGAGTGGTTAAGGGAGTCCCTTTGACTTCTCCAACCATATTCTCTCGGAACAACGCCTTGTAATGCAGTGGGATGATTGGATTCATCCGACCGTCACTCCTGGATACACTGACCCCCAGATTCCTACCCACCCCCCTATACCCTTTTCCTTCCCCGATCTTGTTCTCCTTCCTTTCCTAAAAAGACCCTCCAAAGACGATGACGACGGAATTATTTTCCTTAGGGCCTCCAGTGTGGAGCTAATGTAAAAAATAAATGGAAATGGTCGAGTTAAAACAGGACTTCGCTACGGTCGGGTTAAATATCACAATTTTATTTTTCATTCATGTAACTTAATAATTGGTTGAGTTTTAACAATGTTTTCCCCGACTTTATATTACGAACTTTATATTGAGAGGAAAGGGATGCCATTTTAATCATGCACTCGTGTCTATATATCCATAATGTATTCGCCATAAGAATGCACTTTGGCTTATAATTTATTTATTGTAAGAAACAAACAGCAATTTTTATACAGGATGAGTTATACAAGAGGTTAAACATGAGGTAAGCCAAAACAGTTTCTTATGCAGTTGGTTATTATGATATAATATAAAATTGTAATTCGTAATAACCATTAAATGAAAAATGAAAATAACAAAAAAAAAATATATATACTATATATATATACAGGTGTCCGGGGGTAAAGTGCATTCACTTCGGGAGGTGATTCTACACGATTGTAGGAATAAAAAAGATTAACAACTTTTTCCGAAATTCCAACATTTCTTTCACCATACGAAAAGACGTACCTACCTAAAATCCTTAGTGTGAGGTACGATCTTACATGCCGAGAGCCTGCCGGGCGCCCGACTCGATTGTGATTGGCCCGTATCGTAACAGCAGAAAATAATAAATCTGGCGGTACACGCTGGACAAATTTTATCTTTTTACCTCAAAACTACCCCTAAAAGTTGGAATTTCGAAAAAAATTATTTAACTTTTTACTTGTAGGTACTATCATGTAGAATTACATACCGAAGTTAATGCACTTTACCCCCGGACAACCTGTATAGGTATACGTATATTAGAAGGAAGAAGGAATAGGAAAGGGCAAGAGGCAGAGGAAGATGGGATGGGGACAGGAGATGCTCATGCTGTACCTTTTCTATAGTTGTGCATTAATTTAATTAACATTTGTAATTAATTTGTAATGTAATGTGTAATGTAATTTGTAAACACATTAATTTAATTAACTTGACTTCGTTTCGGTATTTCACAAGAGTATTATTAAGAATATCTATATTGTTAAATTGCGTGTTATATTGCGCGCATATGCGGGGGATTCGAGAATTTTTTCTAAGGTTGGTTCTGCACGCGGGCAAATGAAAAAAATGGTTTAGTCTGGTTGGCCTTGTAGGTATGTGAATTCTTAAATAATTTACGAGTTCAGGAGAGTCCTGGCCGTTATTCAGAATTTTGTATAAGAATATTATACGTATATAAAATGTACGTATTTAAAATGTATGTGTTATATTTTTTAATTTTAATTTTTTTAATTTAAAAAATATATATAAATTTTCTCTTCCCTTTACACATGAGTAGTTACACTATCGTAAAGGTTATATATTATATAAATATATAATATATAACGAGCATTGGGAGAGCAGCTGACCGGCAATCAGAAGGGCACGGGTTTTGTCCCGTTGGCGTCATATATCTTTTCTCGGAAGATTTTTCAATGTGGATGAGTGTTTTAGGCTGATAATTATTGCTTATAATAATTGTTACCCTTTGTGCTATGCATAAAAATCTTGTCTTAAACGTTAGTTTAACAATTAAAAATAATAATTAATATTTGACAAGTTTAAGTATTTCCCCAATAAATGAAGACATAATTTGTCTCGACGCCACCTAGCGATGGATTTAACACTAACAGTGTCTCTCTCACAAAAATAAAGTTGGTTGTTTTAGGTGGAAAAAAAAAATAATAAGCAGTAATTGTTGAATGAAACACTAGTATATATTGAATCATTTGGCGGGTATAAGATAAGCGGCCATAGCTCAATTGGGAGAGCAGCTGACCGGCAATCAGAAGGGCACGGGTTAATGTCCCGTTGGCGTCATGTATCTTTTCTCGGAAGATTTTTCAATGTGGATGAGTGTTTCAGGCTGATAATTATTGCTTATAATAATTAATACATATATATGTTCATACTGTTTCTAATCAATGTTGCATGTTAGTATTAAATGATTTGAGTTTAATCCGATTGTAACCTGAAAATGTAATTACTCATGATTATATTACATGTATATGTACCTATATAAAAACTAATAAAAAATAAAAATAAATTGATCAGATATTAATCTTCGTGTTTGAAGTGGAGTAAAGTTGTGAAATTTTAAGGGTTCGGTGTTATTTGCAAAGAGTAATTTGAATTTATAATTTAAAGTTTAAAAAATTTGTTTTGCACACTTTCAATTCTGTCAATATGGCATTGGTAGAACGGTGCGCAAATTAGTGTGCAGTATTCTAAGTGGGGGCGGATATACGTAGTGTAAAGGGAATACAGAGTTTTAATATTGCGAAAAGGTTTAGATATGCGAATTATAAATCCCAACATTTTATTGGCTTTATTGATTACTTCGTTAATGTGTTTGATAAAATTTAGTTTTACATGTATTGGTTCATGTATTGCAACATGTATTGGTTCTATTTATTGATTTCTCAAAAGCTTTCGACACACTTAGCCATATACAAATAATTAAAGTACTTTAATTTATAGGTATCCGGGGTAAACTCCTCTTATTCTTTAAAAACTATTTGTCAAATAGAAAAATGAGTGTGAAGATTTTAAATATAATTAGTAAATCAAGATACATCAAATCGGGAGTACCGCAAGGGTCAATTCTAGGTCCAAAATTATATATTATATATGTAATTGCTATGTGTAAGATTTTCAAAAAAGCTCGTCGATTCATTTTGCTGATGATACTGCTCTTGTTGTATCAAATGAAAATCCTGAAATAGCTATGCAAGAATTACAAAGAGATTTTAACGAGCTTCTCAAATGGGCTCATGATGTAAGATTAATTATTAATGTTTTTTTTTTTTTTTACAGTGAATACCGCACAAGAATCTCAACTGCTCCCGTCTGGAGCCAGTGAGACTATGGCATCCCCAATTGGGGTATGTTGTGAGGCTGAAGGTAGTGGGGAGGGGAAGGAGGTGGGGAGGAGGAAGGTTGGGAAGTACCTGGCTATTCAGATCTGGTCACCAAACACGGCTAAAGCCATTTTCAAGCAACGTTTCAATTCTGAATGGTGATCTTACACCAGGGCGATACTGATAGTATCTTCCACTCTGGAACATGCCGCAAATATACTATATATTATTTTAAATGAATTAATTGTGAAATAACACAAATAAAATTTATTTGCGCATGCCGGGTTCGAACCCGCGACCTCCGGATTGTAAGTCAAGAGTCTTACCCACTGGACTACGGAGGTCGTCAAATGTTAAAAAAACCAAATGTATGTACATAAAATCACCAAGTTTTAAAATGTGGAATGTTCCTAAAATAACCGCTCATAGCTTTGACTGTATACATAGAGGAATTGTTAATGTTTGTGACTGTGAAAAAATCGATTTTACAAATGAATATACTTATCTGGGAATAATTGTTGATAACATTTTTAAGTGGGATAAACAAGTGGCTAAAATTTGTAACCATCTCAGATCCTTAGCTAGTAACTTTTACAAATTAAAATTTATTTTGCCTCATTGTACTCTTAAACTCATATATTTTTCAATGGTCGAATCCATCCTTAGATATGGTATTCGAACTTTGGGACATGCAAGTACTACTTACATTAAATAAACTGGAAATTTACAAACTGCCATAATAAAAAAAAATTGTCACAACAAATATTTACAAACAGAGACATAACTTAAAACTACTGTATGGCTCAGAGAGCCTACTTACAATAAAAGGTCTCCACTGGTTCACTACTATTATGGATAATATGGGGGAAAGCCCTTACAAACACCTACTTGTACACAAACATACCACAAGATTTAGAGAAGGAAAGGGCCTAAAAACTCCTCGAATATTAAATAAATATGGAAGCCGTACTCTTGAATATGTGATTTTCAATAAAATCAATAAAAACATGAAATTTGAAAAAAAATGAGAGACTATGTCCTAAAATGATAAAACTATGGTTAATGAACGAAAACTCCATGTATCTTTGAATATCTTAATATAGCTGCCTACATATCTTGTTATTAGGCAGGTATATTGAAATCTTCTAATATATAAAATTCTCGTGTCACGGTGTTTGTTATCATACTCCTCCGAAACGGCTGGACCAATTTTGATGAAATTTTGTGTGCTTATCTGGTAGGTCTGAGAATCGACCAACATCTATTTTTCATACCCCTAAAAGTAAAGGGTGTTCCACTCCGAATTTTTTTTTTTTTTTGGACAAATTTTTTAATTTTAATTTTTTTTTATGGTGAGGCATTAAAAAATACATGCAACCTTTAATTTTTACCCTTCTACCATTAACCCCTATTTTTTAAAAGTGATATTAGTAATTCAATCCGGTGTCACTTCTGACCCGATGGAACGAAGCCGGCCTCTTTTCTCTAATTTTAATTTTTTTACTAATCAATTACTGTTTGATATTGTTACTACAAACATGATTCACGGTCCATGCAGTAATTTGAATCGTTCATCCTTGCATGGTAGACAAAAATTGTACAAAGGGTTTTATTAAAGATTTCACCAACGATACGGTCACACATGTTGAAGGATATGCAATATATCGTCGAAGAAATACCGATAATGGCGGACAATCATTCATTAAAAATATCAGTAACGTAGACATTGACATTGACAATCGTTGGGTGGTACCATATGCACCTCTGTTGAGTAAAAAAGTGGGAAGGAAAAAGGCATGAGGGGTGGGTAGGAATCTGGAGAGGTTGTATCCGGGAGTGAATCCATCCCTCCAACTGCGGTGCAAGACCATTGCCTTGAGCGGAATTGACCTTTTACCTTGACTTTTCCAGCCGGACTCTTTCGACCCATTGGTCGAGAGAATCCGGCTGGAAAGGTCAAAAGGCCTCCCTCAACCAGTCTCTCTCGATCCGGTCCGCCACGCAGCAGGTGGGCAGACGCATCCGCCGCCAAGACCCGCACAAAAGTCACCCTTGCTAAATCACCAAACGTAGCGAACCGCTTGGGGTGACCTTTGGCAGAGGTGTTGGTTTTCCAATAAATGGTTCCCGGGGCGGCAGCACCCGTACCCGCTTCCTTTCAAAAATTCCCGTAAGTAAGTGGAAAAGTAAGAAAATCACAAAAAATATAAATTCATACACAACGCCATCTCTGATAATGACAAAAAACACAGACAGTTGGGCATCGATAATTGCTTCATTGTGTAATTTTTAACTTAATAAAAATACTTAATTTAATTTAACAGTTATTGATTCTGAGGCGGTACGAAGTTCGTCGGGTCAGCTAGTATCTTATATATTTATAGTTGTAATTTAAATTATCTAATATTACTATGTGATCTATTCTAATGTTTCCTTAAAAATATAAATGTATTTACAAATATTTTCTTAGATATATATTATATTAAGAATGTTTAAATTGTTAGAACCTGCAGACAAGCTGCCATATGACAGCTTTGTGGGTCTATTCAAATTTTTGTACAAAATGTCTTCTGTAATTTAATAAAAAATAAAAATTTAAAAAAATAAAAACATCCAGTACTACCCCAAGGTCACGGATTGATTCTATTTCATTGATATGTGTATCATGAAAGTTATAATTAAAAGATAATTTGTTGAACTTAGAAATGTTTATGATTAATTTGTTTAATTTACAGTATGCAAAAAGACGATTTAGGTCTTCTTGAAGTTTTATGCGGTCATTGATCAAGTCAATAGTTATGGTTTTTAAACAGAAAAACGAAATCGTCCAAACACCCTGATGAAAGGAAAATGACTAGATGAAAGGAAAATGAATGTTAATCACAGCGTTAAATATCTGGGACATGTCACCACAGACGACCTTAAGGACATGGAGGACATGGACATGGATTTGATTACTAAGTATATTTTTTTGTCATCTGCATATGCTAGGTAGTTAGCATGTAAAAAACATTTATAAATATCAAATATATGTACATTAAACAATAATGGCACCAAGTGAGAACCTTGCGGTACGCCAGAGGGCACTGTAAAAAAGCTAGACTTAGTTCCCTCAACCGATACGCACTGTAGTCTTCTATGCAGATATGAAGTTAGCCACCTAAGTAAGTCACCATGGATTTCTAATTGGTGTAATTTTTTTATGAGGATAGAGTGGTTAACTTTATCGAAAGCTTTCGAGTAATCTGTGTAGATAACATCTACTTGGTGTCCATTATCCATATTGCTTGTTAAGTATTCAGTAAAGTTGACTAAGTTTATTAGTACTGACCTTTTTTGTAAAAAACCATATTGTTGATTTTGTATGCTGCGGACAATAGTTATATAAATTTGATCGTACACAATACGCTCAAAAAGTTTACTAAATACTGTGAGTATTGAGATTGGGCGATAATTTACAATGTTACTTTTTGAACCTGTTTTATGGATGGGGATTATAATGGTTTCTTTGAATTGTGTGGGAAATATTTTTTTTTAAGGACATGTTAAATAAGTTAGTTAAAGGATATGCAAGATTTTTGGCATATTTTGAGATAAAATATGACGAGATACCATCACTGCCCGCACCCTTAGTAACATCCAATTTATTCAAGTATTTATTGACCAATGAGTTGTTTATTTGTACGTTCCCGATCGGGTTATCATTATTAACGCAGGTAGAATTATCTATATTATTGGGATCATCCGTGCCCTCATCGCTTACGTAAGTAGATTTGAAGTGTTTACAGAACAGTTGGCACACTTGATGAGCACCGGTACCTGACTCGTCTTTAAGGTTCATGATTTGTGGTATTCCATTTGTCCTATTTATGTTTTTAGCGTAATTCCAGAGACTTTTGTTAGTTGGAATACTAGACTCAACTGAACTTGTATATTGGGTGTAACAATGTTTCTGTTAGTATTTTTGTTGTATGCGTTTGATAGAAAACTCTAAGGATTTTTTTTTTAATGTTCTTTATTCAGTAAAGTTTATACATTACAGTAAATGGATAATTTTTTGGCCATCACACTAGGCACATGCCCGTGTTGTAGTGGCCAAATTTTTTGTAGTGCCAAACATTTTTTTGTGTAGTATTTGTTTCTCTTTGATGATTTTGATTAGGGGAGGTGAGTACCAGTTGGGAAATTTTTTCTTTTTGATAAAACGTTTGGGGACAAACAGGTTAATGGCGTTATTTAAAATGTCATAAAAAGTATAAATTGCTTCGTCAACGTCAGCATTATCGTGAGTAAAAGACCAGTCTGTTTTAGACAGGAGTTGGTTAATTAAATCATAATCAGCTTTATCATACCGATAAATTTCTTTTGGTGGAGCATTAATTGTTGGAAGTGTGTCTAATTGTAGTATGATTTTGAGCGATGGATGGTGTAAATGCTCTCTGACAAGCGGGTTGTATGCTTGAGATACGAGGCATTCCTCATTACAGATAACTAAATCTAGTATACGTTTAATGGAATTTTTAAAGGAATTGTTTTGGTTCAATTCGCAGTAATGGATTGTGTCAGCAAGTGAGGAACTAATTGAATTTAAATTTTGAGCTGTTAAGTGTGAATTTTCATCTTGTGGTTTCCATGTTATGGTGGGCATATTAAAGTCTCCAAATTACGAGTATAATATCATCTGGGTCTGATCTTTGACATTAGCAAGCAAACAAAGGAATGAACTAAGAGCATTTTCATATCCATGTCCCTGTGGTAAATATAGACAAGAAACATGGATGGTACGTTTGGAAGTATAGTTAGAGGGGGGAATAGTTACCCAGATGCATTCAGCATTACAGACCAACTCTTCGCGAGGGTATGCGTTAAGATTGTTATGAGTTATGATCATGACTCTACCGCCTCGACGAGAATCTGGATATTAATGCTATTAATTGTAATGTTACTTGACCTATCTCGTCTAAAAATACTGTAAAATTCAGTTGGTGCCAGTTCTGGATCTAAAATAGAATCATTAAGCCAAGACTCAGATATACCGAAAATGAAACAATCGTCATTCAAAATAATATTCTTGTGAAAAATCTCAGTTTTGGTTCGTAGTCCTCCACAGTTTTGGTATATAATATTATTTAACATTTTAATTTAGACGAGTAATAGTTTGGTACAATTTGGTTATAATATATGAGTATAACTGAAGAGTTGTTTATTATGAATGACATGTACGATATTATATTGATAGAATAATGTACAAAACTGAGCATCAAATACAAGGGGAGGGGGGATAGTGAGATAAAGTTGGGTAAGGAGTAAGGAGAGTGTAATAATGAAAGTCTGAGATTTTCCGAATTATTGTCAGAATATTTATTTAATGGCTACTCGAGCTTGTGAAGAGGTTCCGGGGCCCAGTTTATTATTATTTCTCACTTCTGGCCGTCGAGCATCATGTTCACATCGAACCATATTTCAAATTCCAAACGGTTAAAGAAGCTGAAGTTTTTATGGCTGTTTAATTGACTGTGATTCACGGTGACGTTTATTCTTTTCTATCTAGACTTTAAAACGATTAGCAAAACTTGCCATTGAGATTAATTTATGATCGAGTGCCACTTATAATAAAAACGTGGAGTAAGTCTAGTTAGGCTACAGAAAAACTGCATTTAAAACTAATAAAAATATTGATATTAAAAATTCTGTTTCTGAAAAAATAAGAAAATATACAGATTTAGGAAATGAGATTAAGATAATTTGGCATTCTCAGACTATAAAATATTACCATTTGTTATTTCGGCTACTGGCATTATACCTAGCTCTCTCATTCAAAATTTAGGCTTATTAGATTTGTCAAAAAATTTACATATAAAAATGCAAAAATCAGTCATTTTAAATACATGTAAGGTTACGAAAGATTTTTTAAATAATTATATTGGGGGATCAGTAGGATTTATCAGTCCAGCGAGGAGTTCCACCGAGCCGAACCCTCTGATATGAAAATATCTGGAGTCGGTGAATTATTTTCCCATTCAGTCTCTGGTAGGTTGACATGTTTTTCTTGTATTATTTTGTATTTATTATACTTATGTAGTGCATTTGCATAGCGTGGATTGACTGGATGATCATTTGTGGAAAAGTGTGTGAAAGGGTTTAGTTTTTCCTGTGGGGAAGATTTAACCCGGGCATAAAGTCGTAAGATAAAGTGCAAGATTTTTGTTTATTTAAAAATGCAAATATTTTGAAATGTTGATTGAATCGTAATAATTTTTTTACGTTAACTCCTCACAGGAAGCCCTGAGAAAAATAATTTTCCTCAGGGCTTGTATCATCTTTGGGGATGCTTTGTGGAGGGTCTTTTTAATGAGATGAATGATAGGAAGTTCTGGGAAGGAATAAGGTAAGAGGGCTGGATAGGAATCTAGGGCTCAGTGTACTCAGGTGATTTGCTGTCAGATCCAGACGAACCTCACCCCATAAACAAGGGCACCCCTGCTAAGTCACTAAACGCAGCGAACCACTTGGGGTGACCTATAACAGAGGTGTTGGTTATCTAATAAATGGTTGATTGGAATTGTAAATAGCTAATCGTTGTAATATGTAATCAATGAAGACCTCTTAAACAAAAATGATCTCATTTAGGAATTGAACCTAGGACCTTAGCCTTGCCGGGACTCTGTTCTAACCCCTTGGTCATATTTTGTACTACAATTCAACCAATAACACTAGGCTGCTACCTTTATGTATGATTGCAAGATTCTATTCAAACTAATTGCAATATGCATAGTTTCTACGTGCGACATCAATTGAATTTTCTACAAGTCTATGATGAATTTTTATTATTATTTAACTTTCTAATTTTTCTGTTTTTTTTTTTTAATATTAAATATTACTTAATGACTTTAATATTGTTTAATATTGTTCGAAGTGACATCTACGATTGCTACTATAAATTTATATAATAAATCATTACAATATCCATATCTAAAGACCCGTCCCTTGCGAGCTCCACCATTACCGTTTGCCGCGACAATCCCATTAACATGATAAATATTGACAATTTTTGTTGTGTTTCGAGCTTCCCGTGAGGGGGGGTTAGTTAATATTTTTCGCAAGAACCGCGCGATTCGTTTATGAGCGAGTGCTCGCAATGAGCGAGCATAATCACGAGTTTAAACTTAATAATATATTTATAATATAATATCAAATATTGATATAATTATTCTGTTTTTGACGCCTACGTAAATATTTACGCACAGGAAATTTTTAGAAGGCAACTTTAGGTCCTGCAATAATCGACATCTTTCCTGATAAATAAATATCTGTGTTTGTATGTAGCATCTTTTGTTCATCAGAACCATGTAGCATCTTTTCTTCATCAGAACGCATTTTAACATTTACGTAAACGACAAACGTCAAGTTTTTTGGTGTTATGTCAACTGCGCGGACCTAATAGTGATGATTTTAAGTTGTAAATAAATACTGTCGTAGTGGATGGTTATTTCTTTCGTGAGCTCACTTGTAAATAAAGTCTATTAATTTATAAATCGGTTTCAGAGAGACGGGAGAAATTGACCAATTCAAATCGGTATTCTATTTTTGATGCTACGTAATTATTTACGCACTATAAATTCTTAATAGTAACTTTATGTCGTGCAATAATCGATATTAGTCGGAAATCTTTCCCGATAAATAAATATCTATTAAAATATCTGTGTTTTCTTCTTGATACATCTCTTTTTCATCAGAACGCATTTTAACATTGATATAAACGCCAAAACGTCAAACGGTAAGTGTTCATTGCGTACGCGTGGACGGGTCCTTACCACGGAACTCTAGCCAAATTGTGTGACCGCGCCAACTTCGCACCAATCTTTAAACCGTGTTTCAACAAACGGAAGAGACGGAAGAATGCTGATACTTATTATTGAATGGCGGAGGTCGCAAGAGACCCGTCTTAACGGTGTTTGATCATATATTTTGGGTTTTTACAATCGCAAGCGTAAACATTATTTTTACTAAATTAAACTGATCATTTATAATGTCTTGAGAAAGCTTTGGTTTTTGCGTATCCGGCGGATGATAAATAAATATTTTTTAAAACATTGGATTCTTTTTTAACAGTACTTCATATTATAATGATGACAAAACGCAAAGTGATTCTACCGAAATATTAAACATCATAGGGTAGTTGCGATAAATTTTCTTGATTCTGTTCTTGATTCCTTAAAATATGAGAGCCTTAATGGAGTATGATGGTGCTTACTATATATGCACGAGGATTTTGAAAGTTCTAGTTATACCACTAGTCAACGCAATACTCATAAGTTATGAAGCTTTGAAAGATCCACTTAATTTTGAAAACTCTTAAAGATCCTAATTAATTGGTTGTTCTCGAATTGGTCGCAATAGAACTAACAAGGGTAGAAAGCACAATAATCAATTGGATTTTCTTCTTTGCTTTAAACATGAAGTAGAAAAAATATTAAATAAATCCCTTAAAAAGTCATAGAAAAATATTTTCAATGTGTTTTTCTATAGCTTCAAAAGATTTTAGTTTTTTTTTAAATGTCAAAATAAATCATGCATACTAATTTCTTATGTCAATGCTGTGCTTTAATCCCCTATAAAATTTGATTTGATGAACTCAAATTTGCTACGAAATTAATGTAATTTTCAAAATTGGGACTGATTGTGTTAAGAATTCAGATAAAGTAGGTAGATGCCTACTTAGAATGCAATATTTTAAGAGAAAATTATGAACAAAATTGGAACTGATTTGTCTAATATTCAGACTATCCCATGATTTTTCAGGGATCTGCGCTAGCATTATAATAATTTATAATATTACGTCATACCATATCAAAGCCTGTAAATAAACGTGAGACGTCAGGGTGATCGATTTAATCTGGATACAATAAAAATGAGGGTAGTTTGAATGATTCCTGTTCCGGCAGACTTTCTGGTTCAGAGGATATTATGTATGTGGTTATACTAGTTATATTGGGTAGTTATTTGGAATAGGGGTCACATTCAAATCTAACCCCTGTTCACGTACAACAGCTGTATAATCCCGGCCTTTCTCATATATCTAAATATTACCAATGCTGCAATGGCACGATGTTGATTTTTATTTTTATGTGTGGCAGTGAGATTATTCCATCCCCAATTGGGTATTTTGTGAGGCTGATATAGTGGGAAGAGGAAGATGGGGAAGAGAGAGGTGGGAAGGACTAGGAAATTCAGATCTGGTCACTAAACACCGCCAAAGTCATTGCAATGTTTTAATTCTGAAATGTGGTCTTACACCAGGGCGATACTTCACTCCGGAACGTGCCTCAAATATGCCTTATATTATTTTAATGATTAAAGTGTGAGATAACTCAAATCTTTACAAAAAAATTACTAGCGCACGCCGGGATATGAACCCGTGACCTTCGGATTGCCAGTGGAGAGCCTTAAGCCGCCGCTACCCGAATTTCTACGGATTTCTTATATACCCCATTTAACATTTGAAGTTTTTAAGCTCTAAAAAAATATATGTTATTTTTTAAGATAATATCTATACATTCCCCACGCCGAAACGCAAATCGCAAAGTATGCTCCGAAAATTATTATTTTCACGTCAGATTCGGTTATTTTACAAGTGATACGTATGAAAAAATTCACAGTGTTTCTTTATACGCTGTTTTAGAAAGGCCCCAAGAGATTTTGGCTCTATTTTAAACGAGTCGTGTTTTATTAAACATTTTCATAATTTTCGCATAGATTTTATCGCTTTAAATATTAGCTCGCTCCTCTAACATTCGTAATTAGTAATTACATATCTCTCCATCTTCTTCTATTTGAGCGCGGTTACGACGCCTTAAGCCTCGCCATGGAGGCTTTCAAGATTGTATGTTTTATTATTGAAATGTGTGTTGTTAACTACAATGTTGATTGACTTTTCATTTTGATTGTAAAATTGTCTCAACACTGAATTTTCTACAGTGCATCACCCGTGCATCAAGATGCTTTTAAAGTGAAACTTCTATATCACGGCTGTGATTTGGATTTCGGATGAAACGGAAATGACGATTAGTGCACCTGCGACGCTTCAACTGCGCTCATCGGCCGCTTTGATAATGATGTCACTTTTAAAGGCTCGTATTGGTTGAGATATGAAACGGAAATTACGCGAGGTATGCGCTAATTGATCGCTTTGATTATGACCTCACTTTTCAAGTATTGGTTGAGATTGTTTTGGTAAAGTTTCGCTTCTACCGCGTGTAAACTACACTTGACTTTTTTTTTTTTTTAAATATTATCGTAAAATAAAGAATATGAGTTACATTTATACATATACTAGCTGACCCGACGAACTTCGTACCGCCCCAGAATCAATAACTGTTGAATCAAAATAAGTTTTTTTTATTTGTCAAGGTAAAAGGTCAATTCCGGTCATTCTTGCACCGCAGTTGGAGGGATGGATTCACTCCCGGATACACTGACCTCCAGAACATCCTATCCTACCCTTCCTTAAAAAAACCCTCCACACAACATTCCCTAAGATGACATAGGTCCTGAGTGGAGCTTACGTAAAAAAAAGCGTTTCATTTCAGAGATTTATTATTATTGTATTTTTCCTTTGGAGGGGTGCAGAGACACACGTTCACCGTTTGTCTCATTTTCGACTATTGACATTTAACTGTATTATATGATTAAGAACAAAAGAAAAACAATCAGCGCATTGACATTTGACGTTTTTGAATTTATGGAATTCACGCACAGTTAAATATTATACCTATCACAATATCGCTGCAGTTCATTCAAAATATTATGAGAATTCGTTCCGTACAAAATCTATGAAAATTTTTTTTTTCTTCATAACCTTATTTTTAATAGTTATTCTGTTATCCGGGGCGGAGACAAATCCAACAAATCAAAGATCATCAAAATCGGTCCAGCCGATCTCGAGTTATAAATAGTGTAACTAACCCGACTTTGTTTTATATATTAAGATATTTTACAAAATATCATATTTAAGGTCCATCATTGATCACATGTAAAATTTTTATTTAATTTATTTACTTGGATTCCTTCACAATACCAATATTTTAATTTCTTTTCAATAATTACATATAATATCAAATACTGATACAATATTTATTCAACTTACTCATACGCGTATTAGAAACGCACAGCACTGTATCTACTGAGCTATTTCGGCCATTTATAAACCAGTCATGTTTACTTGATACAAAAAAATATAATAAATAAAACTTTTTTTCGGGACAGAAAATATTACCACAATACCACTTATACCAGTGGCGTGTGGTCCATGGAAAATATACCTACATCATTATCAAGACAATTATTTATCTTACACATAATTTAGATGTCAAGAACAACTGTACATAGATCCTACTGCAACTAATATTTAATTTATGTATTCGATACTGCCGCCATGGCCATGGGTCGACCCACAGTGTCCTCCTTGCTCCTTGATAATATCAAGGAGAATACGGTGCTTCTACTTATGTCGACAGAATAGCGCTTAATCCCAAACATGGGAACACCTCAGCACAGGTTAGCCTAGTGAGGTGTTCACTAAATACTAGGTACTACTAACCTATTTACATACAGCTACGGATCATTTACATTTTTTTCTTCTCATTACTAAACTTATTATCTATGTAAATCGATGTAATAATTTGTAAAGTTTATGTTCAAGAATAGAAATAAAAATTTTTAAAATTTAAAATTTAAAAAATGTGTATTAATAATGTAACTTAGAATTAAGTAATTTACCCCAGGTATTAAGCCGCCGCTACCCGAATTTCTACCGATTTATTACATATCTCCCTCAAAGTTTTTAAGCTCAAAAAAAAAGAAGTCATTTTTTAAGATAATATCTGGACGTGTTCCACGCCGAAAGGAATTATATGAAATTCCCTCGATAGAAAAAAATCACAAAGAATGCTCCGAAAATTATCATGCACACAATTATTATATCGAGTCCCAGAGGTGTCAATATGTTTTTCTGATTTTTCTGTTTCCAGATTTTCGATCGAGATTCGCTTATATTGTCTTCATTTATTTAAATATTACAATTTGAGGTTTTACTCATAAAGTTAAAAATTAAAAATAAAATATTATACACACGTTCATTTCACTCATTTTAGAAGTTATATGCACGAAAAAATTCACAGTGTTTCTTTAAATGCTCTTTTAGATGTTCCCCGCGAGATTTTTGCTCTATTTTAAACGAGTCGTGTTTTATGAAATATTGTCAAATTATTCGCTTCACTTTTATCGTTTTAAATATTAACGCGCTCTCTCCAACATTCGTAATTACATATCCCTCCATCTTCTTCTTTTTGAATGGGATACGCGGCGCCTTAAAAAGTGATACCTACAGAAAACTTGGCGGTTAGTCTTATTTTATGACAGTTCAAGGGATAGTTCAAAGCTCCGTAAGTCGTAATAGAAAATAAATTTCGAGCTGAAAACAGTTTATTTTTTATTTTTTTCAATTATATAATCAATAATATTATTATTAAATGAATAAAAACAGTTTATTTTGAAACAAGTTCTGCTGTAAAAATAAACTGTTTTTATTAATTTAATAATAATATTATCGATTTTATAATTTAAAAAAATAAAAATTAAAGTGGAGTTCCACAAATTAAACTTGATAACAATAAATAAATGAAAATAGTTGCTTTGATAACTTAGTTGTATTGATAACTAGCTGGTCCCGGCATGCGTTGCTATGCCATGTAATAAAGAAGTTGTTTCTCCCTGAGTGTCCTTTCCCATTCGTCCCATTCCCCTTCCGCCTCCCCTTCTTCTCCTGCGTCCTCTTCCCCTCTCGCGGTCCCACTCCCTCACCTCCACCTTTCCTCTCCCCGCTGCACTCCACCCCCTTTCACCCGTCCCGCGAAACCTCCTCCCGAGTTACCCTCCCCCCTCACACGTCCCCTTCCCCTCCCGCGTTCCCCTTCCTCCTTCCTCGCCTTCCCTCTTCCCTTTCCCGCCCCCTCGTCCCGCCAACCCTCCTCCCGCGTTTCATATATTCAATCCCAGTACATTCAGTTTTTTAACAGCCCGCGTGCCACCTTTTACAATTTTTATTCAAATTTCCATTTTTCATGTATATTAAATTTGGTACCTAACATACGTAGGCACCTATTTAAAATATCTAAAATTCTTGATCCGATTCAAACTATTAGGGGAGTACCTACTTTAAATAAATTTATCAACTTAAAGATTTTCAAAAATAGAATCCTGATTTAACAATCATTGTTTTGCAAAATGTCATTCTCAAACACGCGAACTGTCAAACGTGCGATAGTCGTTTGGTTTTCTGAAATTATCCAATTTACTGCGCAATTTTCTTAATTTTTCTCTCCGTAAGAACCATCCTACTTCAAGAAATATTCTAAAAAAAGAATTAGCGAAATCGGTTCAGCTGCTCTCGAGATTTGCGCTTAGCAACACATTCAGCGATTCATTTTTATATATAAGATATAACTTAGAGTTAAGTAAAATGTTTTTACCCTAGGTATGAAAAATAAAATATTATTGAAGACTTTAAAAATAAATAAGGATAAAATAATTTCACGGCTTGCCTTATTTTGTGATAGTTGCTCCGTAACTTGTGATAAAAAAGGAAATGACTTTACCAAGATTTTGAAGCAGATGAACCTGTGCTAATTTAATTGCACCAAAGTTCACCGTTTGACACATTTTGCTGCTTTGGCACACAACATTATATAACATTGTTTGCTGTTCAGTTAAGATTTCGATGTTACGCCACTACAGAAGTTGGTTTTTTTTTGTGAATATGTATGTTGTGAGGCTGTAGGCAGTGGGGAAGAGAAGGAGATGGAAAGATAAAACTAGGTAGGTAGGTAGATACTCGTAATAAATTATCACATTTACTATTTTTATTTACAATTTTTTTAATAACTTTAAGCAAAATTTCGATTCCTAATAGTATTATTTCACCAGGTATCTTCTACTTTGGCTTATACACAATAATTGGAGCAAACGCTATCAGCTCTCGCAGGTTTTCTTGTCTAAATTGTGGGATCATGATTTATGCAGGTTCGTGATGCATAAAAGTACAGTTCGGTGGACATTAATCATAACCGTAGCGTTTCCGAGAGGGGACATGAACCCAATTAATCACGTAAATAAATCAATTGGATAATAAAATCCAGCCGGATTAATGTGTCTTAATCTGCCATTGTCCACCATCGCCCTCGTTGTAAACATTTATATACCACGGTACACCAATATTTTTCATTATATTCGTCCAGAAACAATGGTTCTCAAAGTCGTCCATGTCTCCGGAGGAAGTATCGCAAGTTTTTAATTTACCAATAACAGTAATAATTTTATCTGTTTGTTTTGAGACAATAATGGGCTATTTCGTTTTTATCGAAGACCTAATGGGCGCTTTGGACTTTAGAGGACACCTGTTTTTTTCAATTGGTTTACGTGTGGAAAATACGATGTGCTCTATTGTGACTTCGATTGTTATCTATTAATAGTTTAATTGCGGACATTATTTGAAAACTTTCATTATTTACGTTTGTAAAATATTATTTATTTTTAATATTATACGCACGTTAGGAATTTTTCATACATTATAGGTTTAATTTTAAAGTGGTTTAAATTGGGACTCGAACCCAGACCTCTCGTCTATTATTAATTCTAAAATTTGAAATATGAGATTGACAAATATGGCGGTTTGACGGAAGGTGGCAATAGCGAAATTGGTTAACGCGCACGTTAAAGTCCCAGTTTCGACCATTGTCTTTTTCTATTTTTCTGTGTCTTGTTCTCTTTCATATTTTCGTTTAGATTATTATTGTTATCTTCTTCTTCAATGACATACTAGACTGCGTTTATCACAGATATATGTTAAATTTCAGATGGGAAAAAAACGTATAGTCTCCAACTCGAAACTAAAAAATGCTGTAATATTTTAAACAACTATTTTGTAAGTGTTGGAAAAAATCAGGCAATAACGCTATAAAAACATGTCCCAACAATAATAAAAATAATCCCCACACTACCCAACACCAATATAATAAGTTCAACAAAATAACAGAAACTGATGTTGCAAAAATTATTATCGATGATTTAAAGGAGGGCTCTGCTCCCGGTTATGACAACATAGATGTAAAAATATTAAAAACAATGAAACAATATCTAATTTGCCCATTAACTCATATAATAAATACAAGCCTTATAAAAGGTGTATTTCCAAATAATAACAAAAGAACAATAATAACACCTATATATAAAGCAGACTGCCCAAATGACCCACAAAATTACCGCCCTATATCCCTTTTATCAAATTTTTATTTATTTATAAAATACATGTTACATATATTAGACATTTAAGTAGATTAGATTTATTAAATCACCATACTAGGCGGCTGCCTGTTTCATAGTGATCAATTAAAGATAGTTACTTTGAGTGAAGTCTAGTGTAAACACCTGGTAAAATTGGAAAAGTTATAATAAAAAAAGAATAGAGAAAAAGAAGATTATGAAAATATACATAACAATATCAAAATTTTATTTTTTATTTGTATGTGTGTGTTTTTATATGTGTGCTTGCGTACGTGCATGTATATACAGGTGTACACATCCATGTACACATAAACACACACACACACACACACACACACACACACACACACACACACACACACACACGTACGTACATGAATACAAACATATATATATACAGGCATATACGCAATTCCAACCCGTACATATATATACATACATACATACTTGCACGCAAACACACATATATTCTTCTTCCTCACACATGTAAACAATATATACACATATACATACATACATACATACACGTACATATACACATATATACGTACACATCCCTATATGTCTTCTTCCTCACACATGTAAACAATATATTTAGGTACTCAAAATAAAAAAAAACCTTAACTCTGCCAAATAATATCAGTTATCTTCTATTATGTTTATTAAATAACCAACCAAGCTGTGTGTATAGATACCTGATAAAAATAGAAAAACCACCCTCTCACAACAACATTGTGTAGCTATTGAATATTTATAATTATGTCCATCGAGTATATCAAAAATATCGAAAAAAATGTAAAAAACCAAATCTGGGTCTTCTTAGAACAACATCATATTATAAATTCTAAACAGTATGTTTCAAAAAAAACACCAGCACCCGCCATTTCTAAAATAACAAACTATATACATACCGCCCTAGACTCAAATGAAAAATGCGTTGGAATATTTATTAACCTTAAAAAAGCATATGATAGTATATCTCATACTAACTTAATAAAAAAAATCAAATAAATTGGAATAAATGGAATGATGCTATCCTGGATTATAAGCTTTTTGGAAAATAGACCACAACAAGTAAAATTATTAAATGAACTAAGTGATTCCGAAAGTAGTAACTTCTCAATACCACAAGGCACAGTTCTATGACCACTTTTGTTAATATTATATGTAAATGATATATTTGAAGTTGCTAAATACGGGGAAATTGTCTCATATGCAGATGACATGGTGCTTTTTCTAAAAGCAAACACATGGTTCGAACTAAATAAAAAGGCTAACACAGACATAAATGAATTAAAAACATGGTTTGACAATAACCTACTAACGTTAAACTCTAAAAAAACACATTACATACAATTTTTCATAAAAAAAAACAAACACGCCGCATGAAATAAACATAAGGATCCACTCTGCACCAAACACTCAACAACACCACTGTAACTTACTGTGTACTAATATTGAAATGAAAACTTCAACCTAATATCTAGGAATCACTATTGACCAATGTCTAAAATGGATACCGCATATAACCATTCTTAAAAACAGAGTACGAAAATTGACCCATATTTTTAGCTGTTTGAGACACATTCTAAATAAAGAACTACTGGGAATAACGTACTGCGCTTTCTGTCAATCCATAATCCAATATGGTATAATAGGATGGGGTGGCGCCTATAAAACTCACACACAATCTCTTTACAATGCGCAAAAACTGATAATTAAAATAATATTAAAAAATCATTTTATATCCATCTGAACTCATATTCAAAGAATTTAAGGTCAGAAAATTAAATACTCTTTTCCTGTATCACTCAACCTTACAAGTTTACAAAGTGGATATCCTAATCAAAACCATACCTTTCAAAAACACAGCAAATCTTAGGCAGAAATACATGTTACCAATTCCCATTTGTAAAAAAACTTTGGGTCAATAAAACTACAAATACTAGGGAACAAATTTCTTTAATAAATTACCAGAAAATTTAAGATCCCTTAATGACAGTTTCAAAAATTTCAAAACACAATTATAAAAGTATACTGAAAACCTTAACTAAAAATAAATAAATAACAATTTTTTTTTAAATAAATATATATATTTCTCTTATTCTTTATATAAACTAAATTTCGAAAGTACTAAATATAAATAAAAACAGCTGTTGACGCAACTATGTATACCTATCTATATACCTTGTTCCATTTTTCTACCCATCCTTTTTTTACCACAATTACCTGTCCCTACTGACAATATTACCTACCGTACAACAATAAAATAAATATGTCCGGCAGTCTGTTAAAAGAAACTGTGCAACGAACAACATTATTCTCTCAGTTTTATATAACATCGACCAGTTTATGGAAGCTTGTGCAGTGAGTGATTTAGTGCTCCCTCAGACCCATAATATTGAGCAGAACATCAACCATAAGGGGTAAGTCAGTTTCCTTCTCCATTCATCTGTTTACCATTCCCCATAGTTGTGTCAAAGTATTCACAAGCATAACATTTTTTTAAATATATTGATACAGTCCACTCCACGTGTCGCATTTGCGATACCAACAGCAATAAAAACAAAAAAAAATCAAAATAAGCAAACAAATAATACTTCCTCCCGCACACAAGCATTTGCTTTTTATGGGAGAATATTTAAAAAAAATATATATAATTGTAATAACAATAATTGTATTAAGCTTTTTATATTCTTTCATTATATCAAAAAAAAGAAAAATGTTTCTGTCATACTGCTTATGATAAAAAAATTCTAGTCAAACCTTGAATTATGTGAGAGGAGCGAAGCTACCGCAAACATTTGGCAGGCGGTATGGGTACCGCCGGCACGGTGCCGCCCCACGAACCATTTATTGGATAACCAACATCTCTGCCATACTGGTTCGCTACGTTTAGCGACTTAGCAGGCGTGCCCGGTTTGCCCGTTCTCGGGGAGGCGGTACCCATACCCGCCTCCCAATTGTTTGCGGTTGCTTCCTTGCTTTCCCATAAATCGTAATTTGATTCGCCCTTCTTTTGTCGTGTAGGTATACGCTACTGGGATTTTCGAGTGCATTTTTTAAACGTTTTTTGAAATTTATGTTCTATAGTGATGTTGTAGGTGTTGACGAAAAAGACTGCAACAATAGTTATTTCTTAGAAACTACAAACGCACACCTGTATGAAATCGGAAGTACAAAAATAATGATCGTGTGAATCAAAGATTTTCCACACGGGTTCCGAAATTGTTTACATATGGGGTGCGGTCTGGAAATAAGTACCGTACACCGGACAGCGGATGGACCTTACCAAAATATAATTGAAATAATTAAGGGAATTAATATTTATCTGATATCACAAGATGACGATTTTACGATGACGAATCCTTAATAAGGTTGTTATCACCGGACACGTATCATACCATCACCGGACAAGTGTCATACTATCATAATGCTCGCATGCATTCTGTTTAGTGATGAGAACAATTCCTCGCGTAGAAACGGTTTATTTTTGCCAAATAAATAGGAATGTAACTTGCCCAATCAGTCAATTGTCCAATGACATTCGTGAAGTTTTTCATTTGCAAATCCTTACCTCAAGAGGCCGGCGGCAATTTACAGTCGATATCACTGGAGCGAGCATAAAGTACAGCTGGTGTATTTCATTTCCCTTCCCAGACTAGCCATCAGATTTTATTATCAATTTTTTGTTTTCTTACCATTGGTCTAGCACAGACGTGCGCGATCAATTGACCTATTGACTTTTACATTTCAAATTAATTTCAAGATGAACTTTTAAATGGTCCCAAATATAAAAAAAAAATATCCGTTCCCACGTGAATCCAACGTTACACTACACACGTTATTACGCTAGTACTCGGATAAATGGGATACAATCTGACCCTATTTGTGCAAGGACTGCACTGAAGTCTATCCCTAAATTCAATGAATCTACTAAATCTAAATAAAGTCGCGTTCTCACATCTTTTTAATATCGGACAACTAAGTTTTTTTTTTTTTTTTTTTTTAGTATATTTATTCACTTTTTTTTTAAATTTTACAATATTAATCTTTAAAATCTTACAAAACTGATCAATCAGTTTGTTTGTAAGAAATCTCTCAGTTGTCCTATTTAATTAATACTATTATACTTTTATGTTTTACATTGTAATAACTGTGTAAAATCTAAAATACTAATTATTATAAACTACTAATTATTATAATGTTTATGAATACAGTGTGTGATAGTAATTTCCAGGTATTTGATTAATATTCGATCTGGGTATTTGTATACAATATTGTTTGCTTTCATGTTCTACGGAGATAGAATGATTTAATTTTTTTTTTGATATTTGAGTAAGATGTCTCATTTTTAATATTTTCAGGTAATGCGTTAAATATTTTCGGAATTCTATGCCTCTTTGTTCTATCACCGTATGCCTAGTAGGGTAGTTGTGGTTTATAGGTTTTTTGAATTCTGTATTCCAGAATTCATCTAGCGTTAATTGATAATCTACCTTACTGTGTATAGAGAGGACATTACACAAGGAGAAAATTTTTTTATAATCGCCTTCACATAATTGAACTCTTTTTTTTGCCTGATATCAATTTTAGGAAACGGATTTGTAGTTGTTCTATTTTATTTAAGTACGTTTTGTACGTTAATCCGTAACTATTTATTCCGTATCCTATAATTGATTCTGCTAATGCGTTGTATATACAGTATAATATATTTTTATCAACAAAGTTTTTTAGGTGGTAAAATTTCCCTAATATGGATCTTAATCTATTACATACATTTTCAATATGATTTGACCAGTTAAAATTGACATCTATAGTAAGACCAAGGTATGTATATTGGTACACTTTTTCAATATTTGGGCAATTACACTGTTGGGATTGGTTTTTTGTGTGTAAACAATCATACGAATGACTTTTTATATGCAATTCCTTATCCTGACAATTTGTATATGGTGAGTGAATAAGCATATATTTGTTTTTTTTTTGCCATTGTCGTGTGACCATTTAATTATGTTGTTTAGGTCTTCTTGTAAAATTTCCTCAATTTTTTGTGGATTTTTGTCAGCACATATAATGCAAGTATCGTCTGCAAACATGTAGCATTTACAACGTTTTATTACGTTAGGTAAACTGTTTACTTTCATTATATAACACGTAGGTCCCGATATCGAGCCCGTAGCTACTCCAGTGCTTGCCAACATTTCATCACTTAAAATTCCGTCAATTTTAACTTTAATTTTTCTATTAAACAGGTAATTTTTAAACAAATTATTTAAAGGACCTCTAATACCACATTCCCCCATTGCCCTTAGTAGTGTTTCATGGTCCAATGTGTCAAAGGCCTTTTTAAAATCTATAAAAATTATACCAATATAATATTTTTCATTTAATTGGCAATTTATATGATCAGTGAATTTAGAAAGTAATTGTGTAGTACTTTTTTCTTTTTGAAATCCGTACTGTATGGGATTTATGATTCTATTTTCTTCTATAAAATTTTGTATTTGGTTAAAGATAGTTCGATAGTCGATAGTTTGTGAAATCTTTGTGGTTTCCTGATTTATATATAGGTCTGATGATGGATGTTTTTAGTTTGTCAGGCATGATACTTTTACTTACACAAAGGTTAATTAATTTAGTCAGTACTGGGATTATATTATCAGCAATTAACTTTAGGTCTTTAATTCTTATTTGGTCATTGCCTTCTGATTTTTTAACATCCATATCATTAATTATTTTTTTAATATTGACAATAATAATAAACATTTACGATAGAACATGATTCAAATCCAAGTCGCTGGGTTACACTTTCTAATCAAGTAAATTAATTGTTAAAATCCATAAGAAAATTAGGATACATTTTTAAAAAATCATGCATTTTCGAAATTGATCGATGTAAAAGAATAATGTTTAGTAGTTGTAAGATGAAAAAAAGTTTCTCTCCATTGCGAAGAGAACATATATTTATTTACCACAAAATAACACATTTCCTACGGCTCTACGGAAAATGGCACTACGGTTTAATTATGTATAAGTTCAAGACCACGCGTTCCAACTTTCTACAGACTTATTATCTTTTCCCTTTGATTATATAAATGTCTAGATAGAGTGTTGCGCTGTAACTCCAAAAAAAAGAACAGGCCAGTTTTGAAACGCTTGTGTGCGTAACACGCACACAAGTATAGGTAACTTATATTGTTAACGTTAAGCGCTCAACGTCACTGTAGGCGTGATGAGTGATACCAGCTCCCGAGTATTTCCCATAAAAGTGGATAAAAAATATGTTTCGGTTTAGCAGGACCTATAATTCGTTTAATTTTGAATTCATTTAAGTAAGATAGTTTTCTACATATTATAATGATATAAATGAAAAGAAAACCATTGTTAAAAGAGATTTATTTTCATTTGATTATTTTTAAAAAATAAATAAGAAATACAGAAAATAAGAAAGATACATTCATAGACGCTGCCAACTGGCCGGCAGGTATCGTTGTGTCTAAATTTAAATTTTTATCATCATCAAATAAAAAAGGTGGCCCACATCCAAGTAATTCCCTAAAAATAGTAAAACTATCTTGTCACACTAAAAAAGACAATGCAACTTTTTAAAAATAAAGCTATCGATAGTTATTATTTATTCTTAATGACCTTCCCTTTGAATTTGTTTTTTAAACAGTTTTCGTAGATAGATTTTACATCCCGGTTAATATTATCCAATTTTGTCTTATAGTGATATCTTAAGGCCAAATATTTTTCCACGGTCAAACTTATCAAATTAACTTGATGCAGAAGACCGTAAATATGATCGATTTTTACTTCGAAATAATTATCGGGAAAATTTAATTTGAAGAACAGGCAACCCTGTAAACATGGCGTCAAAACATGGGGTCAAACGGCGTTGTCCTAAGACCAAATTACACTATTAAAACTGAATTGTTTCTTTAACTGAATGGTTATTTAAAGGTTATTAACCGATGATAGGTAACATTTTTAGTTGTTTTCAATCGTCCTATGTAATTCCTGCACACTGATATAGCGCAAATCGTCATTTTCAAATGTCACACAACACGTGTTTACCGTACAACGATAGTGTCGCCACTGAGCGGACAGGCCGAGCTTATTTGCCAACCTTTGGCAGATATTTTTTTTGGCGCTTCGTCACTCGAGCGCTATATCTAGACATTTATATAATCAAAGTCTTTTCCCTTGAACACAAGTTCTATGCATAATACTCTGATAATAATCTAAGCCGAGTCATAGCAAATTGCTGGTATTTTTATATGTTACCGGTATGAAAAAAAATATAGTTTTTCCTTAAAGGTTACTTTTTTACATTAGCTCCACTAAGGAGGACCTGAGAAAAGAAGGGTCTCAGGACCTATGCCATCTTTGGGGATGCTATGCGGAAGGTGTTTTTAGGGAAAGGAAGGAAAAAGGTATGGGGAATGGGTAGGCATCTGAGGGTTACTTTGTCCAGGAGTGACGGACTTATAAATACCTTTCCCCCACTACGGTGCAGGGCGATGGGTCGAGAGAGTCCGACTGGAGAGGTCAATAGGTCTCCCTCAACCAGTCTCTCCCGATCCGGCCCGCCGCGCAGTAGATGGGCAAATGCATCCGCAGCCAAAACATTGATAAACCTCACCCCATGAACCCGGGCATCCCTGCTAAGTAAGTAATTGAGCGAACCATTCAAGGGAACTATTTGAGGTGACCCACGCAGGGGTGTTGGTTATCCAATAAATGGTTTCCGGGGCGGCGGTACCCGTACCAGCCTTACAAATTGAACTTACCTCAGGTCACCACACGTAATCAAAATACTGTACGTCTCTTTTGTTCGCTCAATATTAGAATTCGGATCAGTCATATGGAATCCCCAATACAAAGTAAATATTGAAAGGTTAGAAAGAATTCAAAAAAAGATATTGAAACACCTAGACTTTAAATCCTTTCGAACTTCAGAAAACCTAAAAGACTCATTAACATTCCATAATTTATCAACTTTAGAAGATAGAAGAAATATATCCGACCAAAAATTTTTATTCAAAATCATTAACAACGTTGTTGACAACAACTATCTTCTAGAACACATTAATTTCCACTGTCCAATAAGAAACACAAGGTCAAACCAACTATTCCACATCCCACACTCAAAAACAAATTACACACAACATTCATTTCTCCGAAGGACGTGCACAAAATACAATGATATCTTTTACGACGCTGATATTTTCCATTTGTCCTCAGGCCAATTTATTAAATCCATAATAGAAAAAATTAAAACAAATTGTTAATTACAAACTCTCCACCCCTGCTGCATGTTATTTTTTTCATTCTCATTATGTTCGTTTTCCTTCTTTTTATTATAATAATAATAATATTTTGATGATTTATATATCCCATATGCTTTAATTTGTGTGTGTGTTTTTTTCTTTCATTTCTGTTGTATATATATATATTTTTCTTTTTTTTCTACCACTTTATGTTTTCTTTAATGTTTTAATCCATGTTTATATATTATAAATTGTAGCGGAAACTTCGCTGGTTAATGCAATCATGTAATATGTTACTTTCTTATAAAATATGTATAACTGTTTGTTTCCTAAATAAACTAAAAATAAAAAAATAAAAAAATATCAATATAGAATATTGACAATATTGACAATATTGAAAGGGTACAGCACAATTTTTTAAGATTTGTTAACTTTAAGCTGAATATTAACTATGTCCTTTTGATGAAACTTCTAATTCAAAATATTAACTATGTCCTTTTGATGAAACAACTAAACTTAATTACGCTGTAAGATAGGCGGATCATCTGTGACCCTGTACTATTAAATAAAATCATTAATAATTGCATTGACAAGCCTGAAATTCTCGCCAAAATCAAATTTTACGTACCGACCAGAAATACGAGGCAATGTGCTACCTTCTTCTGTGACAATTTTAAAACAAACTATGAGGCTCATACACCTATAAATAGATTACATCATTTTGGTAATAAATTTGGGAATATTGTAGACATGTTTGCAGATTCTGTATTAGTTATAAAAAGAAGTCTTTATAATTACTTTAATGAAATGTATGATTTTGTAAATTTATTATTTTTATTATTATTTTAATCATTATAATTTTGTACTACGTACCTGTCTAACTATTATTATATATCCTTGTAAAAGCCCACTAGGGCGTAAATAAATAAATAAATAAATATCGAGAGATTTTTACTCTTATAAATAAGTGCTCTATTTAATATTTTTACAACAGTCGCTTAGTCCTTATTCAGTATTTTCTCCCACAATATTTTTTTGTAAGAATAGCGGGCTCCCTCTTTCATTCGTAATTACGTATTGTCCTACTTTCAAACTATTTTAAGTAATCTTCTTCTTCATTTTGAACCCTTACAACGGAGCCTTTGCAATATTATCCTTATTCAGTTACTTTCAAATATTGTTATTTATAAAGTCGTCATTCCACAAATTTTCTAGGCAAAGATATCTTCTTCTTCTTCTTCTTCTTCTTCTTCTTCTTCTTCTTGTGCCCTGTCCGTTCAACGGACGTTGGCTATCATGTTGGTTATGCGGACTTTGTTTACTGCGGCCCGGAACAGCTCCACGGTAGACTGGCCAAACCACTGTCTCAGGTTTTTCAGCCATGAGGTTCTCCTTCTTCCAGGGCCCCGTCTTCCGGCAATCTTTCCCTGCATTATGAGATGCAAGATCTCATACTTCTCTGGATGTCTCATCACATGTCCAAGATATTGAAGTTTTCGGATTTTTATAGTTTTAATTACTTCCTTTTCTTTATTCATCCGAACCATAACATTTTCATTTGTAACCCTGTCCATCCAGCTTATTTTAAGTATTCTTCTGTAGATCCACATCTCGAATGCCTCAAGTCGCCTAATTAGTTCTTCAGTAAGCGTCCATGCTTCCATTCCATAAAATAATATCGAAAACACGTAGCATCTGACCATTCGTATTCGTAATCCAAGGTTGAGATCATGACTGCAGAACATTTTTTTTATGCGGATAAAGGTTGCACGTGCTTGCTCAATGCGGCATTTGATTTCAACTGAAGGATACCATCTGTAATTTACATTGCAGCCCAAGTATATAATACTCTGTACCTTCTCTAGTTTTATATAGATATCTTAGACCTTAAATTCAATGAAAATTGTTATTAAAACAAAATATTTCCTTTAAAAATATCTTTGTTAGTTTTTATTTCACAAAGCGTTAGTGTAAACTACCATTAAGGATTCAGAAATAATAACACTATCGTCCTGTGCAGTTATTTGTCGAATGAATGAATGAAGAAATGAAACAAGACCCCGGACAAGCAGTTGGGTAAACAAAACCCCGCCGAGTATTCGAGCCTATTGAGAAGCGGACCTCACGCCTCACGCCTCACGCCCCATTATACGGAACTTCTTTACTAGGTACCGGCTTTCTACCCCGCCAGGGGGAACAGGAGTTCGAAATACCCACGGGGTGAAGAGAATTAGAATGCAAATAGATATTGATTTTTAGAAATTTAATTAAAATTAAATTTCATAATGTTGTTATCGAGTTCTGCAAGTTTTTTGGTTAGTGTTTTAGTTACAGCTGTTTCGACTTGTAAGGTCATTTTCAAATTGTGGTGAAGCCACAAATAACATTATCAAAATAACATTATAAAATAACATTAACATTATCAAATTTAATTTTAATTAAATTTCTAAAAAATAAAATGGAGTTCTACGAATTACACACAAAAACAATTAATAAATAGATATTGGTTTACAAAAGAATTACTTAAATCATTTTTTTATGAATACCATCAGCGCCAAAATGGTTTTTAGTACGCATGTTCTCACTATTAACCAAACCCTAATTCACCCAACATATATGAGGATTATTAAAGATTACCGACTGTGGAATGATTTAAACTGTGGTACATAAAACAGCATTAACTTATTATAGTGATTTATTTTTGGGGTAATATGTGTGATCTTTACATCTGCCCTGATAAACGTTGGCCAAAGAAGGAGTTAGCGTGACAGGGCATAATACCCCCAAAATAAATACTATTATATTTTTGGCCCTGAAGACCTAAAATCAAATCCATCATCAAATTATTTAAAAATTTTAGTATCCTGTATTATAAGTTAAGAAATGATATAAAGTGTTTATCATTTCTTATCCATATCGTTTATTTTTTGCTTTAAACTTACGAGTATTTATGAATTTTCAAAACCTAATATTTATTTTTCTATAAGAAAAACTCTCTTTTTATAGCTTTTGAAGGTTATTCCCATGAATTTAATATACCATTGAAGAAGAAGATAGCAATAATAATCTAAACGAAAATATGAAAGAGAACAAGACACAGAAAAAGACAATGGCCGCAACAGACCTCTCGTCTAACCGGGACGTGCGCGTTAACCAATTTCGTTTAGATTTTTATTGTTATCTTCTTTTTCAATGATATATTACATTGATGGGAATAACCTTCAAAAGTTATAGAAAGAGAGTGTTTCTTATAAAAAAATTAATATTCATTAAGACTTATAAAAAGTCAATAGATCCATATGAATAAATTCGGATAAATTTATCCGAGACTCTATCCAGGTTACAAACCCATTCTTAGAATGATTGTTTCCAATAAAAAGGGTAGTTGCGCGTAATATGGGAAAAAAGAATTAGTTGAAGATAATATTGTTAATTCTAAAATTTTAAATATGAGATTGACAAACATGACGGTTTGACAGAAGGTGGCAATAGCGAAATTGGTCATCATTTTTTATGGATAAATTGAGAAATAACACCAACAAATAAAAAATCAGAGTGTGCAATTCACACGCGGTAGAAGTGAAACCTTCAGAAAACTAAAGTAGACACGCCTGGGAACTACGAAGCACTATTATCAATGTGAAGGATGATTTTTTCTATATTTTTGTCGGAACTTTCTTTTACATTTGGTCATCTTATTAGTATTTGTGTTTTCTTCATAGGAGTCGCTAGATGTCGCTTTCTTTTGTTTAAAGATTTAATAATGATTTAATTTATTTTTTTAGATTTCGTATAATTTGATCCTTTGTCCGGTAAATGTCTTCCCGAGATTCGTCAGGAACTTTATACCACTACACCAAAGGAGACTTGTGTGGTACTGTGGATTTATCGTATTATATTGGAACTGAGAAAATAAATAGTTTATTGCTATCTTATTCTCTCGCTGGCTAGACCCTGTAAATGTGTGTGTTTGTCTCTTTTTAGGTCTGGGTTGAGTCCCGGTTGCGACCATTGTCTTTTTCTGTTTTTCTGTGTCTTGTTTTCTTTCATATTTTCATTGTTATCTTCTTCTTTAATGACCTAATATTTATTATATTACTACTTTCGGTTTCTAGATCTTGCTTTACCCCAACTTCGTGATATTTTTTTCTGCTTGAACATTTAAAAAATATGGAAGAAACAAAAATATATACTACATAGGTACCTACTTGGTGATAACTGATAACTATAGGTATCTAAATTGATACTTTAGATTTTAGATAGTTTTGCAAACTTACAGTAAATTTTTGGATTTCAGCATCACTTGACGGCCGGCGTGGTCTAGCGGTAAGGCTCTTGACACGCAATCCGAAGGTCGCGGTATCGAATCCCGGCGTGGGCAAATAAATTTCATTGGAATAATTTGTGTTATATCAAAATTAATTCATGCTTACGTAATTATACAACACGTCAAATCGTCAATCCTACCGAAATGAAACAATAGATTGGCGTGAGAAATTTAGACAAGTTATAAGCGACTTATAAGTTATTTAAACAAGTTATAGTTCTAAGTAACTTTACATGTTTTTCATGCCAATCACAGTATGGAAAGTATTACCGGGACCCATATGAAAATTCTTTGCTTTAAAATCCTTACATGATAATTATATTTTCATACTTACTATTTCATACAGATAGTTGCCATTAGAGAAAAAAACATATTTTGGGATGGCACTAATTTGTCAATTGAGAGAATTGTCACTCGGCTGAGTGACTAGTAGCGATCTGTGGTAGAAAAACATTTTTATTTGATTGGGAAGAAAAAAAGGAAAAAAAATAACAGATGTCACCGGAGACCAAAATTTAATTTATATTTTATATATATATATATATATATATATATATATATATATATATATATATATATATATATCGCGGTAAATTCAAAAAAGCAATAGAAATTTATAAACATAAAAATAATATGAATACTAGAAATGACGCAATCAGAATTCCCAACACCTGGAAAGTCTTAATCGATGAAAATACCCCAAAAACGGCATTTCCAAAATTACCAGTAGTGTCTCCAATTAGCTTTACCAATCAGGTATCTACTGTCAGCCCCGCCCCCCACCCCCTCCACCATCAATCACCTGCAACCCGGGTACTTCGTTCTAGACATAAGAAGTGACTTGCACTCACTTAAGTTTTAGCTTTTGGACCGAACAGACATGCGAAAGCTATCAGTTTGAGACAAAAACTCAAGACATAAGGCCTCTGAAGATGGACAGTGTGATCTGTCCGAAACGTCAGGAGTTAAAAAGTCCTTTTAAGGACTACGTTACGCGGGTAAACCGAGAAAATTGTTCTACATCTTACACCCGTGAAAACCTTAATCATAACATATATATATATATATATATATATATATATATATATATATATATATATATATATATATATATATATATATATTTTTTTTTTTAAATTAAAAGATCCCTTAAAAATAATGAATCTATTATCAACAAACAAAAAATATTGTCGTATAGCCCAATCATGGATTTGTTCCCCACCCACTCTACACTAATACCTACCTACCCAATCTACATTATTAACTAACAACGGCTCCACCCCCTACCATAATAAAACATTGTTCGAAACTGTCAAATTAGTATAAGCTTTCCCTGACGAAGGAACGTTTGTTCCGAAACCGGTCGGATTTGCACACTATATAAGTGGTTTTTACAAAGTTATATTGTTGCATTTTTTTTAAATATTTTATACTCCAAATAATGTCAAGAATCGCTGGTTAAAGTAAGTCAAGTACGTCCCTTAACACCCCGTATAAATAAGCACGCAACTCTTCCACATCCCGTAGTTCCAAAATAATGTCCACCATCTTAAACACCAATGAACACATCCTTTTTTCATCTGGAATCCTTATAACAAGACGACCCATATGGAAAGTGGTCGAAAAAAAGCATCGTGTAAAACGCCCATTAAAGCCATGTAAAGCTGCTGTAAAGGCACACGAAAGATATAAATACAAAATCTGCAGCGCTTAGTACCAAGTCCTTATTTAGCAGCCACTTATAGCCTGTATTGAACAAGGGTCAAAGACTCCAAAGAGCGATGGCCGTACAAAGGTTGTCTGGGGAAAATAATTTTCCATTTCATCCTTTTTCCCATTACAATATCATTTTTCTTATAACATTTTTGACGTGGAAATTGCACGTCAGTTTGACGAAAGATTATTTATTCTGTAATAGGCAAATGCAGCAGACTGCGTTAATCCGTCATTGAAAGGTTGTTGCCTTTTTACGAAGGTTTGTACATGTATTTTCAATTACCTAGGACCCTATAAGGATTATATATATTTATTTAACACAAGTATACACGTTAATGGTCGTAAAAATAGGTTTATTGCCTGATGGCAATTTCCTCTAACCAACCCAAGATTTATTAGCCGATTGGAAATGTTACCTAGCAGTAGCTGTCACTCGATGGAAGAGGGTTCGTATTATTTTTTTACTTTTATTCGGATAGGTAGGAATTAAAACACATATTTTTAACTCTTTATATAAGTTTGGTTGGTCCCGGTTCAAAGCTCTACGCCCTTGGAAATTTGTATTGCAACTTATAGATTATTAGTTATTAGTAAAACAACACAATTTTCAAATACTTAACAACAATACGAAGCAATATTTTTCTAATTTTCAGCTTGTGAAATGGAAGATATTTAATTATGCAATCTAATTCAGTTAATTCAGTTAATTATGAGTTATTGTTTAAAATGTGTTTACTTAATTATTATATAAATTTGTGAATAAATAGCGGAGTGAATAGAAAACAATTTGCTTTTTAGTCTAGTCTAAACACGTGTGAACATTAAATTTCTAAAGTGATTTTCCTCGGGTTTCATTTAATTCTAAGAAAAAAGTATTTCGTTTGAAGCAAGTAAATTGTAAATATTATTTATGGTAAGGTGAAGGAGAAAAACAATAATCGTCAACAAACTTCACAGCGAACGCGGAAATTGCTACATGTCTCATATTAAACTCTGCGACGTTGGTCGTGTGGTAAAATGCACTTGCGGCTGTGGCTAGTCTACAAAGAAAAAGTCTTTTTTATTTAAACTTTGGAAATTTATGAAAACCACACAATATTAAATTATTAATTGAAAGAAAGATTTCAGAAACTCATCCTCTGCTGTAGAATGGCCACCCCAGACATGCATGGTTTACCTCCCTTGCTACGGCGGATTTGGGAGTGAAAATTGGAATACACATTTATTTTATTTATTTGTTTACAGAAACAAACAGTACATTAGATACATTGGTTAAAAAAAAATTACAATTATGAAGTATATTACATGGTGGGTACCTATTATGTGTTTCATTGTAGTGTCTTATTTATGGTATGCGTATTAAGTAATTACCGGGTGATGTATGTAGTGGGAAGGGGTGTGTGTATGTGTGAGGGTGTGTAAGGGTGTGAGGGTGAGAGGGTGAGTGTGTGTGTGTGAGTATGTATGTATGTATGCAAATTGAACAAATTATATTATTGACATGATGCTCTTTTTAAATTTGGGCAGTGAATCGGAGAAAATGTCGATGTTAGAATTTAGACCAATAATATTGAACATATGAAGAGCACGATTGATTGGCGAATTAGATGCTGTATTTGTCTTGTAATTAACATAACTCCCATTTTTAAAAAGGGTGCCAAACATGACGTAACAAACTACAGACCTATCTCTCAACTTCCCATCTTAAGTAAAATTCTTAAAAAAATCGTTTACGACCAACTTTACCCGACTATCACTACAACAATTTCACAGAACCAACACGGATTCATGAAAAATCAGTCTACAACATCTAACCTTGCCCTATTTGTCAACTATTTACAGAGAAATATGGAAGAAAGGGTGCAGGTCGATGCTATGTACACCGACTTCTCAAAGGCCTTCGACCGCGTTATCCACTCAATTCTGTTAAATAAACTCACTCGTCTTGGAATACACGGTGACTTGTTTAGATGGATTAAATCATACATTAGCAATCGTAGTCAAGTTATCTCAATAAATAATGGAGTTTTATCTAAAATAATCAATGTAACCTCGGGTGTCCCTCAGGGTTCCCACCTTGGTCCGCTCTTCTTTAATATATACTTAAACGACATAGGCTCATGTTTCCAATACTCTAATTTTTTATTGTTTGCAGATGATATGAAAATTTACAAAACGGTTCGTTCTCTATCGGACTGTAAAGAGCTACAAAGTGACTTAGATAGGCTCTGCAACTATTGCACAGCTAATTATTTAGACCTCAATGTTTCTAAATGCCACACTATGTCCTTTACTAGAAACAAGCATCTAATTAACTTTTCATATTCACTCTGCGATGAACCCGTGATCTCAAAAAATGAATGGACCATTGGAGTCTATTTAGATAGTAAACTTATATTTAAAATTCACTGATAGATCTTACAAAAATGTTGGGTGTTATACTACGTCTGAGTAAATTATTTAGAAATCTACATACTCTAGTAATGCTTTACTCCTCACTAGTCAGAAGTACACTGGAATTTGCATCGCCTGCCTGGAATCCCAAATACACCCAATACGTCAATAACAAAGAGCGCATACAAAATAAATTTATTAAGTATCTCGGTAATAAATACAACAATAATTACATCTGCACTCTCCAATCCCTGAAATCCAGGCGAACGGTAGCTGACATGACATTTCTCCATAAAATTATACATAACGAAATAGACTGCCCAGAACTTCTATCCCAAATAAATTTTAATATCCCATCTAAAAGAACTCGCCACACCAACCTTTTTTACACAACCAGTAATAATACGAACGCTACAGCCAACTCCCCCATTTCCCGCATCCTTCCAAGTTTCAACTCAATTAAAAAAACCACAAATACCGACATATTTTTTGATTCCCTCCCTCTATTTAAGAAAAACATTTTTAGCACACTGAATTCGCACACATAACACACACATCCACACCCTCACCCTCTCTCACCCCCACACACACACCCTCTCACACGCGCATTTACACACACACAAACACTCTCACACACCCCTCTCCTTCAATAACTTACTAACTTAATTTAGGTATAATGTATTATTTATGTCACAAAAATATAAGTATATAACAGCGGCATGTCATTGGTACCAATTATTGTATTAATTCCATAACTTTGTAAATATTTTCCATTATATAATAATGTACTGTTTGTTTCTGCAAAAAAAAAAAAAAAAATTAAGCGTGTGGAATAGTTCTATATGGCGTGTACGTCTTAATGGTATGTTAAAATTAACTAGGGAAAGAAGTTCGGTACAGTCAATGTTATTATTTAAAATTTTGTGTATAAATGTCAAATCAGCTATTGCTCGCCTTTGTTGCAAAGTTTGAAATGTACATTCAAAGTTATTGTTGAATTTGAAGGTAAGATATTTTATAAATTTGTTTTGAATATGTTCTATGCTATCTATGTATACTTTGTATTGTGGGTTCCAAATTGGCGAAGCATATTCTAGTGTACTTCTAACTAATGCAAAATATAACATTATTACTGTACGCGGGTTACTGAACACTTTACTTATGCGAAGAACAAAACCAAGCATTTATATGACTTGTGAACGATTGAGTCGATGTGCTTACTAAATATAAGCTTGCTATCAAGGTAAACACCAAGATCTTTACATTCCGTTTTCGAGATGACAGGTTCATTATTGAGTGAATAAGAGTACTTAATAACATGTTTATTTCTGGTTAATGTCATAGTATGACATTTGTAAACATTGATATTTAAACAGTTAACTTTGCAATACTTGCAAAGCCTATCTAGGTCACTTTGTAACGCATCACAGTCAGAAAGAGAATGCACATGCTAAAATTATACATTGATTTCTCCATTTCACGGTGTGGCACTAAACGACTAAATGCTCTGACTTCTTCTTACGAGCTTCTTTATTTGGTGTTAATTTCTTGATCGGTTCGCTGCATTAGTCTCTTATCACATGATTTCAACATCCATTTTCCTTAACTTTATTGGGGCGACCAACTGGGCGTCTCTTCCCTCTAGAAAAATCGATGGAATTTGTCTATTTTCCAAGCATAAACTAGGATATAATATCCTAAACCAGGATATTATTTTAAAGACCAGTAAGAATTTAATGCCAATTTTTCCGCATCGTGGAGTTTTTCTATATGTCCCACAATCCACATATCGTCTGGTAAATGCCCGCGAATCCTCAAAAACGTCACTCGAAGATATTGAGGTTTGAGGTTTAGAATTGATATCACAATTCGATGAATATAATTAGAAAAACCAGCTTAAATAGGTAGTTTTTTTCACTCCACACAGGAGACCCTGAGTAAAATAATTTCCCTCGGGGTCTATGTCATCTTTGGGGATGCTGTGTGGAGGATGTTTTTGAGGAAAGGAAGGAGAGGAGAGTTCTGGGAAGGAAAAGGGTTTAAGGGGTGGGTAGGAATCTGAGGTTCAGTGTGTCCTGGTCTTCCACCTCCAAGACCTAGACAAACCTCACCCCATGAACCCGGGCATCCCTGCTAAATCACCAAACGTAGCGAACCACTTGGGGTGACCTATGGCAGAGGTGTTGGTTCAATAAAGGTTCCCGGGGCGGCGGTACCCATTCCCGCCTCCCAAACTGATTAATAAAAATAAATAAATACATAATAATTTTTTTTTTTTTTTACATTAACTCCACACAGGAGGCCCTGAGGAAAATAATTTCCCTCAGGGCCTATGTCATCTGGGATGCTGTGTGGAGGGTCTTTTTGAGGAGAGGAAGGAATGAACATTGGTCTTGAAGAGACCCATGTTGTAGGAAGGAGGAAACACAGAGGCCGGCAAATCATTCCACAGCCGAGCTGTTGAACACAAGAACGAGTCGAAGAAACGACCCGTTCTCATGTGACAAATGTCAACTGTGTACAAATGTTGGGCACGCGTTTGGCGTGTTTCCCGACTATGCACCGGTGCCGAAGGGATCAATGATGCTAGTTCCTCGGAGCATCTTCCATTGTAATACCGGTAGAACAAGGATATCATTCCCACCCGACGCATGGAAATATGAAGATACCCATATCTGTACACACATAAGCATCGTCCGATATACGCAATGAAGAACACAACTCACTGTGCAGATAAAGACTTTATTTTATTCATTCCACAAAGTTTTTATTTTATAAAAAATTCTTAGACAGAAACATAAAATTTTATAATCATTATCCATTATGTCACGTCGTAATTCAGCTTTTTTTTTCATTCAAGAAATATTGTGTCTCTATTGTCCTGAATAACTGGGTAAATGTCACCCCCCCATATGTTGTTGGTTGCTCCATGACTGGAAGCCAACGGGATCACTGAAACAGAAAGCAACGGCATTTGTAAAATGGATCTAAAAATACAAATGATTTTGAAATTGAGCTAAACGCGACGTTGCGCTCCCGAATGACAAGTGTACGCCATGTGTTGTGTTGGAAAGGACTTCCATAGAAATGTGAAAGATTATGATGCATCTTTTATTCCAGCGTTTACTTCGCAACTGGGCAATTCAAAAACTATACACCACAACCATCTCTTTGTAAGTATGTATTGAAATTCAATATTATAACAATTATTAATTTATTACGGACTTAGCATAAATAAATAAGACGTAACGATTGTGAATTGCTGTTATGATTTTTTATCACTTTAAACCTTCGATCAAGTATTGTCATACGTCAATGCTTTAAACATATACAGGGTGTTAATGGACGTACTTTATTTACTTTAACCAGTGATTTCTGACATTATTTGGAGTAAAAAATGTAAATGAAATTTTGGTCTTCGGTGACATTTTTTTCTACAAAAACATAAAAAAATAGTAAAAATAATAAAATAGTGAACAGTTGGGGACGGGTGAGGGGTAGGTCGGTCACTCGGTTGAGTGGCCAGTGACGACATTTTTTTTGTTGTTTGGTTTTTAGGAAAAAAAATTGGAAAAAAACGTCCAAAAATTCAACGGAGACCAACATTTCAATAACATTTTTTACTACAAATGATCTCAGGAATCACTGGTCAAGTACGCCCCTTTACACCCTGTATATTATATCCTTCAATGGTAATTTTTCACATACATATTTATTTTTATCTTTACAACATTGTTAAATAATTTCTTTGTTTCCATCGGTTTTATTAAAAGTAACTTGTTGGTAGTCGTACCGAGATATGAAATACCTTACATCAAATTTATTATTCAATTTTTCTAAATACCATTTTGCTAAACAGAGATTAGTAGCTTTAACCTAAAATAATCTTTGGTGATGTCCATTCAGCGGTCAGTGGCTGAGTTGGCATTGCGTTTGGGTCTTGTGCTTGAGCGTCGTGTGTTCAATTCCTCGGCTGGCAAGCCCTCCACTACAAGCAACATGTTCCGCTTACTGTGATGGTAGTGGGAGATTTTTTAAATGTTGTCTGGTTATTCGTAACCCGGAAACCTTTGCCTTTTAAATGTTGTCTGGTTATTCGTAACCCGGAAACCTTTGCCTTTTAAATGTTGTCTGGTTATTCGTAACCCGGAAACCTTTGCCTTTTAAATGTTGTCTGGTTATTCGTAACCCGGAAACCTTTGCCTTTTAAATGTTGTCTGGTTATTCGTAACCCGGAAACCTTTGCCTTTTAAATGTTGTCTGGTTATTCGTAACCCGGAAACCTTTGCCTTTTAAATGTTGTCTGATTATTCGTAACCCGGAAACCTTTGCCTTTCTTCAAAAAATATTTAGATATATTAAAGTTTTAGAAATTTTTAAAAACTTTAATTTGCTCATAAAAATCTACCATCGTTCATAAAAGGCTTTGTGTTCTACAAATTTGAATTACACATTAATATCAACGTTTACATTATTTGCAGAATGTTTAATTTAAATTGGTTAATTCAAAATATTAAAGATTAATTATACAAAACCTACACATGAACTATCAATAATATAATTAACGAAATGAAAACAATTTCACAAAGCCATTACAATATCATGAAAGTGAACAATTACAATTCCCCAAAACTAAATAATTTAAATATCGGACAATTATTCAACTTGCTTATTTCTAGGTAAAGAGAACGAGTATCCTACCTACTTTAAAAATAGATATTATACGAATACGAACCGGTCGATTCCATCCTTTATTCAGCTTCAGTACAAATTACAAATGATATAATGAGTCGCCATAACATACATAATACCCAAATACATTACATCGATTTTATGACAAAGGCTCGAAAAATACCAACCCCCGGATTCTACAAATTGAGTGGATAACCTTTCTACTAATGAGGCCAGGGTCGAGTTTTCAAACCTTCTCAATGTGCGTCTAAGCTCTAAGCGAATGAAAGAATGTAATCCACTTTCAAAAACAGTGATTTTTTCATTTCGTTGTATTTCTTGATTTCGTTTGTTACCTTGGGAATAAACTAATGAATATAAACGTCAGTGGGGTTTCCCTCGTGACAGTCGTGACCCGAGAATCCAGGAAAACATCAACAGCTCACAAGGCTACAGTCGATTTTAAAATCCAGTTCTCTTTGAAAAATTATACCTTCCGCCACGTTCCTGTGATGTTTAATTGCTTTTCATTGTATTGTCATGACTTGTTTATTCTTTCACGTTTTCACGTTTTTAACATTTTTTAAGTCTCCGTGGTAGAGGGGTAAAGTTCGCGACTACGAATCCAGGGGGTCAGGGATCGATCCCGGCGTTCGCAACTAATTTTTATTAAAATAAATTTTATAATTTTATTCACATAAAATAATAAAAAATAATATTCATAATTCACTTGCGGCACGTTCCAGAGTGTAGATACATTCAGTATCGTGAGAGTGAAAGACCACTATTCGGAATCGAAACTTTGCTTACAAATCTGAATAGCCAGGTAATTCCCCACATTCGTCTTTCACATCTCCTTCCCCTCCTCACAATATCACAATTGGGGATACCACAGTTTCACTGGCTCAGTTTAACAGGGAGCAGTTGGGACTCCTGTGAGATATTCACATTATTTTAAAATTCAAGCTTACATGAATTACCACAAAATTTATATAATACAAAATTGGTATAATATCAATAATCGTGTTTGGTTTAAATTAATACTTACTGGCTAGTGAAGGGAATTTTTGTTTCTTGATTTTATGTCTCATGAATTTTTTTCATAAGAAAATTAAAGAATTGACTGGAATAAATCGTAAAACCGACATAGGGCAACTGGAGGACCGAGATGGAAAACTTCTAACCGATCTTAACGAAAAACTAGAAATATGGAAAGACTACATCTCAGAACTCTTCAATGATAATAGAAGCGCAGAATATGATATGGGAAATATTCCAACAGGCCCACCAATCACAACAAATGAGGTAGAACATGCAATTCGTCTCTCTAAAACTGGGAAAGCAGCGGGCCCAGATGGAATACAGGCTGAAATCCTTAAACTTATAGAAAATAAAGGCATCCTAGTATTGACGAGTCTCTTTAACTCAATATATAATACAGGAATTATCCCACTAGATTGGCTTCGATCCACTTTTGTTACTCTTCCAAAGAAAGCAAAAGCAAGAAAATGTAGTGACCACCGCACAATTAGTTTAGTGAGCCACTTAAAGATATTTTTGCGAATGATACATGGACGCATATATCGCAAAGTGGAAGAAAAGAAAGGTGTCACACAATTTGGCTTTCGAAATGGGTTGGGTACTCGGGAAGCGTTATTTAGTATTCAAGTACTAATCCAAAGATGTAGAGATGTGAATTCAAATATACATGCGTTTGACATTGACTTCCTTAAAGCATTTGACATGACAAAATGATTCAAATTCTGAAAATCTCCGGGATAGACGATAAAGATATAAGGATAATAGGTAATCTTTATTGGAACCAGAAAGGAGCAGTAAGAGTAGAGCAATGTCTAACAGACGAAGTAGAAATACGATACGAAATAAATAATAACAGAGGCGTGCGACAGGGTTGTATTCTTTCATCTATGCTGTTCAACTTATATTCAGAAGAAATATTCAATGAAGCTCTGCAAGAAGCTACTCAAGGACTTGTTATAAATGGGAAGATTCTGAACAACCTGTCTTATGCAGATGATACAGTACTTCTAACAAGTAACATTGAGGATTGACAACTTTTCTGAATCAAGTAGTGAAGACTTGTGAGAATTTTGGGCTAGAACTGAATATAAATAAAACAAAATAATGCCCATAAGCAAAAATAACGCATTCGATGAAAATCTTTATATTGCTGGAACAAAACTAGGGAAGGTACAGAGTATTATATACTTGGGCTGCAATGTAAATGATAGATGGGATCCTTCAGTTGAAATCAAATGCCGCATTGAGCAAACACGTGCAACCTTTATCCGCATGAAAAAAATGTTCTGCAGTCATGATTGGATTACGAATGCGAATGGTCAGATACTACGTGTTTTCGATATTATTTTATGGAATGGAAGCATGGACGCTTACTGAAGAACTAATTAGGCGACTTGAGGCATTCGAGATGTGGATCTACAGAAGAATACTTAAAATAAGCTGGATGGATAGGGTTACAAATGAAGATGTTATGGTTCGGATGAATAAAGAAAAGGAAGTAATTAAAACTATAAAAATCCGAAAACTTCAATATCTTGGACATGTGATGAGACATCCAGAGAAGTATGAGATCTTGCATCTCATAATGCAGGGAAAGATTGCCGGAAGACGGGGCCCTGGAAGAAGGAGAACCTCATGGCTGAAAAACCTGAGACATTGGTTTGGCCAGTCTACCGTGGAGCTGTTCCGGGCCGCAGGAAACAAAGTCCGCATAGCCAATATGATAGCTAACGTCCGATGAACGGACAGGGCACAAGAAGAAGAAGATGAATTTTTGATGCTGGAATTTTTTGTATCTTGATTTTTTATGGTCAGTTGAGCAATTTCGTTTTCAAAAACGTGATAAAATTGAACATAAAAAATCTTTATATCCAAATAAATATTTGTTTTCCTTTCCCAGGGCTTAAAGTTTAACATGAATAATTTACTCTTCGTGTATCTGAATCGTCGCATGAACTGCGGAACTGTAGATACAAATGCAATTTCAATTGTACTTATCTTCAAAGTAACATCAGCGATTTCCGTCATCTCATAGCTCCGCGTTTTAACTTTCAACCCCATTTTAAATCCACGACACTTAATATTTTACCCAGCAACCCCATTACGGCATTACGATAGTTTAAGGCCACGAGGGGATGTATTTATATGTTTTAATGTCCGCTTATACCGGCAGCACATCCGGTGGAAGTCAATACAAATAGTTATCGAGACTGTTAAACTAATGCACTCGATTTCAAACTGAAAAGAGCTTTTAAAGGCAATTAGTTGACTGGTTTCTTCATTGTAATGTATAAGTTTGAGCGATTTATTGTGCAGTTGGGGCTGCAAGCTGCAAGCATCGCGTCGGCAAGCTACACGTTTAGTAATACTAACTACCAACGGCAATAATCTTACAGTAAGACATACCAGACAAACTTTAACCAGCAATTCCTGCACTTATTGGTGTAAAAAATGTACATAATATTTATGTATTGTAGATAACGTGGTTGAAGTGAAACCTTCAGAAAACTAATGTAGACAAGAGTGGGGAAACTGCGAGGCACTTTTTTTATCAATGTGACAGATGATTTTTTCCATATTTTTGCCTTCAAATTCCAGTGCACCTTTTCCTCTACATTTGGTCATCTTATTAGTATTTGTGTTTTCTTCTTCGGAGTCGCTAGATGTCGCTTTGTGTTTTCTTTGAATGTTAATTTTGGAGTGGTTTGAAGATTGGATATGATTTTACAATTTTTTTTTTTTTTCGATTTCTCAGGATTCGACCCCTGGTCCGCTGAATGTCTGGCCGCTAAGGTTCGTCAGGCGCTTCATACCACTAGACCAAAGGAGGCTTGCGTGGGACCGTGGATTTATTGTATTATATTGGAACCGAGTGCCCGTGAAATAAATAAATATTTTATAGGTCATCTCAATCGAAAATCTGGAGACAAATTAGAAAAAGATATTGGCTCCACTGGGACTCGAACTCAGGACCCTTTGCTTATATGGCAAGTGCTTTACCAACTGAGCCACAGATTTTCGATTGAGTTAAATATTATAATTTGAGATTTTACTCATAAAGTAAATAAAAATATTCTCGCAGGCTAAATCCTATAGATGTATGTGTTTGTCTCTTTTTGGTGGCGCTCGCTTCCGTTTCATCGAGTTTCAAATCACAACGGTGCTAAAGAAGTTTTAACTTCAAAAGAACCTTGTTGAAACACACTTTTTGTAAAACAAAATAAACCCTTAAAAATTCCTAGCGAAATGTTGTATTTTAAAACTTGTCATTATGTTGGCAAATAGCGAACGCAAGCCAAGGAATTCGTGACTAGGGGAGAAAGGTAGCCTCCTCGGAATAAAAATACATTTTCAAAATATCGGGGGATGGCGGGACTTAGTAGAACAATAAACACAGCTGCCGACTAAGGGTCTTCTGTTTATTTCCGCGCACAATTTAAAATACAAAATTTACTGTGTGCACCTTACAAAACAAACATGGGAGTGCGGCTTAGAAGAGTAAATATTTAATTTTCTGTCGACTTATTGATTTTTGACACACGCCAGCCAGCGCATTGCTCGCGGGAATGTGATATGTCACGTGGGGTAAGAATAATGAATTATAAATCATCAGGCATGCAACTAACCACGATTGTATTAATAAACAATGCATTATTCTTATTCGTAGCATTTGCATTTTTTTCTGTAGGTACACATTTTATTATGTAGGAATCGAGAAGTGAAAAAAAAACGGCAATATTTTCAAAGATGCTGATTATTCCTAAATGTAAAGTAAAAATCTTAGGCCGATATCTACTCGTATCTACTCAAGATTTACACACAGGTACGAATTTTTATGAGAAAATATCACCAACAAACAGATTCTGGGAGTACCAAAAAACACTTTTAACTATTAGATGTAGATATGAGTAGAAATAAAAATTGAAAAATTTTTGAACCTTGTATTAAATACAATTATAAAGAAATTGTATTTTTATCATCAGTTAGAAAGAGAGGTTTCACAATTTGGAATAAAATGTAGACCCTTCGAGATGTATAACTGAATTGAACATACTCTTTGCGTTTTACTCGAGAATAAAACTCTATTCTTTCATCTGAAGACAGGTTTTTTTGATAAAGTTACACATTATCTGCTGAGTGAATGTCATCATCAATCAATTTAACTTATATAAGTAAAATTATAAGGATTTCGGAAGATCTTATACATAAATACAATGTTCCTAAAATAGAAATTACACCCTTTTCAACCAAAATTTTGTCAAATAAACATATGTATGAAAATGATTTTATTATAATGATGAAGTACCTAATTATTGTTCAGGTGGGAAAATACCATACTTGGAGAATTCGGAATATCATTGCGAAAAACCCTTGAGGTGATTTTTTTTACACCTTATAGATAGGGGGGTTGTTTTGAAGTGTAACATAATAAATCCACACAATCTATCTACGAATATTGTGAAGTTGTCAGCACCTCCCGACATAGTCAAATTCCGCTATGTTATTACGTTAACGTTACGCAGGGTGTGTTATTTATTTTCCTTCATCTTTGTTATAATATTGTGGGCCGGGGTAGAGAGGTGGAGGGGTAGTTACTTGCAACCCTCAAAACAAAAGGTAAATTATTTGTGTGAATTCCCACCCACCTTCAGCCCGTATCACAGTTCACTCACCCCTAGAACCTACTTCCACCTAGAGCCTACCCATAGCTGTCACCCCACCTGCATTGAAGGGTTAAAGTATTAACCTAATTGAGAGAAACATAATAAAGAATTCAAAGGAAAAAGTAGATAGAACAACAAACGTGCGTCGGTTCCAAACATACCTACACAGATTTTCTTTTCGTTTTGTTATTCATACAATATAATAATAAAAATCCAACAAATTAAATACTAATGACGTCACTCAACCCCGGTTGCTGCGCCTTTGCGGAGCGATTGAGAGATTGCGAACTATTATGACGTCATCTGTTTGAAAATCTTATGGAGGTATCAAATCCGCCAATTTTCACTATATGTATTTTTTAAATGTGACGCATACTCGGGAGTGGGACGATGAAAATTATTAAAAGTATTTGACTGGAGTTCCTCAGTATTCACATATAATCTTATTTTTTTTATTTGTATATTTTATCATTGAACCACATCGAACCCATGCTATCATGTAACGACTATAATCAAAGGCTAATGACAGGAATGAACTACTAATTGTGAGCATTCGTGTTATCAGTTCATTACACGTGTAGAGGCGGATATTACTACATTGTAAAAATCGTACTAATTACTATTTATTAAATTATAGATTTTAATAAAAGTTTCAAAAATAGTGATAGAATATTGGAGATGGTAAAAAATACAATTTTTATATATTAAAGAAAAGTCTCAAGGAAGGTAGCCCAATGAGACAATTGCACATTGTATCGGAATATCGCAAGCAGTGATTTTAATATCGCGAATAAACTTCCTACAGGGCAACCGGAGGTTTTCCTCAGGGTCTAATCATGTGACCTACAGTATTAGTGTGACATTAAGCGACATATTATCTAATTGTGGTGTCCCGCAAGGGTCCCACCTCGGCCCAATATTCTTCTTAATATTCATTAATGACATTGTAAACATATTTAAAGATGTACAAGTCCTACTTTTTGCAGATGATCTAAAATTGTTTAAAAGAATACGAAATATATATGATTGCCTAATTTTACAAGCTAATTTAGATGAATTTTTTAAATGGTGCGAACAAAATATGTTATGTTTGAATACTGAGAAATGTCAAGTAATACGATTTTCCAGAACTCATTCTCATATTTTACATGAATATAATTTAAATAATGTTAAATTAACACCTGTATTACAAATTCGCGACTTGGGAGTTATATTCGATTCAAACTTAACATTCACACCACATATAGATAATATAACTAATAAGGCTTTAAAGATTCTTGGCTTCCTTTGTAGAACTGATTTTAAGTCCTTGGATTGCATGAAAACACTCTACATTTCATTAGTTAGATGTCAAGTAGAATATAATTCACCTATTTGGTCCCCTTTCTATAAAGTACACTCTAATAAAATAGAACGGATTCAACACAAATTTCTTAGGTACTTAAATTTCAAACTAAAAATTCCAATAGAAAACATTAATTATTTAAGTTTAATGAATCGACTAAATTTAATTACGCTGTCTGACAGAAGAATCATTTCAGACCTAATTTTATTGTCCTGAATTATGAACAACCTAATTGACAGCCCTGCCATCGTTGCTACTATTAAACTTCATGTACCGACAAGGAATACTAGACAAAATATAACATTCTTTTGCAACACATACACAACTAACTATCAATCACACTCACTTACCAATAGGATGCATTATTTAGGCAACAAGTTTGGTGGTATTGTAGATGTATTCGCTGATTCCCTTTACATTCTAAAATGCAATTTAAACCAACACTTTGTGGAATCCTACAAATTATTGTAACATGGTATAAATATATTTAACGATTTGATTTGTTATTGTAATGTTTATATTATATTTTGTTCTATGTTATTGTTAAATATTACATTGTTTAAAATATTTCACGGTTTTCCACAAGATTATACAAGTGGTTTTTTTTTTCTTTAAAAAGTACTTGTATATTCTTAAAAGTTTTTTCACTTTTATAACTTTTGGTATAAATTCTATGTATGTGTAATCCTCGATATCATAAATATTATTTTCTAATCTATGTAAAAGCCCCTACGGGCGTATAACAACAATAAATAAAAAAATAAAAAAATAAATTTGAATAATTTTGAAATACTCACGATCTCAAGAATGTGTATCTAACCATGAGATAAAAATGATACGAATTTGGGAGGAATTATGTTATTTTTTAATGAAGAAATAGTATTATTTGATAACAAAACCATGATAAAATTATATTGATCCAATAACTGCATTCATCTCATTTTCGCTCAAAAATGAATACGTCACACTTTGATAACACAAGTCAGTACATCATGGAAGAATGAAAAGATGGGACGTATTTAGCAAGAGTTTGTGAACTTGTGGCCTTGAAGTTATCCATACTGTAAGAGGCAGGTAATACAAAAGTCATCAAGTACCTTAATGCAAATACGTATCTGAATATGTGCATGCACAAGAAAATAATTCATCCAAATGGTCAAGTATTGAACGGTACGACATAAATAGTAACAAACGTGGGTGGTAATTTAACATCGTTGTCTCCCATTGTCCGAGCGGATGACCACACATAATTTGTGGCCATAATTGGCTGTCGAATTCAGTTATTAGTATATACAGCAGTACTGTGCGGGCAGTGCAAAATATGGAAGTTGGTTAACGATTATTTGCTTTCCGCTGTACGATAACCATCATTTTTTTATTTTATTTTGTACGTATTCTGCTCTGGGCCATTGGATAATCTTCCACTCTGATTAAAATTTACACTTAATGTTGTATTTTTTATCAAGAGCCCCTGGTGTCCAGCTTTGAACAGGCCTTCCTCATTTTTTCAGGTTTGCCGATCGTGGACGGTTTCCCATTCATCCGAAATCTCATTTTGCCACATGCCCAAAATAGTTTCACTTGAGGTTGGAAATTGTTATGATCTGATAAGAGTATTTTTTAAAATATGTCTCCCGGTCATGGGAAGACCCTACCTATACTCACTTTTTTTAGTTTCAGGTTACCGTGAAACGCCATTCAGCATGTCTCCCAATCTTTTTCTGGTGCCCTATCATATTGGAGGTCGGCAAATGGTCATCCCAGTGTAAAATTCCTGCAGGTCAATTCAGTGAGTCCTTTACTTTGTTTTCCATCTATCTTCCCTTGGATGATCTGTTGATTACACTTGTATTTTTCTCCATCCGATTACGATAAATATTTCAGTTTATGGTTTTTTTTTCTTTAAATCTAGTATATGTTATGTATTTTACATCTTCCGTGTGCCTTTCAAGTAAACCGTTTTGGATGCCTGTTCATTTTAATCTTGTTTTTAAATACGTCAATATTAAATGTAAGCTAAAAGAAAACTGATTAGCTTAGTATCGACTGCAGTGTTTTGGTTGAAGTGTCCGCGTGGAAGCCGACTTGGTGCTTGATGACCCCTGACATAACATTTGTAATACCGCCGCCAAGAGATAGTAATTGGTCATTGACATTGGCACTATCATTATATATTATAATAAGAAGTATTAAATCGTTATCTCATTCGGATGCATGATGCACGATGCATGATTTGATGATGTGTACTCTTAGGCCTGATGCAAGAACTATTTAAGAAAAAAATATAAAATTTAATATAAACGTTGAAGTAGTCTCAAGAAAATATACGTCAAGAAAGCAGTAGAAAGAAATCGTTGAATACCAAGGATAACATGTCTGCATCGATGGAGCGAATCATATATTTACTTATGTCTCGATCCTGCCGGCCACACAGCTGATGAGTAAATCATAACCTCATTCGATGAACCCCTGCTAAGTTACCAACCGTAGCGAACGAGCAGATATGTTGGTTATCCAATAAATGGTTAGACAGGCGGGAATACCCATACTCGCCTCCCAAATTGAAAAATGTTGATAACGTGTGTGATTAAGAAGATTAAAAGACTACAACACACACCACACAAAAAAAAACACAGAAATCAAAATGATGGCACAGTCATATACACTAATGATAAAATAAACACATTCGTCCAAGAAATACATATCGTAGACTCCAACTGCTTACAAATAACATATGAAAAAGAAACGTGTATTCTTGCAATGTACAGATCTCCATCCACAAACAATATTACAAATTTCCTAACTGCACTTAATGATACATTAAATGATCTCAACAAACACAAAAATATCATCATCATTGGAGACCTAAACATAAACACTCTACAAAACGGACACCCACAAAACTTAGAATACCTAACAATACTAGCATAGCATTGACTGGAGCCAACAATAAATGTTCCAACACGAGTCACACACAACACAAAAAGTTGTATAGATCATATAATGATCAAAACAAAACTAAAAACCAAAACTGTACTTGAAAGCACTATTACAGATCACTACATGAATATGATAGCAATTGATACCGAAAACACAAAATCTAACCAACATAAAATATTCACAAAAAAAATTATTGACTACACAAACTTAAAAAAAAAACCAAAAAATAGACTGGACTACAATATACCAAATGGAGAAGGTCGAAGAGGCCTGGGACAAATTCACAACAATTTTAGCGCAAGAAATAAATAATAACACTACTCTAAAACAAGTAAAACTTACACACAAAGCTAAAAAAATTAAACTATGGATAACACAGGGAATATTAAACTGTATTTGTAAACGAGACAGAATTCACAAACAAATTAAACATACGCCGTATGACATACAACAACTTAATTACTACAAAAGATATATAGAAACATATGCACAAAAATTATTAGAGTAGCTAAGGAGTTGTATTTTAGAGAAAAACTTAAAAAAAAAAGAAAACAATAACCCAAAGGAAATGTAAAAAATATTGAAAGAAGTTACATACACACAAAAATTCAAACTAGAAAATACAATCGAACATCTAAACATTAACTCAAAAAAAGTATACGCCAATACAAATAAAGAAACTATAGCAAATCATGTAAATAACTTCTTCGCAAGTATAGGAAAAGTCTTAGCGAACCGTAAAATTCTCAACACAAACACAATAACACAAACAATCAGTTTAAACATCAATACAAAACCGACACAACACAGATTTGCAATAAAAACAACTTCGGAAGAGGAAATTGACAAAATAATAAACACATTAAAAAACCGTATTGCCTCTGGATTAGATGAGATAACGACGGATAACACACGTAATCAATCTAAGTATAACACACTCCTGCTTCCCTAGTACTCTTAAAAAAGGACTGGTGATCCCTATTTACAAATCCGGAGACAAAATGCAAATAACTATAGGGCTATATCAACAACAACAACAACCCGTGACTAGTTCTTATTAACTTGCTCCGCAGTAAAGTGTATTTTAAAAACTATAACGCTCAAATTCGAAAGTTACTTTGAGTGATACGTGTTCGTACTAGAAAGGTGTAAAATATTTTCGTAACATCCGAGTGATTTAAAGTTCCTTCCGAGTTTAATTAGCAAAACAAATATCAGTACAGTTTGCTTTATCGCGGGTAGTACGAAAAAAACATCAATTCAAGATGCATTGCCGAGTGTGCTCAGTAATTCTACGTACTGATGAGTTAAAATTCACGTGTGCCGCATGCAAAGGCGCATTTCATTTGGCTTGTGGAGGTATTATTGAGAACACATATCGTCGACTTAACCAAGAACGGCGATCTCAACAAATGTGCAAGCAATGCAAATCAGCTAAGCCCGGCGGCGCTGCTAGCCCGTTGCAGACAATCAGTGATACTCAACCTTTGGAGCAGATTAAAAAAGTTACTGTTATTAGTTCAGCGCTCGCCGCTCAGACACCGACATTCTTAAAGATATTCAAGATCTAGTCATGAACAAGACGTCTAATCTGGAAAAAAACACAAAACGATATTCTAGACCAAAATAACAAAATACTTGAAAGTATTCAATTCATGAGTTCTCAATATGAGGATTTCATGGCTAGAATCCGCGACATCGAAATAAAGAATGACGAACTCACTAAAAAGAACTCAACCTTAGAAGCTAGGATTTATGTCTTGGAAAAATGTGTGGACATGCAGGAAAGGGAACTCAAAGCGAACAACATAGAAATAAGAGGCATACCAGAAATCAAAGGAGAAAATCTGCAAGACGTTTTATTCAATATCTGAAAAACAACAAAGTCCTCCACCAATACAAACGACATTGATGACATTCATCGGGCAGCAAAAAAAAGCAACAATAGTCGTCCGAGAGAAATCATTGTTAAGTTCAAAACAAACATAGCAAGAGAACACCTGCTAACAGACGTAAAAACTTTCAACAAAAACAAACAGTTTACAATTTGGGAGGCGGGAATGGGTACCGCCGTCCCGGGAACCTTTATTGGATAACCAACACCTCTGCCATAGGTCACCCCAAGTGGTTCGCTACGTTTGGTGATTTAGCAGGGGTGCCCGGGTTCATGGGGTGAGGTTTGTCTAGGTCTTAGAGGTGGATGACCAAGACACACTGAACCCCAGATTCCTACCCACCCCTTAAACCCTTTTCCTTCCCAGAACTCTCCTCTCCTTCCTTTTCCTAAAAAAACCCTCCACACAGCATCCCCAAAGATGACATAGGCCCTGAGGAAAATTATTTTCCTCAGCGCCTCCTGTGTGGAGCTCATGTAAAAAAAAAAAACAGAATCTAGAAGACAAATTGAACACCTCAAACATCGGTATAGCTGGATCCTGCTCGCCGATCTTCATTTCAGAACAACTGACATTTCGTGGTAAACAACTGTGGTTCAAGACACGAACAGCGGCGAAGGAGAAACAATATCGCTTTGCTTGGATTAAGCGGGGGCATATTTATCTTCGCAAAAACGAGGGAACTAACGCCATTATTATCTCCGACGAAAGCAAATTGGCTGCAATTTGATAAATTTGATTTAATGGCTCTTCTTTCGAGGTATGTCTTGACCCGTGCAATTATGTCTCGCTTTTGTATTTGTAAAATCTACTATCTTTCTGGAATTCATTTGATATCACGCAGTTCCTGCTACCTTATTATCATTATCATTATTATTATTATTGTTTTTGCTTTGTACTTTCTTTTTCATAGTACTACATCTAATTTCATTATTTTTACTATATTATTAGATGTTACTCATATTTGTATCATTTACTACCTTTTTGGAATTCATTTGTTATCACGCAGTTCCTGCTACCTTTTTGTTTATGCTTCTTGCTATCTCTTTCATAGTTCTACATCTAACTACATTATTTATAGTATATTATTTTTGTTAAGCACATTTACCATTGTAACAACATTTGAAATCGCATGTAATCACATATTACTCAGGAACCAACTTATATGCAACACACAACCAACACATACTTATGATTCAATTGCATTGTGATACCGGAAATGATTCCGGAATAGATCTGTACATGAATGTCATAGATGATCTGGACAATCTAAATAACTATAAATGGTGCGCTTATAGCGTTAAAATTATACACCAAAATATAAGAAGCATTTCTAATATAGACGATTTTTTTTTTATTTTTCTGGATCAATTCAATAACCAATTCGATGTTATAATTTTATCGGAATGTTGGCTTAATAAAGATTACACCTCAAAAATTATTCATAATTACACTGAACACAAATACACAAATATATATCTCAATAAGTCTAGCGGGATCGTTGTCTACATCAGAGACGGACTTCAATCTCAAGTTGATGAAATATTCTTATCACAAGCCAACTGCCTGAAAATTGTATTGAATTACTTATGCATTTTTGCAATCTACTGATCACCTTCTTTTCAAAATATTGAAACTTTTCTGAGTTCACTACAATCAATTATCAACAGCTCTAAAAAAATAGAACGACAAATTATTATAGGTGACCTCAAAATCAATACGATTACCGAATAACACCGCCAATCCAACGATTACCTATGCCTGCTAACTGAAAATGGGTTCATTCAGACAAGTAATAGCCCTACTCGTGAGCAGGGCATGAGTAAATCTTGTCTGGACCACATCAATGTCAAAAAAATTAACCATGTTGACTCATTTGTCATTCACTCTACAATCTCAGATCACTATACAACAGCACTTTGCCTTAAAAACAAACCTCTTAATCCTTAAACAAATTAAACATGTTGCAAGTATAAACTACTATGACTTAATTGCGGACCTGAGCTCAGAAAACTGGCAAAATGTTCTAGATCAAAGTGATGCCGACTTATCAATGAATGAATTTATTACTAAATTACATTCATATATATCTAAACACACAAGCAATAAACTTATACCACATAAGCAAATAAAACTTACGCCATGGATCACACCTGGCCTTATCAAATCGATTAACATTAGGAACCAACTTCATGAAAAGGCGAATAGGTGCTCTGAGAATATTATAGTTCAAGCTCATTACAAGAAGTATAGGAACTTTTGCAAAAAATTAATAAAATCGGCAAAAGAAAGTTATTACAAAAAAATAATTTATGAAAATGACTGTACTCCAAAACGTTTATGGGAAGCATTTCGCAATATAACTAAAACAAAAATAAATAAATCTTCCGATATTAAATCATTGAACATCAATAACGTGAACACTTCAGACCCAAAAATCATTGCGAATTTCGCCAATAATTATTTCACGTCAGTGGGAGTCACACTTGCGAAAAAAATTCTCGACAATCTTAATACAACAGAATCCGATCTCGCTAAGTTAACAATCTCTAATTTCGGTCATAAACTAGACAATATCCAAACAACTGTAAACGAAGTCATGAAAATAATTGACGAACTAAAGTCATCGAATGCTTGTGGTCCTGATAACGTCTCATCAATTCTGCTAAAACGTACTAAATCCTTCATGGCAACTCCAATCGCGTATATTTCCAATCTAAGCTTTGATTCAGGAAAATTTCCAAATCATTTAAAACACTCTATCGTTATACTGCTACACAAAAATGGAGATAAATCGCAGATACACAATTACCGGCCAATTTCTTTGCTCAATTCTGTTTCGAAAATTAGTGAGAAAATTGTGAAGAATCGTCTCAGTCATTACCTTGAAAAAAATAATATCCTTTCCAATAGACAGTACGGCTTCAGACCAGGATTGAGCACTGAAAATGCCATCACAAACCTGACGAAAATCATCTTCAACAATATCAATAGAGGAAGAAAATGCATTGCGCTCTTCTTGGATCTAGCCAAAGCGTTTGACACTATCTCGCACAAAATTCTCGTGAAAAAACTACAGCGCATCGGCATTCAGGGTCAGCTACTTAAGCGGTTAGTTAGTTATTTAGAAAATAGGAGCCAAAGAGTGAATATTAACAATACTCTGAGCGATCCAGCTGATATTAACTTTGGTATACCTCAAGGAAGCACTTTAGGTCCACTTTTATTCAATATCTATATAAATGAATTATGTAACAGTTCATTTGCAGATCACATTATCACCTTTGCCGATGACACAGTATTATTATTTGAAGGCAAAAACTGGAATGAAGTTCATAAAAATTCTGAAATAGGTATTAACAAGGTAAAAGAATGGCTAGACAATAATCTCCTCACTCTCAACACTGACAAAACTAAATTCATCCGTTTCAGTGCAACTCAAGCGGGACAACCAAGAGAAACTCAAAGAATTATTATACACCATTGCAATGACCTAAACACTTGCAATTGCAATACCTTAGAATTTGTAGACAGCATAAAATATCTAGGGATTATCGTAGACAAGAATCTGAGATGGAATGAACATATCGTCTCAATTTCCACAAAGATCAGAAAACTCACGCATCTTTTCATGGCTATTAGAAATATTCTTTGCGTAAAGGATATGAAACTAATGTACTACGCCATGTGCAACTCATTACTTGAATATGCATCCTTAGGATGGGGAGGATGTACCAAATCAATACTGGACCCCTTAGCCAAAGCACAAAAATCACTATTAAAGATCATCCTTAAAAAAAAATCAGTAATGATTTATTCAAAGAGAAAGGAGTTTTGGATGTGAGACAACTTTTCATAAGAAAAGTAATTTTATACACACAAAAATATTGTCACCTCTTCCCCTACGTAGAACATTATCACAACACCCGACACGCAGGGAGGAATCCAATAGTTCCACTTTTTTTTTTTTTTCACATTAACTCCACACAGGAGGCCCTGAGGAAAATAATTTCCCTCAGGGCCTATGTCATCTGGGATGCTGTGTGGAGGGTCTTTTTGAGGACAGGAAGGAATGAACATTGGTCTTGAAGAGACCCATGTTGTAGGAAGGAGGAAACACAGAGGCCGGCAGATCATTCCACAGCCGAGCTGTTGAACACAAGAACGAGTCGAAGAAACGACCCGTTCTCATGTGACAAATGTCAACTGTGTACAAATGTTGGGCACGCGTTTGGCGTGTTTCCCAACTATGCACCGGTGCCGAAGGGATCGGTAACCACTTACTACTATGACGTCCCTTGCTCGAAGACAATATTCTTACCTAGGTCCTAAAATGTTCAACCTTATACCCGGATCTTGGAAATTGAAAACTGCAAGCGTCTTGCGTAAATTAGTCAACGACTGGATTCTGGACTTAGGGAGAGACGAATGTGAACGTATGCTGTTTAACTGAGATACAAAATCACCTAACTTTCCTAATCACTAGACCAAAACTCCCACCACTCTTCATTGAGATCTGATATGGCTTCACAATGTTTCGACATCGTTTTGATATTTTTATACCTGAGATTAATGGTTTTGTGCCCCTGAATACTGTTCGCTATTTCACTGTTAGTACTTCACGTAAGGCGTAACATACTCACGTCGCTCACTAACATCAAGACTAGCTGTGTGAATCTTGGTACTTTATAGAGGTGATGATTTATAATAAATAAACAATACTTATCACAACTTGTATGACATACGAAATAATGCACCAATTTCACTACTTATACCTTTACCAAAGTAGCACTAGTAATTCATAGTTATTGTTTTCGTATTTTAGCAGGAGTAGTACAAGACATGAGCGCGGTGTATATCCGTATTGTCGTATAATATAAAATGTACTGAAAACATGTTTTAAAAACAGTAAAGATAATTTCATGTTTGCACATAATTGTTCACATATTAGTTACAGCGCATAAATAAATAAATAAAAAAACTTAATATATATTATTACATACATAAATTATATCTAATATTGTAATTTTTAATGTATTTCTCTTATAAGTGAACTATGTATTATAAGTTCACACTTTTAAGCACATAACTTCATCTCTCTATATTGTGAATCTTGTTGTAATTCCTCCAACTTGTTGTCAAATACTTGGTTTACACTTTTTGACTTTTCAATGCTACTAACTTACCTACTTATCTCATACACTGTAAATCTGAATATTTTATATGTTATCAGGTTAATTCGGCAAATCCGAATATACTATATGCTACCAGGTTCTTTTTCTATTTTTTTTGTTATGTAATTATGTAATGTATAATATGAACTAAACCTGTAAATTTGTCTGTCCTGGTACGGGAAACTTTCCTAGTTGGACAGGCAAAGCTTCCTAATATGTATTTTGTACTTTCTTTTGTATCTATCTAGAGTAAATAAATAAATAAAAAATAAATAAACTAACTATAGACCTATCACATTGTTAAACTCGCTTTCAAAAATTTTCGAAAGAGTAATAAAAAACCAAATTATAATATACCTGGGAGAAAATAAACTAATCTCGGAAAAACAATATGGATTTAGAGAAAAAATAGGCACAAAAGAAGCTTTGGCGTGTACAATAGACTATATACATAGCAATTTAGATCAAGGATATAAATGCATAGCGATATACCTAGATTTAGCTAAAGCTTTCGACTCAATCTGCCACCAAACGCTTTTTTTTAAATTAGAAAACATAGGTATCAAAGGCAAGGAACTCCAACTATTAAAAAGTTATATGAGTAACAGAACACAGCAAGTTAAAATTAACAACCATATTAGCAAGCCACTACCAATTACATATGGAGTTCCACAAGGAAGCATACTAGGGCCCGTTCTTTTCACTATTTACATTAATGAACTTTGCAGCATGAAAATAGACGGTGAAATAGTTAGTTATGCAGACGACACAGTTTTACTATTTAAATCTAAGCATTGGAAAAATGCATACAACATAGCCAATTTAGGAATCACGCAAGTGAAATCATGGCTAGACTCAAACACGCTTACACTAAACATATCGAAAACTAAATTCACAACGTACAGTATAAATAGCACAGGACAGCCAAAAAATGACACATACACTATAAAAATACACGAATGTTTAAACACTCACATCTGTGTTTGCCCTCCTCTAGAAAAAAAAGAACAAATAAAGTATCTAGGAATCATAATTGACCATAACCTTAGATGGACACATCAGATCAAACAAGTCACAAATAAACTCCTCAAAATGATACACATTTTCCTAAACATATACAAAATACAACAAATGAAAACAATATATTTTGCTCTATGTCAGTCTATAATAGAATATGGAATAATTGCTTGGGGAGGAGCAACAAACTCAGCTATCGAACTCCTGGAAATTGCGCAGAAAACGATCTTAAAGGTAATACTTAAAAAACATAGACTTACTGATACAGACCAAATATTCAACCGTTGTGACTAAATAAAGTAAATCGCTATTAAATTACATTTTTGACCAAAAAAACAACCTTCAACAAACACAAAATATCACGAACAGACCAGTTAGACAAGCATACAAAGAAAACTTAAAAACTCCTACGGTAAATACAAGCTTTGGACAAAGATACTACCAATATCACGCTATAAAAGCATTCAACAGTCTAACACTTGAAAATAAAATTGAGGAAAACAAAAATAAATTCCGACACAAAATTACAAAATGGATTAAAGACCAAAATAGACAATACTACCAAAATATCATAGCATAAAATAAAAAATAAAAAACATACAAGTAACACACAAAACCAACATAAAACACAAACACCCACAAACACACAACACTTATTAAAAATATCGTTTTTAACCTTATATAATATTATTTATTTATACATTTACATTAATTTTAAATCTCTACTTTGTAAGTATAATTTATCTTAATCGTATGTTTTTTATTTACTTTTTTCCGTTTTGTCACCAATATTATATATGTATGTATGTGTGTATGTATGTATGTGTGTATGTATGTATATGTATATATATGTATGTATATGTATATATATGTATATATATGTGTATATATATATATTTATATGTATTGTGTATAATTTTGTATTTGAAATGGAGGCCTCAGCACGGGTAAACCATCCAGTGAGGCCAACATCATTGAATTGTGTATAAAATGTAAATATATTGCATCAAATAAATAAATAAAATAAAGAAGACGCTACTGATTTTATTTGTATTTTCTAAATTAATTTCGGTTTACCTCGAGTACCTTATTTGTAATTGACACAGTATCGAAAAATACATTAGGTACAAAGAGAATCTCATGTAATTTCAGATAAGGCATTCACCGCACGTGCAATGTTAGATACGAGGATGCAATCTGGCCTCTAATTAATAATGACGTCCAGTGTATCTAATCACCCGCAGTGAGTTCGGATGTCGGCGTTGGCTTTAGAGGACGAATGCTTCACCAGACTTGCAGCGGAGAGACTCGATCTGTCACATGTCACCGGGGTCGAGTGTTCCAACCAACATGCACAAACCACAACAACAGACAGCATTTGTGCGTTTTCGATAAAAACTGTCATTTTGTAACATGTGCAGAGACATGCAGATATTTTGTAATAATTTTTCATTTGTGTCAGTTTTTTTCATATCCTTACGTTAGTAGATATCTACAAGGATTTAAGTTTTATTATTTTTATTTATTAACAAAGATAGATACAAATACATTTTTTCTATAAACCACCTCAAAAGACTGACCTTTTTTTGCATCAGCTCCACGCAGGAGGAAATAATTATTTCCTTCAGTTCCTAGGTTATCTTTGAGGATGTTTTTTTAAGCAAAAGAAGGAGAGCAAGTTCTAGGAAGGATATAGGTGTGAGGGGTGAGGGGTGAGGGGTGAGGGGTGAGGGGTGAGGGGTGAGGGGTGAGGGGTGGGTAGGAATCTGGGGGTCAGTTGTCTAGGAGTGACGGATGTATGAATCTATTCCTCCAACTGCGGAGCAATGCGATATGTCGACGGGTTCTGGCTGGAGAGGTTAAAAGACCTCCTTCAACCAGGTCTCTCTGGTTGATTCTCTCTCGATCCTAATATCTAATGGAAATAATAATTTTAATATCGAAAAAGTAGGTACATGGATAAAATGAGATTATGTGGCAAAATTATGTTCCTTATTCCCTATGGGTGTTCTTTGGTATCTATTTTACAAACATTTAACCAAAAGACAGCGAGTGCTTTAAGGATTAACCGGCGATCTATCTGCTGAGAACTTCATCGAAAATTTTTGTTTCCTGTGAACAAGCTCGATTTTGTAGATTGTAACCAACTTAATGATGCCAGAGAAAAGTTTGCACAAAACTATATATTGTACCTTTATCGTGAAGAAAAATAAATTAATGATAGGCTGATGTAACCGTTATGAACAATAATAAGAAACATATTTTTAATTAAATTAAGACAATATACCTAAGCGAAACTCAATCGAAAATCTGGAAACAGAAAAATCAGAAAAAGATATTGACACCTCTGGGACTCGAACCCAGGACCTCTTGATTTCCGGGCAAACGTGCTAACCACTGCGCCACGGTATCGATATCAAATTCGGTCATTTTTAACTCGTGTATATTTTACTAGTCTAGGATGAATATATTCTAGACTTGCAGAAAAGTCAAGAGATGTCGGATATTGAATAAAATGGATAAACAGTACCATTAAATAATAATAATTTTAATAAGGAATTATCCATAATAAAACAAATCGCTATAAATAACGGGTATGAGACAAAACTAGTTGACAATATTCTTAATAAAAAATTGAAACAAGCAGCATCAAATAAATTTCTTTTTAATAATTCTATTATTAATATAAATATTAATCACCAATTCCAATGGCGTAGAGTACTGTATACGAATAATTTTTCTTCTTTGAGCGTAAAAAAATTCCCTCCGGAAATAAAACCCGCCTTTTACACTAATAATAACTTAGGTAAACACTTAATTAACACTAAAGATATTGACGATAAATTTAGCCACTCTGGCGTATATAAACTAAATTGTAATGATTGTTCTGCATTCTATATCGGAAAAACGGCCCGGAACATAAACATAAGAATTAAAGAACATCTAAGATGTTTAAATAGTAACGCTTTTTCAGAATTCGCAAACCATCTAATAGAAACTAACCACTCATTCGATAAAACCTCCGGGACTAAAATATTACATAAAAATGGAATTGGAATTCGGTTAAACAATCTAGAAGCTCTCGAAATCAAAAAAGCCGTCAATAATAAATCAAACATTATTAATAACCAAATCAATTTATCTGATAGTCCCATTTTTAATTTATTCCGTTAACATCTTCTTAAACAATTCCCTCCCTCTCCCTCCCCCCCTTACTCACCCATCCTGTAATTATTTTGTCTCCCTCTTTTCTATTTGTATCGCTCTCTGGCACCAATAGGGTGTTGCCTATTGTGTTTCTATCTCTTTCACTCATTCTCTTAATTTCTTTTATATATGTATGTCTGTAGATAATTATCTTTAGTTGTTATAATAAGCCCTGATGAAGCTCGAGATGAGCGAAACCTGGTTGGATGTTAAATATCGATTCTAATAAAAAGTGGTGCTTTACAAAGTGTGTTTTTTAATTTAATATATAATGTCACACCACAAAGTATTTGCTTCCTTCGATAATAAACATTTTTTATCAAATGTTACTTTTCTCGATACGCTGCCTCGAATTCATATGTTATGTACATATTTTTTAGATATTCATATAACTGATTAAATTGTTAATAATAAAGTCCGTTATAGCCCATAGCTATAGCAAAGCTAGTAATTCCGTTACCGCGAATTTGCTGGAAAACAAATTAACTCCACGCAGACCAACTAAAGGTACAAACTAATGCTTCTTGCGATCTTTTGACTGCGAGATAAAGCACTCTCTTTTTGATAAATGTTCTCGTAAACCAATATTTTTGGTTGTGGTGTCATTTTTAAGACCTACACGCCTTGTCTAGATATACTTGGTCGAAGGTTTCATCCCATAAGTTTTCTTACGCGATACTCATACCCATTGAGTTATACAATATATCTGTATCGCTGATGCTTTCAACACGTATTATGTTAATATATATCACTCACTAAAGACCTGTAGAAGGTTTCTTTTTACATATTTAAAACTTACGTACTTTCTCAAGATCGACATCGCAAAAGGTTTCACATTCTGTATTTTTAAAATACTACATCTTTTTCTCATTTCATAATAATGTTAAATTCTGTAATTTTTCAACTAAAAACAAATACACTCTCATTGCAATGTTTACCAATACCAACGTGCAGTCGGTAGATGCGAGTAGCCACAAAAGTAGGAATTTATAGGCCACTTGCATGGACTTCATAACGACTTGGAAAAAATCGTGTGGATAGATTTTTTTACTAAAATTACGAAAATGTTAGTAAATTAATTTAGAAATGTACAGTTTTTTTTTTTTTAAATAAATAAATTCATTATTTGGGCTCGTGACGTCACTACATGGAAATGTCCTGTCTCCGAAAATGTTCCTATTAATTTTATAAAATTCCACACTGATTTACTTTTTTTATATGGCATCGCTTTGATTTCAGGCGAATTTTTGAATTTGACATTTACGTTCACTAGATTTATTGTTTTTTCTCTGCGAAAGTATCATTTGGTTTGATTTTTTGACAGATGTTATGAAGAGAACCCCGTACATTTTACGTTGTCCGTACGTGTTTTAGAGGTATAATGATAATGGTGTGGATTTTAACAAAATCAAATTTTATAATTTCTTATTATTATTATAATTTACAAGTACAAGTATATTACATTTGATTTAGTAATATAGACGTTGAACATTTTAATGATTAATGATCAATAAGATGGATCAAGGAAAAAAATATTTATGAGATTTAATATTTTTGGTATGCCTCGTTATTCTCCTGTGCCATTCGTGTGGAAAACGTTATTTTTTTTTAATGATTTTCGCTATGTAATTATCGTATTTTCGCACATATAAAATTATGTCCCGTCTTTCCTGTTTATAAAAAATGGTCTGATTTATCGGAAGGAAAATTTCAAAAAATCGCCAGGGTTTCAAAAATACGATTAAATAAAAAATACAGAATGTATTAGAATATTTGCCTAAACCGAAAAAAAAATTAAAAAATGTGATGCAAGTGGCCTATTGTGAAACAGAAAATATTTTTGTCTACGACATGCGCTCTCGGAATTAAATAAAAGTGGAATTACTATTTTACTCATGCTTTTCAAATACAAATTATTTATCTAAAGCCGAATGGCATTCGGAATTTCTCCATTCATAATTCAGGGAATTTTCCCGGAGCTTCTCTGTACCTGCACTTTTTACAATTTGTTGCAAATTCGACTCGGGAAAGAAAGGAGCCGCCGCGAGCAGAAAAATGTTTTCTGCTCCGGAAATGCATTATGCAAGACCTTTTCAAAATGCATTGCTTCGGTAAAGAGACTATAAAGACAGGAATATTCATAATTTACTGGCAGAGGTTACAAGAATTATATTTTATTGTGGGTATGGACCCCTGGACTTATCTGTCAAGGTACGAGTAGTCCGATAAGGTTTAACATAAATGTGTTTTGGCGTATCATATATTAATAATAATACAGTCAGGTTATTGAACTTATTGTTACTAACATTATTAGCTTATAATATGTAGGTATGTATTTCAACGTAAGGCTTGTATTGCTATTGCATGTTTATACTATTTCCGTAATTTAAATAATCCATTTAATTGATATTTAGCATCAAAATTATAAAATTATATGTATACAATGTTTGAAAATGTACCAATGTTGTCATTATGGACCTGCTGACAAACTACATAAGTAGTTTAGCGGGTTTAAATGAAAAAAAAACTTTTTTACTTGTAAACTACATTAAAATATCGGAAATTCGAAAAAAGTATCTTTTTACCTGTCCCATCACGTAGAACAGTGATGAGCAACCCGTGTCGCGCGATCGTTTTAATTTCGTGTGATCCGTGAGCCTTTTCGAACGACCCACTTTGCAAAATAAAATGTCCAAAAATTTGCGGAAAATAATATTCAAGGATTTCTGTTCTGATTTGCAAATTGGTTTAATGGAAAACTTCAGTGTTTCTTCAAAGTTTTGAATCAGCCGCCCAAATTTAGAAGATTTTTCTAACATATTCTTATAAAGCCAAATAACGCGGTTCGACCGTGTAAAAAAATTTCACCTTTGTGGCGCAGCGCTTTTTTGTAGGGATCCATGTTTGATGCACTTTAATAAGTTAGGTACGCCTCATACGTCATAAATATGTCAGGAAATGTTATATTATCTTGAAAACAGGTTTATGGGTCCAAGTGGTTAAAGGATTCCGTTTTACAATATACACTTTAAAACTTCACTTTGCTACTTTTCTATTTTGGTAGAAAGCAGTCACTTTGTGGTTTGACATATTAATTAAAGGAAAACAATCACTTTGTTTGTAACCACGATTTATTGATTTAATTTTTATTTACCGACCGGTTTCGCTTAATACAAGCATCTTCAGGGTAAAAATTAAAACAGTCAGTTTTAATTTTTACCCTGAAGATGCTTGTATTAAGCGAAACCGGTCGGTAAATAAAAATTAAATCAATAAATCGTGGTTACAAACAAAGTGATTGTTTTCCTTTAATTGCTACTTTTCATTTGATCATATTTTTCTAATCTGGTCAACAAACTTGGTGGATTAATCATTTAAAAAAATATGTATACAATATGTCCGGTGGGAAAGTTTACTTTGAGATTCTACATCATTGATGATCAACCTTTTTAGCCGTTTAATTTATCTATTTTCAATTTGTTCGCGGGCCGCTGGAGGTAGGGTACAAATAGATTGACATTATTAAATTTGGTCTCGGTGGTGTCGCAAAAGTATTTTAATTTTCTAAATCAGGTTTTTTTTTAATAAAACAATTATCGAACGCCAAAAAGAAAGCACCGCAGGTAAAAAAAATATATCTCTAAGACATCACTCTATGTATCCATATTTATCATTCCGAAATATCAAATGAATATGTAAAAAATACCAACTTGGAATTTTGGACAAGTTTTGATTTTCATCGTTCTGACAATAAAATTTAACCAAGAAATCTTTTGTATTTTATAAAAAGGAAAACTTTAACCACTTGGACCCATAAACACGTTTTCAAGATAATATAACATTACCTGACGTATGTATGACGTATGAGGCGTACCTGTAGGTAAGTAGGTACATCAAACATAGATCCCCACAAAAAAGCGCTGCGCCGCAAAATTTTTTTACAAGGTCGAACCATGCTATTCGGCTTTATAAGAATATGTGAGAAAAATCTTCTTATTTGAGCGGGTGATTCAAAACTGTGAAACACTGAAGTTTTCCTTTAAACTAGTGTGCAAAACAGAACAGAAGCCATTGAATATACTTTACCGAAATTTTTTGACATTCTATTTTGCAAAGTGGGCCGTTCGAAAAGGCTCACGGACCACACGAAATTAATACGATCGCGAGTCACGGGTTGCTCATCACTCATCACTGTTCTACATGATGGGACAGGTAAAAAAGAAAATGACTTTTTTCGAATTTCCAACGTTTTAGGTAGTTTTCATGTAAAAAAATTGAAATTATAATGCAATACTAGGCCATGAAATTTTATATATTATGATATACATGGTGTTTATCTTTTTTAACTTCTACCATCGTATTTAGAACCACCTTCCGAAATTAGTGCACTTTACTCCCGGATACCCGTACCGATTGAACTGATGCATTTATTATGCATCTCTAAAGTGACTGAATATCGTCCTTGTAAAAAGTCGGGTCGAACGAGCGCACCACACAAAGAGTTCTACCATCAAATCATAATATTTGAATTAGCATTAAGCTCTAATTGACATTTTCATCCCAATCTACTAACTAATATTCTTATGAAAACTTCAACTAGATTCAAAGGTTAACTAGAATCAACTAGAATAACTAGATTCACTAGGTTCAAATCAATTCTAAATGTTATTATTTTATTTAGAATTTCTTAAAGAACAAATAATAAAAGATTTGAACTACGGCAAAACCATTTACATGTATTTTTTTATTATTTATGGCAATCAGTCACAATAACATGACAATCATGAATGTGAGAGAATTAATTTCTCTGGTGGTCAGTTTTATGTTTCAACACAATAAGCACCCGCATGTGCTGTCAGATGACAATAATTCACAAACATCACTTTTGGTCAAGGATCTTTGAAGACTTTAAAGAGTGAGAAAATAATAAATTATACATATATGGTTATATGACGTGCAAAACCGAGAAAGAAAGGTATCTATTTTTTATAACTATATAATACACTTCTTTGGTGCGATCAAATAATACGCGAACTAATCAGAAACGTAACGTAGACTGTTAACTTAATCAGTTAAACGGAAATACTATGAAAAATGAAACAATATAACTTTGTATAAACCACTTATATGATGTGCAAATCCGACCGGTTTCGGAACAAACGTTCCTTCGTCAGGGAAAGCTTATACTAATTTGACAGTTTAGAACAATGTTTTATTGTGGTAGGGATGGAGCCATTGTTAGTTAATAATGTAGATTGGGTGGGTAGGTATTAGTGTAGAGTGGGTGGGTAGGGGAACAAATCCATGATTGGGCTATATGACAATATTTTTTGTTTGTTGATAATAGATTCATTATTTTTAAGGGATTTTTTAATTTCCAAAGCTTCTAAGTTATCTAAACGTTTTCCTTTATGATTAATATGAAGAATATTTATCCCTGTGTTTTTTTTTCAAAACTGTGGTTATTTTCAATGATATGGTTAGCGAACTCAGAAAAATTATTATTATTAAGACACCTTAAATGTTCTTTGATTCTGATTTCAAAATTACGAGTTGTTTTTCCAATATAAAATGAGGGACAATCATTGCATTTGAGTTTATATATTCCGGAATTAGTCAATTTATGGTCTTTATCTTTAGTATTTCTCAAAAAATTACCGATATTATTTCTTGTATAAAACGCTGGTTTAATATTAGAAGGGAAATTTTTGCAACATTGAACTGAAAAATTATTAATAAACAAAATTTTACGCCATTCTTTATCATTAATATTATTAGAATTGTATAGATATTTTTTTTTGAAATTTTGCTAAGTTTTTTATTTAGGATGTTATCAATTAATTTTGGTTCATATCCGTTATTTATAGCAATTTGTTTTATTATAGAAAGTTCAGAAAGGAAATTATTATTAGACATTGGGACATTTACTAAGCGGTGTATCATGGAATGGAAGGTGGAGTGTTTTTGTGAAACAGGGTGGTTGGAGGTCTTATGAATTACTATATCAGTGTATGTTGGCTTGCGATATATAATAAAATCGATTTTATTATTTATAATAGATAAAGTTAAATCCAAAAAGTTTAATTTTTCATTGCCTATTTCTATCGTAAATTTTATTTGATTATGAAAGGAATTTAAAAGGTTAAGAAAGTTGTTGAGTTGACGTTCGGATCCTGTCCAAATGACGAAGATATCATCCACATATCTCTTCCATAGTAAAACATTGTTTAAAAGGGGTGATTTTGAATTAAAAACAGTTGTTTCCAAATCATTCATAAATATATCAGCAATAAGAGGGCTGGTGGGGGCTCCCATTGGAAGGCCTTCTTTTTGTTGGTATATGACATTATTGTATTGAAAATAGTTTTGATTTAAAACTAAGTTAATTAAACGAGTTAGGTCACTGGACAGATCTGTAGGTAATTTAGAATCTTTCAATAATTTGGAAATAATTGCTTTACTTTCAGTAATAGGCACATTAGGAAATAGATTAATGACATCAAAAGACACAAGTTTGGCATTAATGGGAAGTACAAAATTTTTCAATAAGTCAATCAGTTCAAAAGAGTTCTTAATTACATATTTTGGTGTAAACACATTACTTTTATGAACTAAATCAGTTATTAATGACGATAGTTTAAAACTTGGCGAATTACATGATGAAACTACAGGTCTGATGGGTGTATTTATTTTATGGATTTTGAGAAACCCATATAATTTAGGTGATTTAGGATTTTTTGATAATATGTTATCATCTTTAAATATGTCAGATTTACAAGATTTTAAAGCATTTGATACACTCTCGTTAAATTTATATGTTGGATCTTTTGGTAAAATAAAAAAATTATCACTATTTATAAAGTCCATCACTTTGTTGTGATAATCAGATTTGTCCATAATGATTACAGTATTTCCCTTGTCTGCCTTTGTTAATATCAGATCTTCATCTTCAAGTTTCTTCTTTAAGTTTTTAAGGTGAAAGATTTCCGGATTCATGTTTATGGAAAGTTTATTTATTTCTTTTTTAATAGTCTCCGCAATCTTGTATTGAAATGTTTTAGGACAGTATGAGAGGGCTGTTTCAATGTCTACAGCAACACTTTCAATTGCACCTTCAATATTAACTTTGCTATAAGGAAGGTTATAATTTAAACCTTTAGATAATAAAGCCATTTCTTTGTCGAGGAACTGGCACAAAGATAGATTTTTAACTCTGTCATAAAATTTATAATTTGTCGTTGGTGAATTATCAGAACAGCTTATTTTAATATTATACAGATTCTGCAACTTTTTATTCAAAATCTCACGTTTATTGTACGCCTTTATTGAGGCATACATCCGCACTTTGTCATCCAGCAAATCCCACTCTATTGGGTGGAGCTCACTCACCAAATCCAGATGAAGAGACATTAATTTTATTTTAATTTGATTTCTAAATATAAAAGCACTTTTAAGATCTTCCTTAAGCCACGACACCTTTGCTTTCATGGAGGAGGAATTAAATAAGACCGGAGAAACAGTACTTATTTTTAAATGTGCACTGATGTAGTTTGGAATAACTTTAATTTTTAAACACTGTTGGTAAAAATATATATTCAAACACACAATTCTATATTTAACTGTCAAATTTTTATACATTTTAGCTTTTGTGGCTGTAATGGATAATAATGGATAACCACAAAGTAATAGCTACATTCAAAAATATGGAAATACTATGGCTTATAAGTAGGTTGTCCTTGTAGATATGTCAGTAGCTTTAAGATCCTAGAGCTTTTGTCATCCGCTTAGAGTTTGTCAGTAAAGCTAGCTGTAAGTAATAAGGCTCTTCTTTCGTCTGCACCACTTGGAGGGTTTCATATAAAGAAAGGTGAAGAAACTAGTATCTTCAAAGGAGTTAAATTACAATACAGCCTTAATATACCCCCTGCCGACTTACTTCCGCTACTTCACAAGGCAAAACAAAGCACAAACAACCTTAAAATTTAATGCATAATCAATGTCAAGTCATTTAAACTCTACGTTGAGGAGGCTGACTTGGATCAAATGGGAGCAAACTTCAATCGAAAATGGATCGAGTGGGTTCCTTTCAGGTGTTTTGGAGATTGTTGTTTCAAACTCAAACACTCTCATTGAACCAAATTGAACTGCTCAGAGTCGGTAGGACTATGGCCCCCTTGACATTGGAGAATGTTGTGAGGCAGAATTAAATGAGAGGGCAGGGTGAAAGGATTGAAGATATTTTGGATCACATATTCAAAAACTGGTAATAAAAAGTAATTTTGAACCTAATGATTTGATTGCAATCATGAATAGAGGTGTCTGCCGTTAATCGCCTTACTATACATTCCACTCCTGATAGTGGGTAATGTTTATTTTAATTCTTCAAATTTTAGAACGTATAATGTATAATATGAACGTATAATTATATGTATTATGTCCCGATGAAGAGAACATCGTTTTCAAAACATGTTGATTTTTTAAATAAAGATTATCGTGGTAAAAACAAAGTGTTTTTAATTATTTGATTATATTTTAATTATTAAAAAAAACTTTCGAATGTTTGAGTTCTGCCATTGTAAAATTTTTCCATATTTTTTTGGAATTTGCATTAAACAAAACTCCTTATATTTGCAGCTCGTCATTTCACTCGTGGAACTTTGTAGTCATATGTAAAAAAAAAAAATTTTTTTCTCCATATTTTTTTTTACAACATAATAAATAATATTGATTTACATTATATTACGCACACGTCGTACACCCTCCACGGTTGAGGGGCTAGGCTCTCGAAAGGCAAACCGGAGGATGCTGGTTCAAATTCCGGCGTGCGCAAATTTTATTTGATTATTGTGTGTTATTTTACAATTTTGTTAATTTAAAATCTTATATAAAATCTTTGCGGCACATTCCAGAGTGGAAGATACTCTCAGTGTCGTCCTGATGTAAAATAACCATTTGGAATTGAAACGTTGATTGAAATGACTTTAGCCATATTTGGTGACCAGATTTGAATAGGCAGGCATTTCCCTACCTTCCTCTTCCTGTCTCCTACCCGTCCCTACTACCTTCAGCATCACAACATACCCCAATTTGTGATGCTGATTAAAAGAATATATTGTTTTGTGAAGTTATAAAATGAAACATTTTTAAGCGAAGTTTAAGGGCCATTAACCAGCATGCGGCCGAGAATTCATATTTCGTGGAAAGATGTTCTTACGATCTTACAGGGCGGTTCCAATGAGAAAGATTAATTATTATTTTAAATCGAGCCGTTTACTATGATCGATCTTTTCGTGTAACTGGCCCGCTCATTTGGAACAAACTTCCCTCAGCTCTTACTAATATCCAGAACTTGGCTGAATTCAAAAGAGCTTTAAAAACAAACTTATTTAAAAAATCATACCTTTCATGAATTTTAACTCCTTTTCAATATACTATAATAAGCCATGTTCCTCAAGTTTCTGGTAATTGTTTGGTTTCGATTACCTCTTTACTATAGTTTTATGTGCACTCTGAATTTGTATTATTTCTAAATGTTAACTGCCTCCTGTTCTATATAATTTAGTTTAAATGATTCTTGTTGAATGGCACCGTGATGGTTTATCATTATATATTGTCCTGTGCTAAAACAGCACTCCCTATTGTTGTTAATATTGTTCTTTAGGAATTGCTTTGTATATTTTTGTATATTCGTTATTTCACATTATTTAATTATTTTAAGGACTCGTAAGGAACACTGTAGGTTAATTTTAAGTTTATTATAATTAAGCGCACTTGAAGTGAAACATCACAAAACTGCGCTATATAAATACTACGTTATTATTATTATTATTATTATTATCCGTACCAGTTTTTTAAAATAAAAACGCAATATCGGTTTTATTTCGTTCAAAATATGCTTTAATTTATACCTATATTCAAAAATGTTGAAAGGCGTGATAATAAAACTATTAAAATTATGTACTTTTTGTAATTATTTTTTTGTCGTAACTATTTATAATTTTTCAATAATGTCTAAGCAAAATAAGAATGCAAAAATATCTTACATAAATTAATTTGTAAGACCGTGAATAAATAGACAAACTGAAGTATTTTCGTCACAAAACACGAGCGCGGATCTTTTTTTAAATGATTTTATTTAAACTAAAATTAAGATTCTGAAACAGCTTTCCAAGATAATTTATTGATTTATTTTACTGCATGATTATATAATTTGAAATGTGTGTTGCATAATACAAAATTTTGTTTGGAAATTTAATAAATCTGCCAACGACCTACGGTAAAACCTGTTGTACTAAAAATAAACATATTTTCTCAAAATTTAAAACATATGAGTAGCTTTACTAGATAAAAGAACATTTCGAAATCAATTTATAATTTTTTTGTGGAAAAGAGTCAATGCGTCTATAAATTGATTTAAAAATGACACTTCCGGTTTTGTCTGGTTATTCCCTGCAAAGTGAAGTTTTAAAGTGAATTTAAGTGAAAAGTTAAACATGCAGGTTCATCAAAATAAAATGAATATTAATAATCAATATTTTATAAGAACAACTCTCTTTTTATAACTTTTGAATGTTATTCCCATTAATGTAATATATCATTAAAGTAGGTAACACTAATAATCTAAACGAAAATATGAAAGATAACAAGACACAGAAAAATAGAAAAAGATAATGGTCGCAACTGGAACTCGAAACCAGAACCTCTTGTCTAACCGAGATGTGCCCACGTAAATAATATTGAATATTGGAAAAATTTGTCGAAAATAATATTGTTAATTCTAAAATTTGAAAATATGAGATTGACAATTATGACGGTTTCTTAGAAGATGACAATGGCTGAATTGGTAAAAGCGCACGTCCCGTTTAGACGAGAGGTTCTGGGATCAAACTAGTGACCGACCGAAGGTTTCGGTTTCGGCAAGTTTCGGCAAAAAAATCTAGTTTCGGCATCAGTTTCGGTTTCGGCAGAAAATCTGCCGAACCTTCGGCCGCACCGACACTCCGTGTTCGTGAATTATCGCGCGTCGTTCGGCTGGCTTCGGGTGAGTTCGTGGCTCGTGTGTCACCCGCCATCATCAGCTGAGTTCGCCGGCCGGTTAAAATTATAAGTTAATTTTCATATTTTATGTGGGTTTTAGAGCAGTAATAACAAAACAATAAATAATTATTTTTTCACACACTTCAATTATTGTTTTCTTTTGGTTTCATTTAACGGGTGTAATAAGAATGTCGTGATTGTAAACGCAATTAAAATTAAAATACTCAATTAATGAGGTCCTTCCTTTATAATGTAAGTGTTGATTATTGACAAATTTTTGTTTCAGAAGTAGTTAACATGTTTTGTTGATTTTTGATATTTTTTGTTTGTTTTACAGCAGTAATATAAAAAATGTATATTTTTCAAATACTTCAATGATTGTTTTTTTTTTTTTCATTTAACACGTGTTAACTGTCTGTATAAGTGTAAAAAACAAGCCAAATTTCAGTAAACAATAGATTTTTAACATGTCTAAAAATTTTTGGTTTCGGTTTCGGTAGAAAGTCCTGTTTCGGTGGGACACTAGTTCAAACCCAATTCCAGTTACGATAATTATCGTTTTCTATTTTTTAAACGACTTCAAAAAGAAGGAGGTTCTCAATTCGACGGTATTTTTTGTTTGTTTTATGTTTGTTACCTCAGAACTTTCGACTGGGTGAACCGATATTGATGATTCTTTTTTTATTTGAAAGCTGGTGCTTTCCGTGTGGTCCCATTTCATTTTGGTCTAGTTCTGTCAATGACATCTATGAGAAAACCATGTGAGTCTTAAATTTGCATTAAGTATGTACGTGACAAATGGTCGAATAGCTCAATATCACGCCAACCGATTTCGATGATTCTTTTTTTATTGGAAAGGATGTACTTCAAGGATAGTTTGATGAGAGTTTGGTTAGGTTCTGATTATGGGATCGAACTCTTAAATTCTTAGGAGCAAATTAACGATACTCGGCCGAATCTTTTATAGGCTATTTGGACCTTTGAGTCACCTACCGTAACGTCGTTATGGTCAAGTAATATATGTCTCATATGAGCAGCACGTTAAGTAGATCTACCCATATTCAGATAAATTAGTTAGTGTCCTTCAGATTAACTAAAAATCAAAAAATAGACAAAAATTTTAACAATACAAAAAAACGACTTAAAAAAATGCACTAAAAAGTAAAAAAATAATTTCATATTCTTCTACAACTTAATAATCAACTTACTTTTTCTACTCATCAATATGTAGGTACGATTGTTATTTTTGGAGTCGGTGTCAGCCAAGGTACCAGGCCCGGCGTGGTCATTTGACAGCTCCCCTCCCGTCGCGGCCGGCCCCGTTCTCACCTCTCGCTTCTCGCCTCGTCAAGTCGCGCGTGCGTCACAAGTACATCTCACCTTAAACTATGTATGTAGTTACAAACCTACCTTGACTGACACCGACTCCAAAAATAACAATCGTACCTACATATTGATGAGTAGAAAAAGTATGTTGATGTTGATTATTAAGTTGTAGAAGAATACGAAATTATTTTATTACTTTTCAGTGCATTTTTTGAAGTCGTTTTTTTGTTTTGTTAAAATTTTTGTTTATCTGTGTTTGTTCTCTTTCATATTTTCGTTTAGATTATTAGTGTTATCTTCTTCAATGAAATAATAATTAATTTCCAACGTGAATTTCTATTCCATTTCATATACATGTATTAAACTTACCCTAAACGAGAAGATTATGGGCGATTCCGCTGTAGCGATTCTCGACTTTAATTTTTAAATCACAGTATTTGTATTTGTATTCAATAAGAATGAAATACATGTCTTTGGAAATCCGGATAGTAGAAAAGGTTTCCTTGTTTGCTATAAAACACACACTTTGAAAAGCGCTCTTCAATCCAAGCTATTAAAGTGTTTTTGATCGCTTCACAAGTGCAGTTGAAATGGTTTTTTTTTGTTCCAGAAAAAAGAAAATTACGTTTTCACTCATTTACTAAACTAAATATTACAATACAGTGCTATTCTATTTCATTACTTTGTTTATCAAGAATAAAAATGACTATTTTTTTTTAATCTGCCCAGTTTTATTTTTCATTCTTAATGTCGTTTGGGGCAATTACACAAGTGGTCTCTTCGTAACCAATGTTATAATAAGTTGTTAAAAACAAAACAAAATTTAACTTTTTCGTTATTTGCTTTTGGGGTGTTATGCCGTGTTGCGCTACCTCCTTCTTTAGCCAACGTTTCGGACATCGTTGCAGTGTCCATCATCAGGGCAGATCCGGCAGTCCGAAACGATGGCTAAAGAAGGAGGTAGTGCAACACAGCATAACACCCCAAAAACAAATAACGAAAATGCTTTTGGCCGTGAAAATCTTAAAACTTATCAAAATTTAACTTATTTGAAGAATGGAGTAGGTACCACTTGAAAATTGAGTCATAAGTTATTCTCAAGATTAAATTAGACGGAATTTTTTTTTTTTAAATAATCTTTTAAATATTTTTTAAATGTTTCTAATTTCTTCCGGTAGTCGATTGAAAAAAGTCTTCCTTGGTAAGTATATTAATTTTTGGGCAAAGGAGGTGTTTAATTTTTATGCATGGAAAAATATATTTATGTCTAGTACGGTTTTCAGTTATAAATTGATACTTGTCTTTTTCTTTTATCATTTGAATTAATTGACTCTTTAATACTGAATCGTAGAATTGCAAATTATTATTCGTATGCTTTCATATCTAGATTTGAAAGGATTCGGCAATAAATAAAGTACTTCTTTATCATCTCCCACAGAGCGTGCATATTCAATGCACACATTTCACCATTTTTCAGTTTTCAATTCACTTATGTTTATTCAATATGAAACGATATTATTTCGCTTATTCCCGCCATGAATAATACGACTTTGCTCGGGGACAAATAGCCAGCCGGTGCATGGCAAAGATGAAAGAACTATTAGTGATATGTTAAAATGATCACTCATGCCACTATTTTATTATCAAGTGTTTTCGATAGAGCTGGCATTTCAGACCAATAAATATTTGCAGATTCACGATATTTAAAAAAAAAATTATACCGCACAAAAAGGATTGAGAAGGAAGGTTCGGAAGAACAAGTACTGGCTATTCTGATCTGGTTACTGAACAAATCTAAAGTCACTTATAAGCAAAATTTGATTATGAATGGCGGACTTTCACCATGACAATATTGCGAACATAAGCGCGAGCCGAGCCACGAATTATATGAAAGGAACGAAGCACCGCAAGTGGCATTTCGCGCCGTTCGTTTCGTTAAAATTCGTGGTTCGGCTCGCGTGTGTATACGCAGCCTAATCACCCGACGTCAGTAGGTCATCTTGGTCGACTGTTGAAACCGTCGGGAAACAATTGATACAAACGAGAAACTGGGGAATCTATATCACATAGAAAACACAAAAACACTTTTTAATATTTCGTTTTCTTTTATGTTTTTACGTTTTTTTTGTAATCTAAAACAAAGACCAAAAAACTTCTGGAGTCAGGTTTACGCTTTGACTCGTTTTTAAATACAATAAACAGCTAATAGTTATCCCTAGGGACCGATTTTTTTTCAAATTTGACCTAAAAAATTCCAACATTCGACAAATCAATCAAGTTATACCACAAAATACTACAAATGTAATGTAGATTCACAAGTTTCCGCTTATACCTTCTACTATTTTCCAGACAATAATTTTAATTTTGTGCTCCCTTAATCTATTACATATGTTGTCTTCGAGTGGTTAAACTAAACTTTTAGACTATGTTGGTTGCAATTGGAAAGATACATCTCAGTTAGGGTGAATTCAAGAGACTTACAGGGGTGGGAAGTTATTTTTAGGTCCATTTCTAAAGTGCTACTTCCCGAGATACGGGCGAGTTTAAGTTTCTTGGTAGTTTTCACTGAACTTTCAGTGTGGCCATTTGATTGAGAATAGTTTGGTCTTGTTATGACATCTATGTATCAAAGTATTTGTAAATACGTGACGATGGATTCAGCCGTAAGGTTTCCATATTCTATTCGCAATAATTATTGGCAGTTACAACCTAGGTCATCTCAACATAAAATTCACATTAAAAATATTGGAAGAATGCAGGGAAAATTGAAATTTATTAATTTTAAATTTTCAAAAGAAGCAAACACATTGTGACTTGACATTTTAAATAAATCAAAAGAAAATACTTTGTTTTACGTCACTTTATTGTTATATTATTTAATTAATGCCAAAGACAAAGAGGTCATACTAAGCCACTCGGGCGTTTATAAAATTAGTTGCAACGATTGTCCAGCGTTCTACATTGGGCAAATGTCACGCAATGTGGAAACTAGAGTAAAGGAACACATAAGATGCCTAACCAGTTCAGGGTTTTCAGAATTCGCAGAGCACTTAATTAATTAAGACCAACTGGGATACGGGTATTAAAGTCTTACACAAAAATGGGGTAGGCTTAAGATTAAATAATTTAGAGGCATTGGAAATAAAAAAATCAGTTAATAAAAAGGCTGAAATCATTAATAATCAACTAAATTTAGCATTCAGCCCTATTATAAGTATGTTTCCCGTTATCCCACTCGCCCCTCCCCTACTTCCCTCCCACAACTGACGCACTGTCCCACTCTAATTTACTGTCTCTTTCTTTCACAATTTGTATATATATATATGTGTATTTTCCTGTATTTGTCAGATTTTTTTATATTCAGTCCTGATGATGGTACGGAGGTACCGAAACCGGTAGACGGAAAAAAATTAAAATAAAGTGACGTAAAACAAAGTATTTTCTTTATATTTATTATTAATTTTAAGTTGAACTTTTTCATTAAATACCTTGAATATATACACACTTGAGGATCGACAAAGGATAAGAGACCTATGCTTCTTTTTTAAATTTTAAATTCGGAGCTCGACTAATGCGACACACTTAATTATAAGGACCTCCTCCTTTGTCACTGTTCACTTTTTCACAATTTTTTTTTAAAGAAAAACTCTTTTTTAACTTTTGAAGGTTATTCCCATCAATGTTATTATCATTAAAGAAGAAGATAACAATAATAATCTAAACGAAAATATGAAAGAGAACAAGACACAGAAAAACAGAAAAAGACAATGGTCGCAACTGGGACTCGAACCCAGACCTCTCGTCTAACCGGGACATGCGCGTTAACCAATTTCGCTAAGGTGGCCACAGCGACAGAAGTTTGACTTCCATGTTAAAATATTATTTCGGAAAATGTTTAGATCATTACAATAAAATATTATTCACTTTCATAATTTTGTTGATTAAGAACAAAAATGATATTTTTTTAAATCTACCCAGACTTTTTTCATTTTTAATATCGTCTGGAAGGCAATTATATAAATTCTTCTTCTTCTTCTTGTGCCCTGTCCGTTCAACGGACGTTGGCTATCATGTTGGCTATGCGGACTTTGCCCCGGAACAGCTCCATGGTAGACTGGGCAAACTACTGTCTCAGGTTTTTCAGCCATGAGGTTCTCCTTCTTCCAGGGCCCCGTGTTCCGGCAATCTTTCCCTGCATTATGAGATGCAGGATCTCATACTTCACTGGATGTCTCACCACATCTTTTGCCCTTTGCTACGGATTGGAGCAAATGGTTCAGGAGCCTACAAGGGTTCCTGATGTCCAGACTCACCGTTCCAATCTGTTAGACCTATTTTTAACCATTGTGCCACACGGTTACAGGATTGAAGTCACAGTGCCTTTAGGATCGTCCGACCACTGCCTGGTGACGACATCAATCCCTGTAAACTTCAGACCGCCAAATGAGAGGCTGAAGAGAAAAGTGTGACACTATAAGTCAGCAGATTGGTTCGGTCTGCGGGCACATTTTAATGCTTTCCCGTGGTCAGCTGTCTGTTTTCTGACTTTGGATCCTTCAAGATGTGCCCAGGAAATTGGTGAAGTCATCACATCTGCGATGGATGGCTTCATCCCATCTACTGTTAACGAAACTGGTGTAGGCTCAAAGCCGTGGTTCAGTCGACAATGCGCTGTAGCATTGCGACAAAAAAACGCGGCTTACCGAGCCTACAACACATCTAGAACATCCGAAGACAGAACAGCTTACAACAAAATGGCAAAGGAAACCAAGAGAATCATAAATAGGTCAAAATTGGAGCACGACCTGCAGATCAGCAGAAAGTTGGCTGCATGCCCGCATGCAGCCAACTTCTGCAAATCCAGTCTACCACCTCTCACCAGACCTGACGGCTCACTAGCAAACACCGCCACCGAAAAGGCAAACTTATTAGGTAAAATGTTTGCGGATAACTCAACCCTCGTTGACCAAGGTGCTGTCCCGACGTCGGTTCCTCACTGCGGTTTTCGTATGAAAAAGCTGAGGATCCGGCATCGGGAAGTACTCCATGTTTTACGAGGGCTAGATGTTAATAAAGATAGTGGGCCTGACGGAATACCTGCCCTGGTACTGCAGAGGTGCGCTGCAGAAATAGCTCCAATTTTGACGGAGCTTTTTAAAATGTCCCTGAAGACTGGCTCTGAGCCCTCTTGTTGGAAAAAACCGGTTTTCCATCCTATTCCAAAGAAGGGTGACCGCTCCAACCCGGTCAACTACCGCCCCATAGCGATCACATCAGTTCTGTCTAAGGTGATGGAACGTGTGATCAACGACAAACTGCTCACATACCTCGAGAAGAACAAAATTATTAACGACCGTCAATCCGGATTCCGGCGGAACCGCTCGTGCGGTGATCTTCTCGCGTATGTGACGCATGTTTGGGGGCGGTGCCTGGAACGTTTTGGTGAGACCCAAACGCTTGCACTGGACATTTCCAAGGCGTTTGACCGGGTTTGGCAGCGAGAACTTGTCTACAAACTGTCTTCTTACGGACTTCCCGCATCCTTGTGTATGTGGATTGCGACTTTTCGAGGGAGAGGTCGATTCGACGGTAGTCGATGGTTTCATCTCTTCCTCACACTCGATAAATGCTGGCGTCCCACAGGAATCAGTTCTGTCTCCGACTTTGTTTTTGTTGCACATCAATAACCTTTTGTCGTGTGCACCAATTCACTGTTACGCGGATGACAGTAGAGTCCATGATAGCTTTTTGTTTGACAAGCCCCCAAAGGGCTCACAAACCCCAACGGCTCGGAGGGCTTTGAAGCAAAGAATGGACGGTTACCTCGAGAGTGTTTTCTCTTGGGGTATAAATAATCTCGTTGAATTTAATGTTTCAAAGACCCAATCTTGTCTGATTACGTCTAAAAGGGATCGAAATGAATATCTAGTATCCTTCAACGGAAGCAATCTTCCGAACAGGCCGTCCATTGATATGCTTGGTGTAACCCTAAGTGACCAGCTCAGGTATGGGGGCTCCATCTAAGCCAGAGTAAAGTTAGCCTCCCAAAAACTGGGCGTACTGTACAGGGCCCGCAGATACTTTAATAGTACACAACTGCTAACCCTGTACAAATCACAAGTGCGCCCCACGGTTGAATTTGGCATCCACCTCTGGTCTGGAGCTCCAAAATACCTGAAAAATACCCTCGACTCTGTGCAGAAACGGGCGGTCCGATTAATAGATTCTCCCATCTTAACATACGGATTGAAATCGTTAGACCACAGGCGTCGGGTGGGAATGCTATCCTTGTTCTACCGGTATTACAATGGAAGATGCTCCGAGGAACTAGCATCATTCATCCCTTCGGCACCGGTGCATAGTCGGGAAACACGCCAAACGCGTGCCCAACTTTTTTACACGGTTGACATTTGTCACATGAGAACGGGTCGTTTCTTCGACTCGTTCTTGTGTTCAACAGCTCGGCTGTGAAATGATTTGCCGGCCTCTGTGTTTCCTCCTTCCTATAACATGGGTCTCTTCAAGACCAATGTTCATTCCTTCCTCTCCTCAAAAAGACCCTCCACACATCGCATCCCAGATGACATAGACCCCGAGGGAAATTATTTTCCTCAGGGCCTCCTGTGTGGAGTTAATGTAAAAAAAAAACATGTCCAAGATATTGAAGTTTTCGGATTTTTATAATTTTAATTACTCGTACTTCCTTTTCTTTATTCATCCGAACCATAACATCTTCATTAGTAACCTTGTCCATCCAGCTTATTTTAAGTATTCTTCTGTAGAACCACATCTCGAATGCCTCAAATCGCCTAATTAGTTCTTCAGTAAGCGTCCATGCTTCCATTCCATAAAATAAAATCGAAAACGCGTAGCATCTGACCATTCGCATTCGTAATCCAAGGTTGAGATTATGACTGCAGAACATTTTTTTTCATGCGGATAAAGGTTGCACGAGCTTGCTCAATGCGGCATTTGATTTCAACTGAAGGATCCCATCTATTATTTACATTGCAGCCCAAGTATACAATGCTCTGTACCTTCTCTAGTTTTGTTCCAGCAATATAAAGATTTTCATCCAATGCGTTATTTTTGCTTATGAGCATGTATTTTGTCTTATTTATTTTCAGTTCTAGCCCAAAATTCTCACAAGTCTTCACTACTTTATTCGGCAAAAGTTGTATATAAATTGCCCCCCTCGTAACCAATGTATTGCTTACCATAGTTAGTATGTGTGGTGTTTATCGTATTTTCGTGTAAAGTACTTAGGACGTTTTAATGAATTCTGTGTTTGTGTGTATGAGTTTATTATTTATGTTCAAGGAGATAATAAGGAACTCCAGTGAAAAACATTATGGCTTTAAAAAAATATATTCATATAGACCAGAGGTTCCCAAACTTATTTTTCTCGTAGACCCTTTCGAAATTGTACTGATTTCGGTGGACCCCCTGCTGCTACATTTCTATCACATTCCCAAAACTCGTCAAAAATGTGAAGATTAGATCTAACGATGGAAATTTGCGTCGCGGCTGAGTTCCAACCCTAAATTCGGAGTGGTATAAATAAAAATAAAAATCTGTAATTTCTTGTGTTCTACTTATTAAAATAATATGATTACAGACTTAGGTCGTGTAAATGACTCAAAAAAATGTTTTTATTTCACAAATTGTTAGTATAACTATTGACAAGGAAGTAACAACATTAATTACGCCGATGACATGGTGCTAATTGCACCTTCGATTAAAGCGATGAGACGACTTGTGCAAATATGCGAAGTGTACGCAAACTCTCATAACTTGTTGTACAATTCTAAAAAGTCAGTCATCGTCGCTTTCAAACATAATAAGGAGCCATTAAATATTCCTCCAATATATCTAAAAGGAAATGAACTGCTTGTGGCCTCACAGGTTAAGTATATGGGATATATCCTAACCGAAGACATGAAGGATATAGAAGATATGGAACGACAAAGAAGAGCAATTAACATACGGGCCGGAATGCTCTCAAGGCGGTTCTACCACTGTAGCGACGATGTCAGAAAATTACTATTCAAGACATACTGCACTGCCCTGTACACATCTGAACTGTGGACACAATACCCAGCAGCGCAATGGGACAAACTGAGGGTGTGCTACAACAATGCATACAGGCAACTTATGCAACTACCGAGGTTCTACAGTGCATCCACGATGTTCACCGAGGGAAGGGTGCACTCATTCCCAGCCTTACTTCGCCACCGACTAGCCAGCTTCTGGAGCAGGACACGGACTTCAACCAATATCATTGTCGTGGCTGCATCCGAGTGGCTCAGTTCCCCAATAAATGAGCGATGGATGCAGATGATGAGGCTACCTCCCTGATGGACAATCCTAAACTATCTTTTTTATTTTTAATTCTGTTTAATTATTATTTATTTTAATTTTATGCTTATTTTTCGTTATTTGTGTGATGAATTTTGTTTTCATTTTATGTTTTAATTAGGTACCTACCTAATATGTAAACATTTTTTTTCTTTTATAGTTTATAGTTGTTTATGTAATATGGCAGACTGGGATTGCACTACCCTCCCAGTCCTGCTGGAATAAAAACTTGAATAAATAAATAAAATAAAATAAATATTGAATATGTTCCCAAAGTTTTAAATAAAAAAAATCTATTCGTTCCGGCGTTATGAAGGTGTTTGTGCCGAACCGCGTGGTAAACTTGAAACGCATTTTTCTCGAAACAACTTTTTTTTTAATTTGTGTGCATTCTAGCTCAGAAAGTTTTTAACCTTATTTTAATTGCGCTCTACTATGTATGTGAACCGATATTCGTCATAATATCATTGTCAAAAGTATTTTTAATTGCAAAGTGTAAAAAAAATCAGGGTTTCCTGTTTACATACCTGTAAAAAATTTAATTTCTATTTCTATTCAACATGCTTCGAAAAATTCACAATATTTTCTTAAATAGATGTATAAAATGACCTCAAAGTTTCAATAAATTATACACATTTCATCCATGCCAAAAAAATCATGAAAATCATAAAAAAAATCAAGTACTGTACCTGTATTTCCCACCTTAATAGAATTAAATATTGAATATGCAAGTTTTTACAAGTAACAGTCGCTTACCTTCTTAATATTAGTGACCGACCTAAGGTTCGGTTTCGGTTTCAGTTTCGGCAAGTTTCGGCAAAAAAATCTAGTTTCGGCATCAGTTTGGGTTTCGGCAGATTTTCTTGACCTTCGGCCGCACCGAGACTCTGCAAAAGATCTAAATAAATGGTCAATTTAGTATTAAGAATGTTGTGATTGTAAACGCAATTTAAATTCAAATACTAAATTAATGAGGTCCATCCTTTATAATGTACATAAGTGATAATTATTGACAATTTTTTTTCACATACTTCAATTATTGCTTTTTTTATTTCATTTAACACATATTAACTGTTTGTATAAGTGTAAAAAATAAGCCCAATTTCAGTAAACAATAGATTTTTAACATATCTAAAAAAAGTTTCGATTTCGGTTTCGGTTTCGGCCGAAACTGAGACAGCTACCGAAGATTCGTTTTCGGTTTAGGTAGAAAGTCCTGTTTCGGTCGGACACTACTTAAAATACATTAAAATATTAAGGGAGGTTTTAAAAAGAGGAAATTATTTGTAAATATATAGCCTTACTGAAAAAAAAATTTCAAGCCCGTGGACCAAAACATTTGCAAAATAATTTTTTCGCACTATCTATTAGAATTGGAAGGGAACCCACCACTTTCCCAACGGCGTTATAAGGAAACATATGGTTTCCTCCTTCACCGCACACGTCAAGACACTACTACTTTTTTTGAACGAAGCTACATTTATTTGAACGACTCTAGACCCTCCAACGTCCATGCATACGGGGTTAGTAAGTAGTATGCAAGTACTTACATTAACATTATACAAAAGATAAATAGAAGTAGCAACTCTAAATGTACAGAAAACCAAATACTTACTGTCTAGTCTCACCAATATCCCAAAGTCAAACCCAGCCCCGCCATTAAAAATACACACATGTAAAAATTCATCTCTAAACCGGAACTGTGACTGCCCATGCCTAGAGCAAGTAAACATTATCAAATATTTAGGAGTAACCTTCGATACACACCTGAATTGGAAGCAACATATACATAATACTACAAACAAAATCCGAAAATCTATATACTTTTTCAAACAAACACGCAATTTCCTTAACCTAAAACTTTTAAAAACAGTATATTACTCATTGTGCCAATCTCACATCGAATACGGAATTCTAGCCTGGGGTAATGCATATTCCAATGCCCTTGATCCCATCATGAAAGCACAAAAACTAATCATAAAAATAATTCTTAAAATGCCGCTTACTACCAGCACTGATACTATCTTCAATTCCTTCAACGTTATGGACATAAAACAACTCTACTCAAGATCCATATTACTTAATTTACACAAAAACAACAAAACACCATACAAAGCTACACAAACAATACACAATACCCGAGCCAAAAACAACGAACTTCTCCAAACTCCTTTTTTCAAAACCACCTTCGGGCAAAGACACTCTAAATACATAGCTTGCAAATTATACAATACACTACCAACTACGATCAGACAAAGTGACTCCTTTACAAAATTCAAACAAGATATTAAAAATGGATTATAAGTATTGGACGCCACACTATCACAAATATCTGTAAAATAAATCACACATAGACAGAAATAACTATTCACATACAACCTAACCCATATAAAACAAATGAAAATAATGGAATCCTGTCAAATTTAACCTATAAATAGACTAGGCAGAATTTATTTCATTACTCCATCTCCAACATTTATAAAATAACTCTCTTTAAAAGATTTACCACCCTTCCAATCACCCTTCTGTTTTAATTCTATTCATAATATGTATTTTACCTGAAATATCCTTGTAACTACTATATTCATTTATATACCTGTACGCCTGTCTCGACACAGGTATACCCTAGTGAGACAGGCATACAAATAAAACCATTGTAAATATATTTTATTATAGATAAATAAATAAATAGTATAAATAGCCCGTGGAATAATTCTTCTGAAATAGGTAACATCAAAAAGAGATAATAGTGTTTGTACAAGAAAAAGAAAAAGAAAAAGAAAAATAACGGCTATGACCAGTCGAAGAAACCTTCTGTAAATAAAATAAGTAATGAGGAAAAAACTGTTAGGTATATGATTATGTTATAATGTAAGTAATTACTATAATAGCGGAAAGAAAATAAAATATATAAAAAGAAAAGCCGGAGAAAGTATTCCATAGACCACCGGGCAGTCCCAATGAGAATGCGTATAGCTATCGGCCCAACCGCAGACGATGCTCGAAGTCCGCGTCCTTTAGCCGGTTCCCCGATTTTGCCTCGAAGAAATGTACTTGGGAGAGAAGGGGAAGTTTTTGAAGACCTTGAAGAAAAGATGAGCGTCGGGTTACCAGAGGGGGGACGGAAGGACATCGAGACCGCGCGGTTACGCCTCAGGCTAACGCATGTCGAGGGGGGAGGCGCGGGCGGATCACGGGAAGACCGCTCCGGTGTGTGTTCGCCTGGCAATGTGCATGGACAGGGTCTATCCCACCCCCTTTCTATGGGGGAACGACGATACATAACATGTACAGTTCAGCTGCGCCACCAAAGAATGGAAACCAAAACTAATAAAGAAACTCAGAGCCGGAACCCGCAAAAGAACTCGACCTGCTCCCGACTCGCGAGTGGTTCGGATCGCGAACACGGGGAAGTCGGTGGAAGAACTTGGGTTCCGGCTCCGAGTTCCGGGTTTGGGTCCGAGTCCTGGACTGGGTTCTCTGGGAGTAGTCGATTGAAAAAGGAGTAGGAGTACGATCCCCTTCCTGCGAAGAACCCGAGTTCAAGAGTCCACTCCAGCTAAACCTACACATCGCTAATTCCCACCTGATGCCTGTGCTCTAAAGATTGCAATCCGTTTGTTAAGATAAGAGAATCTATCAAACGGACCGCTCGTTTATGCGCAGAGTCGAGGGTTTTTTCAGGTCTTTTGGGGTTCCAGACCAGAGATGGCGCTCAAATTAAACCGTGGGGCGCACTTGAGATTTGTATAGGGTTGCACAGTTGTATTCTATTAGTATCTGTGGGCCTTGTACAGTACGCCCAGTTTCTGAGAGGCTAACTTAACCCTGGCTTCGATGGAGCCTCCACACCTGAGCTGGTCACTTAGAGTAACACCAAGCATATCAATAGAGGGCCTGTTAAGAATGAGACTAGATTTTCATTTTAATTCTCATTATATTGCACAATCGTGCACCGGTCTTCGGAGCATTCATTCGTAGCTACCCTGCCTCATGTACACTTATTCAATCTTCGATGCAAATTCAACTTCACATTTGCATTTTGTCAGGAAACGGTTACTGCCTCAACGTATTACTTCAAATCAGAGCATCGTTGCCGTGTTGGTTCAGAATCTATGTGCAATATTCAAATGTATCCCGCCGAGAGCCATTCCGAAATTGTGCAGACTAATGTGATAAAGATGATGCATGCAAAGTGGAGTACTTGAAAATGTGCTTATGTCCTTGTGCAATTTGCATGCATTGAACCTAACCGGGGCCTGTCCTTGAGTGTCCTTGCAAAATCTGCCAAGTGCCTACATACTTGCATACTCCTACTAGAGTATCATAAAATAAAATTAAAAATATAATTATCATTTAATTAAAAATAAAAGGAATTCGGTCGGTAATCTGAGCTTAACGACAAAATCATTTTTTCGTCATTTGCTTTAGAAATGAGGCCTCCTGTGTGGAGTTAATGTAAAAAAAAAAAACATTTTCAATAATTTATCATTTATCGAAGAAAACATTGATTTTAGTGGGAATACCTACACATATTTCGTTGGCGAAATTTTCTACTTATCATGCTAATTATGACCGTAATGTAAACGTGTAACAATGTAAAACCATTTTTTTAACAAATATTTATTCATTTCTTTATTATTTTTTAAGTGAAAACTTCTTTAACACCGTTGTGATTTGAAACTCGATGGAACGAAAAAGCGACACAACATGAGACAAACACATACATCTATAGGATTTATTTGTTTGCGAGAGAATGAGATAGACTGATCGGTCTCCTCTTTGTGCGGTGCTTCGTAGCCTTCTCACAATTATCTACTTTGGTTTTCTGACGGTTTCACTTTTTTACGTTAGCCCCACACAGGGGGCCCTGGGGAAAACAATTCCCCTCAGAGCCTTCATCTTTGGGAATGCTGAGTGGAGGGTATTTTTAGAAAAGGAAGGAGAGGAAGTTCTGGAAGGAATAAAGTATGACGGATAGGTGGGAATCTGGGGGTCAATGTGCAGGAGTAACAGACGTGTGAATCCAACCCTCCCACTGCAGTGCAAAGCGATGTTCTAAAAAAATCCTGCTGGAGAGATCAACAGGTTTCCCTCAACCAATCTATCCCAATCCGGCCTGCCACGCAGAAGGTGGGCAGACGCATTCGCCGCCAAGACTTTGGACAAATCTCACCCGATCACGAACTCGGTCACGCTAATTCGCCAAACGTATAACGACTTTTCAAAGGCCTTCGATACTGTTAATCATGACGTCTTACTAAATAAACTGGCTGAAATAGGATTCTCCATGAGACTACTCACCTTTTTTGCTAGCTATCTTGCAGACAGGAAACAGTTTGTATCTCATGGACTATTCCAGTCTATTCTATTTTTTGTATGATCAAGAGTACCCCAAGGTTCTAATTTAGGCCCATTCCTTTTTTCCATATTTATTAATGATATTTCAGAAGTAATTCTGCACCCCAGGTTTCTTCTCTTTGCTGATGACCTAAAACTATTCTTAGAAATACTAACCCTAGAGGTCTGCAATCGACTCCAGTCAGATATTGATAGAATTATTGACTGGAGTAAAAGAAATCGGATTGAGTTCAATATATCTAAATGTTTAATTTTGTCATTCACTAGGGCGTGTCATACCTGGTATTACCGGTATACGATGGACGCCCGAAGTCTAAAACGTGTCTCCACCATGAAGGACCTTGGAATCATGTTTGATAGTAGGCTGACATTTCATACTCATATTCAGATGGCTTGTAGCACTTCATTGAGAATGCTGGGCTTTGTTCTGCGTACTGCAAGGAATTTTAAAGACACCCGGGTTCTCATAATTCTATTCAATTCCTTAGTAAGGAGTAGACTTGAAAGTGGGTCGATAATTTGGAGTCCGCACCAAGTAAAATATTCCCTCATGTTGGAGAGAGTTCAGAAAAAATTTCTGAGATTTCTATACATGAGGGAGTACGGCTATTACCCGTGGCTCTATCCTACCGACTTTCTTTTGGGTATGCTCGGAATGAACCATCTACGTGTCAGAAAGGATGTACACCTTGCTGCGCATTTCTTCAGATTGATTCGCGGATGGTTTGAAAACTCAGCTATCTTGGAGAACATTCATTTTTATGTTCCCGATGGTTATCTTCGCCATCGACAGCATAGGCTGTTCTATCTTCCGGCCTGCAGGACTAACTAGCCAATGGTCATGCCGGTCGGGAGAGCAATCTTGCTGTTGAACAGAATTAATTCGGATATCGACATATTTAGCGTCAGTGAAGCTGCCTTTAAAAGGCAAGCCCAATTGATGCTTATATAGTTTTTTTTTGCCTACCATTTATATTTATGTTTAATGTAACACTGTTACAAATATATTTCAATAACGCATTAAAATTTTAAATTTTGTAATGTTTTTGAAAGAATAAATAAATTGAATTGAATTGAATTGAGCGTAGCGAACTACTTGGGTGACCTATGGCAGAGGGGTTGGTTATCCAATAAATGTTTCCCGGGGCGGCGTTAGCCATATCCGCCTCACAAATTTTGCAAAAAAGCATAAATAATAATTAATGTTAACACCTATTATTTACCATAATACGCAGGATTTTTAATTTCAAACGCTATTTAAAAGTTTTTGATACTTTATTACTTAATGAGATAAGTTTTAAGATTTTCACGGCCAAAATCATTTTCGTTATTTGTTTTTGGGGTGTTATGCCGTGTTGCGCTACCTCCTTCTTTAGCCAACGTTTCGGACGTCGTTGCAGTGTCCATCATCACTGCAACGATGTCCGAAACGTTGGCTAAAGAAGGAAGTAGTGCAACACGGCATAACACCCCAAAAACAAATAATGAAAATATATTACTTAATATTTACTACAATAGATTTCACCATCAATACGATAGGATAGGGATAGGCAATCGTAAGCTTTTGATCGTTGTCTCAAAAAATAATCTGCTTCCTCCTGCGACCGATAACTTAAATATATTTTAAAAACGCCCTGAAATATTGTTAGCTCCACGAGAACACTTATAAAATGAACAAACTTTTGAAATATTCTTGAATTTGCAATATTTCATCCTGAAAAAGTCATCCAACTTCAACCTTACAAATTTATCCTCTGCACCCGGGAAGCTTTTAAACTGATGAGCTTTCTGAAGTGTGAAATGATTTGCATTCGACAAAATACAGGTGAATAATTACGATGCAAAAATATATTCCAGGGGAAGTAAAATAAAACATCTAGGCATAATCATTTGTACCATTTTAGTGCTTTGAAATAATTTTCAGAAGTATTTAAAAAAGCTTTCTTTGCAGGTGAGATATAAACAAGTTAAGAATTACAGGAAACCTATAAAAATAATTTTTTAATAACTTTTAAAATAGAAAGATTTGTGTAACAATTTTAGATCACCATATCAAAAAAAATGTTTTCGCAGGCATACCACAAGGGTCCATACTAGGCCCTAACTTGTATATTATATAATATGTTACTGCAATGAAATTGATTTTCTTTATGTAAAATAATAAAATAATGTTTATGCTGACGATACTGCATTAGTTATTTCAGATGAAGATTTATTAATTGCCAGCACCTTACTGCAAATTGACTATGTCACCCTTCAAAAATGGTCACATGATGTGGGTTTAAAAATTAATGCTAAAAAACCGAAGCATATGCACTTCAGATCTCCCCGTGCTAACACATCACCATAACCTCTAAAATTGTTTCACATGATTTTAATTGCATCTTGAATTTTGTAATACAACCATGCTCATGTAAAAAGATTGAACTCCTTTTAGAACGTATATTTAGGCTTAACAATTGATCGTAATTTTAAATGGGATATACATGTACAAAAAGTTTTCACGCGGCTTAGAGTAAACTTTACAGACTAAAGTTTTTTGTTCCACCAAATACCCTTAGATTAGTTTATCTGTCATTGGCGGAATCCCTAATAAGATATGGAATAACCACATGGGGACATTACAACAACAACCAATCTTCCTTTAGTGCAAAATGTACAATATTCTACGGTAAAATTATTATTAAACAAAGCTAAATACCAACAAAGACATGATATACCAAAATCATTAGTATACAACTCTGTAAATTTATTATCCGTTCATGCTATATTGTTGCTTAAAATTGCGAGTCAGCATACATCTCAATCTGAATATAATAATCTAGTGGTATGTGTTCATAATACAAGACTAACTACAAACGATGGACTTGTAATTCCTAGATATCTAAAAAAATAGGTCAAAGAGCTCTAGAATACCTTGTTCCAATAATTTACAACATGTTTCCCAAATCACTAAAAAGCCATAAGGAATTTATGATAAAAAGTGGGTAAGTGAAAGAACTTTTTTATACTAATCTTGTTTTTTCGCTTTTCGTTTTAATGTTTTTCCATTAATATTTTTCATTATTTCATTTTCTCTGTTCTTTATTTCTTATAAAGTAAAGAGGGGCGCCGTGAGTCGATCCTCTATCATTATCCGAAACCACAAATATTCGCGGGTACCTATAAAGCAACAATTCCTATTTTGAGCGCTCGCACCTTTAAAGAAAATAGGTACATACTTGTCGCCGTCGCTCACTCGCCGAAAAGTACCTACGCGCTTGAAAGCCGTTGATACCCTACCCCTCTTACGTCTTTATCCGCCCACGACTACTTGCTCGCAATGTCCGTTTAATATTTTACTGAACCAGATTTTTTGCTAAAACTAGCGTATTTGTGCGATATATTCGAGAAACTAAATCATTTGAATCTTTCTTTGTAAGGCAACAACACGCACACTCTGAAACTATCTGAGAGAATTGCGGAGTTTGGGAAGAAACTGCAGTTGTGGATAAAAAAAATGAATGAAGGCAGCGGTCAAGATTGCTTCCCGCAATTGTATAAATATGCGGTATCTAATGAACTGGTTGTCTCACAAGACCTGATGGCCTTCTAACCGAATGGTTTTCGAGGTACTTTGCAGATGATGTCGAAAAATTTGTGATGATCCAAGATCCTTTCCGTGCACAAGCTCCGCCAGGATTCACAACACAAGAGCAAGAGAGTCTCATTGAACTCTCTTGAGGCAACAACCTCAAAACTAGATTCACCAGTTCCGATTTGGTGGAGTTTTGGTTATCGATTCAAAAAGAATATCCAAATTTAACTTCGAAAGCTTTAAAAAATTTCATTCCGTTTGCCACATCATATATTTATGTGAAGCTGGCTTTTCAGCTGTAATCAAGAACAAATATCGCTCAAAGATCAATGTGGAGCAAAAAATGAAAGTAGCTGTCTCAAGTCCTATTCCTTGCTTTGAAAAACTATGCGGGAATCATCAAGCTCACCCGTCACATTGATTTGACTGAGTAACTATCGTATTTTATTTATTTCTTATGTCTTTTTTGTTCTCTGTTCCAATTCTGAATTCTTATAAATATAAGTTAAACTCAATTTCATATTGTGGATGTTTTAATTTTTGTGCCTATCTACCTAAGGGAACGTACCCATACTACGTGACCAACTTTATGCAATTTTTAACCCCCCCCCCCCCTCGGTGACCAAAAACCTAAGCCCGCCGCCGCTCATTCGTACCAAGCGTGACATTTTGAAGACACCCCCCCCCCCCCCTAAACCTATTTCTTTCGACTATAATATATATAGTCACTATATCTATTCCAAATAGCTTACTAAAGTAGGGCGCCGTGACAAAATTGTAAACTTGTAAGTGCGCCGATGGCTGAAAAAGATTGGGAACCCCTGGACTATGGCATTCCCAATTGGGACATGTTGTGAGGCTGAAGGAAGTGGGGAGAGGAAGGAGAAGGGGAGGAGGAAGGTGGGGAAGTACCTGGCTCATGAAGCCATTTCAGGCAACGTTTTAATTTTGAATGGTGGTCTTACACCAGGGAGATACTGAGAGTATCTTCCACTCTGGAACGTACCGCAACTATATATTATTATTTTTAAATAATTAATAGTGAAATACCACAAATTAATCAAATAAAATGTATTTGCGCATGCCAGGTTCGAACCCGCGACCTTCGGATTGTGAATCTAAAGAAATTTATTCATAAAAAATTACTGTTTCACAGCTTTTCTTTTCTTTTTCTCGTTTCTTCATCAGTCTTCTGGTGTTCTGGCCTAAGGAACTGGAGAATGACATCGGGAGTGGAGGTAATAAAATCATAGATGCAGCTCTCCAGGGATTGATTGGTGACGGTTGTGAGTTTTCTGAATTTCGACATTTGAATAACCTCTTCTAATGCCACTAGCTGCAGCATTCCAAATTTATTCGGATTTATAACATATTTCCCTTAAAAAAATTATATGTTATTTAATATAAATTTGCTGAGCCGAAACAGTAATTATGTGAAATTCCCTCGATTGGAAAAAAATAACAAGGCTTGCGGCGAAAGTTATTAAAAATACATTTTGTTCTGTTATTTTGTTCTGTTACTTGTAGGTGAGAAAAAATTCAGAGTGTATATTTTAATACTACGTTAGACATTTGCCGAGAGATTTGTGCTCTATTTTAAACGTAACTTTTTTAAATGTGCCCTTAATTATAATCGTTTTCTATCATTCGTATTTACGTATCTCCTTTCAAACCTAAAAAAATATCTTCTTCTTTTTGAACGCTTACTACGGAGTCTTAAAAATAAATACAATATAATCTTGCATACCTACTTATAAAAGCAGTCAACAAGCTGCTAGTTATTTACTTAGCTGTTCAAACGTACATACATAATACAATAATTAAGAACAGATTGTATTTATGAGAAGTGCCAACGTTGTTTTTTAATGCCCAATGGAAAATACACGTTTTTTTCGTTAAAATGGCAAACAACATTTTTCGACAAATATACCGAAATGAATAGAGTAAAAACCAGTTAAATATTTTTTCAGACAAACCAAACGAAGTATGTTAGTCAGTATCTACCTACATTCTAGCGTTTGCCTGAAATCTGCATGTTAACATATTCAAACAGAAAAATCTGTTTGAGTTTTCCATAATTAAATAGCAACAGGCCGGTAACGGATGTGCAACCGTCCGGAATGGAAAGCCTTGTCATTAGGGTTTTGCTGCACAAAAACGCGAAATGCAATTGCATGTTGAATGCAGTCGTTTCATATAAAGTGGAATGTGGACCATGTGGAAACTGTTTTGCGAACCTACTTGGTTTACATTAATATTGTGCAATGTTTCTTTTTGTGGACATGCACCTTTGTTCACTTGGTGAAAACATTTTATTTTGAAGATAGTTATTGTTGTTGTATTTTATACGTTCAAAGTGAAAAAGTACCTACCTAAAGCAAATATGTTTTTAAAAAAATGAATTAAGAAAATATTTGCGAAACTCAGTTGAAAATCTGAAACAGAAAAATCAGAAAAAGTTACGGTCATATCTGGGACTCTAACGCATATTTTTATTGGCTGCTATCTTTATGTTTGATTGCAAGATTCGACCAGAAATAAATTTTATCTAGATAGTGTCTAGGATAAATTTATCCATTTGTATTTAATACGCGACATCTATTGACTTTTATGCAAGTTGTGATGAATTGCACTAATCAACAGTGAAAGTAAAAAAAGATCGTAACTTCCACTTTATGAATGATTTAAATAAATATCAATTACGTACAAAACGGACACATTTACGACATCTATCGGATCATAGTTGATTGAGTTCATATTGACAGTAGAGATCTATAATAATCCTAATTGTAATGAGTGTTGATAAATAAAACACAGAGGTTGTTAAAATCGTCACGGCGCAAGGAGTTCTCCCTTTTTAGGCCGGAAAATCAACACATGAAATTTCGACAGCCAATTAGATTGGGACAAAGGCTATAAAAAATTATACAAGCCAATCAGTAAACGGGAAGGCTTATACCAAATAAGAAGAAAGGATTAGACTTTGACCCGAGTGATTAGTCAGGTAATTAATGGTTTTTTCGTTCCCACAGAGATCGAGGGTGAATGCACTGAGATGTAAATATCGAACTATTCAAGGACCTTAGTACAACGAACCCAAGAAATGTTATGAATAACAGGTGCATTTATGGGATCGTTAACCATAGATCTCGAATTGAATTAGAAGCTTTGAGTTGTAAAAGAATACACGTGAACAACGATGGAAAATTTTATAAATGAAATATTGAATAGAAGGTGAGAAAAATTTAAAGGAAGCTAATAGGTGGATTTTCATCTATAGTACGATTGCTTGTGACCACCGAGGATGACAAATTCTAAAAAAAACGTGCTAAAGGGAAATGAAAATGTTGAAAACAATGGAAAATTATTGTTATCAATTCCAGATAAAGCGGAGATATTAGAAAAACGATTTGAAAAGAAAATTTCATTAAAAAATGGGCGTTTATGAATAGTGCAGCGACTGAAGAGGGGACGATTCAGAGGTTTTAGTGTAGTTACCATGATTTGAGGGGGATAGAGTAGTATACCTAGGGGAGAGTGATAATACTGGACATGTTACGGGTGATTTAATTCAGAAAAGGGAATCATTTTACGTAATTGTGATGGCGGGTGAAACATACAGTTGAACAAGACTACTGATGAGATAGACACGAAAAAATAGTTGTCGATCTCACATGTGTATTTTTTTTATAAACAATGAAAATTTGAACATGTTTTTTTTAGATAAGAGCTATTAGCCATTAAAAAGACCTTACGTAGTATTTAGATTAAGAAAAATCAATAAAATTTTATGACCCTTAGATAAAATCAAAATTATTACCAGGTATGTAAAAATTGTAAAGTAAACAGATGTCAAACGTGTATAGTTTATGTGATTCTGCGTAGGAAAGGGACGCATTTTGGGTAGAGTCTGGACGAAACAATTAACTTGACAGATATTAAAGGGTCAAATTGGGAATATCTCATATAAAAATATGAAAAATGATATATTAATTAATAACAGATAGAAAATGAAATTTTCCAAGAGGCAGCAAACATCGAGAACAATAGGGTGTAAGGTAAAAAAGGGTAAACAACGGAAAATAGGGATGATCCAAGTGAGGAAAACCGATACAATTCCAAGTTATTCATATAATTAATAAATACGGCTTGGAATATAATTATTTATAGGGATATGGAAAATAACATAAGAATAAAGAAGGAAATTCATAGAAAGAGCCTCGTTAATAAAAGAAAATTCAAGAAAAAAAGAAAAATTCAAATCTACGATGTAAATAGAGAAAATACAGTTTTAAATTAAAAAGTTCATGTAGGTGACAGAAAAATGAAGGGGAATTTAGTATAATTGAAATTGGAAAAGCATAGTAAAGATTTCGACATCAATTTAATCATGATTTGCAAGAGATGTGAAAAATTGAGATCTACATATAGTTTATTGGGGGGCGGACCTTTTACGAATTGAGAAAAAAAGAACACAAAAATCATGATATTCAAACTATATTTGTATGAACAGGAGAACAAAGAAAGTTAAAGCAATCTAACAGGAACTTACTGATTCGGACCCTATAGGTATGAAGATACGAGACAAAAACTAGTTGCCTCCCAGCGCAAGACGAGTAAAATGATACAAAAGATCTTATGTACGAACAAGGCATAATAATGAGGAAATTTCAAAACATAACGAGTTGATAGAAGTTAGAATGACTTATCAAAGGAAATTCAGATACACTCTTTTGGACCTGAAAGGAGGTATTTAAAACCATGCAGACGTTATTTTGAGGAAGTCAGCCGTCGGATTGAAAAAGTTGAAGGTTCGTGTGACGTGACGAAACGTTTGGTAATTTAATTGTGAAAAAGTTCTAAGTGTTTAAAATTTTAAGACTTAGAAAAAAAATTCATGTTCAAGTCAGAACAAGTCCAGTGACTTAGAAAAAATTGCAATTAAAATCAGTGACTTAGTAAAAATTCATGTTCAAATCTGAACAAGTCCAGTGACTTAGAAAAATTAGCAATTAAAATCAGTGAAAATAAAAATAAAGTTTACGTTTTAATTATTTGTGAAAAGTTTAAAAGTGGTTGTGATTAACACATGTGTTGAGTGAAAACTTCGGGTTTTATAATCAATAAATATTGTGTTTGAGCGGAAAAGTTTTAACAAAAATCTGTTAGTTAAATTAGGTGTTTAGAAAAATAGTGCGGTTGAAATAAATCTCCTCGTAAAATTATAAAATTTAGAATAAATAAAGTGATTAATCATAATTTATCGTGCGATAATAAAAGTATTGTTTATTAGCAAAATTTAAAAAAACAGTTGTTAATAATAATTATCTGTATAATTAAAAGTAAGATTAATATCAGAATAATTCGGATAAATAATTACGATTGGACGACACATGTCTATCACAAAGTACTAATCTATTATTAGATAAATAATAATAATAATTTATTAATTCAAAAATTTTATAAAAAGATTAAAGTAAAAAAAAAATAATAAATAATAATATTTTACTACTAAATAAAATTCGGTGGATTAATCAATGAATTTAACAACAATTTACCATTTCGAAATTAATTGTAAAGTAACAATTTTTTAAAGTTTAAATAAGCCGTTTCCCCGCAGGGGTAGGCAGAGAGGACGGACCGCCAAACAACTCGGTCTTGGCACACACTCTTTGCCTCACTCACATTCATACATCGTCTCATACAAATACAAATAAGAATACAAATATAAATATCTCTAGACTAATGTGTCTGCAGTAATCACAAATGCATTATAACATAAGCAAACTCATAAAAAACATTGCAAGTATTATTTATACATAACTTGAAAACTTAAATACATAATAATAACAAGTATACAATATTTATAACGAAGTATTTACTGAAAAGTAATAAAACAACAAATTTTTCGTTTTTTTTTTTTTTAAGTGCACAAATTGTGGAGATATTTTTTGAAAGATGTTATACTATTTACAAAAATATCTATGAAACTGTGTATTTTAACAAGATCGTTGTATGATCGAGACATTCTAGACATAGGATTAAAATATCCAGTATTATTCGTAAAAATTTCGGTCCAAAATATGTTAAGGGTTCTTGTAGATTTGGGCCTGGCGTATAACTTGATTTGGTTGACTAAGTTATTGTCTACACGATTATTCACAATTTTATAAAGCATTAAGAGATCATTTATGTTACGTCTTTTAACTAGACTCTCTAATTTGAAATGTTTAAGTCTTTGTTCGTACCCGTCTAGAAGATGATATACACCTGATCGGTAAGACAAAATCCGTGTAAATTTTCTTTGGACTGATTCGAGTCTAGATAAATATAATGATTGACCCTTACTCAAGAACACTTCGGATTAAGGAATTGAATAGAACTATTAGGCTATTAGAATTCTTAAACAGTTTGGTTGATCTTACAATAAAACCAATTAATTTATTTGATTTACTCACAATGTATTCAATATGTTGGTTGAAAGTTGGTGTTGTCAAATATAATTCCTGAATCTTTTATTGATACAACTGTTTCCAGATTGTGACCACATATGCTATATGAATAAAGAATTTTTTTGGTGTTCTTGATGAAGTTTGAATATAACTTTGCACTTAGCTATATTCAGTTCCATTTCATTGTCAACACACCAGGTAGATATTGTGTTAAGGTCTTCTTGTAAGAGTTCACAATCTTTCATAGATTTAATTGCTTTATATAATTTGAGGTCATCAGCATATAGAGAAAAATTACAGCGGAGTTTATATGTAATTTTTAATCCTTACCCTTACTTTTCTTAATCTTTATCAACGACCGTTGATAAAGATTAAGAAAAGTAAGGGTCCAAGGTGAGATCCTTGTGGTACGCCCGACGTAACTAATATTGGGGAAGAGTTAAATCCGTTAACAGTAACTAATTGACTTCTATGTGATAAATATGATTCTAACCAAGGAAGCAGGTTTCCGCGAATGCCGATTTTATCGAGTTTTTTCATTAAGATAGTGTGACTAACTTTGTCAAAGGCCTTACTGAAGTCGATGTACACGGCATCTACTTGTGTTTTATTATTCATTGATTTACACAGAAAGTCCATATACACAAGTAAATTAGTATTTGTGGATCTTTTAGCTACAGTGCCATGATGGAAAGGACTAAGTATAAGTGTAACATGGTTAAAATGGTTTTATATAGAATGGACTCGAATATTTTGCCAAAACAAGATAAAAGGCTGATAGGACGGTAGTTAGTTACATCATTTTTGCTGCCAGATTTGTGGATCGGAATTACGTGGGCAACCTTCCACAGATCCGGAAATACCCCATCGCTCAGACTTTTGATGAATATTTTGTGTAATGGTGTTGCAAGCTGATCTGCACAGTTTCGAATAAATAATGGAGGAATTCCATCTGGGCCGAAACCCTTGTTGATATCAACAGTGTTTAATTTCGCTTTGACCTCGTCTAACGTTATTTTGATATGCGACAGTGAATGATTATAGAGTGGGGATGAAAGTTTAGAGTCACTTTTAGAATTGGATGGTGAGTTAAAAACAGAAGAGAAGTAAGTATATAACAGTTCACATGTATCTTCTCCATTTGTTGCTGATTTGTCATGGAGATGCATGATTTTGGGGAGAGAATTAGAAATTCTTTTCGAATTAATGAGGGTTGAAAGATTTTTGATGCTGTTAGGGAGAGAATTTTCTATTGAATCTACATAGGCTTTAAGGCATGTACGTATGGATACTTTTACTCTAGCTCTCAAAATAGAAAAATTGTCATAGTCACATTGATTTTTGTATTTTTTCCATTTCTTTCATAATATAATAATTTATACATAATACTGCTTGAAAAAAAAAGAAATATACAATGTTAAACTAAAAATAAAAATCAAAAATTTAAATTAAATAAAATTAGCAAACTAAAATAAATAATTAAATGAAAATCGGCGTATATTATGTTTTATGTGTTTGTGAGTATTACGTGTTTTATATTGGTTTTGTGTGTTGCGTGTATATGTTTTATTATTTTATGTTATAAAATTTTGGTAAAATGGTCTTTTTTGTTCTTTAATCTTTTTTTTTAATTTTGTGTCTGAAATTATTTTTGTTTTCCTCAATTTTTGTTTCAAGTGAAAGACTGTTGAATGCTTTTATAGCATGGTATTTATAGTGTCTTTGTCCAAAGGTAGTGTGTACCGTCGGAGTTTTTATGTTTTCTTGGTACGCTTGTCCAACCGGTCTATTAGTGATATTTAGTGTTTGTTGGAGTGTGTTTTTTTGGTCAAAAATGTAGTTAAGTAGTGTTTTAATATATAATTGGCGTATATCTAGTACGTCACAACTTTTATTATTTGATCTGTATCGGTTAGTCTATGTTTTTTAAGTATTACCTTTAAGATCGTTTTCTGTGCGATTTCTATTTGACCGATAGCTGCGTTTGTTGCTCCTCCCCAAGCAATTAATCCATATTCTATTATTGATTGACAAAGTGCAAAATATATTGTTTTCATTTGTTTTATTTTATATATTTTTCTTATGTTTATGAAAATGTGTATTGTTCTGAGGAGTTTATTTGTGATTTGTTTAATATGATGGGTCCATCTAAGGTTATGGTCAATTACGATTCCTAGATAATTAATTTGTTCCGTTTTTTCTAGAGGAGGGCAATCGCAGATGTTTGTGTTTATGCATTCGTGTATTTTTATGGTATTTGTATCGTTTTTTGGCTGTCCCGTGTTAGTTATACTATACATTGAGAATTTTGTTTTCGATATGTTTAGTGTAAGTGTGTTAGAGTCCAGCCATGTTTTCACTTGCGTGATTCCTAGATTCGCTATGTTATATACATTATTCCAATCCTTAGATTTAAAGAGTAAAACTGTGTCGTCTGCATAACCAATTATTTCACCGTCTATTTCCATGCTGCAAAGTTCATTTATATAAATGGTGAAAAGAATGGGCCCTAGTATGCTTCCTTGTGGAGCTCCGTGTGTAATCGGCAGTGGTTTGCAAGTATGGTTATTAATTTTGACTTGTTGTGTTCTGTCGCTCATATAACTTTTCAATAGTTGGAGTTCTTTATCTTTGATACCCATATTTTCAAATTTTTTAAAAAGTGTTTTGTGGCAGATTGAATCAAACGCTTTAGCTAAATCTAGATATATCGCTATGCATTTATACCCTTGATCTATGTTTCTGTGTATATAATCTATTGTACTCGCCAAAGCTTCTTTTGTGCTTCTTTTTTCTCTAAATCCATATTGTTTATCCGAGATTAATTTTTTTTCTTACAGGTATTTTACAATTTGGTTTTTTAATACTCTTTCGTAAATCTTTGATAGTGAGTTTGACAATGTGATTGGTCTATAGTTAGTTATTTCCATTTTGTCTCCGGATTTATAAATAGGTATCACCAGTCCTTTTTTAAGAGTGCTAGGAAAGTAGGCGTGTGTTATGCTAAGGTTGATTAAGTGTGTTATAGGTTTTAATATTTCATTTTTTATTATTTTAATGCAATCCGTTGTTATCTCATCTAATTCAGGAGCAATCCGGTTTTTTAATGTGTTTATTATTTTGTTAATTTCGTTTTCCGAAGTTGTTTTTATTAAATAAATCTGTGTTGTGTCGATTGAGTATTGATGTTTGATCTGTTTGTTAGTGTTATTGTGTTTGTGCTATGTTTTTTACGGTTAGCTAAAACTTTCCCTATAGTTGCGAAGAAGTTATTGACATGGTTTGCCATAAATTCTGTATTTGTTTTGGCAGCAATTTTGTTACAATATTTAGATGTTCGATAGTATTTTTCTATTTGTATTTTTGTGTGTATGTAAATTCTTTTAATATTCTCCATATTTCCTTTGGGTTATTGTTTTCTTTAAGTTTTTCTCTGTAGTATAACTCCTTAGCTACTCTAATAATTTTCGTGCAGATGTTTCTATATCTTTTATAGTAATTAAGTTGTTCCATGTCATACGGTGTGTGTTTAATTTGTTTGTGAATCTATTTGGTATATTGTATTCCAGTCTATTTTTTTGTAATTTTTCTTTTAAGACTGTCATACCAGCAAATCATAATTCCGATTCCGACTGTAGCGCTCATACATCAGCGGTCGCGAGCGGACGTTTTTTGAACTAGATTTAGTTCCACTGCAAGCTTGGTATCGCGTATCTACTAGGACTATCTCACGCGGAGCTAGGGCTGGCTACAGTATGGGTCAGGTGAAGATGAATTCTCGTTTCCAGAATTTTAATTAGTAGTAGGTAGTTATTTGTAATTTGTACATCGATGTGCATAAACATAAATAGATACAAGTGAAATGCGTAAACACAGTAGGTATAAAGTAGAGACTTACATGAATAAACAATTAGTTTTAATTTTTAAATTTTTTGTTTTTTGTTTTTAATTGTACTTTAACCAACTTTAACCGAGTAATATTCAGTTGGATTGTAATAAATGTCTCATTTTGAAATATTTATTCGTGTGCACTCTTGTGCGGTATTAATATAACAATTATTTACAAAACAAAAAAATCCCACCCCATCCCCACCCCATCCCCATCCCCATCCCCACCCCATCCCCATCCCCATCTCCATCCCCATCCCCATCCCCATCCCCATCCCCATCCCCATCCCCATCCCCATCCCCATCCCCATCCCCATCCCCATCCCCATCCCCATCCCCATCCCCATCCCCATCCCCATCCCCATCCCCATCCCCATCCCCATCCCCATCCCCATCCCCACCCCATCCCCATCCCCATCCCCATCCCCATCCCCATCCCCATCCCCATCCCCATCCCCATCCCCATCCCCATCCCCATCCCCATCCCCATCCCCATCCCCATCCCCATCCCCATCCCCATCCCCATCCCCATCCCCATCCCCATCCCCATCCCCATCCCCATCCCCATCCCCATCCCCATCCCCATCCCCATCCCCATCCCCATCCCCATCCCCATCCCCATCCCCATCCCCATCCCCATCCCCATCCCCATCCCCATCCCCATCCCCATCCCCATCCCCATCCCCATCCCCATCCCCATCCCCATCCCCATCCCCATCCCCATCCCCATCCCCATCCCCATCCCCATCCCCAAACATCCCCATTCCCATCCCCATCCCCATCCCCATCCCCATCCCCATCCCCATCCCCATCCCCATCCCCATCCCCATCCCCATCCCCATCCCCATCCCCAAACATCCCCATTCCCATCCCCATCCCCATCCCCATCCCCATCCCCATCCCCATCCCCATCCCCATCCCCATCCCCATCCCCATCCCCATCCCCATCCCCATCCCCATCCCCATCCCCATCCCCATCCCCATCCCCATCCCCATCCCCATCCCCATACCCATCCCCGTCCCCGTCCCCGTCCCCGTCCCCGTTCCCGTCCCCGTCCCCGTCCCCATCCCCATCCCCATCCCCAAACATCCCCATCCCCAAACAAAAAATCCCACCCCATCCCCACCCCATCCCCATCCCCATCCCCACCCCATCCCCATCCCCATCTCCATCCCCATCCCCATCCCCATCCCCATCCCCATCCCCATCCCCATCCCCATCCCCATCCCCATCCCCATCCCCATCCCCATCCCCATCCCCATCCCCATCCCCATCCCCATCCCCATCCCCATCCCCATCCCCATCCCCATCCCCATCCCCATCCCCATCCCCATCCCCATCCCCATCCCCATCCCCATCCCCATCCCCATCCCCATCCCCATCCCCATCCCCATCCCCATCCCCATCCCCATCCCCATCCCCATCCCCATCCCCATCCCCATCCCCATCCCCATCCCCATCCCCATCCCCATCCCCATCCCCATCCCCATCCCCATCCCCATCCCCATCCCCATCCCCATCCCCATCCCCATCCCCATCCCCATCCCCATCCCCATCCCCATCCCCATCCCCATCCCCATCCCCATCCCCATCCCCATCCCCATCCCCATCCCCATCCCCATCCCCATCCCCATCCCCATCCCCATCCCCATCCCCATCCCCATCCCCATCCCCATCCCCATCCCCATCCCCATCCCCATCCCCATCCCCATCCCCATCCCCATCCCCATCCCCATCCCCATCCCCATCCCCATCCCCATCCCCATCCCCATCCCCATCCCCATCCCCATCCCCATCCCCATCCCCATCCCCATCCCCATCCCCATCCCCATCCCCATCCCCATCCCCATCCCCATCCCCATCCCCTTCCCCATCCCCATCCCCATCCCCATCCCCATCCCCATCCCCATCCCCATCCCCATCCCCATCCCCATCCCCATCCCCATCCCCATCCCCATCCCCATCCCCATCCCCTTCCCCGTCCCCGTCCCCGTCCCCGTCCCCGTCCCCGTCCCCGTCCCCGTCCCCATCATCCGATCCGCATCAGCATCCGCATCCGCATCCGCATCCCTATCTTATCACTTTCCAAGTCAAGCGTGCGTAAAGCCTCGACCGTTCGCCCAGCAATCGATCACCGTTCGCATCGATTACCGTTCGCATGACATTTTTCGTAACAATACCACTTTTCGAAATGCATTCACCAGCTTACCCCCCAGTAGAGCGCGCGTGTTTTACTTCAAAAATATATTAAAAAAAATAAAAAAACGAGTGTGCTTTAGACCACATGACTGAAGTCAAACTTCACTTACTTATGCCGGGTACCCGCTGTATATAATGTTATATTGTGTCGGTGCTTGCATTGTTATGTAGTTTCCCGGGACTTGGGATGGAACTTAAACAGTTTAGTTGACTGCGAGGTTACAGTGGCGTTGCAACGCATGCCAGGTACCCGCTGTATATTATGTTATATGTATACTGCAGCCGCTTGCATTATAATGTAGTTTTCCGGAACTTGGGATGGAACCATTTCAGTTAAGCTGACCCCGAGGTTACAGTGGCCTTGCAACGCATGCCGGTTACCCGCTGAATATTATTTATTTATTTATTTATGAACAAATAGTCCATTAACAATATAACAATAACACGAATAACAAGCGATCCTAAAGGCCCGACCCGCCTAGCAATTGATCACTGTTCGCATCGATTACCGTTCGCATGTCTTTTTTTGTAACCATCACCACTTTTCGTAACAATCACCACTTTTCGTATCGTATTCACCAGTTTACCCCATGTGTCGAGCATGCGTAAAGAAGTTTTACTTTTAAAAAAAATGGGGCAGTTGGGACTCTTGAGCAGTTGGGACTCTTGTCTCTTGTATCGTATAATGAGGGATAAATAAAAACATTTATTTTTAAATACAAAAGTTTTTGCGTAAAAATATTCAATGAAAATGAAATTCGGTCAACCCTGTAGATTTTACGAATATGAAACAAGGAATTGTATTTATTTACAGTTTCGTTTCCAAAATATTATTTTAAACTGTTGTGATTCAGAGCGGCGCGGACACGTCCTCTCTGGCCGCTTTTCGGGCCGTAATAAACCGTGAAATTTGTGTTACGGCGCTATGATAAAAATCGTGAAATGCAAAGCTGTAAATTAATTAATATTAAATACTTCCTAAAATTATTTTTCGGTCAAACTTATTTATGATTTGTCAATAATGTCTTAGCACAATAAGGATGTAAAAAATATGAAATATATTAGTTTGTAAGTGCGCAAATAAATACACAAACTGACTAATTTTCGTCAAGAAACACATGTACGTATATATTTTTTAATGATTTTGTTTTAACTAAAATTAAAATTCTAAAACATGCGTTTGCTAGATAATGTATAGATTTAATTTACTGCATGATTATATGATTTGAAATGGGTGTGGTGTAATACGAAATCTTTTTTGAAAATTTAACAAATCTGCCAACGACCTATGGTACAATCTTATACTAAAAATAAGCATTTTTTCTCAAAATTTAAAACATGCGAATGCTAGATAAAAGAACAATCTTTCGAAATCCATTTATATTTTTTATGGAAAAGAGTCAATACGTCTAAAATCTGATTTAAAAATGACATATTTCTGGTTTTCTCTGGTTATGTCCTCTTAAGTTTGAGTAGTCAATTATTTTTTTGTAAATATTTTATGTTGGTTCGAATTAGTATTTTCGGTGTCTATTGCTATCATATAGTGATATTCATGTAGTGATATTCATGTAGTGATCTGTAATTGTGCTTTCAAGTACTACTGTTTTGGTTTTTAGTTTTGTCTTGATCATTATATGATCTAAACAGCTTTTAGTGTTTTGTGTTACTCGTGTTGGGACATTTATCGTTGGCTCCAGTCCATGCTGTGCTAGTATTGTTAGGTATTCTATGTTTTGTGGGTGTCCGTTTTGTAGTGTTTATGTTAAGGTCTCCTATGATGATTATATTTTTGTATTTGTTGAGGTCATTTAATGTATCGCTAAGTTCTGTTAGGAAGTTTGTAATATTGTTTTTGGATGGAAGTCTGTACATATGTAGCTAGGATACATGTTTCTTTTTCATATGTAATCTGTAAGCAGTTGGAGTCTATGATGTTTATTTCTTGAACGCTTATGTTATTTTTATCACTGATGTACGTAACTATACCATCATTTTGGTTTTTGTGTATATTTCTGTGGTGTGTATTATAGTTTTTGATTGTTTTGGGGAATAGTTGGGAATAGTTTTCATTCAACCAGCATTCTGTCAGCACAATGACATCAAAATTATTGTCAATCTGTTGGAGGTATATTATAAATTCATCAAAATTTTTATTGATCGATCTAATGTTTTGGTGTAATATTTTGATTCTATTTTTTTCTTTTGTGATGTTGGTCCATAGATTAAAATCATTTGTACTTACACAGTAGTGTTGATTGTCCGAGTCTATATAATCAGCCATGTTGGTGTGTATTTGTGTGAGTATGATATGAGGTTATTTTTAGTGTTCAGTAGTTTTTATGTCAGTTTATTAGATATGTCGTTCAAGTGTTTTATTTCTATTACTTTTGAATCCTTAGTTTTTCTTACAAGAATTTTTCCGGATTTTATCCAAACATATTTATAGTCTTTTTCTTGGGCTCTTTTTCTGGTGTTCCAGTGCAGATTTTTATAATATTGCGTTAATGCCGCATTTAAGTAAATATATTGGGCTCCTTCCCTGTTGAATTTTTTTATCGGGTCACTGTGTTTGGCTGCTAACATGGTATCCACTTTTGTTATATCCGCAAAATTAATTGTAATTTCTTTTGATCATTTGGTTTGTGTTTTGTGATTTTGTAGGTATCCTCTGGGGTCATCGTAACGCCTGCGAGTTCAGCGATCCGCGCAACAGCATGAGCTAGGGATATGTTGTCCTGTAATTTTATACCGCTTATTTCTATACTTAATAATAATTAATATTAATAATAATTAATATTTAACAAGTTTAAGTATTTCCCCAATAAATGCAGACATAATTTGTCTCGACGCCACCTAGCGAGGGATTTAACACTAACAATGTCTTCCTTGCAAAAATAAAGTTGGTTGTTTTCAGGTGGAAAAAATATAACAAGCAGTAATTGTTGAATGAAACACTAGTATATATTGAATTATTTGGCGGGTATTTGATAAGCCGCCATAGCTCAGTGGTCAGAGCATTCGACCGGCAATCGGAAGGACACGGGTTCAAGTCCCGTTGGCGGCAAGTATCTTTTCTCGGAAGATTTTTCAATGTAAATGAGTGTTTCAGGCTGACAATTATTGCTTGTAATAATTGTTACCCTTTGTGCTATGCATAAAAATCTTGTCTAAACGTTAGTTTATAAATTAAAAAATAATAATTAATATTTAACAAGTTTAAGTATTTCCCCAATAAATGCAGACATAATTTGTCTCGACGCCACCTAGCGAGGGATTTAACACTAACAATGTCTTCCTTGCAAAAATAAAGTTGGTTGTTTTCAGGTGGAAAAAATATAACAAGCAGTAATTGTTGAATGAAACACTAGTATATATTGAATTATTTGGCGGGTATTTGATAAGCCGCCATAGCTCAGTGGTCAGAGCATTCGACCGGCAATCGGAAGGACACGGGTTCAAGTCCCGTTGGCGGCAAGTATCTTTTCTCGGAAGATTTTTCAATGTAAATGAGTGTTTCAGGCTGACAATTATTGCTTGTAATAATTGTTACCCTTTGTGCTATGCATAAAAATCTTGTCTAAACGTTAGTTTATAAATTAAAAAATAATAATTAATATTTAACAAGTTTAAGTATTTCCCCAATAAATGCAGACATAATTTGTCTCGACGCCACCTAGCGAGGGATTTAACACTAACAATGTCTTCCTTGCAAAAATAAAGTTGGTTGTTTTCAGGTGGAAAAAATATAACAAGCAGTAATTGTTGAATGAAACACTAGTATATATTGAATTATTTGGCGGGTATTTGATAAGCCGCCATAGCTCAGTAATCAGAGCATTCGACCGGCAATCGGAAGGACACGGGTTCAAGTCCCGTTGGCGGCAAGTATCTTTTCTCGGAAGATTTTTCAATGTAAATGAGTGTTTCAGGCTTGTAATAAAAGAAAATATAATATGGCTGAAAAAAGAAGAACATTACAAAGTCTAGGACGAATATTTATTTTTATTTATCCTGGGTTCGAGTCCCAGATGTGACCGTATCTTTTTCTGATTTTTCCGTTTCAGATTTTCGATTGAGTTTCGCTGTCTTCATTAATTAAATATTACAATTTGAGGTTTTACACATTGAGTTAAAAATAAATATAAATATTCATTCTAGACTTGCTAAGTTTGGCATAATGATGAACAGATAACAAGAAAACCTACATAAACCTTAAAAACAACGCAGGTATATATAATCTACATTATTATTTGGATAATAAAACAAATAACGAAAATACATTATTATTTGTTTATATGAAACGAGTTTTTTCTTCCTTACGTCGCGCGTCGTCGGTTATAAAATCGTTAAAGGGTGAATTCTGCTATTTTTATATTGGAATGGAAATGTCATTTCCATCACGTGTTATTCTCCGAGTTATGGAGCTTTGAAATACTACCATAATGGTTTTAAAATAATAATAATTATAAAAACGTTATAACATCAACAGAGTTTTTACAATATTACATATTTTGTCCTTTTTTCATTGATTATATTGATGAAAAGGGCACAGCTCAGCTACAATTCAGAATTTCTCCTAGAATGAAGCTGGTTTTCAGCAGTTATGTTTTATGTTCGCATTGCGGATCTCCAACAGAATGTTTTATTATCGTTAGCTTTATTACTACCCGAGTTCATAGAGGAACTTATTTGTTACTCACTTGCAACTAACTACTTTTTTTTCTTACTGAACAATTATTAAAAAATATTAAACAAACACATTACTGTGCCTTCTCTTTAATCAATAGCCGTGTAGAAGAAAGTAATAATAATAATAAAATTATTTAAAGTACCACAAATTTAAATGCAAAAAAAAGTTAAAGGAAACAAGGATATAAATCTTAGGGATGATATTTTTGGTATATAGTGATCACATAATATAGAAAAAAGGAATTTGGAAGGAGTATGAAATAGGGAGGAATAAATTTTGAAGGTATTCAAGAATGTTAAGAGCTACGCAGAAAATGCGAAACCTAGAGAATTTATAAATACAGTGGAGTCAGCGAAATATTTCTAGTCGAGAAAGACTAGAAGAATTTGTTATTTATATTCAGTTCATATATAATAATAATAATAATCTTATATCATTGATATAGCTATTCCAAATAACTGTAATATTCAAAAATCTGTATCTGAAAAAATAAGAAAATATATACATTTAGGAAATGAGATTATAAGAATTTGGCATTCTCAGACTATAAAAATATTAACATTTGTTATTTCGGCTACTGGCATTATACCTAGGCCTCTCATTCAAAATTTAGGCATATTAGATTTGTCAAAGAAATTATATATAAAAATGCAAAAATCAGTTATTTTAAATACAAAATATAGGATTACAAAAGATTTTTTAAATATTTATATTGAGGGATCAGTAGGATTTATAGGTTCAATTAGGAATTCCACAGAGCCGAACCCTCTAACGCTCATAGTGGTGCTTTTGTAGATGTTTTTTATTGGGCGCTTCAAAGGTTTTAAAAGCCTTTATAATTTTTTTTTTCAGAATTTCATTCGAACAAAAATGTACTTACACGCTACACGCGTTACTCGTACGTAATAATATGTACATTTACATTGATTTTTACTCGACTACTCTGAAATATTTCGTGCTCCAGAAATCATAAACAACAATATTAAGTCCTTTGTGAAAAATTCAAAGGTTCGTGAGATTTCCTGCTGCCTCGGGGAAGTTACGGCTTCGGAAAATCCGGAATGAGGCTTGGTTTACTGACGATATAAAGGCGTATTGTTAAGGGAATCATTGAAGTGCGAAAATTCGTGAGCCCAATAAAAGTAAAGAACAGAAGTTTGGGGCCCTTAGCGAACGAAAGTTTCCCTTTTATCCTCGAAAAGGAAGTGCGTTACAGGCCCTTTTCCCAACCATTTGCGGGCTGAACCCTCGCTGAAATTCCTCGGATATTTCACTGATAACCATTTCGTATTCCATACATCTAAAATGATAAAGCTAATCATAATAAAACGTGAATATTCAAAGAATAAGACTCGAATACATAAATCAATAAGTTTTTTATGTGAAACATCTTTTGGCCCTCCTAGGGGGGAGGGGGCGGGGGTGAAACCGACTCTTGCATGCAAGACGGGACGACTCTCTTTTAGGGAACTACGCGTGAGGCCAACCTCGTGGGCTCTTTCCACCCGGCTGCCAAAACCTTGTGCGGTATTCTTGCTTCTATTCTCACTAAAAATTGTAAGGGATTTACTCTAAATGGTTATGAATCTTTAATTTGTAATATTATTTCTTTATGTATATTTCTAATATTTAAGAATAGTTTGATTTTTCACAAATATAAATACTTGTGTAACACCCATTTATATATATGTGACCAGCAATGGGACGGAATTAGCAACCTAGCAGAAATAGTAGAAGAGGAGGGGTTTCCGGTTGCGATGGGGAGGATGATTCGGTTGATGGAGGGAGAGAGAAACGGAACTGAACCGCTAGTTATGTCAAATTGTGTTGAAATCATCAATAAACCGTAATAATACAACTTACAGACTATTATTTGACATTTTCCTGCACACAAAGTTATTTAATATTACATATCAGAAGTGGGATGGAATCAATGTGCCGCGGAAACAGTGATTTTAACATCGCGTCTTGGTCCGCCGTTGACAATACAAAAATGAATAAAGTGGTCCGATTCAAATCTGTAAATGTGACGACCACGTGTCGATTGGGTGTATTCTCCCGTGAACTTCTGGACAATGATAGTAATGGACATAGTTTGTACAACTCGGTTATCGCATATTTATCTCAGTTTTCGCGTACGGGAATATCAAAATGACAAATACTCGATACGGCCAGATCAATGACAGGCGCAACAGGCTTTGAATAGTGTTAGTTTTAAATAAATACACTGTTCTCCAAGAAATATTGAGTAAAATCAGTGATTGAGTGACGTTTTGCACCGTAAAGAAATACGTAACTTGGAAAGCAACAAAAATACAGACGCTCGCCGGTCAGCTGTTCGCCGGCGCGGCGACCATCAGTGCTGCCAGACATGAGAATACACAAAGTGGTGGTTAGGTACCTATCCATTTGCAAAGTGTACCTTTCAAAATAATTCATACAAACTGAATCGCCTTTGGATTTCGAGAAAAGTAAATAGTCTGGACGATTTAAAATTAAGAATCACCTTCAAAATGATCGAAAAAAATATCATAATGACCAAATCATAATTAACAGTGCCAAGTTAATACTGACTGAGTGTGCTGACATCCGAGGAAATGTTGCTGGCGTCCCATGGGCATTCAGACACACAATTGAGAGACTTTAGATAAACAGACACGTCTACATAGCCAACACCTAAGGATATCAATTCGGAGAATCAGCTTATTTCTCATTGCCGTATCTGAATGGGTTCTTCGACAAATTTCTCGCGGTCTTGGAGAGTTACCACTCTCCAGTGATGTTTCAAGGTGTTCATCTGAAAAAAAAACGAGACCACTTGGCTCGGGATTGCCGCCTCAGACAGCAGTCGTTGGAGAAATGCTCTTGATCTTAAAGCGTTATTAAATTATAAATGTTCTACTTAACGACGAGGGAAATTTGGATTAGAAAAATACAAAACAGTGTGTATTGCAAGTGCCAACGAAATTCTAGGAGAATATCATGAACACATAATGAAACAAATGACAATACTCAAATTAGAGCTATGAGCATTATGAGGAAGAAAAATTGAAAACCTGCAGCACAAGTACACATGAGACAAGGAAAAGCAATGAAATCAGACTCTTTTTCAAAAAAAAAAAACAGAGTCAAAAGTCGTTGATGTGCGGAGCAATGATGTTTGGCGAATTACCAAAGGTAAAAGCAATGTAATTCCAAAGACACCGCGATGAATAACTGAGGAGTTCGCGGAGAAGTCCACTGTGCTTGGAGTAAAGCAAGCACCGAGATGACTGAAAAATACTCGTAATAAAGCACCAGGAACAGAAGTGATAACAAATGAACTGATCGAAACCGGTGTCCAACGCATAATCACAGACTATTTAACGAAAACTGGCCAAATCAAATACTGCCCGAGGAATTGAAAATAGAAATTATTGTCACCTTCATAAAACGGGAGACAAGACCAAGTGCGAGAACTATAGAGGAATAACAATTCACAACATCACATACGAAGTCTTTTCCTATTTACTCTACAGCAGGCTATTGATATATGATGAAGATATCAGGTAAATATTGATGCGGCTTCAGATGCCAAAAGATCCAACATTAATCACACTAATTTCACAAGGGTATATGAATATAATATGACTCTACCACCTGTTCATAGACTTCAAACTGCACTAACTAAAAATAAAAATGAGTAAATCCTTAAATAAGGAGACTTGAGGCATTCAAGATGTAGATCTACAGAAGAATATTCAAAATAAGCTGGATGGACTGAGTTACGAATGAAATTGTTATGGTTCGGATGAATAAAGAAAAATAAGTTATTAAAACAATAAAAATCCGAAAACTTCATTATATACATGTGATGAAACATCCAGAAAAATACGAGATCTTGCATCTCATAATGCAGGGAAAGATTGGCGGTAGACGGGGCCCTGGAAGAAGGAGAACATCATGGCTGAAAAACTTGAGACAGTGGTTTGGCCAGTCTAATGTAGAGCTGTTCCGGACGTAAAGTCCACATAGCCAACATGATAGCCAATGTCAGTTAAACGGACAAGGCAACAGAGGAAGACGAACCCCTTAAAACTAGTCTGACTAAATCTAATACAATCATAAATGTATAAAGCCGGTTATCGTACAACATCGAAATCAAGTCTACGGTGATTCTTAATCTGGTGGTGAGACCAAAACACGTAAAGTAAATTTAATGGGCTGCATAAACTAAAATACATCAGAGATAATGTGAGATTATATGTCAATCACATAGTAATTACCAGCAGATCCAAATAGATCATAATCCAGCGTAGTCCACCTCAAAACCCGAAGCTGAACAATTGAGACCGAAAATTAAAACATTGAAACTAAGTACGTAAATGATAAGCACGTATGAGTAAGAGACAATCCGGGATTTGTTGGCCAGCAGGTATATGAAATTAAAAAATTTACCTATCTGAGCACTAACTTAAATACACTGAAAAGGACTAATGAGAAGCTAAATATCCATTTACTTGCTGATAGCTCATGCGATGCTAATATAAGGGGACTAGTGGAGTTGAAAATATGTTACAAAAGGAATAAGTGCTCGTTTATAAAACGTAAAACAGACCAATTTTCTTACCTAAGATTGTGAGGCATAGTGCCTAGCGCACAATTATGAGACCAAAATAGCAGTCTTGAGAGTAAGATTCTACGACAAATCTTTGGACCTATGCTAGAAAATGGATATTACAGAATAAGGATGAATTATGAACTCGAAACCCAATAGATCATGTGACCTTCGTAGGTCTCAAAGATTGCAATGATCTGAAAGGAAAGGATGCCAGATGGTAGGACGCCAAAATATATTACCAAGAGGTTGCCCCAGTGGAAGTGACCCAGAGGCGAGTAGCGAGGGACCACAGCCGGTGGAGGATATTTGTGGGAGAAGCCAAATCCCAACCTGGAATGTAGCGTCAAAATGACGATGTTGACACCTTAAAAAAAAGGAAGGAAAGCCAGTACAACAAACTTGGAGATTTGATTAGAAAAGTTAACTTTATGAATAAAGGTCTTAAAACAAAACAAAAAAAGAGAATAGAGAATTCAACAAAATTGGGAGACTTCATTAAAAGAGTCAATTTTCTGTATGGTTGTCCTTATAAAGCGCTCTCCTCACGACACTGCATGTAGTGACTGCGGCAGTGACTGCAGAGAGTGTGGGTTTGAGCGAACTAGCGCTGTCTCGTTCTAGCGGCCCTTTATCAAACGAGACAGCACTCTCTGCAGTCACTGCCGCAGTCACTACATGCAGTGTCATGTGTACGCCGCTTAAAGTGACCGATAGATAAAAGATAAAGATATGTCACATTGGTGGCGATTGTATGTCACCTTAACTGAGGTGTCGAGCAATACTATTTTATTATATTATGTCACATTGGTGGCGATTGTATGTCACCTTAACTCAGGTGTCGAGCAATACTATTTTATTATGTCACGTTGGTGGCTATTGTATGTTACCTTAACTCAGGTGTCGAGCAATACTATTTTATTATATTATGTCACGTTGGTGGCGATTGTATGTCACCTAAACTCAGGTGTTGAGCAATACTATTTTATTATATTATATCACGTTGGTGGCGATTGTATGTCAACTTAACTAAGGTCTCAAGCAATATTTTGTCACGTTGGTGGCGATTGTATGTCACCTTAACTCAGGTGTCGAGCAATACTATTTTATTATATAATGTCACGTTGGTGGCGATTGTATGTCACCTAAACTCAGATGTCGAGCAATATTATGTCACGTTGGTGGCGATTGTATGTCACGTTAACTCAGGTGTCGAGCAATGCTATTTTATTATATTATGTCACGTTGATGGCGATTGTATGTCACCTAAACTCGGGTGTCGAGCAATATTATGTCACGTTTGTGGCGATTGTATGTCACCTTAACTCAGGTGTCAAGCAATATTATGTCACGTTGGTGGCGATTTTATGTCACCTTAATTATGATGTCGAGAAATATTATTTGATGTTATTATGTCACATTGGTGGCGATAGTATGTCACGTTGGTGGCGAGTAATGTCACATTAGTGGCAAATGGTATTATTTTGTATGCTTCTAGAATTATTATGGCATAGAGATAGAGCCGTGAGAACACGACTACTAATCAGGGTGGACGAGTGTAACACCCATTTATATATATGTGACCAGCAATGGGACGGAATTAGCAGCCTAGCATAAATAGAAGACGAGGAGGGGTTTCCGGTTGCGATGGGGAGGATGATTCGGTTGATGGAGGGAGGGAGAAACGGAACTGAACCGCTAGTTATGTCTAATTGTGTTGAAATCATCAATAAACCGTGATAATACAAATTACAGACTATTATTTGACATTTTCCTGCACACAAAGTTATTTAATGTTACACTTGTTTACTTTCATTTTCGCTTCCTTCAATAAAAATCATTTTCGATGTTTCACATCTGCTAGGCGTCCCGTGACTGCTATTATTTTTCTGATCAATGATTGGTACTTGAATTTGCTGTTACCTTATATTATTTTATTACAGTTTAAGTTTTTTAGATCCAATGCGAGTAGGTACAGTGTACAGTGCTTACAGTGCAATACTAATTTCGGATGTGTCATTTACAAAATTTGAACTGATTGCGTGGAAAATTCAGACATGCGTTGAAGTAGGAACTTACCTGTATTATATTTTTAAAGTCTTTTTCAAAATTGGAATTACAGTATTATGATTTTTCACTAATCATCATCGTAATCATTTCACGTTCCTAATAGAGTCACATGAACTAAAAATATCTTTCACTGCAAAATTGTTGCAGCGAAAGATATTTTTAGTTCATGTGGCTCTACATAATTGATGTATGGTCAATACCAATTAATTTTTGAACTTCCTTATCCCGTGCATACACAGCTTGGAAACTACGAGTATGTAACCAATATGCACAAGTAGCAGATATTTTCTATAACATCGAAATTTCAAATGTTTTTTTTTTAAACTTTCATTAGTTTACATTTTGTTTCCAAAACAGTACATTTTAGTTCATTTAAATCATATGTTTACACCTTGTAATTGTTATTTTATCTTTTTATTTTTTTTTATTTCATTATTTTTTTATTAGTTACAGATATTTGTTTTTTTTGCTACCACACTAGGCTCATGCCCGTGTTATGGTAGTCATAAAATCCATTTTTATATAAAAAAGTCTTTTTTAATATTTATAGATATTTTTACAGTAAATATAAAAATAATAATCATTAGAATTCGCTAACGGACGTTTGGGGTAAATAAGAAAAAATGGGTGTCTAAAAATAAGAAAACATTCGATTGTCCCCAGTGCTTGAAGCTCCACCTAACAACTTTTGTCGACCAGTGGAAGCAGTGTGAAAATTACAATATCAAATTACATTACAAAAGCACAAAAGACAAATCATTAAAATGCGTTGGTATTTTTGTTGATCTCCAAAAAGCTTTCGACAGCATATCTAATGTCAAATTAATACAAAAATTAAAGGTTGTGGGTTTTAATGACAGAGCACTAAATTGGCTAAAAATTTATCATCACAGAAGAACACAAATTGTAAAAATCAATCACGCATCAAGTCTACCACCCACAAGTGATTTTGGGATACCGCAAGGTACTGTTTTGGGTCCATTACTTTTTATCATGTACGTAAAGGATATTTTTAAACAAAACCTCAGTAGAACCATTATATCTTACACGGACGACACGATTATCATAATTAAGGGTAGTGACTGGAAAATTGTAAATGAAAATGCAAATAATGACATCCAAATCCTAAAAACCTGGTTTGATACAAACCTTCTTCGATACAAATCATGCAAAAAAACAGTTTATATTCCTTTCTCAATAAATAAATTCAAAACTTATCCCAACATTAATATAATTGTACACAACAAAAAATGTAACAAAGATGTCTGTAATAATTCATGTTCCTCGGTGAGTAAATTGTAGACCAACATATGAAATGGAACAGACACATATGTGAACTTGTGTAGCCCATTTGTAAATGTATCTATATATTCATTATATTAATAAATATTCTCAAATTAAACAATCTTAAAAAAGTCTATTACGCACTAGTCCAATCACTAATTCAGTATGGAATCATTAGATGGGGAGGTGCATATGAAAAAATTGTAAGTCCTGTAAAAGTGGTACAAAAGCTAATTTTAAAAAAAAACAATCAACATTCCCTTCAGCATCATCGTTCAAAATTTTCGAAGTACCAAAAATTGAAGACCTCTATAAAAAAGATTCAATACTACAAATATTCAAATAAAATGTAATTAAAAAATTTAAACTTAACTCATCATTAAGGCATAAATTTAACATCCAAACTCCTCTATTTTCAACACAACAAATGCACAATAATTATATTTACAAAGGCATAAAATATTTTAATAGTCATCCCGAAGAAATAAAAAATAACAGATTTCTTATCATTCAAGAAAAAGGTCAAATTAATCTTTAAAAAAAATCCACAACCATAACGTCACCAATCAAAATGTTATAACTTCATCTCATGTCATATCAAAAATTAACAACACAGCATAGTTTATATTTATTGTGTACACTAAGTAAAATGTATGTTATAAAAATGAAATAATTGTAAATTAACTCCTACGCCAAGCTCAAGAGCTAGTACTCTTCATTGGCGCAGAAATTCATTAAAACATTGTATTTTCATTAAATAAAAAAAAAAAAAAAAATAAAAATAATAATAATAATAAAATAGAATACTTCTGGACGACATGATTAACTTACACAATCACTGATACCACGAGTAGGACAAGCACCATTTAGGCGTCTAACATGTTTATGACATCCTTCTATTTATATGGAAGAAGTCATTCAAATGAAGCGGATGTGAGAGGACTTCTTTGTAGTTTATTTCCTTGAAGACCACACAACACACAGCTTATAATACAACCACAAACAGTTCTCAGACAATTTAGGCACACTTGAGCTACGTCACACGCAGTCTGTTCCATGACTTGCGTCTCGCGTCCCGTAAAGCGGGATTCTTCTTCCCAGTAAATATTCCATTTGGCTTATCAGTCACGCCCATCCCAAGGTTTTCATTTTAATTTATAACCTGTATAAAGTCATTAGTGTAAGGAGATATGTCCGATTTAGGTAGATATTTGATTGTTACCCTCACGTAAAAGCATCGATATTATTTTATTCATACAATTTAATTACAAAAATGTTTGTACTTTGATACAAAACCAAACTGTATTGGGTAGAAAAGTTATTTTACATTAACATTAGGGAGAATGATTTTATTGTCCTATTGAAATGGTCATAACACTGGCCTCATGGTAAACGTAAAAAAAAAACTAAAATTATACACATAACACTTCCACACGCCAGATATAATGCATTGCCTTCGCTTTATAATCACACATTTGACTGCATGAATAAAATTGTTGCACAGCCCTGTTCATGTGGAACAATTGATTTTATCAAAAATTACTTATATTTGGGTGTAACTATTGACTACTACATGAAATGGGATGTACACAATATTAATTTTTGTAAACGTTTATGGGCTATTTTGGGTAGGATTTATAAAATAAAATATTTCGTGCCTATAAATATATTATTAAAATTAATCTACTGGCTGAATCCACTATCTGACATGGAATTACTTCTTGGGGACATTGTTGTAAAACTAATATAAGTTCCATCCAAATATTACTAACTCATTGTCTGTGGTATGCTTGATAATGAAAGGTGCATGTATATGGGAGGACTTTTAAAAAAATTATTTATTTGGCTTTCACCCATTAAGGGTGATCTTGGCCATTTATTAAAGTAAGTTACATATTTTTAAAATTATTTACATTTCCAGATTTTTTTTTTTTTTGTAAATTAGTTACATTATCAATTTTTTAAAATTGTTTACATTTTCAGATTTTTTTTAAAATTAGGTACATTATCAGTTTTTTTAAATTAGTTACATTTTCATATTTTTTTTAAATTAGTTACATTTTCAGTTTTTTACGAGGAATAGATAAATTATATAAGCAAATAAAGACAATGGGCCAAGACAAATATTCATATGATTATACAAGTTGTACTAACATACAGAGTTGGTATTAGTAGTAATTACAAAATTGTAGAGTAGGAAGATGTACAGGTTCCCAAAAATAGGAACCTATACAACTGTACATACAGAGTAACACACAGAGTTGGCATTAATAGTAATTACAAAATTGAAGAGTAGAAAGATGTACAGGTTCCCAAAAATAGGAACCTGTACATATTCCATACTTCCATTTTCATACAGAGTAACAAACAGAGTAACGCACAGAATTGGTATTAATAGTCATTACAAAATTGTAGAGTAGGAAGATGTACAGATTCCCAAAAATACCCTGTACAACTGTACATAATGACACTGCAAGAAACAAATGTATACGTATGGAAGAGAAAGAAATGTGATTGATGCTTAAATGTTGAGGCCATTTTTGTAAATAAATTTTGCTATCAAATAGTGAATTTCAGGAGAGTTGAGACTAAGAAGGCAGGGTACACTGGTAGAGAATTCAATTTTAAGTTTTAACAATTCAGTTATGAAGTTTGGAAATTGGTTATTGATAGGACACAAAAAATTATGGTCTAAAGTATCCTCTGAACCACAATCACAATTGACTATGTGGAATCTGGCGAGATGGCTAAGACAACAAGTATGACCTAAACGCATTCGAATAATGGAAGAGATGTATTTTTTAGGCATGAATTAAAGAGTACTGGTGACCTTTTAACAGAGATGATGATTTCCATTCAGAGGACCATTGGCGTTGTAACTTATTGTTTAAAATAGGAAAATAGTCTCTAACAGGAATAGGAATACTACTTAATGGACAATGAACAATGGATTCCTTAGCAATAGAATCAGCCTTTTCATTTCCAACAACACCAAGGTGTCGTGGGATCCAGGCCAAGACCACTGACACGTGAGTCAGCGACAAGGAATGCAGGAGGTCTCTGATAGAGCAGGTAAGAGAGTCGCTATTGGAATTGAGAGGGGATGCACTTATTTTTTGTAATGAGCTAAGTGAGTCTGAAAGGATGAGGGCATTTCTAATGTTGAGAGATTTGACGAGACGTAAAGCTAATTTTAACCGTAAACAGCTGTTCAAAAATTCGGCGGGAATTTTTTTTTTAATATTTATTTTTAACATCGTTCTAAAATAGTTCGGATTTACGAAATCTATAGTCATAATAGATAAAATATTTCATTAGAATGGTTTTAAAATAAATGACTGGCCATGGAATTGTTTTAAATATTACAATAAGTTTATTTATTGTTCTGTTATACGTGGTGGAATTATATTGTATTAAAATTGAAATTAAAACACTTTTTAACTTGTTTCCACTTATTTATTTCACCAGTACCGGTTTCATCCTATTGTGGACATCTTCGGACTGGTAATTGACATTCTTTTGTTACAGAATTTATACAAAATTAGGTAGGTAGGTAATAATGTAACAAAAGAATGTCAATTACCAGCCTGAAGATGTCCATAATAGGATGAAACCGGTACTGGTGAAATAAATAAGTGGAAACAAGTTAAAAAGTGTTTTAATTTCAATTTTTATTACAATAAGTGTTTTACGAATGGTAGGAAAATGTGGTCCAATTTTGGACCGCTATCAATCGCAGGAATCAAAAGTGATCCATTTTTCGACCGTAATCGCTCTAGTGGATAAATGACCTATTTATACACGATGCACAGAGTAAATAACTTTTCACCTAAATAAATCACTGGACCTGTTATAACGTAAACAGAAGCGAAGGGTCAATGTACTTCGAAATAAGAATTAATCTTCTGTTCTATTATAATTCTGAAACGTCGTGGATCAAGCGAACCCCAGTAATAAGCAGGTTTCTAGCTTGTTATACATTTTAGAATCGTCTTCCGCTATCATTACAAGTTTGAGGTTTCTTTTTGTAGGAAAAGATTAGTCGTTGTTGGCACGCGACTCTTCCTGAATTGAAGTGTTTTCATTCACTGGGAACAAACCCATCCCGCACGGGCGAGGGGCGCGGGCGAGACAAAGCTCGCCTCCTCTCGCATTGTCTGCTGCTTGCTGCCTGACATAGTACTGTATATTGTAAACTGTTATGTTCCCCCGAATGCCGTGGAGACTGGAGACACGTGTTACTTCACAGGGCTGCTTTGAGAGCCAAAACCTGTTTTTATTAATTATTCATTTAACCTATATGGGCCATAGGGTCGATAATTTGGCAATGTATTCAGAGAATTATTATCGTCTTCAAATTACGTGTAGGTATGTATTTATATTTTCTGAACTTTGTGTTGGCCTTATTAACAATGTATAACCATAACTTTCTCTGCCTCTTTTAATCTAAGAATTAAGAAGGTTGATGTACATACTAATGCATTACAATCTTTACATAACCGTATAAATATTAGAATGAGATTATTTTCAACATATTGGTGCCTATTTTGAATTTTATTTTGACCAAATACCAAAATACTTTTGACGGTTGACGAATCTTACAATATGACGATATTCATAATAATAATAATAACATTTGTGCAGCGTAGTTTTGCATTTCATTTCAAGTGCGTTTTATCATAATAAACTTAAACATAATAATTTAGTATTCAGCGGTTCGTATTCTTAAGATTATTCCTACAGTGCTCCTTACGAGTCCTAACTTCTAATATATATATATATATTTACATTAACTCCACACAGGAGGCCTTGAGGAAAATAATTTCCCTCAGGGCCTATGTCATCTGGGATGCGATGTGTGGAGGGTCTTTTTGAGGAGAGGAAGGAATGAACATTGGTCTTGAAGAGACCCATGTTGTAGGAAGGAGGAAACACAGAGGCCGGCAAATCATTCAACAGCCGAGCTGTTGAACACAAGAACGAGTCGAAGAAACGACCCGTTCTCATGTGACAAATGTTAACCGTGTACAAATGTTGGACACGCGTTTGGCGTGTTTCCCGACTATACACCGGTGCCGAAGGGATCAATGATGCTAGTTCCTCGGAGCATCTTCCATTGTAATACCGATAGAACAAGGATACCTGTGCTCTAAAGATTGCTATCCGTCTGTTAAGATGGGAGAATCTATCAAACGGACCGCACAGAGTTTCTGCACAGAGTCGAGGGTATTTTTCCGGTATTTTGGAGCTCCAGACCAAAGGTGGCTGCCAAATTCAACCGTGCGGCGCACTTGTGATTTGTACAGGGTTAGCAGTTGTGTACTATTAAAGTATCTGCGGGCTCTGTACAGTACGCCCAGTTTTTGGGAGGCTAATTTTACTCTGACTTCAATGAAACCCCCATACCTGAGCTGGTCACTTAGTGTTACACCAAGCACATCAATGGAGGACCTGTTCGGAAGATTGCTTCCGTTGAAAGAGACTAGATTTTCATTTCGATCCCTTTTAGACGTAATCAGACAAGATTGGGTCTTTGAAACATTAAATTCAACGAGATTATTTTTACCCCAAGAGAAAACACTCTCGAGGTAACCGTCCATTCTTTGCTTCAAAGCCCTACGAGCTGTTGGAGTTTGTGAGCCCTTTGGGGGCTTGTCAAACAAAAAAGCTATCATGAACTGTACTGTCATCCGCGTAACAGTGAATTGGTGCACATGACAAAAGGTCGTTGATGTGCAACAAAAACAAAGTCGGAGACAGAACCGATCCCTGCGGGACGCCAGCATTTATCGAGTGTGAGGATCCTCTCCCCCAAGAGGTCGGCAATCCACGTACACAAGGATTCGCTATGTCCTTAAGAAGGCAGTTATAAAAATGTATAGGATATATAAAATAATAACAAAAAACTAAAAATTAATAACAGTGTTGTTATAGCACAGGACGATCAAAATAAACAAAAACGGTGCTATCACAGCACCGGACAAAACGATATCAGTAAAACCAAAACATACTATAAAACAGGAGGCAGTTTAGGTTCAGAAATAAGAACATTCTGAGTGAACATTGAACACAAAGGTACAATAAGGAGGTAACTGAGTATATTGAAAAGAAGTTAAGATTCATGAATGGTGGGATTTTTTAAATAATTTTGATACATGCACTTTATAAACATCGCGTTCCTTCTTTCCCTCCCCAGACTAATATTGTATGATAGTTTTTCTTTTTAAAATGTTTAACGACCAACAAAGTTCAGTATTTGTGCGATAACTAAATAAACATCAACACATACAAAATCACTCCACAAGAAGAAAAAATAAATAAGACTTCCCTTTCGGAAGAAGTCAAAATCACAGAACTCGTTACTGTATACAGCAGGACTTCCCAACCAGGGGGGCACGTCCCCCTAGGGGGGCGTAGAGAAATGTCAGGGGGGGCGTAATAGGTACTTTTGCATTTCCGAAAAAAAAAATGTTACGCGTAGGTAAATTAACTGTTCCTAATTGCCATTTAATCGCTGCTATTCAAGTTTTGACAAGTCACAACACACTTGCTTGTAAAATTTTATTTTAAGTTTATACCTAAATTATGATGGTTTAGTTGTGAAGTAGGTACTAATGGGTTCATATGCGAACTCCTTTTATTCCACAAGAAGTACGTAATAATTTTTTATTCATAAGCTCGTTCGTGTTATTACAAATGATAAATAAACGTTTATTTTATAAAATTATTTAGTTTTGTCTACAAATTAAGTACTAATTGTGTCATTTAATCCACAATAGATAAATATATTGTATCTGTATTGTACCTATTGGACATTCAAAAAAATATTTTTTTTGGTTCGGGGAGGCTCTGCGGAATAAAGGTTGGGAAACCCTGGTATAGAGCATAGGTTCTCAACGTGGGCGATAACGCCTTCTTGTGGGCGTTTCAGACTTTCTGGGGGGCGGTAGAAGACCCAGAGAAAATTAGAGGGCATCTTAGACTTTCAGGGGGGCGGTAGAAGACCTAAAGAAAATTTGGGGGCGTTGAGATGGCACAATGAGGGCGAGGGCAGGTAGAAAAATATGGTCTAAAAAAGACAAAAAAACACGCTAATCACGTACTAACGTGTATTACTATTATTGAGATTTGACACTATATCATGAATACAAGAAGGAAGGAGGTAGCAAACCGGTACTTAAAATACAATAAAATTACTTTTTTTAACTTACTAAACAAGAAGGTATAACAAATAACATAGGTATAATATATAAAATAATAATAATGAAGGTATAATCCTCCCCATTAAAAATTGGCGGGCGCTAGAAAAAAAAACTCATAGTAGGCGCACAGTGGGTTATTACAGTGGGCACAGTTGGTCAATTCTAGCGGGAAACAATTATTTTATGGTTTTAAATTAAAGTTTATGCGGTTTTTATGAAATACATGTTATTTAGCATTACATATGAAACCTTGGGTACATGGTAAATGTATATTAAGGGGGTATTCTAGTCTAGAAGCCCGCATTTCGGGCGTTTAAAAAAAAAACAAAAACATTCATATTTTAAGTATACATTTTTTTACAATATATATTTATTTATATTTTAAGAATTCAAAAAAAAATCAAAAAAAATTATTCACCTACATTTTACGAAGTTACACGCTGTTTAAGTAGAGGGGGAAAAAAAGAGCGTGTCCATCTTGTCACGATTCCAACCGTTTTGGTCATTTGAAAAATAAAAAAAAGGTATATTATTTTTCAATTCAAATGTCATTATGGTAGAAACTAGGAAAATTTAAAAAAAAACATTATTCATGCAAAATAGCGGCTACTAAAAAAATTACTTGTATCAGTTATTTTTTTAACTTTTCCCAATTTTTAAAAATAATAAAAAATTTAATTTTTGGTTGATTCCTACCATAGGAGGATGTATAAAAAAAATTCATGCTAAATTTCAAGAAAATCGGTTTATTAGAACTTGAGATTTCGTGACAAACGTTTCGAAAAAATGAGTTACGAGAAAAACGCGTTTTATATTTCGATTCTATCTAGATTCCGTATAAATGATCGAATTGCCACGACTCTAAAATGGCTTTTACTTTTAAAATAATTCGAATTTCGAAAAATCCTTTTTAAGATATCTAAACTATCGAAATATGTTTTTTTTTTCGAGACTAGAATACCCCCTTAAACGATGGATTTATGAAACAGATGACAATACTATAACAGATAATAATACTCGTAATACATGTTTTCAAATATTTGTAGGAATAGTATTTATTGAGGTTCGCATTGGAACTATACATATAATACGGTGTTAAAAAATAATATATATATAAATTTTTTGGTTGTACAGATGGGCAGTCTCTTTACAAAATACTTAGTTAAAAAATTTCAATGTTTTCGTCATACCCACAGGATGACACTTGGATGAATAATTGGAAAACTTTTTATCACCTGCTCATCAATGCCTGTTAATGCCTTTTCCGGAGTAGGTACAAGATGAAATATTTTTTAGATGATAAGTTAAAAACCCTTTTCATTCTTGTAGCTGGTGATGGAGAATATGTAATGGTTTTCAATACCTTTTCTGCATCTCTTTTTCACGATGATTGCAATTTCATTTCTGTTACAAAAAAATTTCCTTTAAAGAACGATATTTAATTAACGAATATACTTTTTGCCGTTTAGATTTTTCGCTACTTAGTTCGAAAGATTTTGCCGGTCGCCCGGCCGCCTTGGCTGGCTCTGAATGGTTACTAGAGCTGGGTAGGTCCTTGTTTTTGGTAATAATTTCATCTTGTAGTCATTAGCTATGTTTGCGCAGAAAACATTTCTCTATATATTTACAACTCTTCCATCGCGTGGTGAGTGCAAGTGTAAATGAAGTTATAGCTTGTGCGACCGCTGAATTCATAATCGATGAACAATATTTTAAAGCAAACTTCCGGATGTGGTAATCCTATAATATTCTTTGGGATCTATGTGAATTCAGATACAAAAGTCTTTCTTCCCGTAAAAAGTTGAATAACTCTCTGTGGAAAATTCGTAGATGGCTCCCTAAAAAAAGAGAGTTTTGTTGAAGAGTTGGTTCGAGTTGGTTGCGAAACAGTGTTTTTATAGTTCAAAACTAACACGCAATCAATAAAATCTGCATGAGACAACACACCACATGAATGAAAAAGATGCACTCTCGTAAAGATTGTTAATTGTTTAAAAATCTCTTTAAAAAAGGCACCATTTGTGACCCTTAAAAACTGTACACACTAAAAATATAAAAATCTGAAAATTTTACATTTTTATGTGAATACTTCCAGCTATATTTTCCGTGGCGATTCTTACAACAAAACTTGGAAATACACACACTGCAGCTATCCGATTAGGGCGTAACGTTAAGTCCTTCCGTGGCGTTCGTCGACTGAATACGGACAACGCCGTGTTTGAAAGCGTGTCCACGCCTCCGTGTAGTGTTTCAACAAGAAATTTGTCTAATTTCAAAACTTTGTGTTATTTAGGTACAATATAAGACTACTCAAATATAATTATTTTAACCTCACTTTTTTAATTTTTTCCCAATAGTTTTCGTAAATAATCTTCTGTGAGGCGGTGGGAAAAAAAATTGAGAATCTATGGTGTAGAGGTTGAGGGATGAAGATCTTCCAAAAATATGACCAATATAATAGAAAAGGAAAATGAATTAAAATTTTAAAAAGAAGTGACGAAACATGTGAAGTGTCATTTCTAATTTTTGTAATTTTTAATCTTAAATTCTGTAGTGAGTTTCTAACTTTATTGCTATATATTATTAATTCATATGTTAGCACGTAACATGTGCAAGCCTTAACTAATAAAAGATTGTAAAAATTTATACGACTGATAAACAAACCCTTTACCACACAAAAATGATTGTTTATCAGTTGTGTAAAATTTAAAATAATAGTATATTAGGGGATAATGTGTAACCGCTGTACACATTACTTAATATTTTAAGTTAAATAAATAAATAGTCCCACTGACTCCGAGCTATTTTTGAAAGTCTTCTAGATCAATGGTGGGTGTAATAGTTTTACGCAACATGCAGGAATACAATTTCAAATCACGCACTCATGCACCGACAACATTAATTAGTATGTTTAATAAACTCATTTATCACATTAATGTATTATGCAATACAGCCCTGCAAGAGGGTAATAAGAAGATGGAGCGTAGGTTAACCGGAAACTCCCTTCTAAAATCTGATACAAAGGTTTTCCTCTCCCTCCCCAGCCCCCAGCTGTGTCCTGTGACACCTGGCTATGGCTACAGGATGATTGAGATGAGATCCTCGCGGAGAGGTTCCGGTTCCGAATTCAATGGGGGCTTGAGGGAGGCACAAAAGGATGTTGAGAGGAAGGGAATAAAAAATTGTGTCATGTTAGGATGCTAACAAACAAAATCATGATAAAATGTTGACAAATTTTGACTGATGACTTTTTTCGAAAAAGGCTTGATTCAAAAGGGGTAATCATAAAAAAAAGTGACACCTCACAAGACAGAAGAACTACCTATGTCACCACCAGGACTGGTGCTGTGGGAAGGAATTTATTAATACGCGTCTTGAAGACATCCAGATGCTGAGGGGAACCATTTATTGGATGACACCCCTGCTATAGGTCACCCCAAATGGTTTGCTACGTTTGGTGAGGCTTTTCTGGGTCTTGGCGGCACATGCGTTTGCCCACCTCCTACGTGGCGCGCCAGATTGGGAGCAACTGGTTGAGGAAGATCTTTCTATCTCTCCAGCCGGACACTCTGGACCCATCGCCTTGTACCTCTGCGGGAGGGGATGGATTCATACGTCCGTCATTCTTGGATACATTGACTGCCAGATTCCTACCCACCCCTAATACCTTTTTCCTTCCCAGAACATCATCTCCTCCCTTTCCCTAAAAAGACCCTTCACACAGCATCCCAAAAGTTGACATGGGGAATTATTTTCCCCAGGGCCTCCTGTCTGGAGCTAACGTATAAAAATAAATAATAATAATTAGATACTTAAATTAAATTGGTTTCCATTTAGATTTAAAAAAATATATACCCAATTATCTAAAATTATCAGAAATAATATTTTGACATAAAAAAATTGTTTAGGTGTATTTAAACATCAAATTATGTTGAAAATGTGTACCCCCATTTTTTAATATTTGTTTGCTAAAATAATATGTTGGCGATTTACTTCATAATTTGAAAAATGTTCTTGTGCCTAATGTGTCGAGTTTGTAAAATAATACATAATTGAGGTAGAGAATTCAAAATACATCATTATCTTCCTTAAAAATTATTATACAGTTATACAATTACACGTATTTTAGTAACAATTGTTATTTTGTTTTATTATTTTAAGAAACCAGTAAAGAAATTATGCTACACCCATCTATCAAACTTATTTGCAATATTTTCATCACCTACACCCGCTGTATAATAATTTCTTCAATTATTCAAATTAAAAATCAAAATAATTGCCGACGAGGATGGGATTCGAACCCACGCGGGCAGAGCCCATTGGATTAGCAGTCCAACGCCTTAACCACTCGGCCACCTCGTCTGATATGCGACCTGAGTCGTGCGAACATTTTATCCGAAAGTATAAAGATAATTTGTGACGTCACCGAGCAAATGAAAAGAAGATCAAGAATAACTAATATAATGTAGGTCACGATTTCATGTACTTGAATTTTACAGTTAAATGTATAAACGGAATAGTATCTACTGTACTAAAAGTATACGATAAAACTGATGGTTAATTTCTGAGTTAGCTGAATGCTCATTTCGAAATAAAAAGTTTGTTGTTTTAGATGTTAATTCAAAATACCTACGATAAGTATAAAAATGTTCTATTTCTCAACAAAAATGTAACTTTTACAATGTCTTTGTAACTTCAAAAACAATTCATTTTTTCTGATTTAGCAAGTAAGTAGGTAGGAAATTAGTTTTAATTTTATTTTTATTTTTATTTAAATTAAATTTGAATTCTATTTAAGTTAAATTGAAATTAAATTTAAATTTAATTTAAAATAAATTTTTATAAAATTTAAAATAAAATTTTATAAGATTTATATCAAACTAAAATTATATTTAATAATGGCATCAATTTCTGCAAGCCTTTTAAGCCGAAAAAGCAGTAAAAAAATTAAATATTTACAGAACTTGATATTAACATTATTAAATTTAATTTTAAAAAAATAAATGAAGTTCTACGAATCAAACACAAAACAAATAATAGACTTAACGACGGAGAACCCAAAATATATTATACTTATTGATTCTTCTTGGTGTGCCCTCCCAGGTCCCCCCGACGCGACGTTGGCGATCACTCGATTACAAATGTCTCTCTGTCTTGCTGGCCGGAATACCTCCTCCACACTTTTAATGCCGGTCCACTCTCGTACATTTCGCAGACAAGACATTTGTCTCCTACCAGGCCCTCGGCGACCCTCTATCTTGCCTTTTAATATTGATTGGAGCAAGTGATACTTCTTTCCTCGAAGTATGTGACCCATCATTATTAATACTTATTGATTATGTTTGATTTATTATTAACGGCTTTCTTAATTTTGAGGGCTTCTAGATTTTTCCCAATTGTATTTTTAAGTAATATTTTAATCCCAGAGGTAATTATTGAATGAGTGATTAGTTTCTAATAGGTGGTTCGCGAATTCTGTAACTGCATTTATTATTTAAACACCGTAGATGTTCTTTTACTCTTATGTTTTCGTTCCGCGCCGTTTTTATTTCCTGTCGGCTGTTAAATATTAATAATAAAAATTTGATGTATTGCAAAGTGTATTTTTCATTTAAAATATAAATTTTTCACTTTTGTGACCTATTAACCTGAGCTAAGGCCACGGTGCCTAATTATTCGGTCACTTTTTACGCAGCATAGTTCGTGTCTTTTTATTTTCTTGTAAAATTTACTGGCGTAACTTTACACACTTCCATTAAGCAAGTACTTATAATAAGTGAAAACTCATTCATCAATATTTTTATTAATCGAGTAAGGAGCGCTGTAGTTATAATTCTTAAGAACATGACATTATTTAAGAACAAAATTATTATTTTAAAAAATTTATTATGGTGAATCGCACTTCAAGTGAAATAACACAAAACTGATCTATAAAGATGTTATTTTAATATTGACTGAGCGTTTCAAGTTTTAACTTGACCATTTGGCACCTGTCTGTAAATTGGTTTGTTACGTTCCGGTTCCGGTTCAAGATGATAGCCTTGTTAAATACTATATTTTAATCCAATCTATGTTGGATACCACCTTTTAGTCGAATCGGAAAAATCAATATTATGGTAAGAAAGATTGAAAAGAGTATCTAGTCATTGAAATCGTGACATTTCTTTGAACGATTAAAATACCTATTTACTTCTTCGAAATAAAAAATGTTACTGATAATATATGGTTTATAATTAAGAAGAGAGAGGTAGATTTTACTAACAATCTTATGATTTTAGATGAGATTTTGGTTTTTATATTAACTGAAGAAAATTAGAAACAATTTCTTTTGGACGCGAGGCCTTGGTACTATTCACAGAACTATTAGTTATTATGAATACCTACTTACTACGCGTGGTTTTAATAACTGTGTAACACGATGTGGTAATTGAGTTTGCCCTCCTAATGAGTGGCGTGCCGGATCGGGATAGACTGGTTGAGGGAGACCTAACTAAAACCTAGACCTCTCCAGCTTGACTCTCTCTACACATTGCCTTGCGCCGCAGTCGGGTGGATGGACTCTTGAACACACTGACCCCCAGAATCCTACCTATCCCTCATACCTTTTTCCTTCCCAGAACTTCCTCTTCCTTTCACTAAAAATACCCTGGACGACGACGTAAGTCCTGTGTTTTTTTCCTCGGGACCTCCCGTGTGGAGCCAATGTAAAAAATAACTATCAATCAATATGAACTTTTTGTTCTAACATGGGAACACTCTTGCATTTCGCAGTTCCAAGCCGATCAATATCAGCTGACAGTGTATGTTTGTTGTCCCTGAGAGAACATACAGTACAGGTCGTACATAATAAAGTGCAAGGGGTGCAGAGGTACTAACCTTCCACCCCCGCCCTCTCTGCTAGCGGCTATAACTGGGGATACAGGATCCAGCCAGAGCTACGTGCGTATTAGCACTAGCGAATCAAACTGCCGAAATATTGACAATTTCTAACATTGTATGGGGGTAAAGCCGCCGGTGGTTGGAGCCACAGATTCTCCAAAAATGTATGACTTTTTTATTAAAAACCATTATTATTTTTATCAACTGCATCAGTAAAGTCAGAAGCCTCCTGTTTGGAGGTTGAATGGATAAAAGCGAAGGGCACAGGCATTATAAGAAAATATTTTTTATCATCTTATTTTTATAATAATAATAGCCTTTATTCAGACAGTAAATTCTCTCTCTCTCTGGTTTCAATCCTGGGATTGGTTTGCAGCAATTTCATCTATTCGTTTCTTCCACTCTTCCCTGTCTTGTGCGGCTCTTTTGAATTCTGCATATGATATGATGCTGCCGGCGAGCGGCTCTGTGTAGGTATTTATTTAGATAATTTTCAATACATATCCAGATTAGTGTTTTGCACAGCGTCATTATTTTCATACTTAATCTTCATCAATGATAAGCACTAGGGAATGATAATGGTTTCACATATATTTTAGTTAAAATAATAAAATATACCGTAATTTAACCTTCAGCACCTACGAGTATATACTTACATCGAATCAAGTTAAGGTCTACGTCTCGTATTGAGATATGTGTTTCTTTTTTTCTTTATTGTGGATGACTTATAGGAAACATTGAAAACAGTTTTATAATATGACTTTATAATTTCAGAATTTGACATTAGACGTGTTTTAGAGATAAACCGTAGATAATAATAATATAATCATCGCTAGTGATGCGACACACAACAATAGTGAGGTAACAATACATACCCGATTATGTGAAAATGCAAATTTTCTGAAATTTGTTTAATCTTTTCGTTCATATTATTACATTATTACAATCGAAAATCTTACTTAAAATAACAATCGTTAGACACGAGTTACTTCTCTCTCTCTGGTTTCAATCGTGGAATTGGTTTGCAGCAATTTTATCTATACGTTTCTTCCACTCTTCCCTGTCTTGTGCGGCTCTTTTGAAGTCTGCATATGATGAGCAGCGCACGTCCACCAGCGGGTCCTCCAGGTACTCTCGGCGTGGGCGTCCCCTAGCGTTTGTCCCCTCGGTCATACCCTCCATTATGGCATGCAAGAGGCCTTCTTGTCTTATTACATGGCCGATCGATCTTGCGCGCCTTTCGGACAAGGTCCTGAGCAGGTGCCTTCCTCCTTCGATTTTTTGGAGAACCTCCTCATTTGTGATGTGGTCTCTCCAGGAAATTCCTAGTAGTCTTCTATAGGACCACATCTCAAAAGCCTCTAGTCTCCGTTTATCTCTTTCGGATAAGCACCATGTTTCGCAGCCGTACATCAAGATACTCCATACATAGGTCTTGATGAGGAGTATTCTCAGTTTCAGGTCTATATTATTCGATTCTATTATTTTCGACCTTTTATTGAATGCAAGCCTAGCCTGGTGTATACGGCTGTCGACCTCGCTCTTAGACCGACCGTCCCATGTTATTTTGCTCCCGAGGTACACAAACTCCTTGGTGTTCTTTAGTGGAACTCCTGACATCTCTACTCTCATCTGATGTTGCGTTCGGCCTAATTACATTACGATAAACTTTTTCACACATCGACTCCGTGTCTGTATGTATGTCACTAGTTAACAAAGGCCTCCTCCAATTGTCGCCATTTCTCTCTATCATTAGCTACTCTTGTCCATGCACCACCTGCTATGGTTTTGATGTCGTCAACCCACCGTCAAAATCAGCGGTCGTCACACTTTTCTTGTCAAGGGCCACATTGGACAATGTGAGGTATCATCGCGGGCCGAGGGGGGGGGAAGTTGCGGGCTCAACTGTTATTTTTTTTTTTTTTTAAATAATTGTAATATTTGTAATTTTTTTAAATATTAAATATTGTAATAATAATTAATATTTAAAAAATCTTTTGTAATCTTACATGTATTTAAAATTACCGTAATTTTTATTTTTATTTTTATGCACCAGATTTTTTATTTTTATTTTTATTTTTATTTTAATTTTTATTTTAATTTTAATTTTAATTTTTATTTTTATTTTTATTTTTATTTTTATTTTTATTTTTATTTTTATTTTTATTTTTATTTTTATTTTTATTTTTATTTTTATTTTTATTTTTATTTTTATTTTTATTTTTACTTTTAATTTATTTTTATTTTTATTTTTATTTTTATTTTTATTTTTATTTTTATTTTTATTTTTATTTTTATTTTTATTTTTATTTTTATTTTTATTTTTATTTTTATTTTTATTTTTATTTTTATTTTTATTTTTATTTTTATTTTTATTTTTATTTTTATTTTTATTTTTATTTTTATTTTTATTTTTATTTTTATTTTTATTTTTATTTTTATTTTTATTTTTATTTTTATTTTTATTTTTATTTTTATTTTTATTTTTATTTTTATCTATTTTACGCACCAGATTTAAATGTCCGGGTTTAATTTTCCCCACAGGAAAAACTAAACCCTTTCACACACTTCCCAAATGATCATCTGGTCAATCCACGTTAGGCAATTGCACTATATGTATTATAATTACAAAACAATACAAGAACAACATGTCAACCTACCAGAGACCAGATGGGAAAAAAATTCACCGACTCCAGATATTTTCATATCAGAGGGTTCGGCTCTGTGGAATTCCTAATTGAACCTATAAATCCTACTGATCCCTCAATATAAATATTTAAAAAATCTTTTGTAATCCTACATGTATTTAAAATTACCGATTTTTGCATTTTTATGTATAAATTCTTTGACAAATCTAATACGCCTAAATTTTGAATCAGAGACCTAGGTATAATGCCAGTAGCCGAAATAACAAATGGTAATATTTTTATATTCCGAGAATGCCAAATTCTTTTAATCTCATTTCCTAAATCTGTGTATTTTCTAATTTTTTCAGAAACAGTTTTTTGAATATTACAGGAATTTGGAATAGCTACATCAATGATATAAGTTATTTTTTTAATTTTGTCATGTAAAACTATATCAGGTCTATTATGACTAATTGTTCTGTCTGTTAGTATAGTTTTATCATAATATATTTTATAAAATTCATTTTCTAAAAATGAATTTGGTTCATATTCATAATATGGTACTATATTACGGCAGTCAATCAAGTTATGTTTAATTATCAAACTTTGGTGGATTATTTTTAAAACCTGATTGTGCCTAAATGTATACTCGGACGGCGCTAATATAGAACATCCCGATATAATATGTTCTATAGTTTCCGGAAAAGCCAAACATTTTCTACATAAATCATCAATTTGATTTATATCTTTGATTATATGCTTCCTATAATTTTTAGTATTAATGACTCTATCTTGAATGGCAAGCATAAATCCTTCTATTTCTGCGCTCAACTCTCCAATACTCAACCATTTGTTTGACGAAAGTTTGTCAACATACGTTTGGTTGAGATAATTGAAGTGTTTTGCATGAATAATTTTATTTGACCAGGAATCTAATAATTCCTGGTTAGTATTTATAAGAATGTTGGCATTCTCGTCATATAAATTTAAAGGTGTAATGTTTCTATCTGCCTTACAAATTATTTTGTGCATTTCTGAGCTATTAGCTTTCCTATGGAAAAAATTTCTAAGCATTTCTACCTGATTGTGTTTCAAAGATGTTATTTTGACTATACCTCTACCTCCTAAATTTCTAGGTAAATTAATTCGTTCTATAGCTGAATTTGGATGATGGCAATTAAACTTTGTTAACGTAGTTCTAATTAATCGTTCTAAACTATCTAAATCTGTATTGGACCATTTAATTATGCCAAATGAGTACGTTAATAAAGGTATTGCCCAAGTATTTATTGCTTTTACTAAATTTTTAGCAGATAGATTGCATTTTAAAATTTTTCTGATCCTAGTTTGAAATTTAATCCTAATATCATTTTTAATACTAGTGTGATCTAATCTATTCGATTGCGGGTATCCTAAATATTTATAAACCTCATCCCCTTTCATACTTTTAATTTTGAAATTTCTAAATATACCCTCGTCTCCATCTACAATTTTGCCTTTCTCTATATGGATCGTTTTACATTTATCTAAACCAAAAGTCATTTTAATATCATCTGAAAAAATTTTAACTACCTTAATCATTTTTTCTAAATTTGATTCAGAATTTGAAAATAATTTTATATCATCCATATATAATAGATGTGAAACTATACTACTCTCTCTTGTATTACCCTTAATTTTTATTCCAAACTTGCTTTTAATTAACATTTTAGACATAGGATTCAATGCTAAGCAAAACCAAAGAGGACTCAATGAGTCTCCTTGAAAAATCCCTCTTTTTATTGAAATGCCCGGTACTACTATTTTCTTACCTTTTAAATTTACTAGTAAATCTGTATTCCAAGAGGACATAATATTTTTCAAAAAGCTAATTATAATTGGGTTAACTTTATATATTTTTAATATTTTTATTAGCCACGAGTGCGGGACACTATCAAAAGCTTTTTGATAATCTATATAACAAGTATGTAAATTACGCTTTTGATTTTGAATTTGTTTTAAAATTACAGAATCAATAACTAATTGTTCTTTACATCCCATATGTTTTCTGCGACAACCTTTTTGTTGTTCAGATAAAATATTTTTTTCATCCAAATGAGTATATATTAAATCTGTCAAGCAAGAGGTTAAAATTTTGTATATTGTCGGTAGACATGTAATGGGTCTATATTGAGAGGGATTATTAATATTTTCGCTTTTAGGTAACATATAAGTAATGCCCTTAGTTAGAAAATTAGGAAAATTTTGAGGTTGTTTGACAAGTTTTGAAAGATTTTTTGCAAAAAGAGGATGTAAAGTAGTTAGACGTTTGTACCAAAAATTATGTATCCAATCGCAACCCGTGGCTTTCCAATTATGAGTATTTTTTATAATTTTGGCTAACAATTCAACCGATATATCAGAAAAACTCATTTGTTCAATGTCTGAACAATTGAGTTCTTCATTTTCTATCCATGAACCTGCCTCATTATGTTTTATATCTTTACTCCAAATGTTTGTCCAAAAATCGCGCATATCTGATTCAGATGGCAACGGAATATTATTATTCGAAATAATATTTTGTTTATCATCAAGTTTGGAATAAAATATTTTCTCATTTTTTTGAAATAATCTATTATTATTTCTTTTATTATACGTATAATTATATCTTTTTAATCTACTAGCTTTTACACCTAATTTTTGTTTTAATAAATCTAATAAATCATTGATTATATTTTCACTATTATTACTACCAATGTTATAACCAAATTTTCTCCCAATTTCATCTACATGTCTCAAAATATTTCTACTTCTATTCCCATTTTTATATTCAATTACTCTAGCTATACTACTTCTTAAAAATACTACATCATTTTCTAATCTAATCTGCCATTCTGGTTTACTATAATTATATGATCTATCATCAGAGGATGTTAATTTAACTCCTAACCTAGTACATATAGTGATAGCACTAGCGTACACTAACGTATGAAGATCTAAAAAACTAATATCGTCAAATATTATTTTTGGTAAAATTAAATTATTTAATTCAGAAATTAATTTAGATAATTTTTTTGACGTATGCAATTTTGGTAATTTTGGTCTAACTGTGGGCTCTATATCTATATATCTATTTATATTATTATGAAGCAAGTTAGCTAATTCTATTACATTATCATCTAGTAAGTTTAAATTTGCAATGTTGATTTCCCTAAGATTATGAATAGCGTCTAAGTTATTTGAATCTACTGTAATATCATTAGATTCTTCTACTAGAATATTATCTAAACTGTCTTCATTCAATGTATCTAATATAACATTACTACTCGTATTAATTTGTTCTAAATTATTCTCTAATTGCAATCTATCTCCTATTTCCTTTTTTATCTGATTTAATGTTACTACAGGGATTAAATTATTTTTGAAAATTGCCCTTTTTTGGTCAGCTAATCTTTGTTCGTTTACTTGGGCAACCGGATAATTTTGTGAGAAAAGTAAATGTAATTTTTTCCTATACAATAACATATCTGTTTCTAGTTTCGTCACATAAAAATATGAACGAACGATGAACATATTGACATCGTTCGTCCATTTCATTCTCTGCCTAGGAATACCTGCTTTTGTTTTTTGGGGTCTCAGATTATCAATGTTCATCTGTAAAGATGACATAATCAACCCATTTTCATTTCCGTTGGTTGAAAATGACATTTTGTCACCGTTCAAAACAACTTGGAAATGATTATTATTATTATTCCTACATTCCAGTAACCAAGCAACTGTCGTCGTTACCTAATACTGTCATTTGTCAACAAATAATTTTCAATTTGGCCAAATTTAATATTTTAATGTAAACTACCCTTCAATACTACAAATCTATAATAAATATTATATTTTAGAATAATGTTATCAAAATAAAATATATAATTAAATTTACCTGCAAAATATATTTCAAAGTAATCTCAAAATACTGTTGTTTACCTTGGTTACTGAAGCCCTCACAAAAGGAAAAATTTTATATCGTATTTATTTATCTAAATATCCTACGGTTGACTGGCAGTTTATTTATTAGGTTATCTAATATACTTATTTTCAAATATTTATATGTTTTGGGATCAAAGCTAATTCTTTTCTTTCTGATACAATAAAAAAATCAGAGAGCCAAAATACAAGCAAACGTCGAGGCTAGCGTTGCTAAGCAACCTTTTATTTTTATTTTTATTTTTATTTTTATTTTTATTTTTATTTTTATTTTTATTTTTATTTTTATTTTTTTTTTTTTTTTTGTTTTTATTTTTTTTTTTATTTTTATTTTTTTTTTTATTTTTTATTTTTTTTTTTATTTTAATTTTTATTTGTTTTACAGTTTTGTTTACCAAGTTAAAAAGATGTGAGATGTACAGATCTGAATCTAAAGATATCTTTCAGATCAATTTTCATCAAGTCATCAATTCATTCATTTTCATCATTTTTTTTCCCGAACTACCGAAATATGTGAATTTTCGCACACTTGTTGAAAATGATGCAATAAATATAATAACAAACATTAACCAATATCAAAGTTTCCATTGCTTACTTATTTTATTAGTACGTGATTAGCGTGATTTTTTTTTTTTTTTTAGACCATATTTTTTACCTGCCCACGCCCTCACTGTGCCATCTTAACGCCCCATAATTTTCTCTGTGTCTTCTACTGCCTCCAGTCTCAAATACCAACATTGAGGACCTATGACGTACACCGCGCGCGCGTTCAAAATCGACTTAGGATGTGGTCAAAAACCAACTGCGCGTTTTGAAATCAAATTAATAATCGATAGAACGACTTGCGCTGGATGCTAGGCGCTTTGTAAATAAAGTTTTTTTTAATAAAACATTTAAAACTAATTTGGCGCCCCTTATGAAAATTGAAAAAAATTGTATGTTCATAATTTTTATTAGAACTACAAACATATTATTTATGTTAATTGGTTATCATGTAATTTAGGTACTATGATAATAATAATAATAATTTTTAGAGCAAGTATGATGTTGTACTTTTTTTTAAATTATTTCTGCTAGCGTTCTTGGAACTTCATGCAATCCTCATTGCGTCTTCTAATTGAGAGGAAAGGCGATTGCGGTATTTGTTTTTTAAGAAGCTCATTTTCGAAAATTAAGGCACAGAGATACGAGTATGTCAAAGGAAGTATCCTCCCGCGTACTTCTATTTATTTAAAGCAAAATCATGTTTGGTAGTCATTGTCTACTAAAATTGTATGCTATAATATCTAATAATAATAAATGTTTATTCCGGTATGTGGGGAGGTGAGTGCAGTCCCATACATTCCAAAAGGTTACGTACACAAATATTTGAAAAAAAAGACAGGTTAATATAATTGTAAATGAAAAAAAATACATTTAAAGTTTTAAAAAGCGGAAGATATTTGTGCGGGCCGCACAAAAACCTGCGGCGGGCCGCAGTTTGATGACCACGGGTCTAAATGGTCTACCTCGTTTTATTTTAAAACATAAGTATAGAACATAATAATGTATCAACAAAAAAGCAAGGAAAGGGATTCCAAGCGTTGCCTGTGTTTGGGTAATATAACCAAAAATTTGTTAGTGGTCCTAGTAGTAGATTCATTATTAATTTTTAAGTTATATTGATCTAGTTCCAATGTACCAATATGTAGCGTTAATGTAAGTAATGTATGTATGTAAGCTAGGTAAAATAAAAACAACATGAATTTACACGTACGTAGTATTGTAGAATTTATACAACAACAAGTAGGTATGTAATAGAAATTTTGATGTTTATGTAATATGGTAGTATGAAATGAAACGTAATCATAATGTTTATGATTAATATTATTTTTTTATTATTATTTATTATTTTTATACATAAAATAATAAATAACCTGTTACCAAAATACTTTTCAATTTGCATGTTTACATACAACAAGGACATTCACAGACAAAATACAAGGACGTGCAAGTGACTACGAAAAAAGGACAAAGACAAAGCGCAAAGCAGTTAACTCTACAAAGGGATTAAATATTATAATGAGCTGCCGCAATACGATTGTTGGAACCACATTAAATAAAAGAGATTGTAATAGTATCAGTATTTAAGTTATAAATAAATTAGTAATTTTGTTAACTTTAATGTACAAATAACTAAAATAAAATTAATATTTGTTCATATGAAGCGGATACTTTGTGATGTGACACAGTAGAGTATTAAACTGCCCTGATGAAGCTACGGTTGTAGCGAAACCCGGTCGGCATAAAGTATAAAAATAAAAGTGGTGTTTACAAAGTTATTGTTTTATTTTAAATTAATAAAATTAATAGATTTAAAAAAAGTTTACAATGAATTTACATATCGAAATTATGCAGCCATAATTTTAATTCTTTTACATAGTGTGACGTTTTATTAGTATTTTGAATTTGTTTAGGCAGAAGATTAAAATGAAACTGCCATGTGTTTGTATTATAAATACAAAATACATTATTCCAATTTATTGGAATCGGTGTTGTCCTAATATCGCAGTACTTGAGATGTGTTGGCGTGTTGGCAGATTCACAATAAGAAAACACATCGGCAACCGCAGAATATGAATATTTATGAACGAAAAAAACTCGTGATGGCAACATTGGACTTCTTGCAGGATTCTATCTACACATAATGGAGTCAATCCGTAATATCTCAATTTCAGTTGGAAGGATTTTTTTTTAGGCAAACTAATAATTTAATCTCAAAAGTTTCTTATAACGTTTACAAATTAACTTAAACCATCTTTTGCAAACATTGAAGAAATTTAAACTGATTTAAAAATCTTATCGGGAGCATAATTTTTTTTTTACATTAACTCCACACAGGAGGCCCCAAGGAAAATAATTTGAGCCTCCGCTCTTGGAGAAACTGAAAAAAAAAACAGTTCTCAATGCAGCTGAAATCAACCTCCTTAACAAAATAAATATTTCTCTGATCTGACATGTCAAAATTTGGCAGTTCGTGAGCCGCTAACATGGCAATCTGTCAACAATGCAACTGAAAAACCAGCACTGCTGATCGCCACGGCACTCTAACAGATTGCCATGTTAGCGGCTCACGAACTGCCAAATTTTGACATGTCAGATCAGAGAAATATTGATTTTGTTAAGGAGGTTGATTGCAGTTGCATTGAGAAGTGTTTTTTTTTCAGTTGCTCCATAATCGGATGCCCGTAGGCATACAACTTTTATTTAAAATGTTCTAAAAATTGCAATATTCAAAATTAGGTGGTAACGTTACCATTTCATTGCGTGATATTTGAATTCGAATTATAAATTTAAAAATAATTCGTCCTGGACAAGAACTCTCGTATTTTATAACGATAATATCATATTATTTTTACGGTAAAATAATTAACGAATAAGTATGTAATGTGTGCGTTACATGAAATAAAGTATTTTGTTTTTTTTAGCTTGTTTTTGTATCTGGCAATACCATAATATTTCTACAATTCGCGAGAAACACATGTTCGGGAAATGTCTATAGGAATATGTTTAAAGATATTTGACATTCTTATATCTTCTCTCTTTTTCGTTTTGAGTATTGCTATATAGCCATTGCTATTCTCTTTTCTCGGGTAAACAGGTTGCGACATACAATGAAACTCGGGGAATAGATAACAAGTGTTTATTGTACATTTCTTATGGGGTTAATACACAACAAGGAATACGGTTTAAGACCTAAGGATCGGCTTAAGGAACCGGATCTTGAAGCTTGACTCGAATGGCTCAGGGAGAAGGAATAAGTAAACCTGTATCGTAGGGCGGGCGGGATCAGGAGGCAGCGGAGGCCTAACAAGGCAGGCTGGCTCGACCGGGGGGTCCGTGCTCTTCAGGAGGGTCAGGAGGCAGCGGAGGCCTAACAAGGCAGGCTGGCTCGACCGGGGGGTCCGTGCTCACAGCTACGCTTCTTCCGAAGGCCTATCTTCACTCGGGTCGGGTATATGAATTATCACGACGGGACTTAGCGGCGGCGTGGGTGCTATTTAATGCGCCATAACACGTTTCATCTGGATATCTTGCGATATTCACGGCGGGAGGTTACTCACGACAATAGTTATAGATCGTTACACAATATCAACTTCTGTAGCGGAACTTAGCCATTTTGTTTGCGGCACGCGTCGCGAAGTTATGAGCTACGGCGTCTCGTGAATGACAGCCGTGCGTGACTAGGTGTGGGACTCAACTGCCGGACGAGGGGAAACCAAGAGGGCTGGGTGCTCCCGCGCTGTTGTTTTTATACCTATTCCCGCTTTGTTGCAGCTCTGTCTGCGCATGCGCGACTTATTTATTTATTAACTGTATAGCTCCATACGTTTTGTTTGCAATCTTTGTGCTAACATAACACTGCCTTCTCTGTCCAATATAGTGTGAGAAGGTTGTCAGGACTGTTCTTGCTTGACTCGTGCCATTATGAAGGAAATGTGGGGGTAAGTTGTAAATTCAGCATTCTTGCATTTGTAGGTTTGTGGAGAGTGTGCCTTCCTCTTTGAAGAACCTTGACGGAGTAATGGTGTTTCCCGTGTATAGGTGTTCATACTGTTTCAATATGCGTTCCGATTTAAAAAATTGCTCCTTGTGTCCTTGAAGAGTTTCCTTGTTCTTTGCATGTGTTTCTGGATGTCCTGCAGGCCATTTATGACAAGGGGTTGTCACTACCGTAATTAATTTAGCACTCCCTACCTACTGAGCCAAGAACGAATTTATCTACCTGTGAGCCAAGCTATACAACCCTATTGCTAAAGAAATTGTACCGGTCCTTTCTCTCGATACAAAACATGCTATTCTTGCGATACAAAACACGCTATTCTTGCGATACAAAACACGCTATTCTTGCGATACAAAACACGCTATTCTTGCGATACAAAACACGCTATTCTTGCGATACAAAACACGCTATTCTTGCGATACAAAACACGCTATTCTTGCGATACAAAACACGCTATTCTTGCGATACAAAACACGCTTCGTTTGTTAACATAATTTGTGAAATTATTTACTCTGTTAACAAACGATCACCTTCCTTCTCGGAACAACAGAAGACTAAGATAGCAAAGCAATGTAATTTCAGTAGGGTATTATTTCTTCTTTCTGTATTAAAATTTGATAATCAATTCTCTCCTGATTTCTTAACTATATTCAGTTTTAGTTATAAGAGAGAGAAAAAAAAATAAAAATAAAAAGGGAGAGAAAAAAAAAATTATTCACTAAACCAATCATTAATGCTGACTGAATGTCAAGCAATTTGTCTTGAACATCTCATTTTATCATTTTTCATTTAACAAAAGGTAAATTACTTATTCATATTTTACACGTACTAATTATACACATTTTCTTTTTTTTTTCTTATCCATTTTATGGATATTTTTAATGCGTTTTTATTTTTTCTGAACAACCGAGGTCAATTCTTCCGCATTTTACATAACATTTTTGTATTTATACCAATTTTTATTGATTATATACATTTTTTTTTTCTCTTATCCATTCTATGGATATTTTAATGCGTTTTTATTTTTTCTGAACAACCGAGGTCAATTCTTCCGCATTTTACATAACATTTTATGCCAATTCAATTCATTATCATATATATTTATTTCATAACTTTGAATTAATAAAAAAAAATTTAAATTAATATTTTAAGAAAAAAAGAAAAAATTAACTGACAATTGTCATGTAATCAATTGGATTGATACATATTCGTATTTTATAATTTCTTTCCATTAAACGATAATACAATACATGTACTTTTTTTTTTTCATCTTTTTCTTGTGTTATTAAAATTTTTTGACTTTTTACCTCATAACCCTTTTCTATTTATCTTACTTAATCTTTGATTCTGTTTTTTATGGTTTTCTTTAAGTATAATTATTAGGCATACCAGAACCTCTCGTGACAGTATAATTATGAGGCTATACACATCCTGTAATTTTTAAAAAAAAGATACGTCCGAAACGTCATCTTCCTGTATGCGCATACATCATCACGTTAAAAAACAGTGATCTTGCCTCACTGACCAATCCATTTGAAAACCAGTTAACACTTCTGTATACACTACATTTCCAAATGATTGCGCTCGACGTTTCAAAAAACAATAAGGAACACCTTCACACAGATTGGTTTCCTTATTTTGATTATTAGGTGACACCTATTGCGTCCTCTATTCCAACCAACAGAATTTCTACAGATTCTTCATCAAGATTCAAGATATTATATTAAAAGATTATATTTATCTCTAAGGGGTTATTCTCTCACGAGGTGCGGTACAAGTTTCATAACACAGATTATTTTACTCCCGTTTTATTTCGGAATTTTCACGCTGACCTTTGTCAAATAAATTCACAATTGAACTATTTACGTGTTTATAATTTACATTTTATTATTCTATTATTTGCAATTTTCAAATACAATTTATATACATTTTATTTCTATATCATAATTCAATTTTCTATTTTAATTTAATATTGTTAAAATTTAAAGGTTATTTCTCACAATTTTATCAATATGCTGTATTTAGTCCAATTAATTTTCTTACCTATTGTAAAGTCAAGGACCGTTTGGCTTTACAATACTTCTTCAATCGATATTTATTGTTTAATTATTTCTTATACTGTAAAAAAAAACATTTATTTACTTAAGGCGCCATGGTCTTTTTTTTTTTTATATAGGTAGACCAAAACTATGTACTTCATTTATTTCTTTTTCAATTGTTTTAATTTATGTTTACGTTCATAAAAAGGACACTCTCAATTATTTCTTTAAGTATTATTTTATGATTTGTAAGCTTTGAGCCTTTTTTTTTATCGTGATATCATTTTTGAGGGTAATTTGTTTGTTTTTAAATCAGCTTTTCTTTGTGATTATCCCAAATGCGGATAATTTGGGCGCGTAATTTGTTATTTTGCATCTGTTATCAGGTAGTCCTAATTAATAATACTTTAATATAATAATTTTTTTTTTTTTTTATTCAAGGATATTTATAATTCATTATGAATAGAAGGAGTTAGCTGGTGCACTCAGATAGCCTCCACATCACAATAAAAGGTAATCAATAGCTTATTTTTACAACATAGGTTCATGACTCCCATGTCGTAAAATTTGTCTATAAAGAAAATCAATAATTTATTTTCATTATCGCTCTGAGGATGGACAAATAAAGCCATTAACTATATGAAAAAAAAAACACTACATAAAAAAGATCACGTTTTTACCCTATTCCTGGTATCGTTAATTCATAATTAACTGGCTCCAACATTTACTAAGAAATATGCCCGAAGGTTTCAAAACATATTAAATTACAACAGATTGACTTCCTTTAACGTTCCGAACTGTTACCAAAATATTTTTTAACAATTATAATTAAGGTTGGGGGGGTCCTATTAAACTTCTACTAATAATTATGATATGATGAAAGACCTAATTCACCATAATCATAATACAGAATATTTCTATAAACGTCTCCTGTCAACGAGATAAAAATATAAATATTTTATTTGTTATATAGATGCATAAATCTATACAACAAGACATCCCTTGGAAATCAAATGAAGTTTGATTTCCAGTCCTGGGTCAGGATAAAAAATAACTTCCCGTAAGTTGTTTTTTTTTTAACTACTTACCAAAAAGAAGGTTTTTGGACGTCGCCCTCTAACGAATCTTTGTATCTTTATTCTTTGTTTTTTTTTTTTGTACATAAATATTTTCAATCATAATAAATATTTTTGTTTTCGTTCTTCGGTTCAATGTTTTTTTCTTTATATTTATTTTTTTTTAAAAATGGCGTTGCATTGGCCTTAGATTCGGTATATTAAGTGACTGTGATCCTGGAGTCCTGATCCTGGAAGTGGAGTAGCATGTCCACATCGTACAACCTGCGTTTGAATTCAATTTCAGGCAATGTTGAACTTGACAAAAAAAACGCGATTCAATGAATACAATTGAATATGAGCTGCTCTTCTTTCATTCAGATGAAAGCCTATTCACAAAGGGTATATTTTTATTTTAAAATCATACTTTAATGTAACTGTTTCCCGTAATCTTTCTTCTTTTTTTTTTTTATACCATAATCTATTTATTCTGAAAACAGTAAATGCGGTATGTTCTATTAACTTACCCAGACATATTTCACGTTTGGGAAGAGAAGGAAGGAGAGAGTGGAAGAGAGAGAGAAGAAAGAAGATAGAGAAATATAGATAAGAGATGAGTCTTCCCTTATGAAAACGAAGAGGAGAATGAAAGAGAGAGAGAAGGAGGAAGAGAATTGCAATTGGAAGGTTAAAAGGTAATGCGGTGAAGAAAAAAAACTAATTTTTCATTCCAATTACAATCTCACTGTTAATCTTTCCTAATTCTTCAATCAATTAATCGTTATTTATCTTTCAAAAGATTGATGAGATAACTTTTCGTTTTTTTTTTTTTTTTAAACATTGTTAACAAGAATATTTAAATTAATAATTAAACTTTTGTAAATAACATAACTTGGTGTTTTCGTTTCTCGCGTGTATGTAAAGTGTGGGCGGTAGGAAGGAATTTCAATTATGGAGATAAACATAACCGGAATAAGGTTTTTCTTTCTTTTATTTTATTTTTTCTTGGATTAATTCTCTGACTTCAAAAGGTCCTTCACATGGAATTTCCCCGTCAGTTTTCCGTTTAAATCTTCTAATATATAAACCGTACTAGAAATTTTTTCTCTTATTCTATTGCATACGAAGCGAGGTGCCAATTTAGCAGAAAAATATTCACCTGCTTTTGACTGGACGAAGTTCCGTCTCCACACTAAATTTCCCGATTCATAACTTATAAATCTTCGTCCTGAGTTATAACGTTTCGCGCTTGTTTTATAAGCCTCCATCAGTGAGTCTGTGACTTTATCATATATGGCTATTAGTTCTTGTAATTTTGTAGCGTACTCACTGACTGTGTTTGTTTCTTGCGTGTCAACATTACTAACTACCGGTATTATACGACAATGTGCTGACCCATGGACTATCTGTTCGAAACCGTGAAATAAGAAAAATGGCGTATAGCCTGTTGCTAAATTAACTGTATTATTCATTGCTGCTTGGACTATTTTTAAGTTTGCCGACCATAGTCTGTGATCATCTTTCACCAAGATCGCGAGAGTGGTACCTATCGTTTGGTTGTAACGTTCTACTACATTATTCATAGGTGTGTAAAAACTATTATAATAAACATCGGGTACACCATATTTCTTTAAGAAGGATTTGAATTCTTTGGAAATAAACTGTTTCCCATTATCACATATTATCGTTCTAGGGACTGAAACGGTTAAAAAAATATTATCTTCAAGCGCTTGTATTATTGATTTCGAATTCGCGTGCCGTAAGGGAAATAACCAGCAATATTTTGTAAATACGTCAACCACACTCAAGATAAAAAATTTACCATCGTAACCTTTAGGGAACGGACCGATTATATCAATACTTAGACTTTGAAGGGGGCGATCTGCATTTTTTGGACGTGACATTAGTCCTGCTGGGGGTTTCGTAGAGTGTTTATATGCCTTGCAAACAGAGCAATTTGAAACAAATTTCCTTACATCACGGTACATACCGTTCCAAAAATTTTTTAGAGTAAGTTTTTTAAATGTTTTAAAGGTTCCGGGGTGAACTGTTGTTATGGCTTCGTGACATTCAGCTATTATTTTTTCTCTATCCTCTAATGGAGAAACCAGTTTCCAATCGTAATCTTCCAACAATGAAAAATCGGCTTTACAATGTTTATATAATCTATTCTCTATTATAATATAGTTCGGGAATTTACCTGGATTTTCAATACAGTTTTTAAATAAATTCACGTACCAACTATCTTTTGAGTTCGGAATCGATGTTTTGACGTCTATTGGGGAAATTATTATGCGGGATAATGCATCTGGGACTACGTGTAGTGAACCTTTTCGATGAACAATATCAAAATCGAACTGCGATAAGCGTGTGGCCCAGCGTGCAAGGCGTCCATTTGGATTTTCTAAAGATAGAAGCCATTTTAAACTGGAGTGATCTGTAATAACTGTGAACCTGGATCCTTCTACATATGAACGAAAATTGTATACTGCGTCTAGAATTGCTAATAGTTCCCGCTCTGTCACACTATAGTTCCTTTCTGCCTTTGACAGTACTCTCGAGTAATAAGCTACTGGGTGTTCTGCGTCTGGAAATTTTTGAGAGAGACACGCCCCGATGGCGAAATTAGAGCTATCACATTGTATTATGAACGGTAATTTAAAATCTGGGCAACTCAAGACTGGTGCCGTTATTAATGCCTGTTTTAATGCGGAAAATGCCTTTTCTGTTTCTTCGTTCCACGTATAATTAGATTTCCCTTTCGTACCTCCTGTTATGTGTGTTAGAGGAGCTGCTATATCCGAAAAATTATTTATAAAGCGTCTATAGTAACTACATAAACCTAGAAATGATTTTACCTGTTTTGTGTTCTGGGGTCGGGGAAATTTTTTTATCGCTTCTACTTTTCCAGGGTCGGTACGGAGACCATCTTTATCTATTACAAATCCTAGATACCTCAGGCGTGATTTACAAAATTCCGATTTTTTAATATTCAACGTTAATCCTGCATTTTTTAATATATCAAGTACCTTCCTGAGTAATATTATGTGTTCTTCGAAAGTTTTGGATATTATAATTAGGTCGTCTAAATATGCGAATAGGTTCGGCTCGAATTCTGGACCGAAAAGAGTGTCAACCAAGCGTTGTAACTCGCTAGGCGCGTTACGTAAACCGAACGGTAACCTGACAAACATGAAGGTTCCTCTCCCGGGTACTACGAAACTGGTTTTTTCACACGAACTTTCTTCTAGGGGTATTTGCCAGAATGATTTCACAAAATCGAGAGAGGTTATATAGTTTGCATTACCCAAATTATCTAGAATTCGGTGTACATTCGGAATGGGGTAAATTTGTGCTTTTGTGACTGAGTTTAATTTTCTACTGTCCAAACAGAACCTTGCCGTTCCGTCCTTTTTTGGTACCAGCAACACGGGGTTTGACCAAGCCGACCGGCTCTTCACAATTACGCCCAGGGATAACATTTCGTCTACTTCCTTTTCCAATTGTTTTAATCTGACGGGTGATAATGGATAATATCTTTGTTTTATGGGAGGGCCCTCGGTTTCGATTTTATGTGTAGCAAGATTTGTTTTTCCTAAGCCGCGCTTTTCAAAAGATATCGACTGATAATCGTTTACAACTTCGTTTAACTCTTGTAATTGAGCAGGTGAAAGGTCGTTTTTTGATTTTAACACTTTAATTTCCGAGATTGATGTTGTTTTACTATTCGCATCTTTTGAAAATAAATTAGGAGCAACCTTAAATTTTCTCCAAAAATCAATACCTAAGATAAATCTGGGTCCTATTGCCGGGATTATTACAAAGTCTATTATTTCTGTCGTCTCATTGCATTTCACGGGAAGCGAAATTTTACCTAAAACTTTTTGTAACTTATCGTCTGCCGTGCTAATTGTCATGTCACAAGGAATCAATTCGTAACCTAATGGTAGGAAATGTTTATACATATTTCCACCCAAGCAAGAAATCGCTGCTCCTGTATCTAAGAGTCCAGTGAAATATTTATTTTTAATTTTAAAGTTAGCGTGTGGTCGACCGTCTAGACCATAATTTATATTTATTGTTTCAAGAGGTTTTGTTTCAAAAAAGTATTTGACATATTTTAACCAGTCATTCCATTCTTTCTTCGCTACTACTTCTGACGGTTTAAAATTGGAATGACCGTCTACATGTTTTTTTGGTTTTTATTAAAATAAAACGGAGGTGGTTTTGAAAGGTCTGGAATCGAATTATTATTTCTCAACTCCTGTTTTTTCCATCTGGGACTTCTCCGCGGTATTATTACATTATTATTTTGATTGCAATTCCTTGCAAAGTGTCCGGCTTGTTTACATCTAAAACATAATCGTAATTTCGTACTTTTGCCTATATCCTGACAAGGAGATAATGAAGACACTTGTGTGGATCTAATATTATTCTTATTAAAAGTTTTATATTTTGAGTTTGCAAACTGGTTAGCATTATGTGTATTGTCTGATTCGGAACATTTTTTCTCTAGCTCTGCGCAGGTGTTTGGTAAATCATACAAGAATAGTTTATTGTATCTGTGAAGCAACCCGTTTTTGACAATAATTACTATCTCTGTTTCAGGTATTGGTATTTTTAATTTGTTATTCAAGGACGAAATCAAGTTTATGTACTGACCTACTGAGACGTTATGTAACTGTCTATATTGGTAAATTTTCGATCTAATTTTTATTTGATCATCTTCCGTACTAACGTTACTATTTTGAGATGAACTCCTCTGTGTATTATTTATCGTATTAAATTTAATTCTGTCTAATTCATCACACAATTTTTGTAACTGAGCTATATTTGTAATTTCTTTACCAATTCTTAATTGTGCGTAATCTGGTAGTAATCCTTTTGTAATCAAGGAGAGAAGTTCCTGTTCTGCTAATGGAATGTTTAACTTCGCATTAATTGATAGTGCTTCTAGAATAAAATCCGCTGCCATTTCGTTTTTCCCTTGAAATAAATTGAAAAGTCTAGATTTTTCTGTCATTTGGAACGCAGGATTCTCAAATCTTTTAATAAAAGCAGATTTAATTTCTGTCCAAGTAATATCCTTTCTAAAGATTTTCCGGTAAAACATTAGTGACGTGCCTGTAATAAGATCTATGAATCCTTTAGCTACATCTATATTGTCAATACCTCTCGCGTATTGCAATTCTGCAATTCTATCAAAAAAAGCGTGAACGTCTGTCGTGCCATCGAAGGTAATTTTCCAATTACTAAGGTTGATTAATTTTCTTTCGACATAACGTATACCTTGGTTCCTATTAACGTGAGTTATTTCTTTTTCCATATTCTGATTGATTGTTAAATCTGCGTCTTCACTTTGAATCATTATTTCTGAATTTACCGGTGAAGTTATTGATTCTCTGGTTTCTGAATTATTCAAATTTTCATTAAATAATCTACATTGTTCTCTTAGAGATTTCAAATTTCTTTTTGGGGTAATTCCTCTATCTAATAATATTTTCTTCAGTCTCACTACTGTATCTTTTTCAAAACCCACAATTCTCTCTAAATTTATTAGATTAGATGCCATCTTTAATTTTTGAAGGGAAGAGAGAAGAAAGGAGAGAAAGAAAAAAAAAATTAAATTAAATTAAATAAAAACCGTCCGATTTAATGTCAAGATATCAATTAATTTATCCCACCATTAATTCAATAACTCTTATTATTTTTTTTTTGATCTAATTTATCTTTAAAAATTTTTTTTTAATTAATTAAAACTTTAACCTTTTCCTATTTCTTTTTATTACTTCCGTTATATTTAAATTTTCTAGCATTTATTTATTTTTTCATCGTTTTAATTCTTTTAAGCATTTTGTTTTAACTTTTTCCTCTTTTTAAAATAAAAATTCGTGGGAATACATATATATTTTCATATATGTGTTTTGCAATTGTTCAACTTGTTTTAGGGTCTATTACGGCACTTGATTGATGTACAATCTCAGATTACTCTTCAATTAATTACACCCGGGCTTGTCTTATATATTGAATTGTGACAGTAAATTTCGCATCCGCCTTACTTACCATCACTATCTTTTTTCATGATATATAAGATTAGCTTTCAAAATGACAATGATTTTACAACTTGTGTATTTTCAACTACAATCCTCTTTGTGGTTTCTGATTTATTCCACCAAAAAAAACATTGCAATTAAAAAACCAGTTTGATTTGATTTTTTTTTTCTCTACCACATGATCTTACTAGTTGAAATCTGTTCTTAACTTTTTTTTTTTTTTTTTTTTCCACTATTATTTTATTTTCTAGGAAAATTAGCTTCTAAATAATAACGTCAAGCAATATTTTGGAAATATACATATGTTTATATATGTTTTTCTCTTTAACTTGTATTAGGGAGGGGTTTTTTTTTTACGTTCGCAATCTTCCTTGTCCGGGCTAAGCGGTTTCTGAGATTAAAATCGTCTCCACAACAGAGTTTGGATTCCAGAGATATACGACTGCGCGAGCATACTTAATCACTTAGAGGTTAAACTATGGGTCGCATTTGCCTTCCATAGTCTAATAGATCTTTAAGTAAAAAAGTCGCTGTTAAAGGATCATGATTTTATATAACTTGCCGTAGGTATGCTTGTTAGACTGTATTCTTTTTTTTTTTTTGGACTACATCTAATTCCAAGATACTTTAGTCAGGTGATACCGTCAAGTTATTAACTTTTATCATATACACGATTTTATACAAGTCAGTATTATATTTTATTTCCAATTTTAGCTTGAATTTGAATTCCTTTTATTAATGAATTTTATTTTATTTTTTTTTTTCAGAATATCAATTTCTCTAAATATTTCTATTTATTTTAATCGTATTTCTTAATAATTTTATTAATTTCAAATTGTAGCTTTAAAATCCTATTAATTTCGATAATTTCCACTAAAAAAATTTACCGCCTCGTCTATCTCGCGCTTAAATTCGTTTAAAAATCTTGAGAATTTCGGGTTTTGTTTATGCGGGGATAATTTTACGATGATACTACGCTTTTAAATGTAACAAGCTATCTCTCTTCGCATTATTTAATTTAAATCACATAAATAACGATGTAATTTCAAAAATTTTGCATTATTTACTTATTCGTTTGGCTTATTTCCTTGAAAAAATAACCGCTCCGTCGGGAACGCTCTTAAATTTATTACGACTTTCTCGAATGTTCCTTACTACGCGTGAAGTAATTTGTATTTAGTTCAACATTTATCCACTTTCAATTAGGTTTAAATGATTTTACTCTTCTTTTCACTTGCAATTACTCTATTTTCAAACAATTTTATAATACGACAAGAAGTGATTCTAACTTCTATGATTTAAAATCTTTCTATAAAACACAAGCTGTTCACTGTATAACATAAGACATTTTTATTAATAATTTCATTGCGTATCACAATTGTTTAACCGAGTGTTTTGCGCCAGTGCTATATAGCCATTGCTATTCTCTTTTCTCGGGTAAACAGGTTGCGACATACAATGAAACTCGGGGAATAGATAACAAGTGTTTATTGTACATTTCTTATGGGGTTAATACACAACAAGGAATACGGTTTAAGACCTAAGGATCGGCTTAAGGAACCGGATCTTGAAGCTTGACTCGAATGGCTCAGGGAGAAGGAATAAGTAAACCTGTATCGTAGGGCGGGCGGGATCAGGAGGCAGCGGAGGCCTAACAAGGCAGGCTGGCTCGACCGGGGGGTCCGTGCTCTTCAGGAGGGTCAGGAGGCAGCGGAGGCCTAACAAGGCAGGCTGGCTCGACCGGGGGGTCCGTGCTCACAGCTACGCTTCTTCCGAAGGCCTATCTTCACTCGGGTCGGGTATATGAATTATCACGACGGGACTTAGCGGCGGCGTGGGTGCTATTTAATGCGCCATAACACGTTTCATCTGGATATCTTGCGATATTCACGGCGGGAGGTTACTCACGACAATAGTTATAGATCGTTACACAATATCAACTTCTGTAGCGGAACTTAGCCATTTTGTTTGCGGCACGCGTCGCGAAGTTATGAGCTACGGCGTCTCGTGAATGACAGCCGTGCGTGACTAGGTGTGGGACTCAACTGCCGGACGAGGGGAAACCAAGAGGGCTGGGTGCTCCCGCGCTGTTGTTTTTATACCTATTCCCGCTTTGTTGCAGCTCTGTCTGCGCATGCGCGACTTATTTATTTATTAACTGTATAGCTCCATACGTTTTGTTTGCAATCTTTGTGCTAACATAACAGTATCTACCACTCTATCCGTCGATGATGACTTATTTGACTACCCACAGTTTTAAAAGCCTTGCCATCTTCCCTTGCAGGTTGCTAGGCAACGACCACCCTTGCTCCGGCTCCGTGATCCGGAGAAAAGTCTAGCAAACCACACACCGTTTTTATTGCACTCCATTCTGACATCAATACTAACTACCTTCATACACCGTTTTTAAGTCCACGTTAATCAGATGTAATATTTCATGTTATTTAAGCGTAATATAAACCTTTTTGTAATATTTATTCATTGAAGAAGATAATATCAACAACCATCAATGAAAATATGAAAGAGATAGAGACAGAGAAAACCAAAAGGTAACGATCGCAACTTGGAGTTTATTTTCTGTATTATCTTTCAAATTTCGTTGAGAGTGGTTGATATTGGTTCCATGCCAACTCAGAATCAACTCAACTCAACACTACTTTGAAAAATCATTAAAAGATATGAAAAAAATGGAAAATAGCCCGTAACCTACCGTAAAATAACTTATTTCATCAGTTTAAAAAAATATATCTATATTTCATCACTTTTAATGACTTTTCAAAGGAAGTATTGAGCTGATTTCATTCAAAGTTGTCCAGTCACCGTTGATATTATTGTCCTCAATGAATAAAACTGGGAAGACTTCGGTGGCTGGATCATGCGGAGAGAATGACCGAGCATCAAGCACCAAAGTCCCAGCTGAACTCAAGACCAATAGGGCGAAGGAGCCTGAGAAGACCAAGATTAAGATGGAGCGACAACGTCCTCAAAGATATATCTATCTTGGAGCTTCTAAACTGGAGAGAGCTGGCACAAAACCGAGAGGAGTGGAGGATGACTCTTGAGGAGGCCAAGACCCACCAGGGGTTGTAGAGTCAATAGTGATGATGATGATGATTATGATTAAATAAATGTTGTTTTTATTGTACTTAATAATATAAAATCTCTTAACTTTTGAGTTACCAAAGTTCTTCAGTGATATATTGGTTTTAGGTAAATATTAAGTTAGATACGTTTTAAGATTTTCACGGCCAAAAGTATTTTCGTTATTTGTTATAGTGGTAGACACACATCTACCGGATCTGCCCTGATGATGGACACTGCAACGCTGTCCGAAACGTTGGCTAAAGAAGGAGGTAGCGCAACATGGCATAACACCCCAAAAACAAATAACAAAAATATTAAGTTGTTTTTACTACTTAAAAAAAACAATTATGTTTCTTAGCAGGGGTGCCCGGATTCATCGGATGATGTTTATCTAGGTATTGGTGGCGAATGCGTTTGCCCACCCACTGTGTGGAGGGCCGGATCAGGAGAGACTGTATTAGGGAGACCTAACCTATCCAGCCGAACTCTCTCGATACACAGCCTTGCTCCGCAGGGGGACGGATAGATTCATACATCCGTCACCGATTCCTACCCACCCCTCGAACCCTTTTCCTTCCTTTCCCTAAAAATACCCTCCACACAGCATCCCTAAAGAAAACATAGGCCGGAGGGATTTTTTCTTCAGGGCCTCCTGTGTGAAGCTAACGTAAAAAAATATACTCAAAAATAAAACTCCTATTTATTGAGAAAGCAATAATAAAATTATATCTCCTCATACATTCGAGTTTACTTTTCCGACGCTTGACATGTAAATGTAATTTATCTTCTTTGTGTTCTTCTTTTCTTCCAACTTATTCCACTTCATGTTATATTTTCAGACGATAGTTACTTTAACTTAAATCTACTTACTACTGCCAATAGAGAACTCCAGTCCATTTTTTTTAATGAATAAAGACCTTCAAACTTAAATAACTGCATTTTAATTTTTATTTTTATAGTTAGTTTTAATAGTTAACATAATTGTAAAAGTTTAAATTTTTCAAGAATCGCCGAAACGCACCTTATCTATGGTGGATTGTGTGACGTCTTCACCCACCGATAGTTTATCTACTTTAAAGTTGTAATTTTGAATCAGTGATGTTATGTCTAGGGAAATTTCCCTAGATCTAGGGGAGAAAAATATTTTTTAGGGTAAATGGAAATCAGGACAAAATTTAGGGAAATTTCGAACTCTGGCAAATTTTTTATTACATATGACAATATTACTGGTATTATTTATATACATATATATTTTTTGAAATTCCTATGAATCTTAATTATTGTTCATGTACTTACATGCAATGTTATTTTTAACACTGACAACTCAAAATGATATTAGGGAACATACCCATACTACGTGACACGTTCGGGGGGGGGGGGTCTTCAAAATACCACGCTTGGTACAAATGAGCGGCGGGTTGCTTAGGTTTTTGGTCACGGTGGGGGGGGGGGGTTAAAAAGTGCAAAAAGTTGGTCACGTAGTATGGGTACGTTCCCTATATATCTAAAAAGATAAATGGGACCTCTAAAAAAATTTTTATTTATGTTTTAAGTTCCGTTTTTTCGGTGATTTATTTTGCAAAGTGTTTTTTTTTATTTTATTTCAAATTCAGTTTCTAATTCAGTGGTGAGTGTATTCGTACTTTTAAATTATTGCTTCGCGTAGTAAAAAATGTTTTATTAGGAAAAGGACAGTATTATTAGTATATTTACCAAGTTCCGATATCTTTCCAATTAATGAATTAACATATAACAGGATTAGTGTTACACAATCAGGTGGCTACGTAGGTAATTGCGTAAATGTGAAATTCTAGGGAAATTTTACTTCAAAATCTAGGAAAATAATTTTTTTGGGCAGAACATCCCTGATATGGAAGAAAATGGCGGAATGAATATAGGATGACTCGATGACTTTTGTGTGAGAAGTTGAGGCGTTTTTACGTCAAGATTAACTGCTTTTAATATAGAAAAACATTGGTAAAATGTCCACATTTCATCGCTACTGTTATTGTATTGTACCAAAGTGCAATATAAAAACAATAAATCATCTTTTTCATTGCAAATACAAATGACATCTTGCCATCTAATTTTGTGTTCAGGCGTGATTTTGTACATTCTATTATGTATAACACATACAGAAACACTGGTATTTATAATACACTGATCATGACGATTATGTAATAACTTGTATAAAAAGCCCTACACTAAAAACATTTTGAAAATACATAAACCTTTGACACGATTTTAACCTCACATAGGCAAAATTTATTGCAGATTTGTATAAGATATTGTAAATTGTTGAGAACCTAAATAATGTGTCAATAAACACAACAACTATTATTTATCTAAATCTCTATAAACAGTATGAAAATAAACTAAAAACACGAAATGTTGAATTGCGTACGTGTGCACTTCAAGTCATTTCAGTCGTGATTTCAATACAACATTCAACACGCTATCTGGCTATCACCAGGTGACAGGTTAGCAGTGACGTCACCACTCACAATAATATTTTTCACTGGAGTTCCTTATTCCATGCCTCACCACCACCACACATCTACATTAGGGTTTACTCTGCAGGCTGAAAGCATCGCTCTTTGACAATTTCTTATTAGTGACTGCTGCGTTCAGCGCAACTTTAATTGAATTTCCTGCATTCACCGTTCTGTCGACATCCTTCTCAGCCTATTCATCTTTTGCAAAAAAAACCCTGAACAAAAAATCCCTTAACAGTACACGAACATATTCACCTCCATCGAGCTCCAAGACCTCACCAATCACCGTATTGCACCGTATCTTCGTATCCTTTATTTTCAACGCCTTAATTTACATTACTAATTATCTTCATCATTAAATTCCTTCGCTTACATTCCTACGAATGCTTCCTTCGGTTGCTATAATATTGTACGTTTCCAATAGTTAGTATTGAGCTTTTGTATAAATAAATGTAAAGCGCCGATGGTGAATTTTCACGAAAATGTCACTACTCAAATCATCAAAATGAATATTACAATTATTATTCCAAATTAATAATACAATTTTTAATGTAGACAATTATTACGGTGAATTGTCCAACATATGCATGTAGGGAGAGATGTCATTTAATCATCTAGTCTTTCAAAACGAACTGTGATATAACAAAAATTCGAGTGCAGATTACACGCGGTAGAAGCGAAACTTTACTAAAAAAATCTCAACCAATACATGAAAAGTGAGGTCATCATCAAAGCGACCAATGAGCACAGACCTGCGTAATTTCCGTTTCATATATAAACCAATAGGAGCCTTTTAAAGTGACATCATAAGCAAAGCGGTCAAATCATAGCGGGGCTATAGAAGTTTCACTTAAAAAAATCGCTTGCTTTCAATAAAAAAACCGAGACGATATTATTTTTTTACACCAACGCAAAATCTTGCAAATTCTGCTAAATCGCACCTGCACCGGTGCCTGTGGCATTATATCCACGAATGTAACGAAATTTAAACAATCGCCCTTTTCTATCTCCCCTCTCCCAGTTTCAATCCTAGAAGGCTGAATTTGGTAAACAAGTTAACGGTCCCTGCGAACCAGTAACCAAGTGTAGCAAATTTTTGAATGAAATATATCTCACGCAATAAATGAGAGGCGCAGCCCCATCTGTCTCTCTGAGGTAGAAACCGCCCCTAATTTCTGTTTTACTGAGGGGAATATATCTGTTTAGATATTACTTTAGGTAGGGAATTACACCTAGCTATATACAGGTTGGTAGGTATTTTGTCGTCATACCTACTTTTAATATAGCTCCTCGTAAAAGTTTCGGTTTTCACAAATCAACTCATCTGGTTTTGGGGAAGGATGGTGTATTGTAGGTACCTACATATTGTACGGATGTGTCATTCCATCAATTGTCGTTGATTGGACCAGTTATAAACGGTGAGAACATATGTTTGATGAAAATACAGAATCTCCTAGTAGTGTGTTCACGAACAATCAAAACCAAAATACACGTGTACACACATAGATATTCATTCCCGTACCTCGTAATTTATTTATACGATTGCAGTTATATAGTAAGCGATGAATAATTAAATTAATAAATTTGATAAAAAAATGGAACGTGCATTTACATCGTCTTCATGTCTAGCCTTTATGTTTTTCCATCGTTAAGTATTTTATTTCCAAGGGGAAATCAAATAACTTATATAAAGCTTCTCTTTGCAAAATTTGGAATTAAATTCTTCTGTGAATTGAAAGAAATATTTGAAATTTAATTAAGTCAAAAATAGCGTAATTCTCACTTGATTCATCAATTTAAAACTCGGCGTAAAAAGGTCAAAGTTGAAACACAGGATAGGATCTCCGTACAAACACTTTAAATGTTTTTTCGGTGGTTTACTGAATTATTCAATTGTCGGCCTGCAGACGAGACTATCCCACCCCTATATATCTGCAACCGGATATCCGGCGTAAATATTTATCTCCCATGACGGGAGATTGATGAAAGCAGACTTTTCATTGTTATGGTTTATTTTGCACCGGTTGAGAAGAGGCGAAAAGCCCTGCATTTACGGAGGTGGTGAGTGACTAGTGATGTTAGTTTGCTAGAAAACCTAATCCAATGAATGTCAAACTTAGGGTAGGTACTGAGTTCTTAGAAATCACGAAAGTTGACATATCAATCCTCCAAAGCAAAATTTCATTGAGTAATAAATAAACTACTTGTAAAATTCACAAGTGTATGAGTTAATAGAATATAATTTTTTTTTAAATTACATGTTGCTTAAAATTCATTATGCAGAATTGTGTTACATCACCATTATGAAATTCAAATGAGATGGAAAAATACGGTGTCATGCGAATTAGAATAAGAGAGACAAAGCGCTTGCTGGCATCAGAACCAAAAGGTAGTCAAAATTAAGTCAGCGGTGATATTGGTCTCCATCATAGACATCCAAATGACTAGACAAGCAGTTACGGGTGAGGGGTCAAACCAAACCATGGAGGGGGAAGAGGGGAAAGATGACTGTGATTCGTTATACAATCAATCTGACAGTAAATAGGCATCTCGCATTACAATATCACCATTTAGTTCTTAAAAGCAAAATCTGCTTTGAATGAATAGACCTTTTTACATGGGAGCGCGAATTGCTTGCCACGATAATAACATATTTGCTAAGGTCAAATGTTCGCCTCAAAAAGACTCGCCCCAATACACATAGCAATATTTTGTTGCCGTGTTTAGTTAAAACACTATTACAAATGTTTCATAATTTACTTACCCCTGTAACCACCGATGAGCACACTGGAGAACCGCCCACATTCGCTATGTGCACATTGATATGTAGATATATTGTATAGAATACGCTACTGTTTTGGCGTTGTATTTCGTTAAATGTATGGATGTTACCTTCTAGCTGTTCACGGCAAGAATGATGACGTCACACATTTTAGATTCAAGCGAGGCTCTATCCCCTCCCCATGGAGCAAGCCGGTTCCAAGGAGGTGCTTCAGCCGGCGCCATGTGGAGGGGGAAATAATACGTTTTTATCATTTAGGGCAGGTCCATGTATATTCATATGTCCGTGGTCTCCATTCAAATCTTCTCTTCTTTATTCTATGGTTAGTGAGGATATAGAAAGATCGTTGAGTTTATTATATGGTTAGTGGGGATGTAGAAAGTTCATTAAGTTTATTCTATGGTTAGTGGATAATATGTAGGATGGTCATTGTGTTTATTCTAGGTTAATGGTGATGTAGGAAGATAATTGAATTTATTCTATGGTTAGCGGGGATGTAAGAAAGTCATTGTGTTTATTATAGGTTAATGGTGATGTAAGAAGGTCATTGAATTTATTCTATGATTAGCGGGAATGTAAGAAAGTCATTGAGTTTATTATAGGTTAATGGTGATGTAGGAAGGTCATTGAATTTATTCTATGGTTGGCGGGGATGTAAAAAAGTCATGGAGTTTATTCTATGGTTAATGGGGATGAAGGAAGGTCATTGAGTTTATTATTCATTACGTAATGTCTCCCCAGATTGTACATTCTGTGGTCTAGATGTGGGAACTTCAGATTACATATATCCCTCTCCAAATAATTATCCTCTCTTCTATCAAGCGTTATCTAAAATTGCCTCCACTCTATTCAACATTTCATTTCTTCTAAGCCTGAACTCGACTCCAATCTTCCATATAATTCTGAAACTTGCCCATTTAAATAAAATGAATATTTAAATTCACCTTTCCTTTCTCTGTAATTTTAAATGATGGTATAGAATCTAGAACAACCTTGAAAGGTGAAAGCCAAAAATAATCGAAAAAAAGTATTATTAAGTATTATTCATTAAGTCATTTGTTAGTGGGTATTTAGGAAGGTCATTGAGTTTATTATATGGTTAGTGGTGATGTAGCAACGTCATTAAGTTTATTCTATGGTTAGTGGGGATGTATGAAGATCATTACGTTTATTTTATGGTTAGTGGGGATGAAGGAAGGTCATTGGGTTTCTTTTGTTACTACATTATTATGTAGGTAATCTTATTAGTTACTCTTACGCAAAACGAAATATACAACTAACTCACTACTAGGTACTCACTACTACGCCGTTTCACCGTAAGGGTACGCAGTTAATAAATTAATAAATTCAACTTAAATATTAATGTACTAGATAATCCTAAAATTACCGACCATAACATCATTCAAATTCTAATAAATGACAGAAAAAAATGCAACTCCAGTAAAGAAACACAAATAACAACATTTAAAAATTACAAAAAATACAATAAGGAAATTTACATTCAATCCTTAGAGACTATTAATTGGAATGGAATAAATCAAATGGAATATAACCAAAAAGCTGACCAGATGATATTAAACTTTAAAAAATCTATTGATAAAGTTGTTCCAGAAGAGAAGATACATAAAAGAAACAATAATAAATGGTATACAAGCGAACTACGTACAATGCAGCACGATAGAGATGCATTTTACAAAAGAGCATGCCTTACTAATAGTATTACGGATTGGGATAACTACAAAAAAGCGAGAAACAAATACTCCAAAGACATAAAAAGAACGCATAATGAGTACATAAAAAATAAAATAAACTCAGAAGAAGGGGATCCCAAAAAAATTAGGAAAAGCATAAAAGAATTAGTACATGGTGAAAACAAAGACGACATAAAAATAGTAAAATTTCCAAAAGAGATAAACGAAGAAAACATGGCTAATAACTTTAATAAATATTTTATTGAAAGTATCATTCTAATTAACAAATTAATAACCAACATTGCTTTTAACCTCACAAATGATAATATCGACCCAAACAAAGAATCATCGGTCTTCCGAAAAATAAATGCTATTTATTTAACATTTTAAACAAAATAAAATCAAAAAATAGTTCAGATGGATTAACTTTTAGTAAAATAAGAGATGCTTTTCCAGTAATTGGATCTACTCTATTAAATATTATCAATGAGACGATTGAAGAAAGAAAATTTCCACAGTCATGGAAACTATCTACTATTATACCGGTTCCAAAGGTTAAAAATACCAGAAAATGTGAATAGTTTCGACCAATCAACACCTTACCAAAATAAGAGCAGATTCTTGAAGTTATAATAAAAGAACAAATTTTTCAATATCTAGATAAACACGATATTTTATACCAAGAGCAATCAGGGTTCAGATCTTATGACTCATGTGAAACAGCATTAAACGTAATTGTCGAAGAATGGAAGGAAGGAATGAATAATAATAAATTTATCTTAGCAAAATTTTTGGATTTTCACAGGGCATTCGAAACTATAGATCGAGACATGTTAATAAGAAAGCTTAAAGAAATTGGTTTCTCATCTGTAGCCATTAAATTAATACAAGAGTATTTGAGAGACAGAAAGCAGGTAACAAAAATAAATAATCAATTTTCAAAACCAATGGAAAATAAGTTAGGAGTACCACAGGGATCGGTCCTTGGACCTCTATTGTTCATACTCTATATTAATGATATGGTGAAAATATTTTCAAAATGCAAAGTACGACTATTTGCCGATGATACACTAATATACTTAATTGGAGATAACTATGAAGAACTAATACACATTTTAAATAATGAACTAAATGATGTATCAAGATGGCTAAAAATAAATAAGCTTAAATTAAATACAAAAAAAACAAAATGTATGGTGATTGGATACAAGAAGACATCCAGTGAAAGCAAATTAAAATTGATGGTGAAATTATTGAAAAGGTTACTGAAATGAAATACTTAGGAGTTATATTAGATTCCAAACTAAACTTCAATAGACATGCTGAATACACCCAAAAGAAAATTGGCAAAAAGATATCTTTTTTTGGAAGAATTCGGCCAAAAATTTCTAGAAAAAGTGCAATCACCATATACAATTCAATTATTGCTCCACACTTCAACTACTGCTCAAGTATACTTTTCCTATGTAAAGAAAGAGAACAAAATAAGTTACAAATTCTCCAAAACAGGGCAATGAGAATAATTCTTCGACGAAACAGATTTTCAAAAATAATTAAAATGTTAAAGGAACTAAATTGTTTGACCGTGAAACAGATGCTGACCTTGAACACGATGGTATTTATCCACAAAATATTGAACAACACGTTACCAAAATACTTCTCAAATAGAATTGTATACAATAAAGACATTCACAGATATAACACAAGGACGTGCAAGGAAATTAGGCTACAAAAAAAAGACAAAGCGAATACTCAGAACAGTCAATGAACAACAAGGGAATGAAGTTGTATAACACACTACCAGAAACTTTAAAGTCCACACCAATTGGAAAGTTCAAGATGTATTGCAGGAGCTACATAAAACTTGAAAAAATATAGTGAATATGAAATATTATAATCAATTAGAAATTTGTGAACTTAAATGTACAAATTACTAAAATAAAATTATTATTATTAGTTACACATAATACTAAGAACATAACGATGTAGCTAGATACATGCATGTACGCATGTAATATTGTAATTTGTTTATTATCAAATCAGTAAGTTATTTTACGGTTATTACATTTCTCTCGGTAAATATTTACTTTTTTTGTTACCAAATTTTCGGATAGGAATTCTCAATACACTCTCTAACCGAAAAAGTATAAGAACCTCTGTAAAATTGAAAGTATTGTGGGAAGGAATATGTGATGTATTGAAGAGGGTCTCGGGGATAGGATTTGCTGTCACTACGTCACAGATTTCATTCTCAGAAGAGGATTTGAAGACGTACGGGCTGCGGTTTACTACAGCTCTCCTGTTGCAAAGTCTTCAAAATTGCATTTCGTGTTTCATAAATATATGAGAGCTTGTGGTTTATTGAGCTCCTTGATTTAAAGGTAATAACCTGCTCTGAATCCGGAGTTTGCGTTTTATAAACAGTTATAAAAATGTTATTTCTAACCTTCCTCTTTCCCCTCTCCTTCGCTTCCCAATTTCATACCTCATCAAATCATACCATAATCATACCACAATATAGGATCAAAATCTCACCGAGGCCGATGTTGTTGTCATGTTGTTTGTTGTCATGTTGTTGATACTGTTGTTTAGTAGAGGCTACGAAGCAAACAGGAGGCCGATTAATCTATCACATTCTCTCGCAGGCTAAATCCTATAGATGTATGTGTTTGTCTCATTTTAGTATCGCTATTTTTCGTTACCTCTACCTCTACTCTACTCTAGCCGATGCTGGCATAGGTACACCAAATACCCCTTTCATGTGGGAAGATAATTTAAAACACATCACATTATTATGCAATCACAAGTGCGCCGTAATCACATATTTTATACATACAAGTATGCAGGTGCAATATATTTATATATTATATTTTTATTGGGAGCAAATATACAATAATCATGGCTGCGCAGGCACATTGAATTTGAAACAATATTCATATGAAATGTTAATCTTTCTTAGTGACAGCCACCGTTAAATGAATGAATGCCCACCAGACAAACTAGACTAAATCACACACTTAACACACCTCGATGCAATACTAACTCTAAACAAAACACATTCATTAACCGCGTTTCACACTTTTTTAACAATTCATACAATGAATTCGACTTATTCAACACAGCACCCCAAATTCTAAAAAACATAAACAATAAATAACTTCTAAATTATACAAACTAATATACTCCTGTACAAATAACTTATTCACTCCCAGATTAGATCCGTCCCCTTCCCCTCCCGCCCACCATCCCATCCCAATAAGCTATTATAACTATTATAACTTTTATAACTTTTTAATTTCTAATTAATACACACCAGTGAAAACCTATTATTGGTTCAATAACATATACATATGTAAATACACCTAAGTAAATAATGTAACTGTTGGTTTTCCAAATAAAATAAAATAAAATAAATAAATAAATTAGAATACAGGTCTAGGTATTAAATCAACGTCAAACGGATTACTTTGATTAGATCTGACCTTCCGGATACGTCCACTCATTACTCTTCCGGTGGCCAGAGAACCGGAAGTGCAGTAGATAAAAGGATTCCGACTAAATCTCATAGACCGCAGTCATTACACATTGCACATGCTGTCAGATTCATTTAGATGTAGAGTGGCTGTCAATTGGCTTAAATCAGAGTAAATTTTCGAATAAACAGAAGCGTGAGGTAGGTTAAACTTACTATCCGGTTTGAGATTTCAAACAAAAAATAAAAATTTTCATCTCGAATTATTGATCAATTTGCCTTTTTAAATGTTGAATGGATATTTCAAAACTGCTTAGCTTAAATCGGAAACTTCGTTGCAAACCGAAAATTGATGCTTTGATCAAACGTACAGCATAAAGTTTTCTTTAATTATCTAACAAACAATGTTTTAACGACACAATGAATGTTAATTAAAGTGCATACCATCACAATTACTTTAGAGATTTTTTATTAGAAAATAAGCAAACTGTTCTTAACATTTTTTCATGTTTATCAAATCAAAAAACGAGAAAGCGATGTTGATATGGCTATTGGATTTTTAATAAAAAATATTCATCATAAAGCTAATAATTTTAATAATAAACAATCTGCTTTATTTTCACATTTCTACTTCAGGGGCCATCGATAAATTACGTCACACCTTGAGGGGGGGAGGGAGGGGGGGGGAGTAGAGAAGTGTGACATTGTGAGACAAGGGGCATGGGGGGTCATCAGCTCTGTGACGTTACATGTAAAAAAAATTTGAACTACTGTTTTGATTATTTTTAGATGTAAAATTGCAAAATATGTGACGTCACACTAGGGGGTAGGGGTCTCACAAATGTGACGATGTGTGTCAGGGATGGGGGGGGGGGGGGGGGCAAAAAATTATGAAATTCGTGTGACATAATTTATGAATGGGCCCTCATGACATCACGCGGAAATTCATTATTATTTTGTTTATTCTCAATGGATCCGGGTACTAATAAACGCCAAAGAAATCATTTCCACCAATAATTTTTTGCACAAAACCATTTTTAGACTGTTTTAAAATTTGTTGAAAATAAAAATGAATATAGTCAGGGTAATTTTTTCAGAGGGATTTTTTTCTAATATAATAAAGTCCTACAGTTAATCTTGTTTTTGTTTGTGAAACATTATATGTTTCTGAGAAAAGTGTAGTGTGTGTCAAAACAAATGTCTATTTGAACCTGCTTATTCCACATTTCCGGAAAACAGCGAGATTGATAGTGATATTGCTTTGTTCTTGAATTTGAGAAACCGTAGCGCGTCGTTGACTCCGTAGCCGTCTGAGTCGTAGACTTCGTAGACCACGAAAATCGTAGTTACACAAACGAGAAACGAGACAATGCAGATTGTAGTCTGTTGGGAAACTGCATGGAGAATCGAGGAAATTTGGATCTGAAAATCGGTTGCCTTATGAGGAAGTGCTTTAATATCACACAAAATCGTGTATTTTTGTTTTGAAATTTTAATCGCTATTATATATGCTTCAATTACGCGTCAACCGTTTGACTTGAGCGCTTGAGTAGCTGGAGATACAACCCCCCTCTACCCGCACTCGCCCGCGCGTGTTCAGTGCGACGCCGCTTGCGGAAGGAGATACAGGAGATATACGAGGAAAACGGGTTAATACGACCAATAGTTGTAATGAAATTCTACATTTATTTTTTCATAGTTGATTTCGCGTGTGTTTCTTACTTAGATAATAAATGGTTGATTTATAAAATATACTGGTATTATTAATATTTTTTTATGAGCAAAGAACCCATAAAAAATAAATAATTTTCAAAATCAAGATAACCCTTTCAGTTTTGGTACAACCCATCGATAAAATTCGGGTCAAAGTCACCCGGCGTCATTGACCGCGTAATTATTTTCACGTCATTGACGCCGCGCGCCGGGTTAATAATGTTTGAGAATGGCTGAGAATAGGTACATAATTAAATCTCGTGTTTCCTTGAATAAAACCATACTTCCGTGAATAAAACATATTTTAATTGTACATTTCAAAGTAGAAGATACTGGTGACAGACCACCATTAGAATTGGCAACGCGTTGATTGAAATGGCTTTAGTGATGTTTAGTGACGAGATATGAGTTAGTATAAACTTTCCTCTCCATCCTTTATGTAATATACATTAAGTCGGCATTGTTGTGTGTGCCGCTCTATGAGAATTTTAGGATTTAATAATTAAAAAAACCATTCAAGTTTTTTTTCTTTACGAAATTTTGAGCACATATTTATTTTACCCTTTTGTACTCGTAAGTAAGTTAAGTGTTCAATTTATGTAGAAAAAAATTCAATACCGTCCTTGGAAACCAGTCTTCCGGATTCCAGTTACCTACCAGGAAAAATTCAATACCATCCTTTGTTACATGAGCTCCACACAGGAGGCCCTGAGGAAAATAATTTCCCTCAGGGCCTATGTCATCTTTGGGGATGCTGTGTGGAGGGTTTATTTGGCAAAAGGAAGGAGAGGAGAGTTCTGGGAAGGAAAAGGGTTTAAGGGGTGGGTAGGAATCTGGGTTTCAGTGTATCCTAGTCATCCGCCTCCAATACCTAGACAAACCTCACCCCATAAACCCGGGCACCCCTGCTAAATCACCAAACGTAGCGAACCACTTGGGGTGACCTATGGCAGAGGTGTTGGTTGACAATAAAGGTTCCCGGGGTGGCGGTACCCAATTCCAGTTACCTACCAGGAAAAAATACATAGGTATTCCAGTGTGAGTTTTATGATCGCTGGTAGTACTTAGATTCGACAAAACATGTATTTTTTTACAAAATATGCTATTGATTTGAGATTTTTTGAGATTTTTGAGATTTTTCCTCCTCTTTACTTAATATTATATTATATCCAAGTTGTAAAAAAATATTATATAATTTATGTTTTTTAAAAATTGTGTGCAGTTTACACGTGGTAGATGCCGTAGGAACCTTCAGAAAACTAAAGTAGACGAGAGTGGGGAGGCTACGAAGCACTGCACAAACAGGAGACCGATTGTTCTATCAATATCTCGCAGGCTAAATCTTACAGATGTATGTGTTCAAAAAATAAAATAAAAATTCGGAGTGGAACACCCTTTACTTTTAGGGGTATGAAAAATAGATGTTGGTCGATTCTCAAAAAATTTAAAATTAGAGAAAAGAGGCCGGCTTCGTTCTCATCGGGTCAGAAGTGACACCGGTTTGAATTACTAATATCACTTTTAAAAAATAGGGGTTAATGGTAGAAGGGTGAAAATTTAGGGTTGCATGTATTTTTTAATGCCTCACCATAAAAAAAATAAAAAATTTGTCCAAAAAAAAAATTAAAATTCGGAGTGGAACACCCTCTACTTTTAGGGGTATGAAAAATATATGTTGGTCGATTCTCAGACCTACCAGATAAGCACACAAAATTTCATCAAAATTGGTTCAGCCGTTTCGAAGGAGTATGATAACAAACATCGTGACACGAGAATTTTATATATTAGATATTAAATTATTATGAAATTAGGTCCAATCCGCCGATTAGTTATCGAGATATCGTGATTGCCAATATGCGTTGCTATTTTATGGAAATCTGCGTTTAAAGTTTTCGCACCATTTGATTATTGATTTTTACTTGTTAATCTGCTAGCCGGGGGATAAACAGTTTTTTCCTCTCTCGTAAAATTTTCAGACATTGCTTCTCTTCCTTTAAACCGCACTTCTTGTTCCCTTTACTGTTGTTGTTTACATTATCGTTGTTTGTTTTCTTCTTCTAAATCTACTAACCATTACTACTAAATATTACTACTAAATATTTCTACTAAATATTACTAACCAATTTTGACATGCGTATTTAGCAAAATCCACAATACAATAATATCCGTAGCAATCAAAAACGATTTTCCAAATTCCTAGATAACGTTAACGCCTCGTTACTAAATTAAAATAAATATTTGCATTATAAAAAGATTTACAACCGCTGAAATAGGTAACACAGTGATGTAAATAGTGGTGGAATACTTGTCAACTATCGGTGATTACTCCTTCGGAGATGAAGCACGATTGTGACGAAGTGAGAAATTAAAGTTTTCTGTTTTGAATATATCCATGGAACAAGTTTAATAAAAATGAACCGTGAGTTTCCTTGCTTTGCACGTCGAGAACTTTTGATAAATTGACTGCAAAGGAGTGTTTCGGTGTGCGTTGCTATCCGAACTTTTATGCTCTTGCCAAACTCTTTCCGCAATATTATTCACAAAACATGTTTCACGTAAAATGGCATTCCAGCTGCATATTATTAGATGGCCAGGTTCCGTCAAATATTAATAAACGGATGGAGATAATAATATATAGGTTTTTTCATGTGCGAAAGTAAAGTAAGAGAAGTAATTATGTTTCCAAGCCAATTTGTTTATTTATTTTATTCAGGTTCTCCATAAAACAGTTATACACTAAAAAATTATGGAGAAGATTACATTTTTTTTTTAAAGTGACGTATGTCAAAAGAAAGTTTGACGTATGTCAAAAGATAGTTACTGAGTTCTCTGTAGGTGACATTGAAGATTTCGATGCTCAATACACAGTCGTTAAGCAATTGAGTCGCCCTGCTTAATGGTGCATTCTGATAAGCAGAAGTACTCGCTTTCGTAGCATAAAAAAGTGCATGGGATCTCCCACAAGTATACGCGTTAGGGACATATAAGTTGATCTCTTTCAATATTGGCGGATTTAGTATGGTACCGTAGTAATCTACTTTAAAAAAATCTATCTAAATCTAACTTAAAAAAATGTTTGCCAAAAAATATTTTTCGGCGGGCTTCTAGGGTGTTAAAATCGAGCATTCCTGTTAAGAACAATGATGGATACAGGAATGGGTAGTATGTATATTCCCCCATATACAGGTAACGCATAAACCTTTTTTGCACTTTTTCTATTTCTAGGCTATGGTTTTGTTCAGAAGGGGCCCAAATAATGGAGCTATATTCCAGGATGCTGCGGACAAGTGCTTCATATGTTCTCCGTATTGCAATTCCATTAGTAAATGATCTCGCATTACGAAGAACAAATCCAAGCATTTTATTGGCGCTGTAGACAATATCAGATACGTGGGATTTGAAAAAGATTTTTTTTTCGAAAATCACGCCTAGGTCGCGAATCTCGTTTTAGCGTGTTAATATATTTTTATGAATGTGGTATGGGTAATGAATGTTTCATACTCATAAATACGTTATTCCAAAAGAGAGAAACACATTTAATAACATATAAAAGTGGTGGAAAGTGTTCACAGATAGATTTCATACTAGCTGACAGGAAAATGAAAGGCGGTTTTAAGGACTGTAAAGTGATACCGGGCGAGTCACTAGCCTCGCAACATCGACTCTTAGTGGCTGTATTTAGACTGCCCAAGCCTATCAGGACACTAGTGGATAAAACACCTAAAATAAAGTGGAAAGAACTGTCAGGCCCAAAAGGAGAATCTCTCAAAAACAGACTGCATGATTACCTAGTGAACGATCGGAATGCCAACTATGAAAATGCAAACTCAATGTGGGCTAAATTTGAAATGCATTGCAAAAATGAAGCGAGGTCCATACTGGGCGTTTCGAAAGGAGGCATAAGTACAGGAAAATATCCTACATGGTGGAACGAAGAGGTAAAGGAAGCTCTCAAAAACAAGAAAAATCTCTTTAAGGTCTGGCAACGCTCTGAGACAGACAATGATCGAGATAAATATATGAAAGCTAAAAAAACTGCTAAAACATGTGTAGCGCAGTCAAGAGCCAAATTACGACAGGAATTCTACAACAACCTTGAGAATGCCGAAACTGATGCTGAAATATTCAGAATAGCCAAAACTAGAAACAAATCAACCCTAGACATCAAAACCAAAAAGTATATCAAAAGTAAAAGTCAGACGCTGCTTACTTCAAACGAAGATATCAATCATAGGTGGTTCGAATACTATAAAGAACTTCTAAATGAAGAATATCCAAGTAACAGCTTCAAACCCTTACCTTCAGTCGAGGGCCCGATCCAGGAGATTAGCAGAGATGAAGTCAAGCAAGCCATCAAAAGGATGAAGAATTGTAAAGCCGTAGGACCCGATGAGATACCGGCAGATCTATGGAAGTCATTAGGAATGGTAGCGATAGAATGGCTCACAAACCTATTTAATAAAATAGGCAGAAGTAAAATTCCTGAGGCGTGGCGGCAAAGCTTCCTTGTACCATTCTATAAAAATAAAGGTGACGTTACACAGTGTGGTAATTACAGGGGCATAAAGTTAATCTCACACACTCTTAAAATCTGGGAACGCATACTGAATAAACGAATATATGATCTTGCCAAAATCACACCAAATCAATTCGGTTTCACCCCATCAAAATCTACGACGGACGCATTACAGGCGGTGAGAATAGTAATGGAAAAATACCGTCTCAATAGGGAAAACTTACACTTCATCTTTATCGACTTAGAAAAAGCTTTCGACCGAGTGCCAAGAAGACTTGTGTGGCAAGCTATGAGAGCTCAGGAACTACCAGAACATTATGTGAACCTCATAGAAGACATGTATAACAATACCCGCACAAGGGTCAGAAGCCCGGTCGAGGTTGAGGTGGGAGTTCACCAAGGTTCGGCGCTGAGCCCATTACTGTTCAACTTAGTAATGGATTACATCACCAAAAATATTCAAAAGAAACTACCCTGGAACCTTCTGTATGCAGACGATATCGTACTGATTGCCAAAACTGCGGAAGATCTGCAAAATACCTTGACAGAATGGATAACAGCACTTGAAACATCAGGACTTCGTGTCAGCAGGTCAAAAACGGAGCACTTGGAATGTAATTTCAGCAATACAGCGAGCAACACCACCGTTTACTATCCAGACAGAATGCCGGTGCCAAAAGTAGAATCCTTCAAATACCTTGGCTCAGTAATAACAAAAGATGCAAATGTAGAGGCCGATGTATCTCACAGAGTAAATGTTGCGTGGCAGAAGTGGCGATCACTCACTGGAGTACTGTGCGATTCAAGCATGCCCATTCGCACAAAAGGCAAAATATACAAAACTGCAGTGAGACCAGCAATGCTGTATGGGGCTGAGTGTTGGACAGTGAAGGAAAATCACGTCCAAAAACTGCACGTTGCAGAAATGAAAATGCTTAGATGGTCAGGTGGGGTTACGAAACTGGACAAAATACGAAACGAACATATAAGAGGTAGTTTCAAGGTAGCCCCCCCTTCCTGAAAAACTAACAGAAAGTCGCTTACGGTGGTATGGTCATGTAATGAGAAGAGACAAAGAACACGTGTGCCATAAAACGCTAGCTATACCTGAAATAAAAAGAGGAAGAGGACGCCCCCCTCTGACATGGTGGACCAGCATGGCAAAAATAGCTCAAAATTTCCCCAATCCAACAACCCAAGACCGGTCGTCTTGGCGCAGATTGGTTAGGAGAGCCGACCCCACTTAAAGTGGGAAGTGGCAAAGAAAAGAAGAAGAATGTGGTATGGGAATAGAAATGTATCTTTGGATCTTGTAAATGCAACGACACTGCATTTCTGGGTGCTGAAGGGTAAATTATTTAATTCCGACCATTTGACAAGAGAATCAAGATCATTTTGCAGAAGAATGGAATGGATTTGACTTTTAATAGCTCTGAAGAGTTTGATATCGTCAGCGAAGAGGAGATATTTTGATCGGTTAATGGTATTTATTTTTTATTTATTAGAGATAATATATTACAAAATTATTACATAAAATTTATAATACATTACTCCCAATGAGTTTAAAAAAACTCATTTCGGGAAGGACAACATTATACATCTAAAGGAAAATTATTTTTACATAAGAACACGGAAATCAATGAACAATACATAGATTTTTAAATGGACTAGACACACTTGATACAGGTAATTGAAGAATATACAAGAGTTACAAAGGAAGACAGATAAATTCGTCACTGGTTAATAAAGTTGCTGAGAAAATATCCTTTTAGAGCCTTTGCCAATATTTTTTTGTTTGATTCTGGTAGTTTTAGGACATTAGGTAATGCGTTGTATTGCGTATGTGCGATGTATTGTAAGGAGTTAATTCCAAATTTAGTTGTGTGTGTAGATGACGATAGGTGTATTTGATTTTGTGATCGTGTTTTGTGCTGGTGTATATCGGAATTAAAGGCTGGTTTAGTGGTGGTGTGTGACGAGTGTTGAATTATTTGTAGGATGGCAGTGGTGATGCTATATTTTGGCAGAATGGTAAAGGGAAGAATTTGTGTCAGTGAGTATATGTCTTTGACATGCGTATCCCATGGTAGATGGTATATATTTCTTATGGCTCTATTTTGGATTACTTGTATATCAGATATTTGTTTCTTAGTAATGGTGCCCCAGATACTAACCAGATAACTTAGGTGAGAGTGGATCAGAGCATAATATGTGGCACGCAGTAAAGCTGTGGGGAGCACATCTTGAAGTCGATAGAGTACACCAGTTATCGGGGAAATTTTGGATTTAACATATTCAACATGGGAGTACCACGATAGGTTAGAATCTATGAATAACCCTAATATTTTGTTATTGCCTATATCATTAATGAATAAAAGAAAGAGGAGGGGTCCTAGATTCGATCCCTGGGGAATCCCGAAGTTAGTTTTGTATTCGTGAGAGAGCTGGTGTCCGTAACTGACATACTGACGACGATTGCGTAAGTAGCTAGCTACGAAAGCGAGAAAATCCTGAGAGAATCCGATGTCACTCAATTTTTTTAATAAGATATCATGGTCGACTTTGTTAAATGCTTTTTCGAAGTCTGTATAAATCACATCGACATGTACAAATTTTTCATAGGATTTATTAATATAGGTGGTGAGATTCATAAGGTTTGTTGAGGGTGATAGAGTGGGGCGAAATCCGAGCTGATTCTCAATGAGTATATGTTTTGTTTGATTATATATTTGTGAGTAAATTATGGTTTCTAAAAGTTTTGCGGGTGCTGATAGACAGCTACAGATCTGTAATTACCGATTGCCGACTTTTTGCCTTTTTTGTGTATAGGCGTGACTTTTGTTAGTTTCCACATTTGAGGGAAAGTAATATTACGAATAGTATTTCCACAGGAAAAATATTGTTACGAAGTGAAAGTTTAAAAATGTGCTTTAGAGGTTGAATTAAATAATTTGAGTGTGATGGGTGGTATATAATCTGGGCCGACGGAGTATTTAGGTTTTAGCTTGTGAAAAGCGGCAACAACATCGTCATCGTTAATTTCGTGAATTTGTACTGGTAAAGCATTGTGTGATGAAGAAGTTACTATTCTCTGCTATTAATACTATTCTCTGTATCACGTGTAAAGTCAGTGTAGGCCTTACCAATTAACTGCTTGATTAATTTTCGTGATTTTTTAAAGTTTGTTAAGGCATGTTTGGATATAGTTTTTTCCAAAGATAGTGCATTTTATTTTTCTCTCGTATGTGATGAATGATTTCTCCAGTAAACCATTTTGTATATTGGTTATACGTCTGACAAACTCTTTTAAATACCCTAAATACGGTAGGGCCTTGCTAATCCGGATAGGAAAAAACAAGACCCCTTCCGAACTATCGAGGCGTCCGGATTACAGTATGCATTTTTTAAATAGGAATAAAACAAATTTTTAACTTGGGTTTCATTTATTAAAGTAAAAATTTAAAGTCGATTTAGACAAGAATATGTATGTACGTACAAATGTACTTATACAAAATTCAAACATGTAAGAAATTTGGGCACTTAACATGAAAAAAAAACTACAAGTTAATTAACGAGTGACGGCAAATGATTGAATATTGACACGTTTTGACCCGCACGCACCCGTCCGGATTACAGCGTTCACCGAAGTAACGGGGGTCCGGATTAGCGAGGCTCTACTGTAGTTCCAAGGCTAATCAGATTGGTAGATATCATTACACATACATCAATTTGCGAGAAGTGTACGAGTAGCTCCGCCCGGGGAACTTTTTATCGGATAACCAACATCGCTTCCATAGCGTGGTTCGCTACGTTTTGTGACTTAGCAGACGTGTCCGGATTCACGGGGTGAGGTTTTTCTATGTCTGGCGGCCAATGCTTTTGCTCACCTACTGCCTAGCGGGCCGGATCGGGACAGACTGGTTGAGGGAGACGTAACCTAGACCTCTCTAGTGGGACTCTCGACCCATCACCTTGCACCGCAGATGGAGGGGTGGATTCATACGTCCATCGCTCTTGGATATACTGACACTCAGATTCCTACCCACCTCTCATCCCTTTTTCCTTCTTAGAGCTTCCACTCCTTCCTTTCCCTAAAAAGACCCTCCATATAGCATTCCCGAAGACGACATAGGCTCTGAGGGATTTTTTTTCCTCTGGGTCTCCTGTGTAGAGCTAATACAAAAAAAAATACTTCGCGCACTAAAGTAACTACTCCAACTACTCCACTACTGTGAAGATTTTGCGAAAAATAATAACCTTCCACATAATACGTCCTAATCTATCATTATGCTTTTCAAATGTAAAAATGAACTCATGCAAACACTCTCAGCATCGCTAGACGGAAGGACAATATTGTTAGTAGTAGCGTAAAATTTCTGCGACATATTATCACAGAAGACCTGAAAGACATAGAGTATATAAGTATATTATGGAAAGACAAAGAAGAGCGATATCCGTTAGAGCTGAGGGTATATTACACTACATCCAAATGGCATAAGCTGAAAGTTCCGCCTACCGAGATTCTGCAGCGCGACGGAAATGTTCCTGGAGGGACGAGGGCACTCTTTGAGGGCTCTTCTCTACTACCGCTTGGGAAGCTTATGATGCAGACTACGCCGATCGAAGAAATCAATCATCACTGCCATGGATTCTTGGATGGCCACCTGGAGACGGGAGACGGTTAAAGATCCTCCATGAACGGCTTTTTGTATTTAATATTTTTTACTTTTTTTACAAGCATTATTATTTTGACAAATTTTTTGTTATTATTTTGAAATATTGAATATATTGATTGCCTTTCTCTACCCCGCATACATTCTGAAAAAAAAACTATTTTTATTATTATATTAAAGGAATATTGCAAACAGTTTCCTGTCATATCAACACTTTTCGATAACTATTTTCTTATAGAGGGGATACAAGATTTTAATAATATTTTTTTTTGTTTTATCGACAATATTATAACTTAATCATTTTGGGCTCACTTTGTTATCGCTTCCTTATTGTAACAGTAAATAGCTTTTTTAAATAATGTGCCATTATGCCCGTATCGCCTGGTAATATTATCCAAGATTTTACCCGTAGATGTTTTAAAATCCTTTCTATATTTTCTGAGGAATCTTTTCATGGAATAAGTCATAATTTTTTATGGGAAATGGCCGAGAAGATACAAAATAATTGCCTTCCGCCTGCTTCACCATAAATAATCGAAACTTTCCCCTACTGTAGGAAACTTTTCCCGTGTATGCCTTATTTACCATTCATCGAATAAAGCCATTTTGGCAAAATATAAATACAAAACGGAAAATAAATATAAGAAATAAAACTAGCGGCTTCACAACAACTGCGCTAGCAGTCAATTCGGCGGGTATAACAAGATAGTGAAATGACAATAATTATGTAATAATTGAAAATAAAACAGGTAACGGCCGTAACTGGGAATCGAACCCAGATTGAGCTATTGAGACCGAGGATCTGGGTTTAATTCCCAATTGTGACTGTCACCTTTTTTATTTACAGTATTTTTTTGTGTTTATATTTCATTGGCTTTTCTTTTAATAATTAATAATTAATACCTACCCACCCAATCTACATTAAACTAACAACGGCTCCACCCCTACCCTAATAAAACATTGTTCTAAACTGTCAAATTAGTATAAGCTTTCCCTGACGAAGGAACGTTTGTTCCGAAACCGGTCGGATTTGCACATTTTATAAGTGGTTTATACAAAGTTGCATTGTTTCATTTTATTATAATGGATAACCACAAAGTAATAGCTACATTCAAAAATAATTAATAATGATGTTATCTTCTTCAACAATTAAATTTACCGTGAAGTTTATATGTTTCAATAAGTTTTTCCATTAAATTGATAACCTCTGTTGCCAACTCGAATTTTAAAATGAAACTAATTGTAACCCGAAAACGGGTTACAGAAGAGCTAAAATCTTGTACGTCCTAAGATGAGACAACTTTTTTTGGAGCTGACGGCCTACAGCTAAGTCCAGCTCTAAAGAAGCCTAATTGGTAACACTGGCTAATACAACAATTTGGGAGGCGGGTATGGGTACTGCCGCCCCGGGAACCATTTATTGGATAGCCAACACCTCTGCAATAGGTCACCCCAAGTGGTTCACTACGTTTGGTAACTTAGCAGGGGTGCCCGGGTTCATGGGGTGAGGTTTGTCCAGGTCTGCGTGGCGAGAGAGACTGGTTGAGTGAGGCCTTTTGACCTTTCTAGCCGGACTCTCTCGATCCATCGCCTTGAATACTTATCTCTTACGCCGATGTTTGTGAAATATCATCGGACAAATCATTTACCCTCGGACATCTCGGAACAGACATCGTCTAATGAGGCGGGTAATGTACTTACTTTATCATATATTTTCTCAATAACTGCCCGGGTTGCCGGCAATTAAAAAAAATAAAATCAAGTGTAATTCACACGCGGTAGAAGTGAAACTAGAAAGTCGCTAGATGTCGCTTTCTTTTCTTTTGCTTGCTTTTTTATAGTGGTTTGATAATTAGATATTAATTTTACAAAATAAACATGTTTTTTTTGGATTTCGTAGGATTCGAACCTCCGTTCACTTGATGTTCGTCTCTCTGACTACTGAGACTTGTCAGGCACCTTGCCCATGCGCTATCGAAGGCACGCGCCAAAGCACGAATTTACCGCGTTATATTAGAACCGAGTATTTGTGTAGAAATATGAATCTTGAAACTGCTGTCAAATAAATATTACTTTGAACAATTTTTCAATGATAGATAGATACAGTTTAATAATTAAATCCATACAGAATTCTCGTATGTTCTTTTTTGGCCATATCTTTCGTAAAACAAATCGTTTATTTTATAAACATAATTATTGTAAATTTGTTAAAAATTTGTGTTTTTACATTGTCTGTTATACAAAAGTTATTTGCATCTAGAAGTACTCGTATTTGTAGGTAGGCTTCCTACAACCTATAACGCCATTGCCTAACACCATCACAACATGTTACAGTATCGTAGCTCTCATGAAATGATGGTCGTCAACCCTCAGCCGACACCCTTCAGCCAACACTTCCCAGGTCGCAGGTCGCAGGTCGCAGGTCGCGCGTCGCAGGTACCATCCTGTCATTATTTGCCAGACGGGGCCCAATTAACCAGAGGTAATTATCTCCTTGTAAGAATACTCCCGCACGGAAAAGCCTCCGTGATTTCCTGCCCAAAAGGGGTGTGAACTTATAACTCTGAAGATCAAAAAGGTCGCTTTAATTAAGAAGACGTCTCAGAGGACATTCGATGAATACTAATAAAGGTGAATACGCTTGTATATCAGAGGGAATATACGAGCCGTAATATTTCTTAATTTGGTTTGAAGAGTTGATCAAGTAAAAATCTAGTTTTGAGATTTTGTGTTAAGAGGAATATAAACGCTAGAAATATTTCGATTCTCATGCCTGCAAAATTTTAAATCGAACGTCTCATCTGCACGAGGCAAGTAAGCGAAAAAGTGGTTTTTATTTATTTTTTAGCATAAGTTTATAAGAACGAACAAAAGTTAGAACATAGAAAACCTCAAAAATAGTCTTAGTCATAAAGCGGTATTTAAAAAAAAAATTGTATTACTTCATAGAGAAGTCATGAAAAAACATTTTTTTAGTGGTTTACACTTATATTTTTTGTTATGTAAATAATAATTTTATTGTAATTCCAATACATAGAAAAGCAAGTACAAGCTTCAAATCATCCGTAGCATATTTTTTTATGTTTATACTGCGAGCCGATTCGTCGTAAAGATTAATCTAAATAGTATCTAAATAGGATTTCACGTATAACTTCATCTTAATTATAAACAGTGTGGATGTACCTACGCAGATTACTTGAAAAAATGCACTTTTTAATGTTATTAAAAACGGTTTTGCACTAATGTTAGCGATAATTTGGCAAAAGCACAAAATCTGGAGTAATTAATAGCTTACATTGTATTATAATATACATAATGTATCGAGGTTCGTACAAAGTAACGTTTTATCTATATAAATAAAAATTAATCCCTGTTTCCCTTGGTCACGCCATAACTTCAGAACGACTTTACCTAGTTCAATCATAATTTTTTTTTTAATTTTTAACACTTTGTAGAAGGTTTTCACGGAAAGAAAAATTAAGAAAATTGGGCAGAAAATCGAATTATTTCAGAAAATTTAACGACTATTTTAACTTCGCACGTTTAACAGTTCGCGCATTTGATGAATGTAAATTTAGTAGGCAGCTGTTTTTTTTTGTAACAAAAGAATTGTCTATGGATTTAAAAAAATATATATTTTTTTAATTAGGCACCTATGGTAGGTGCCAAATTAGATTGATTGTTCTTATATTATTATACAAAAATGAATATTTGTAATACATGCAAAATTAAAATTTGTGTAAAAAAAATTATAGGTGGCACGCGAGCTATTTGAAAACTGAATGTACTGGGAATGAACATATGGAACGCGGGAGGAGCTGGAGAGGGGGGAGGGTAGATGGGGGAGCTGGTGAGGGGGGAGGGTAGGCGGGGAAGGTGGAAGAGGAACACGGTAGGGGAAGGGATGCGGGAGGGGAACGGGGTCGCACTGGAAAGGACATGAAGAGAGAAATAATTTATTTCTTTGAATATGGCGTTGCAACGCATGCCGGGAACCAGCTAGTAAATAGTATAATATCAAACCACAAAGCGTTCGCACGTTGCACTGATTTATTTATTAATCTTAAGTTAGCTCACATCTTTGTGTGTGCCAATATTTTATAAAGATATATAAACATTATTTACATTAAATATAATCATTCTTTAAATATTACACACTAGCTGACCCGACCACACGTTGCTGTGGCTAATAAAACACTTCGTAAAATCCAACCTTTGTAACCACCGCCGTGGGAGGAATGCGGATCCCGCCAATGTGGGGGATTTTAATAAAAATGCACTTTGTAGATGAGAAAAGTGTGGAAAAGTTGATAAAAAAGAAATTAAGGTGCGCTCGGCAAAATTGAGGGAGATACAGCCGTTTAAAGTATGAATAAAATGTCACTTCCTGAACCGATACTATGCCATTGCCAATGTTTGGTTTATGCCGAAAACGATGTTTTTACCGCGTTTTAAGTGGAGAACTTTAATCTGGAAAGTGAAAGAAAGCGCGGAAAGCAATAAAAAAAATTGAATAAGTAATTAATTTGCAATTGCGTTAAGTAAGTCCAGTGGGTAAGACTCTAGACTCACAATCCGGAGGTCGCGGGTTCGAACCCGGCATGCGCAAATAAATTTTATTTGATTAATTTGTGTTTTTTCACAATTAATTGATTTAAAATAATATATAGTATATTTGCGGCATGTTCCAGAGTGGAAGATACTATTAGTATCGCCCTGGTGTAAGACCACCATTCAGAATTGAAACGTTGCTTGAAAATGGCTTTAGCTGTGTTTGGTGACCAGATCTGAATAGCCAGGTACTTCCCAACCTTCCTCTTCCCCACCTCCTTCCCCTCCCCACTACCTTCAGCCTCACAACATACCCCAATTGGGGATGCCATAGTGTCACTGATCTGAATAGCCAGGTACTTCCCAACCTTCCTCTTCCCCACCTCCTTCCCCTCCCCACTACCTTCAGCCTCACAACATACCCCAATTGGGGATGCCATAGTGTCACTGGCTCCAGACGGGAGCAGTTGAGATTCTTGTGCGGTATTCACTGTAAAAAAAAAAAAAGTAAAATTTCACTTTGCCAATCAACAATATTGACAGCCCACCCGCCATTTTTTCAATTGTCACTATAATGTTGGTATCCCTGACCTGATGCAAACAACAGCTAGACTGTAGCCGACTTCGTGAGACGTGAGATACATGAGGCGCGTAATTATGAAATTTGTCTAGCGGACTTTTTTTTAACGATTTTTTAAACTGTTTATCACCTTCCAAATTAAAGTAACTGTAGTGTTGGTAATATGTTTCTGTCGGGTAGGTTCGGAAATACCGAACCTAGCCGAAGCGACCTACATCGGGACGATATAATAGCGAGTGGAGTTCTCGCGCGGTCTCTTGCTTGTCAGACGGCTCACAGCCAACATTGTATCTATTATATTCTAATAAACAGTTTTCCGTGTATCAAAGTACTTCGTGTTTATAATACTAAACCTTGAAGTCATCCTAGAGGAATACTGGAGATAAAGGGCCCAGTATTGCCTGCATTTATTGGACATTACAAGTGGCGCAGCTATAAAGGAATATACGGGTGACTGTTTATCAGATTGCGGCAAGTCGATTCGTTGCAGGGATCGTGACTTGCAAAAATCTCCCGAAGGTGACAATAATCACTTGGGGCTTCGCTGAAGTGCCATCCATCAGGAGATTTTCAGGGCATAATAGGAGACAGTGGAGAAGAATAAATTACGGGACCCTGGGTAACTAGGTCCAGCCCGGTAATACAGTGGAGAAGAGGAAAGTACGGGACCCTGGGTAACTAGGTCCAGCCCGGTAATACAGTGGAGAAGAGGAAAGTACGGGACCCTGGGTAACTAGGTCCAGCCCGGTAATACAGTGGAGAAGAGGAAAGTACGGGACCCTGGGTAACTAGGTCCAGCCCGGTAATACAGTGGAGAAGAGGAAAGTACGGGACCCTGGGTAACTAGGTCCAGCCCGGTAATACAGTGGAGAAGAGGAAATTACGGGACCCTGGGTAACTAGGTCCAGCCCGGTAATACAGCGAAGAAGCATTGAGATTCCTGGAAGCGGCTGGGCGCCTGGACTGCATAGGCGCCGGTTCCTAGTGTCAGGTTGTTTTGTTTCTTGTTTTTTCTGGAAGGTGTTATTATTGCCGGGTGTGTTTTTTTTTTGTGTGTGCGATCATGGAGTCGGGCGGAATTTCCAGGTTCTCTCACGTAAATGGGGATTGGAGTTTGTTTCGCCTGAGGTTAGAACAGTTCCTACTAATTCGTGATGACACAAGAACGATTAAGTTAGATGCTTCACAGAAACGCGCATATTTGCTAAATCTTCTAGAAGCGGAGACATTAACTCTTTTGATCAACTTATGTTTTCCTTCTAAAGTTACAGACGTGGCATTCGATTAGTTAATAGAATTAATTGAGAAACATTGTTCCAGACCGCGATCGGTGTTTAAGGAACGACAAAAATTTTATCAGGCCAAGCAATCACATGGTGAATCAGTCAGAGATTTTGCAGTGCGTTTACGGGGATTATCATCGTTTTGCGAGTTCGGAACGCGATTACCGGAATGTTTAGCGGATGTTTTCGCAATCGGCATTTTGCCGGGCCGAGCCAAGGAGAAAATTTTTCTCGAGGGGACTAGATTAACGTTTAACAAAATGGAAGAATTAGCAATAACGGTTTCAGCTTTAGACAATCTGGTTCCGGAAATTAAATCAGAAGTTTCCGTAGGGACGTCGGGCGGCGTGAATTCCATTAAACGCTCGAATTCGCCGGGGAGACATTCACATCCGGATAAAGTGCAAGGTTTCCGAAGGTCGCCTTCGCGGTCAAAAAGCCCCGAGCCAAGGGGTTTCTCGAGTAATAAAAAATGTACCATTTGCGGTGAAACACATTTAGAGAAGTTTTGTAAATTTAAGAATGCAAAATGTTTTAATTGTCACAAAATAGGGCATTTGAAGAAATTCTGTAAGAATCACAATGTTTATCCGATTTTTGAACAATCCCGTGATAAGGTTATTAATAGTATTTCTTACATTAATCCGTTTAGGGCTAATATAATAATTAATAAAGTTAAATGTTCCGCTATGATTGATTCAGGCGCAAGTATGTCGGTCATGCCGGATTTTATTTTCAACCGTTATTTTAGGGATGTAACATTGTCACCTGATAAGCGTACTTTATCTGGATACGATGGTAAACCACTTAATCTTGTAGGTAGTGCTTGTTTTACCGTAGAATACAATAATATTAAAAATAATTTATTATTTACTGTTGTGATTAATGGCTCGGAATTGATAGTGGGTAGGGATTTCATGGAGGTTTTTAATCTGAAGATAGTTCCAATGATGGATAATTCGGTTTCAACAATCAAAGACAAAATTGAAATGATTTACAATGAGTTTCCAGAGGTGTTTTCGCCGGGGCTGGGAAAATTCAGTAAACATAAAGTGAGTTTCAAAGTGAACAAGGAAGCTCGTCCTGTTTTTTTTAATTCGAGGCCTGTTCCGTTCGCTATTAAGGAAAAAATTGAGAGAGAATCAGAAACTATGGTAGCTGATGGTATCATTTCTCCGGTAACCAGCAGTGAATACGCGTCTCCAATTGTACCGGTAATTAAAAAGAACGGGAATGTTAGGATTTGCGTGGACTACAAGAGATCTTTAAATCTCATGACGGACTTGGAAAGGTACCCACTTCCCTCCATAAATGAAGTTGTTCACAAAGTAAGTTCGGGTAAAGTGTTCGCTAAACTAGATTTAAGACAGGCTTACTCACAATTAGAGTTAGCTGATTTTTGCAAAAAGTATACTACAATAAATACGCATTTAGGGTTATTTCAATATAACAGACTAGTTTTTGGTTTTAAATCAGCGCCAGCGATCTTCGCTAGGACTATGGCAAGCTGTCTTCAGGGGTTGAAGGGAGTGGCATTCTATTTAGACGATATCATCATTTCGGGGGTCAACGAACGGGATTTAGTGAATAATATACAGGCAGTGTGCGCGCGTTTACGAGAGTGCGGGTTGAGGGTCAACACGGATAAATGCGAATTTTTTGTAGAATCGGTTGAATTTTTGGGGTATGTAATTTCAGGGAACGGAATCCAACCACAGCCAAACAAACTGGAAGCTATAAAAAACGCTCCGTATCCTACGGACGTACATAAATTGAAAAGTTTATTGGGTTTTTTAAATTTTTATCGGAATTTCATTCTTAGGATGTCATCGATACTGGAACCCCTACATAACCTTTTGAAAAAAGGGGTAGAGTGGAATTTCTCAGAAGACTGTAAAGTAGCAGTCGATACCGTTAAAGAGTTAATGGGCAACAACACGATTCTTACAAATTATTTTCCGGACTTACCGGTAAAACTATATACGGACGCAAGTACATGCGGACTCGGAGCTTGCTTAATACACGTGTTTAAGGACGGCACAATGCGTCCAATTGAGTTCGCTTTTCGTAGTTTAACAACCGCCGAAAAGAAATATAGTATTTTGGATCTCGAAGCTCTGGCAATTGTGTTCGGGTTAAATAAATTTTTTCAGTACCTTTTTGGAAGGGAGTTCACGTTATGCGTTGACAATATGCCGTTACTAAGAATTCTAGGGGAACATAAAAATATTCCGGTTCTCGCGGCAAACCGTTTGCAGAGATATGGCATCATTCTGGCAGGGTTTTCGTACAAAACGGAATTTGTGAAATCTTGTAATAACCAAGCAGATTTTCTTTCTCGCTTACCGTTGAAGGACACAGTTGAGGATTTTAAGGATGATTGCGGGACTGACTTTGTTTGTTTTATTGAGAATTGTGACCATGTTAATTTTCAAGCAGTTGTGTTAACCACCGCAGCGGATAGCGAATTACAGCTAGTGTTTAGGTATTTGCGGCAGGGCTGGCCCAAACGAGTAAATCGTGACAGCAGTATATGGAAATATTGGTTAAAAAGGAATGAACTTTCTATCGTAGAAGAGTGTTTGTTTTGGCAACATAGAATAGTTATACCTGTTTCTCTCCAAAGGCAAGTGTTAGATTTATTACACAGGTCACATCTAGGTATTGTGAAAATGAGAGGAATTTCTAGAACATATTTTTGGTGGACTTTTCTGAACAATGACTTGGAGGAAGTCGTTCAATCTTGTTCAGATTGTTCGTTGTCAAAACAGTCACCACCGAAAAGTCAATTGACGGTTTGGCCAAATCCAGGTAAAGCTTGGAGTAGGGTACATCTAGATTATTGTGGGCCCCTAGCGGGGAAGATGTTCTTGTGGTTTGTGACTCATTCTCGAAGTGGTTAGACTGTATCGAGGTGCAGAAGGCAGATTCAACTCATACGATTATGGAATTGAGGAAAATTTTTTCTAATTTTGGCAACCCTGAGTTAATTGTATCTGACAATGGCTCAGTTTTTACAAGTGAGGAATTTAGAGGTTTCTTAAAGGAGAACAATATTAAACTTATGACTTCTCCGGTGAAACACCCCCAGTCAAACGGATTGGCAGAAAATGCAGTAAAAATTTCGAAAATGTTCCTCAAGAAACTGTTAATAAACGGTAAATTCCCACTAGATTTTAATGTCAAGCTGTTGAATTTTTTAATGGACTATAGAAATTCTTTCCATTATTCGACAGGTATTGAACCAGCGGTTCTGTTATTAGGAAGAAGGCTGCGTTCTACGTTCGACAGTTTATTGCCAGTGGAAAATGGAGAAGACTTTTCGGAAAAAGTCAAGGAAGCTAACGTTAACATTTCTAAAGCTCAATCGGATCAAGTTAGGTTTTACAGAGGGGTAAAAACCAGGGTTTTTAAAGTTGTACAAAAATGTTTAACAAAAGATTATCGTCATGATAATAAAGTCGTTTGGGCTAAGGGTGTAGTCTCTAGAAAGCTAGGTAAAAAAGTTTATATTATTAAAATAGGAAACACTGATGTGACATGGAAGAGACATGTGGACCAAATGAGGGAAATGTCAGTGAACTGGAAGGAAGTTGGCAATATTGCGCAGCATCCCGCGTCTGAAATTTTGAGGAACGAGCCTCATGAGTTAGAGACTTCGTCCTTGTTGCGTGGTTTGACTGGTTTTTCTCCTGATTCCAGGTTGGCGGGGGAGGAAGTGGTGTCGGAGCAGGCACGGCAACAGAGACCATGGTCGGGAAGACTGCGTTCAAGTCGCAAGGCGCCCTCATCTTCCAGAGGAGACGGAACAACTTGACCCAGTCACCGCGGTTGATTTATGTGTATCTTAAAATTATGTTTATGTTATTTTAGTGTGAAATATTTTAATAAGTAGCTTCAGAGTTGAAGGAGGGAGAGATGTAGTGTTGGTAATATGTTTCTGTCGGGTAGGTTCGGATACCGAACCTAGCCGAAGAGACCTACATCGGGACGATATAATAGCGAGTGGAGTTCTCGCGCGGTCTCTTGCTTGTCAGACGGCTCACAGCCAACATTGTATCTATTATATTCTAATAAACAGTTTTCCGTGTATCAAAGTACAACGTGTTTATAATACTAAACCTTGAAGTCATCCTAGAGGAATACTGGAGATAAAGGGCCCAGTATTGCCTGCATTTATTGGACATTACAGTAACCTAACCTAAGACTACGCTAAACATGGTTTGTGTAACATGGTTTGTGTAACATGGTTTGTGTAACATGGTTTGTGTAGCATGGTTTGTGTAACATGGTTTGTGTAACATGGTTTGTGTAACATGGTTTGTGTAACATGGTTTGTGTAACATGGTTTGTGCCCCTTTATAACGCCTACTCGTGTCAACGCAAGAAAAACATCCCAGTTTTCAAGTAGTTTAGCGGTTACGCCAGGTTTGTGTAACATGGTTTGTGACCATTATTAATTCTGTTTTTCATAATTACGCGCCTTATTATATATCACACGAAGTTGGCTACAATCGTATTAACCTTCGTTTATAGCAAGTCTGAGATACCAACATAATAGTAACAAAATGGCGTAGTATAAGTTCACGAAGTGTCATTTTATTCATTCTTTAAACGGCTGTATCTCCCTCAATTTTGCCAAGCGCACCTTAATTTCTTTTTTATTCAACTTTTCCACACTTTTCTCATCTAGAAGGTGCATTTTTATTAAAATCCCCCACATTGGCGGGATCTGCATTTCACCCACCGCCGTCTTTGAGTTAATCGTGAAGAGATCATCAGTGCGGTTTGCACGTGAGCTAGCTCGTCGCCCATTTGATTGACTTCGACGATCTATGTCAGCTCGTCTTTTCCTTGGCATATTAAAACAGTAAATAAAGTTCTCACGCACTGACAAACTGATGATAGAATATTTTAAATGATAACAGAATGACAGGTAACGTTTGACAGCGACTGAAATATGACAATCAGAATTGTTTTTTTTTTTGCATTCCAATTCTAGATTACGTTGTGCTTTTGAAAGTAGGTAGGAACAGTAGAACTGTTTTTATGAGAAAATGAAATTGTTGTTTTTACTATCTTCCTCACAATTTTTTCATATTATCTCACCGTTTAAACCTTCCCTGGACTACGACAAACATTTAAATACCAAAATCACCCAATTCGGCCCAGCCACTCTCGAGTTTTAGCGAGACAAACGAACAGCAATTGATAAGAATAGTAAGATAAGAAGATATAATGTGTATAGTAAGCTATCCGTAAAAGATAGACATATGCCTTCGCGGACTTTTTTGTAGATCTATAAAAGAGGAATATCCCACCATTAATTGTTTTGTTATATCCCAAAAGGATTAGGCAGCGTTTTCGATGAAAGCTACCAGGCGTCTGGACTTTTTTCCGACACTTCTAACAATTATCCTTATGTTTCAACCAATTTACACAAATCCTTGACAAATTCCATAACACCCAAAAATAATACCCAAACCTTCCTCACGAAACACTCTATCTATTGGTGAAAACCGCATGAAAATCCGTTCAGTAGTTTTCGAGTTTATCGCGAACAGACATACAGACAGACAGACGGCGCGGGGGACTTTACTTTATAATATGTAGAGAAGATAGAGATGTAGAGATAAATAAAGACATTAATAATTGAGGTAGACATACTTTCGTAAATCTTTTTTAAATTTAATTATATTTTATATCTCAGTAATTTCATTCGGGATGTTGTTATACAGTTGGACGGCCTGATACATCAGAGATTTCTGGGTGCTTGATTTTTTTCTTGTCGGCAGTCTAATTTGCTTTGAATGTCTTGTCCTGTGTCCGTGTGTTTCGTTATTTTTTTATTTTTTTTTTTATTATTATATATATATTTTTTTTTTGCAGAAACAACAGTACATTATTACATAATGGAAAATAGTTACAAAGTTATAGAATTAATACAATAATTGGTACCAATGACATGTCGCTGTTTTATATGCTTATGTTTTTGTGAGATAAATAATACATTATACCTAAATTAAATTAGTAAATTATTGAAGGAGAGGGGTGTGTGAGAGTGTTTGTATGTGTATGAATGTGTGGATGTGTGTATTTTGTGTGCGAATTCAGTGTGTTAAAAATGTTTTTTCGGAATCAAAAAATATATCGGTATTTGTGGTTTTTTTAATTGAGTTGAATCTTTGAAGGATGCGGGAAATGGGGGAGTTGGCCGCAGCGTTCGTATTATTACTAGTTGTGTAAAAAAGGTTGGTGTGGCGAGTTCTTTTGGATGGGATGTTAAAATTTATTTGGGATAGAAGTTCTGGGCAGTCTATTTCGTTATGTATTATTTTATGGAGAAATGTCATGTCAGCTACTGTTCGCCTGGATTTCAGGGATTGGAGAGTGCAGATGTAATTATTGTTGTATTTATAACCGAGATACTTAATAAATTTATTTTGTATGCGCTCTATATTATTGACGTATTGGGTGTATTTGGGATTCCAGACAGGCGATGCGAATTCCAGTATACTTCTGACTAGTGAGGAGTAAAGCATTACTAGAGTATATGGATTTCTAAATAATTTACTCAGACCTAGTATGAAACCCAACATTTTGTAAGATCTATCAGTGATTGAATCAATGTGCGTATTAAATATAAGTTTACTGTCTAAATAGACTCCAAGGTCCTTACATTCATTTTTTAAGATCACGGTTTCATCGCAGAGTGAATATGAAAAGTTAATTATGTGCTTGTTTCTAGTAAAAGACATAGTGTGGCATTTAGAAACATTGAGGTCTAAATAGTTAGCTGTGCAATAGTTGCAGAGCCTATCTAAGTCGCTTTGTAGCTCTTTACAGTCCAATAGAGAGCGAACCGTTTTGTAAATTTTCATATCATCTGCAAACAATAAAAATTTAGAGTGTTGGAAACATGAGCCTATGTCATTTAAGTATATATTAAAGAAGAGCGGACCAAGGTGGGAACCCTGAGGGACACCCGAGGTTACGTTGATTATTTTGGATAAACTCCATTTATTGAGACAACTTGACTACGTTTGCTAATGTATGATTTAATCCATCTAAACAAGTCACCGTGTATTCCAGGACGAGTGAGTTTATTTAACAGAATTGAGTGGATAACGCGGTCGAAGGCCTTTGAGAAGTCGGTGTACATAGCATCGACCTGCACCCTTTCGTCCATATTGCTCTGCAAATAGTTGACAAATAGGGCAAGGTTAGATGTTGTAGACCGATTTTTCATGAATCCGTGTTGGTTCTGTGCAATTGTTGTAGTGATAGTCGGGTAAAGTTGGTCGTAAACAATTTTTTCAAGAATTTTACTTAAGATGGGAAGTTGAGAGATAGGTCTGTAGTTTGTTACGTCATGTATGTCACCCTTTTTAAAAATGGGAGTTATTACGGCAGATTTCCACTTATGAGGAAACGTTTCTTCACTTAATGATTTTTTGAAAATTGCACTGACCGGAGGAGTTATATATTTACTACAATTACGTATGAAGATACCAGGCAAACTATCTAAACCAGGGATCCTAGCATGGTCGGTCGATATAGGTTTTATCGAAAATGTCGGTAACTTGACATCGCTCCCAAGCACGACTGCAGGCCGCTAACGAACGAACAACAGTTCACATCGACTAAGGGTTCCTAATTTATTTGACGTAAACTGTTATTTCTTCGTTAGCGTCCTGCAGTCGTGCTCGGGAGCGATTTCAAGTTACCGACATTTTCGATAAAACCTATATCGATCGACCTTGCTAGGGGGCCAGGTCCTTTGTTAATGTCAATGGATGATAGATATTTGTAGGTAATGTCGTCGTTGATTGTAATTGAGGATATAGCTATGTTATTCAGCGGATCAGATTCATGAACATCAGATGATAAATTTTGGATGTGATCAGTGAAGATGATAGAGAAATAATCAGCAAATAGATCGGTAATCTCCTTAATATTGTGTGCGATTCTCGAGCCATATATGTTAGGTGTTCAGGTATGGAAGGAGATTTTCTTTGCGTTTTGACAAGGCTCCATATTTTTTTTACATTATTATGTATGGCATGTTCTAAGTGTGAAATATAATTGTGGTATGTGAGAGTAGCGATTTTCTTTTGTCGTTTACGGAGCAGTGAAAAAGTTTGGTAATCTAGTGGGTTCTTGTGGCGTTTCCAGGCTCGAAAGAATTTGAGTTTTTCTTTAGTAATATTGATAAGAGCCGATGAATACCACGTTGGGAATACGTTTGTTTTCAGAATTTTCTTTGGAACAAAGTTATCAATTAAGGCGTCAATGATTAAGTAAAAGCTGTTAACCGCCGTGTTGACGTCTTGTGCGTTTAAGACAGAAGACCAGTCAGTTTTTGACAGAGCGTCGTTGACTAGGTCATAGTTGACTTTATTGAATAATTTGATCGTTTGGGGTTGGGAAGTAGTTGTATGGACGTGAATATTAAGTTTGACTATTAGGGATATGTGATGTGTGTCCTTCTGAACCAGAGGGGAGTCGGCAGGAGAGACGCAGACTGCATGTTGTAATCTCCAATTAAAAGGAAGATATCATTTGGATAGTTTGTGGTTAGATCGGATATTCTGGACGTATGACTGTTGAGAAGAGATAATCGCTGAGTGTTTGATAGCTTTGGACCGACTCCGGGTAAGTACGAACAACAGATGTGAATATTAAATATACGACGTTTTGGGTCTTTTAGTACTATTGAAATCCAAATGTCTTCAGCTTCTGAGCTCTATGACTCTTGTGAATGTACCTCCTTTGGTTTTACCCGTGAGGGACGTGTCTCTGTCTTTTCTGTAAATATTGTACCTGGAGTCGAAGAGCTCGTTATCAGATATACTGTCTACTAACCAAGTTTCAGTAATTAAAATTATATCGAATTCATTTATCAGAACATTGTGATAAAACTCGTTCGTTTTAGTACAAAGGCCACGTGCATTTTGGTAAAAAATTATTATTTTTTCAGACATTGGAGAATGAAGTAAATTACCGATTTATTATTGTCTGCCACAAGTCCACTGGAATATGCATTCGGCGAGTGTATCGCTGGATAATATACTGAATGTGCAAGTGTGTAGGTATGGTTATTGAACATTTTAGCTGTTGATACCGATAGAATGAATGTGTTGTGTGCGCTGGAGTAAAGGTTAGGTAATTATGATTTAATGAAATATAAGTGAAGTGGATAGGAAGGGTAGAAGTTTTAATAGTTTTACCAGGTTTCATAATGGCGCAGGGCAAGATATCAGGATTGCAGGAGACGTTTCGTTCTTTCTTATGTATATCTTGGCGTTTCGCACCCATAAAAAACTAAAGTTGTTAGCGATTTTAAACTCTTTCGCGGACCGTAATAAATATTTATTTCTTCTTGTGAAGATGGTCGTTAATAAATATTTTTCCTCCGACTAAACCTATGCTACTGCAGTTGAGTCCCTTCTTCTTCTTTATGGCAGCAATCAATTCGTCCTTCAATTTCTTGCTAGCAAATTTGGCCACAATTTTCGGGGGCGGGGGTCACGGGGGGTAACAGGTCCAGGACCATCGGGTAGAGGATGTTGGCGTATTTTCACCCTGCTGGCGTAAAGAATATCTTCTCTGTTTATTGTATATCCCACGTTAGTTGCAACTTTTAAAATGGTGTCAGCAAGGTCCTCGTTATTTTTTTCTGGGATTCCGAAGATTTCAATATTATTTTCGAGCAGCTGTTGGTCGTGGTTACTATTCCTTATGTCGAGGTGATTTACGATTTTCTTGAGATCAGCAATCTCGCCTTCAAGCCTAACTGACTTTGTTTTTTCTTTTTTTAGATGAAGGTCCATAGTTTTTAGTTATAATAATGTATTTTTCTTTTTAGTTCCTTAGACAACATCCCCATGTTAATTTTATGTAAAAAAATAAGTACATTCAAATACACAGTTTCAAATTCACCGTCAACGTCAACATATTTAGTTCTTTTATCATGTCTCGTATCCGTGTGTATATGTTGCGCTTAAGTATTAATTAAGTAATTATTCGCATTGGATACGATTTTAGATTTTCACGGCCAAAAATTATTTTGTTATTAGTTTTTGGGGTATTATGCCGTGTTGCGCTACCTCCTTCTTTAGCCAACGTTTCGGACAGCGATCCATCATCAGGGCAGATGTGTAATAGTTAGGGGTGATGTTAGTACTTATCTACTTAGGAGCGATACCGTGTCGCCAGCTCCACTCCTCTACGAGCTAGCGCTAGAATATACTTCAACATGTTTTTTCGCGTTTAGCCTTGATGTAACCGTCATTTACCGGATACCAAGAACTATTGAGTTTAGCTCCGTCGTCTCTATTAATATTTAAAGGATTTTTGTGAATTTCAATTGCCTCCGTAATCAGGCGTGCTCTATGAGTTTTCGGTCTTCCCAGGACTTCAGGAACAAATCCAAAGTAAACTCAGATGGAGTATATAAACTCAGCTGTTCCGGATGTGATAAGGTCTATGTGGGCCAGACAGAGCGGACGATCTCCAAAAGGATATCGGAACACTTTCGAGCATGTAAACTTGGCCACCCTGACAAATCGGCAATCGCCGAGCATGAAACCGGCCATTACTTATATATCTCACCCTATGATCCGACCATACCTGCTAAGTCACCAAACCCAGCGAACCACTTGAGGTGACCTACGGCAGTAGGTCAGTAGTTGGTTATCCAATAAATGGTTTCCGGGGCGGCGGTACCCATACCCGCAACCCCCCCCCCCCCCCCCCCCCAAATTAAAAAGTATGTTAATTCATAATTCATTAATTTTTCCTATGAAACTTGGAACCGTGAACTACGGACGCAAGGCGTTCCTAAATTCCTACCTCTTTGCATTAGATTTTGTCATCCCTGTAAACATATTTATACCTACTAGCTTTTACGCATCGGTCTTTTGGTTGTCATAGGTATATACAGTTGTATAAGTTGGTCTACAATATAGTATAAAGTACAATGTTCAGGAAGCCACAGATGGAGATGAAAGGTTTAGGATTAAAATGGGAATACCGAAGAATGAACCAGGCTGAACTTGTCATATTGACTTCTTTTAAAATTGATCATTTCATCTGCCAGACTACAAGAAGTTCTTTGCACAGGTGTTTGAAAAAACAAGCCGCAATCATTTACTAGGCGTAGTGATTAAAAATGTAACTACATAAGTTTAAAAAACAAATAATATTTGTTCATATGAAGCAGATACTTTGTGATGTGACATTATAATTTAAAATAAAACAATAACTTTGTAAACACCATTTTTATGTTTTAATTGTAAACACCATTTTTTAAGCTACAACCGTAGCTTCTTCAGGGCCATTAAGTTACATGTGTGTTATACTTTACAACTTTAAAATATCTGATCGTTAAGCTTAACTGCCGATGATTTTGTACCGATTTCCCGAGCACGGTCGCACTATTGGTAGCCAGACCGATATTGACAGGGAATAAATAGAAATTCGATATACGATGGCAACACTGCCAGATTGGACCATGGATTTATATTCCGAAATGTCAAACGGGTACGTAAAAATTAATAAATACTAACTTTAATTTTTAGAAATTTAATTAAAATTAAATTTGATCATGTTATTATCGAGTTCTGCAAGTTTATACTTAAGTCGTCCGTACGTGGCTTCACCACAGTTAGAAAATGACCTTACAAGTCGAAACAGCTGTAACTAAAACACTAACCAAAAAACTTGCAGAACTCGATAATAACATTATCAAATTTAATTTTAATTAAATTTCTAAAAATGAAAATGGAGTTCTACGAACTAAACACAAAAACAATTAATACTAACTTTAATATACTTTGCGCTTCGCAACGGTTAGAGATTAAATGTGGTCTTTAGTCATATTTTAACCACTTTCGTTTCTTCAAGATCGAACGGAATAAATTGATCGCGTCTTATCCATTATTTAAGTCTCATCATCATCATCACTGTTGGCTCTACAACCCCTGGCCCTGGTGGGTCTTGGCCTCCTCAAAAGTCTATCTCGGTTTTGTGCCAGCTCTCTCCAGTTTAGAAGTTCCAAGGTAGATATATCTTTGAGGACGTTGTCGCTCCATCTTAATCTTGGTCTTCCCAGGCTCCTTCGCCTTATCGGTCTTGAGTTCAGCAGGGACTTTGGTGCTTGATGCTCGGTCATACTGTCTACATGACCCAGCCACCGAAGTCTTCCGAGTTTAATAAATTTTGTGACGTTCAGATACTTTAACAGAGTATACATTGTTGTAACGTCTGCGCCAAAATCCATTTTCTAAAACCGGTCCGAAGATACCCCTCAAAATTTTCCTTTCCTTTCCTTTTTTCACACTACATAACTGGTGTATTCAGAATGATATGTTTCTAAATATTGAAAAATGTTACATTATGACTTTCACCCGTAACAGAATACAAATGGATTATGCATATTCCATTAATAATGTTCAATTAAATGCAGTTTCCACCATCAGAGATTTAGGAACCACTCTTGATTCAAAATATAAATTTGATGTACACGTCAGTGATATCACGAGTAAATCCTTGAAAATGATGGGATTTATACAAAGAATGTCGAAACCATTTAAAAAATCCCAATCCATTATAACCCTATACAACTCATTGTTCAGAAGCAAATTGGAATATGATAGTGTTATATGGAACCCACACTACTTAAAATATTCAAAAACTATTGAATCTGTACAAAAAAAAATCTGAGATTGTTATCATTTAAACTTGGACTAAATGCCTTACTCCAATCTTACGAGGAACGACTCCAATATTTTAAGTTTACAACTCTGGAAAAAAGAAGAAAAGTTACTGACTTAATGAGTCTATACAAAATCATTCATGATAAGCTTGAAACAACTCATTGTCTGAGCAATATTCTTATAAGGTCCCCAATAGACGTAATTTAAGGAGTCAGAATATCTCGAATTATTTAAAAACAATATTGCATACTTCAATCCACTGTCTCGAATGTGTCGTCTGTATAATTCATTGAGGTATATAAATAGAGAAGCAAACTTCATTACCGCTCATCGAAAAAAACGTAACCACTTTACAACTCAACGACGCAGCTTTGGAATCACTAAACATTTGAACGTAAACATATCTTTGTCTCACTTGCACAAGTCACGAGAACATTACCACCGCTAGGATTAGACAAAGCCAGAAACGCAAACCTGCAATAGCGGCTTGGTGTTGCATACTATTTTAAATTTTACCCAAAATAAACAATGAAATAGTTTTTTTTTTACGTTAGTTTGTAATAAAATAAACGTATTTAAATTATTTTTAATTTGTATTTTTCATTATATGACTAAAAGAATGCACAACTAATGAAATAATGAAGTCATTATTTGTTCCAATATTTTTTATTGAACCAATAGTATATAATACTCAAACAGAAATTGTTTCAAAAGTGTTTTCAAAGTTCTTTTCTCGGCAATCGAATTATTTCCACCCACTTCTCACGGCGTGCTGCATCTTATGGTGCCCTGCAAAATTATTACTTACTAGATTATTCATTAATAAACTAACATAAGTTTTAATGAAGTATGTTGTATGAAGATTAAAACATATTTTTTATTAAGTATTTTAATATGGTTACCTCCATAGTAACTTATTCCATAAATTATGTATTCTCCCATTAATGTAGGAAACCAAAACGACTTTTAGTGGCAACACTGAACCTATATTAGAGTATTTGACATTTTATTTCATTTTCTGCTTTTTTAAATTAAATGTGAATATGTAAACAATAAACTTAGGTGTGGAAAGTAATTCCACTTGCTTTATTATGTTAAATCGCATTTTTTCGCGACGCATTTAACCATTTTGGTGATAGTTTTGATCGCGTATCGTCCGGCACAAGTCGGTCGGCGTCACAATGAGCACTGGACTGACGTTAGCGGGGCATATGCTTTTGGACATATGTACAGTGGCAATGCTTTGGCGCGGTCATTAGTCATCTAGTATATATATATCAATGGTATAATTCCATTGAATGTAACCATATAGACATCTATGCAAACAGTCTCGCTTACTTTAAAAAGCAAATTAACAATAGAACTAACGTAACAAGTAATTGAGAATTGAAAATACTTATATTTGATCTTGAACTTGCATGTGAATGGCTGTTTCTTACTCTATTTGTACGTTACTTTTTTTGTTTTTCTGTTTTTTTACATCGTATATCGATCTTTTTTATCTTTGTCACCTCTATATTTTATCATCACTATTTTTGTTATCTCTTTTTATACCTCTGTTTATATTTTGCTATTTCTAATTTCTGTTAACTTCTATGTATACATAGCGAAAAACAACTATTTTTTTTATTTTATTTTATTTATTTATTTTTTTATTTTTTTTATTCTTCATTTTAAGCACCCGCTAAACTGCCAAAGCAGTTTGTCAGCAGGTCAATTTAACAATATTAATATAACATTAAATCACAAATATAACATGAAACCACAATACACAAAATAGATACAGAAGAATAACTTTTAAATAGCTACAATACAAAGGCATAAAATATACAGATAGACAAAAAAGTTAATTAAGTTGACTATTAACATCTACGCTTTTTACAATGCTAATCTAATGACTTTTTTATGTTAATACTCTGTAAATGTTCCAAAACAATAAATAAATAAATAAAAACGTCCAGTGCTCGCTCATTCCTCTTAGTTAGTACCCAAGTCTCAGCTGCGTGTGTTAGTACTGGTCTGATAAGTGTTTTGTACATTAATATCTTGGTTATTATTATTTAAGTCTATGGATCGCATATACGATATCTTTCAATTCTAAGAACTTCGTTAGTTCACCTCCATTCTTCAATAAGCCAGTTATTTTGCAAAACGAACGACATTATTCAAAATATTTTGTACTCGTACTCGTGTATTGACAGATTCACAAGAGGCGGACGGGCAAAAAAATCAACAATTAGAGTTAGGATTTTTTTTCTGGGGGGGCACAAGGGGCGGTCGCGCAAAGAAATCAACAATTACTGTTAGGATTTTTTCTGGGAGGGCACAAGGGGCGGACGGGCAAAAAAATCAACAATTACTGTTAGAAATAAACTTGAAGTATCATATTTCAAGTTTGTTTCTACAAGTTGAAGTATGTATAGGAAGGTTTATGAAAGTGTCAAAACAATCGAAAAATTAAATGTTTAATAAAGACAGTTTTTGCTTCTATGTACTGTGATGGAATCTCCACAGTACACAGTACTCAAAAATACCCCCCCCCCCCCCCCCCCGCCTTAATCCGCCCTCGGATATAGGGTATATAAGTCCGTGCTAGATCACCGGTTGTACATTGCGGACCCGGAATGCAGCTGGTTTTTAGTAGTGCCAATAATACTTTTATCATACATAATACATAATTCCAAAAAAATAATATTCAGATTAAATCAAATAATTAAAATCTAGCCCATTAAGCCATTAAGCCCAGCACTCTGCCTGACATCGTAGATCTCCATCCCATCTGAATTTCATACTTTTGTATTGGATATTTAATCCTCGATTGTACAAATATTTGGACCACAAAACACGTTCACAAGGCATTTCTTGTGTTGTTCTTTAATCTATGCATGTTATTTGAGATAAACCTACTTGACTACTTGGTAGACAATGTTATAATATAATTTATGAATCGTAGGTGACAACATAAAGTTTGCCAAAAGAGAAACATTTTTATCCCTGATGTCAGTTCGACTATTATATTGTTGTATTAAATATATACGACTTACATACGATACATACGAGTTACGGTTGTAACCGTGGACTTTTTCAAGGCTAATATTATGTTATTCCAAATAAAATTTCCGAAACAGATCCCACAAAAAATTGGTAACTGCGTAGTGAACGTAATATTGTGCAATGCGATTGCAATATCTAACAATATCTAAAAATTTATATCAATATTGTACTTTTTCAGGTTCCATCCTTATATTAGGTAGATCCTTTAACAAAGGCTTGCAGGACCATTTCTTTTCATTCCTGTTTGCTGCAAATAAACTACAATTAGGAACACATTGCAAAACCATCGAAGGCTTTCAGATTCATGCTAAAAAATATATACAATATGTCTTTGTCGACACTACTTTATTTTGTAAATTAGCCAGCCTCAAACTCTAAAAAGTGATGTTACGAAAACACTTTGAAAAATCCCACTCTAAAATCTCAATGCAGATACAAACATAATTATTATATTGTAAATACACAGTTCAATAATGATGAACAAAATAAAATTTATTTAACAGATTTTTTTGCATAATTTTAAAAGCCGATTTTCTGACTCGAAAAAATCTCTTCAGTTTATTATCCGATGAAAAAAAAAAGTTGTGCCTTTGAATTTGAACTATAATTCGTCTACCCAAATTAGTAATGCTTTATCCATCGACCTCAATGAGGGAATGTAGGTGGCGTTTTTTCCATACAAACGTATTCCCCGTTTATCTCTCTGGATTTTGATCCCAGAGCAATTTTTTTTACATAATATAGATATCGACCACTAGCGTGTCGGTGCGTTTTGCTTTTTTGATAATTTACTTCTTATTAGACGTGGGCAGAATGATTCCCAGGAGTGAATCGATTCAGTCTGATTCCCATGGCCTTTTGAATTGATTCCTTTAATTCATTCCTTTAATTCAATTAAATCCCAAAAAAAAAAAAAAAATTAAAATTAAATGAATGGGGAGGCTAACACCGCACACGAGACCGGGAGGCCACGGAGTACCCGGAGTACCGCGAAAGAGGAGACTGATAGGCTACCAAGCATCGCACAAAGAGGAGACCGATTATTCTATCTGATTATCTCGCTAAAACCTATAGATTAATGTGTTTGACTCTTTTTAGTGTCACTTTTTCGTTTCATCGGTTTTCAAATCACAATGAGTGGGGAGGCTACGAAGCACCGCACAAAGAGGAGACCAATAGGCTACGAAACACCACACAAAGAGGAGACCGAACATTCTATCTCATTATCTCGCAGGCTAAATCCTATATTGTTTGTCTTTTTTTAGTGTCGTAATTTTTATTATGTAAAATGTATTTATTGCTAGCAATTATATCTTAAAATTATACAAGTTTTCGTTTCACCCTTAAAATTTTATTGATTTTATTTTATTTATTAAACTTATAATTTTGTTCTATTTCACGTGATCTAATATAAACATACATTTAACATTAAGATGAGTATTTTATGACAGCTAACCACAGCTAATTGGCCTTATAATATCTGCAAATTTACATATTATATCGACCCAAGATCTACGTCTAAAAGTAGGTAGGTACAATACCTTCCGTACGTACCAAAAAACAGATAAGCATCATTTTAGCTTCTCACTGCTGATTGTTCAGATTCAAAGTCGAAAGTTTTCGACTAACTATGTAATGAAATTGACGGCTTGGCGCGCGGGGGAATAAATGAACCGCGCGGACGGATTAAGGGCTGGCATTGAGGAATGAATTAGTAACTTTTGACTAATGTTTTGTGTCTTACCTAGCAGTGACTTGATTTACTCGCGAGTTGCGGACCTAGGACTGGGATGCGTTTGGGACATATCGTGACATTGACGTGACGATGACGCCTGACGTCATTTCTAGATCTGAGATTTACAAAAGACCATGACGTCACAAGTGAAAAAGACTTTTGTTTTAATTCCTCTGTCTGTCGGAATCGGACAATCTCGATTTCGACAGACTAGATACCTGGGACGCGGACATTGAACACGGACCTTGGACGGCGGGGACCTTAGTACAATCTCAGGACTATTGATTAGGATGAATGATTAATTCATTGCGTGAAAGAGATGCTCGGGCAACCCGGATGAATCGCGGCCGCGTTTTGGCCATTTTGGGAAATGGACTTTGATGATGTTCGGGTGTTTTTAGAATGGCGGCGTGGCGGTAGCGGAATACAATCGTAATAGGCGAGTCGTTCACAATACCGTCCGTCGACCACTTCGCGGCGCGCGGCCCGTTTAATAATATTTAAATACCTATGAAACAATATAATATTTAAATCGTTTACAGAACACATTATTCATTGAAATAATTTAACAGTAAAATAAATGGAAATTAAAAATGTATGGTGTCATTAAAAATCGTAGGATGCAAGGCCAAAGATAAGGAATGAAGAATCAATTCCTTTTGAAATTGAGAATTAGATTGAGTGTGTCACAAGATTGAATTTATTCATTTAATTCGGTCATTCAATTTTGCCCACGTCTACTTCTTATAGAAGTTAGGACCTTCCAAAAATGAATAAAATTGCCTGGTTTAAACGCCGTCAAAAGACGTTCAGTATGCAAACTAAATAATGTATTTTAAAAAAAAGCAAAACGTACCGATATAGAATATTTTCTTCTAATACAGTTAGTGAAAAAAAATTAAAATCGGCCCAGTTTTGGAGAAGAAAAATGGGGAATACAAAACATCGATTTTGACGATTTTATTTAGGTATTTTCGGCCCGATATGCAGTTGTCCCTTTCGCTCAGTTCCCCTGAAGGGAGCGCGGAGTGGAATAGAAGACATTCGTTACAATACCTATCGACGATATTTTTAAATGACCGGCATAGCTCATAGTGTTTCGCCATCCAAATATTGGCCAAATCGAGGTAGGCTTGTTGAAAAAATATCGATATTTTTAATTCAAAATATCGATATTTTTAGCCGATATATTTTGATCCGATATATCGATACAAAATATCCAATATCGAAAATTGTATCAAAAACGATATTTTTTTAAATATATGTATTTAAAGTCACTAGAATCCAAAACCTAATAAAAAACTGTCAAAAAAGCGAAGCTAGCGGTCCACAATGGAGTCCTGGTACCTACGCTGATGTATGGCAGTGAGGAATGGAACTGGCAGAGGAAGGATGAAAGTAAACTGAATGCTGTTGAAATGAGATCCCTGAGACGTATGTGTGGTAAAACCATGTATGATCGTGTTAGAAATGTGGATATCGGCAAAGAATGTAAGGCTGATGTAAGTATAATGAGCAAAATTAAGAAAGGGACCCTCAGATGGTTTGGGCACGTAGAGCGAATGAACGAAGAAAGTAGTGTAAAAAGAATATATGATGCAAATGTGAATGGTAGAAGAAGTTGAGGACGCCCGAGGAAGACATGGCACGATCAAGTGAATCAGATACTTGAAACGAGCCATGTCAAAAGTCAGAATAATAGAAGAGTATGTATGAGACGATGTATGAATGTGAGTGAGGCAAAGAGTGTGTGCCAAGACCGAGTTGTTTGGCGGTCCGTCCTCTCTGCCTACCCCTGCGGGGAAACGGCGTGATGGTTAGTTACTTAGTTAGTTTAGAATCCAAAACCGTATAGGAACGAACGGAAAAAAGTAACTGTATTGGGTCATGACATCTGGCGGTTGAAATTTTAACTATTAATAGCTTACAAATCTATTGTCTTTGCATTAGTATTTGTGATCACCAATACTATCTTATGTGTGTAGGTACATACATAGAAATGTATGCTATTTTTCGCCATTTTTTTCTAAGCCACTCCAATGTGTTGGTTCCCAATTGTCTATGATTATTGACTATACCTTGTTCCAAACACGAAGTCCTTTTTGACAGATTAATACGCCAATAGAATGTTACTGAGACGCATACAAACTTTGTATGCATCTCAGTTTACATGTAAGTTAGAAGACAGCTTTTTAGTTTTTGATATTTTTGTAATTATTACGTAATAAAAATGAATAGTGATAAAAATACCTTCATTTTTATTGAGATTTTTGTACATTAAAAAAAGAAAAATGTGTACAAAAATTACTATTGATAATATTGAGCTGAATGCACTATTATTTTAAAACGCAAAATCTCTTGAAAATTTGACCGATATATCGATATTTTTTCCTCGATATATCGACGTCGATATTGATATTTTAATAAATATCGATACATCGATATATCGATATTTTAATTTGTTCAATTCAATTTGTCAATTTTTTATTTTTTTTTTACCTCATCTTATTATTTATCTTTCCATTGCATACATTCTGGAATAAACGATTGTTATTCTTATTAATTCAGTCTAATTTTTATGAATACAAAGTTAACTAACTAACTAACCATCACGCCGTTTCCCCGCAGGGGTAGGCAGAGAGGACGGACCGCCAAACAACTCGGTCTTGGCACACACTCTTTGCCTCACTCACATTCATACATCGTCTCATACATTCTCTTCTATTATTCTGACTTTTGACATGACCCGACTCAAGTATCTGATTCACTTGATCGTGCCATGTCTTCCTCGGGCGTCCCCGACTTCTTCTACCATTCAAGGGGCACGCGCCAAGGGATTTTAAGGCGAGCTATATGCCACTAGATAATAACTAGAAGTCCAGAACTATAGACCAGTAGCAGTTCTGTCAATACTCCCAAAAATATTTGAAACAATAATTTGCGAAAAGCTAAACAAACAAATTAAACCGTTTCTTCAGGGAAACCAACACGGATTTCTATCAAATAAGTCCACCGTCTCTAATCTTCTAGAACTCTCACAGAGAGTAGCAAGAGGATTAGATGCTCAACATCAAACTGATGTGATCTACACTGATTTCGCCAAGGCGTTCGACCGAGTTGATCATGACGTACTGCTACGAAAAATACATAGAATTGGCTTCGACAAACCCCTCCTAAATTTTTTTGTCACGTATTTAAGGAATAGGAAACAATATGTTTGCATCGACGGATACAGGTCTAGAGAATTCTCTGCATTCTCTGGAGTGCCACAGGGGTCAAACCTAGGTCCTCTACTATTTATAATCTTAATTGATGACATTCAAGAATGCATCAAACATTCCACTTGCCTGCTTTTTGCTGACGATCTAAAATTACTTAAGAAAATTTGTGATGGTCAAGATTGTGTCAAATTGCAAACTGATTTAGATTCAATTTCATCATGGGCTGATGAAAATAAATTATTTTTTAATACAAAAAAATGTGTCGCTATGTCGTATACACGTTCGAGAAACCCTATCAAATTCGATTATTGCATCAAAAATGATATATTGTCAAAAGTAAAATCCATCAAGGACCTTGGGGTAGTCTTTGATCCCAAACTTACGTTTTCGGACCATATATTGCAGTTGACGACATCATGCTACAAGCTTCTCGGATTTGTCATAAGACTCTGCAAACAATTTTCCAATCCCGAGGCAATGATGACTTTGTACAGCTGCATTATAAGGTCTAAAATCGAATACGCCTCTGCTGTATGGGCCCCATACCAACAAAAATATATTGAAAAACTAGAACAGATTCAAAAAAAGTTTTTGAGATACATGTATTTGAGAATGCACGGAGAGTATCCGCGATTCATGCATCACGAAGATTTGCTTGCCGAAACGCGCTACCAAAGTCTCCACTCGAGGAGGAGTGGGGCTCTTGCAGTAACGGCGTACAAAATTATTAATAATTTAATAGATAGCCCATACCTTCTGGAATGCTATAAGTTGTTCGTACCGAATAACTACAGCCAGGGACGTCACCATGATTAATGATGACGTCCCTGGAAAGAAAATAATGATTAATGACAATATTTCCTAAAGGTGTTACACTTTATTAGAAAAATCATGATTGGTCCGACGAACAGGCAATTTAATTAGATATTCATAGGGATGATCCAAAAAACTAAAACAAAAAATCGTCGCACTTTACGACTTATTTTAGAATTGGACTCTGGCAAGAGAAGTGAATACCGTTTCCTAATTCAGCCCAAGTCTGGGAAATCCAAACAAAGCGAAAATCCTAGCAGAGTTGCATCTAAAAACTATTCTTTAGTCTGGAGCTGAAAAAGGAAGTAAAAATACTATTCACAGACCACTACAATGAGCTGCTTGATTGCACTTTCGCGGCGTTTTTATACCATCACATGTCTCGACTTTAATAAGGAAGTTACTGTACTAAAATATAAATCTAAAAAACAATATACATATATTATAATTAAATCAATTTTACAGTTGTTGTTAGTTCGTACAATATTCAAATCGTACAACTACTGACATCTGTGGCCTATCTGCGTATTAATATTTAAAATTGTAGATCGTTGTGGAAACAATGTACAGATGGCAGTAATTTGGCATCTTACATTAATTTAGTTCATAACATTATATATCAGCGCAACGGCGGTATGACGAGGTGGCCGAGTGGTTAAGGCGTTGGACTGCTAATCCAATGTGCTCTGCACGCGTGGGTTCGAATCCCATCCTCGTCGATTATTTTTGTAGCTGAAGGCGTATCTTATCTTTTTTATCATGACAAACAGCGAATGCTTATTATCTTTTCCTACACCTATGAGACTAATTATTGTTATCATATCTTTTTTATCTTATCTCGAGTTGGAAGGTGCGAAGGTGTTACTCACAATAATTATTTCGAGCTGCAAGTTCAGTTATACGAGATTTTAGAAACGCCATAAGTTTTTTTTGTTAAAGTGATGCTAAAGTGCACTAAACATTGCAGTTCTTCGACCTAGTGGAAGATTTTATAATATTTGCAAGGTATGTGAACTATTGATAATATTTTTTAAATATATCTTTCAATATGGCTGTCATTTTCAAGTGTTTGGTAATGGGTGGATCTGAAAACAAGAAATATGTAAGTATACCAATTTTCACAAAGAAATAATTACACAGGATTATTTTATTTTTACCTATATATCTTTTTTCATGAGGACGGGAAAAGATTTTATATTTATTTATTCGCCTAATCCTTCCTTCACACATGGTGTGCCAGGCAAATCTTCTTCATTAAGTTCCCGATGGGAAATAATTACTTAGAAGTAGTATCGACAATAAAAAATTATGTTTATAGGATTGAATAACGACCGTATTTTTGTTTCATTTCACATCATTTTGTTAGTAGGCAGTGAATAGGTCAGGATTAATTTAGGTGTTGGATATATTTTTGGTAAGTACTGAGAATTATATTCCTACATTTATCTACTAAAATTATTGCAGGGATAGTAATCTCAAGCACTCTACCCCACTTTATAGAACAATGGAAATATTTATTTCAAAGTGCGTTTTGAAGTACAAAGTTGTCAATGCAACGTTAGCCATACCAAACAGAGATAAGGTGTTAATAAAGAATGGCCACCATCAAACTCCCCAAAGGGAGACGTTATTAGAGAGCCATGGATAAAGAATGAAATTAGTTTACTCACAACAGTACCAACTGTCTACATGACGGCCATCCCCATCTTTGCCAGGGTTCTTCTTGCGCCAAATTAATTGAATTCATATACAATATTTATTCATTTTCTTCTCCTTCTTGCGCCCTGTCCGTTCAACTGACGTTAGCTATCATGTTGGCTATGCAGACTGTGTTTACTGCGGTCCGGAGCAGCTCTACAGTAGGCTGGCCAAAACACTGTCTCAGGTGTCGCCATGATGTTCTCCTTCTTCCAGGGCCCCGTCTTCCGACAATCTTTCCCTGCATTATGAGATGCAAGATCTCGTACCTCTCTGGATGTCTCATTTATTTCCACATATTTAAAAAGAAGTACTCTTCAAATCAGGGATTGGCGCTGAACATTTTTTGACTTCTCCACTCGAACATAAAACATTTGCTCAAACCGTGCTACTTTTTCGCCATATTTCACAATATAAATCATTATCATAATTAAATCTTAAAACAGAATTGCAGACAGATAGTCCATCTTCGAATGTTTGTCAATCATCAGATTTATAAGAAAAATGATAAAATTGTATAGTAATTTAGCACAGGAGCACAGGAGCAATCAACAATAATTCCTGTGCCCCTTTGCTCCACTTTGTCATGAAGGGGTTATACTCCAGCTACCCAGCTTATCCTCACGGTGAAATTGGAAACAGCAGACTTTGCTAAAATTTATTTAAATATTCGTTGACAAGAGAAGGTAGTTCGCGATTACTTACACCACGGGTCGGGAACCTTTTGTTTTAAAAGGGCCAATATTTTATCTGGGAATTAGTGCAGTTCATGTTTCATGGAGTGAGTTATGTCCAGGTCTTGGCGGCGGATGTGTCTGCCCACCTGCTGCTGCTGCGTGGCGGGCCGGATCAAGAGAGACTGGTTGAGGGAGGCCTTTTGACTCGACTCTCTCGACTCATTGCCTTGCACTGCAGTTGGAAGGATTGATTCATACGTCCATCACTCCTGGACATACTGACACCCAGATTCCTACCCACCCTTCATATCTTTTTCCTTTCCTTCTTAAAAAGACATCGGCCCGGCATCCCACACGGCATCTCCACACGGCATCCACAGACATCTCGACAGACATCTCCACACGGCATCCCCTAAGATGACATAGGCCCTGAGGGAAATTAATTTTCTCAGGGCCTCCTGTGTGGAGCTATTGTAAAAAAAAAAACCTACAATATTTGAGTACAAATATTTTAGTTTTAAAAATGAAACGCTTATTGTGTATTTTTATCACATTTATTGTGGTTAATAACATAAATCAATGAGTTTGTTGTGGTTGTATTTGACTTGCAAGTTTTCTTATATTAGCATTTTTGAAGTAGAGTCGCGTAATATTGCGTTTAAATGTGAATCCGAGAACAGTGTTTGTTTTCTCGATAATTCAGAATTTGAAAAAGCTCGCTCACAAATTTACGTTTTACCAAACATAACAATTAGTTGCTCAGCAAACCATTTTAACTCCTTGTAGCTTCACAACAATAATACTTCAGTTTGTAAACAAGGGAAACAAGAAAGTTAAAAGGGAATTATCCCAATTGAAATTCATCCAAACAAATTAAAACATATCATCTGAATATTAAGTTTTATGTTTCAATCATAATAAACCTTAAGTGCCCAAATACAATCGGAAAATAAAACAGTTCTGCTATATAACCATATCAGTGTTGTGACTGATTCAGTGTGCGGTACAATAAAAAATGAACTGTGAAGGCTGCCTAACCATAATCTCCAAAATTGACCATGCTCTCACCTGTGCCAACTGCAATATATCGTTCCATAATCACTGCGTTAACATCTCGGATACCAATTTCAAAAGAATGGCGGTGAAAAACAAACTTAGATGGAACTGTCCAAAATGTAAAAGCAGATCAAGCTTACCAAGTGCATCATCCGGTTTAGAAGCTGATGCCTTGTATATTCGTATCACCAAACACTTTGACAGTAAAATAACGGAAATTAAAAAAATGTTCGAAGAAGAAATCAGCGACCTAAAGAGGAGCAATGAATTTATTGGCAACCAATATGAAGACTTAGTCGCGAGTTTCAAACAGATGCCGGATCTACAGAAAGAAACAAATTTTTTACGTGAGGCAAACGAGAAGAAAAACAATAGAATATCCAGCCTTAAAGGAAGACTTGCTGAATTAGAGCAGGAGAAGTTTTCTGACAGCGTGGAGATGGCGGGTATGGAGCTGCAGCCGGGCGAACAACCGACGGAAGCTGCACTCCGGGTAGCCAGCTCGCTGGGACTGCCTCTGCTACAAGAAGACATTCGCCTGGTGACCAGGATCCAAGATCGCCGACCGAACACCCCGACCAAACTACATATTTCTTTCCGTAACCAAAAAAAAAGGGAATCGTTACTTTCTTTAAAAAACACGGCCAAAACATTAACCTCAACACCAATTTACATCAGCCAAGTGCTTTCGCCTTATTTTAAGGAGCTACTGTGGAAAGCTAAGCAAAGGGGCAAATAATTGCTTTTCCAATTTGTATGGTTTAAATCCAGTAGACTGATGGTACGCAAAGGACCAGGCGATAAAATAATCCGGATAAACAATGAAAACAATCTCAAAAAAATGGGGAGACTTTCGTAAATGTCTACGAGTGTTAAACTATTGTTAAACTTGCAATCCAAAAATGGTTTTCATCACAGATTATAGAACGTCAAATCCAAATTTCTGTAAAAATGTACTACGATCTAACTCTTTCTCTCTTCTAATCCTACAACAAAATATAAGATCAATTTCAAAAAATTTTGATGAATTTCTGTTACAACTAAATAATATTGGAACCTCTTTCCATATTCTCATTCTTAGTGAATGTTGGCTATCAAATAACTATATACCTAAAATGATGAAAGGATATGACCATCATAGCACTTCAATGCATACAAAACAAAATGATGGAGTTGTTGTGTATACTAGATCTGACTTAATTGGTCTATCTGTCAAAGAAATCCAAGTCAGCGGTGCAAATTGCTTACAAATAAATTTCAATAACGACACATGTATCTTAGCAATATACCGTTCTCCATCCTCTTACAATATTTTACCTTTCTTAAAATCAATCAATAACTGTTTAACTAATTTACGTAATATTAAAAATTATACTATTGCTGGTGATGTCAACATAAATATTCTGCCCACAAACGAACATCCGCAATGCCAAGAATACCTAAACACACTCTCATACCATGGATTTCAAAGCACCATAAACACTCCTACACATGCTATACTGGATTCCATCTCATGTATTGACCACTTCATGGTCAAATCAAACCCAATAGCATCTATCGTATACGAATCTACACTAACTGATCACTATACCACCATACTTGCCTTACAGTTATGCAACCAGAAAGACAAAAAAAAAAAAAAAACACAACAAACATAAAAAAAATTAACTACGATGGAATTCTTCATTCGCTAAGGAGTAAATCGTAGTCAGAACTATTTGAAATTACCAATCCAGATGATGCCTGGACATACTTTATAAATTACCTACAAACTACCATTAACGAACAAACTAATATTACTGTAAAACATGTACCTAATTGTAACATCTTACCAATTAAGCCATGGATAAACCACACTATTTTTAAATCTATTCGTAAACGTAACAAGCTCCACAAAAAAGTTATCAATAATCCTTACGATATACAACTTCAAAACTTTTATAAAAGGTAGAGAAACATATGTACCCAAATAATAAGAAAGGCCAAAGAGATATATTACAAACAGAAAATAGAAAATTGTAATAATGATCCAAAAAAAATTTGGAAAACACTTAAAGAAGCCACTCATTCTCAACCTAATCCTATAAATGACTTGAAACAACTCACTATAAATGATAAAATAATTAGTTTTTGTAGTAATCCCAATATTATTGTTAATCATGCAAACCAATACTTTTAAAAAATTGGTGAAGAACTCGCAAAAAATATTGGTGAAAGTTCTCCCAATTCCAGCACACAAGGCTGTAATACAAATTGGCCCAAAAACTTGAATTTTAGTCTAAAACAAATTTCGAATGAAGATACTAGGACGATCATAAACTCACTAAAGAACTCATCTTCAACTGGCTTGGATGATATTTCAAATATTACCTTAAAAAAACTTTTACCAGAAATCACCATTCGCCTTACAAAATCTCATTAACTTAAGCATCGCAAAAGGCCAATTCCCCGATAAACTTAAACATGGAATCATAATTCCAATACATAAAAGAGGCTCTAAAGCGGATATAACTAACTATCGTCCAATAACATTACTAAATTCACTATCCAAAGTCTTTGAAAAAGCAATTAACTTTCAATTAGTCGAATACCTTGAAAAAAATAATATATTATCCCACAACCAATTTGGCTTCAGGAAAAATAAAGGCACCTCCGATGCCATTGCGACAGTTACAGATTTTTTAAATGAAAACTTAGACAAGGGATCAAAATGCATATCAATATTCCTAGACCTATGCAAAGCATTTGATACCATCTCACATTCCAAACTACTACAAAAACTATCTAACACTGGAATAAATGGGAATGAACTTAGTATTATTCGAAATTACCTTTCAAACCGTAAACAAAGTGTAAAAATCAACAACTGCCTCAGCAATCAACTGCCAATTAGTTTTGGCGTGCCTCAAGGAAGCGTCCTGGGTTCCACGTTATTCCTAATTTACATAAATGAACTGTGTAATCTGCCTATTGATGCCAAAATCGTTAGTTTCGCTGATGATACGATTCTCCTCTTCAAATCAAGTAACTGGTATGATGTTTACATAAAAGCAAACAAGGGCATAGCTATTGTTAAAAGATGGTTATACACTAACAATGAATCTGTCAAAAACCAAATACATTGAGTTTAGTATTAATCCATCCCTAAGTAACCCAGAAAATAATATTCAAATATGTGCTTGCCCCCTGTCAAAAGCTAATATATGTGATTGCCCCTATCTAGAACGTGTTACAAAAATCAAATACTTGGGTATTATTTTTGACAGTAATTTAAAGTGAAAACAACATATTATCACTACAGCAAACAAACTTCGAAAATCTATACATATACCTTTTTAGACAAACTCGCAACTTTCTTAACTTGAACCAACTCAAAACAATTTACTATGCACTATGTCAATCTCTAATCGAGAATGGTATCATAGCCTGGGGAGGAGCAAACGCTGCCGCCATTGATCCGATCTCTAAAACCCAGAAACTAATTATAAAGATTATTCTAAAACTACCGATCACAATCAGTTCGGATGAAATCTTTAGGAGAATCGGTGTTTTGGACATTAGGCAACTTTATGCCAAAAATATACTAACTTATCTATTCAAACATAGAACTGTTTTTGACAATATCCAAACTGTTCGTGATACGAGAACCAAAGGGCAAAATCTCTTACTTATCCCTTTCGCCAAAACAACGTTTGGTCAAAGAAACTTCAGGTACTTTGCAACAAAACTTTATAATACACTTCCACTGACCATTAGACAGCACACTAATCACATAAAATACAAAACAGATACCAAGTTTTGGATCACTACCAAAGACAGATCATATATGTAAATGGTAGAATAGACAGTCCTGATCTAACTAAGCTCATTGAATTTCATATTCCCACGAGAACTACTCGTTCTAAAATCCTTTTTAAATGTAACAATAATCGGACTGAGTATACGAAACACTCACTTTTACCTAGGTTGCATGAAGTTACTAATAGATATGCTGATGTGATAGATCTATTTAACTGCACGGAACATAGGTACAAGACGGCTATGCTATCATATTTTTTTAATGACTATTAATTTTATTTGTATTATAGATTTTTGCATGTAAATGTATCTCTGGTGTCACTTCACAATGTATCGTCACAATTAACTGTTATAAATACACTGTTTTACCATTACTAATATTTTGAATATGAATTTGTGACATGTAATTAATGTTTATGGCATACTTATGCCGTTTGTATTAAATAAATAAATATATCAACAATATTTTTAGAACATCCTAATGCACGCTAACCCATTGATACGATGCTGATTGTCCTTGTACTTTTACTTTAAATGTAAATAACATTGTTATTGTTATCCTTTATAAACTATTTATGTTAAAATGCCCATGCTCTCAACACAGGAACTCCTAGTGAGACAGGCACAGCACAATTACCTATGTAACAAAAAAAAATAAAGATTACAATAAAAAATAATAAAAGTTTTAAGAAGGCAAACCCCCATAGTAATCCACCAAGTTTTTCCTAAGCCATTTTAAGTGTGGTGTCACTTTGCAAACCTATCACGTTGATTTGTAAATCGCTCCCCCTTCGTTATTCCTTTGCTCCCTTTCATTCCGTTGTGTATAATATCGTCCGTCACATGCGTTGCGGCCAAGCCATGACTTCTGCAAGGGTTGACATTTGTAGGCTTAGCTACTCCTTGCTGGCCCCAAACTTACTATTGGAGCCCTATTTCACCGGGACAGCATGGAAGCTAACCAGTTGGACTGGTGTGTGAATGAGCCGCCGCACAGAACTATACATTTTGCTGGGTGGCATGCGCCAATGCTGGTGTCAGGCACCAAATTGCGGCAACACCGAGCAGACCTCACCTGATGTCCCTACATCGAGTGCTATGTCCCATTGCATTGTGCCTTCGTGGTGATGAAATAGGCAATTTACAAATTCCAAGGCTCATTTGAAACCTAAAATTTTACAACCCACAGATATTCAAAACCTACCAAGCTATATGATCAAATTTAAAAGGTGTGCTTGGTGTGCTCATACTATGATAAATACCTGTATTTTATGGTTTTCCTGCTTACAAAACATTTGGGCCATGTCTTATCTCACATTGGGCAATTAACCAATTAACCCATTGTCCACATTCTACAACTCATTTCAAAGAATCTACAACTATTTTCAGCAGTCATGGTCACATAAAATCATTGCAGTATAAAAAAATATTTTTGAGAAAATGTTTTTTCAAAAACTTCTCTGGATACTTTTAAAATCATATGGTTTTATGCATGAAAACACTTTTTGCGATTTATTATAATAAACTTATGTAATGTTAATGATTATTGATTATACATATTTAAGAAAAAAATCTTAATTCACAATGTTAAAGTGACAATGACAATGACCTAACGACTAACAAGGTATGTCATAAAATTGTTTTTATTGAAATGAATCTGAGAGTTCATGAATTTGTTTTTCTATCATGATGTAAATAAAATCATTCACTTAAAAATTGAGTTATGTATTATTACTATGCTTGTTAAAATTTGATTGTAAATGTAAACTTTTCACATGTATGTAAACTTGCTCTTGGTAGTTTTAGAATACTAACAAATCATAAGAAAAAGTTTGCTCTTCTCTGATTTACAAAGAAGTCAAAAGATTGGGGTCCGATTTTTAAGTAAAGAAACGTACAATAAATTCGAAGTAATTAATGCAATAAATTCTTCATTTTCTTTGAAGTAAACATTGATTAGATGTTATCTTTCAATCAATCATTATTTCCTTTGTGAAACACTGAAGTTTCCCACCCGACTCACATACCTACTTAACTATGTATATTAAGGTGGGTCATTTAAAAAAAAAAGATAATTTTAGATTCTGTTAGCGATAAAAGGGTGCCAAATGGGTTCAAACCGACGTGTTTAAATTTTTTTAAATTTCTGATACGATCTTCTTCCTCCGGATTCACTTCAAAGTTTTGAAAATTTTCATTTTTAGAGGTATTTTCTAGTGTGTATAAAAGTTACTACGAATCCTTAATACTATATTTTTTGTAATATTCTATGGAAAATATGGTACGTATTTACGAATTCATTTACAAAAAATCCGAGTTTTGATTATTAGTGGCTCGAGGTGAGGGCGGGGGAAGCACCGATTGCACTAAGCGCAGCGACTCTGCGCAACCGACGTCGGAGTTTGGAGTCAGTATCGCTAGGGCTCTTTAAGCGGTAGGTCGCGTTGCACAAGTTTTCGTAATGGAACGTATTCGGAATGCGTTAAAAAGTCCCATATTTGGTGAAATTTGCGACGTTAAAGAAAATGTTTTACCAACTTATTGTGATGTTATGAAGTTTTTTGAGTGGACCAGGCATCAAATAAAATTAAATCAAGAGACCAAACTAGAACCCAAATTTCAGCAAATAGAGTGTACTGTGACAGCACGAATTGAAGAAATATGGAGAAAGGCTTCTATTCCCATCGTTACACTCTCGCGAGTAGCACGCATGTTGAGGTCATATCATTTTAAATGCAAAAACCTTCTTAAGTCACATCCTAAAATACCGGAGAAAAAAATGGAGGAATTCCGTCGCAGAAGTAAAGTGCTGTTTGATATTTCGTCTTGCAAATGCAAAGATAAATGTGACTGTCCTAAAGATAAAAAATACCTGTAAATGAACAGAGTTTCATTAGTGACCAACGTACTACACGAAAAATGATAATAGGAAATGTGGATACCGCTACAACAAAACGAATGAAAACTGCGTTGAAAAGAAAACTTCTGAAGCAAAAATCCTTGCGTACGTCTAAAAAGGAAAGCACAGGTAAGCCAACTACCTCTCTAATCGATATTTCCACGTCTTCTTCATCAAACGAATCCGATTGCAATGATGTTTTCAAACCAAATGTTGTATCTCAAATGCCTCAGAAGCAGTCTGCGGTCACTATTGATTATTCTACACTGTCGAAAACTTGTGATAGATATGGAGTTTCGGATAGAGCAGCAGCAGCCATTGCCTCAGCAGTTCTGTATGACATCAAGTCTAATATTCCAGTTATTGACAAAAGTAAACTTCGCAGAGAACGAAAAAAAACAAGGGAAAATATTAAGGCACAACACATAGTTTTACAAATACCCGCATTATATTTTGATGGCCGGAAAGATAAAACATTAATTATCAGGGAAAAAGGGGGGAGGCATTACATAGAACTAATCATTGAAGAGCATATTTCAATGATAAAAGAGCCAGACTCAATATATTTGGGTTATATTGCACCAAACTCTGGCACGTCGAAAGTTATAGAAAGAACAATTGTCAATTATTTTTTAAAGGAAGAAATACCATTTGAACCATTAATGGCTATTGGATGTGATGGAACGAACGTGAACGTTGGAAAACATGGAGGTATAATACGTTTGCTTAAAAAACGTTTGGATAAACCATTGCAATGGATAATTTGCTTGCTTCACATGAACGAGTTACCATTTCGTCATTTGTTCACACATCTGGACCTCAAACATATTCAGGGACAATAGGACTAGCTTTAGAAAACTGTGAAAAAAAGCCTATTGTTCATTTTCAGAAAATTGACGGAGAGTTGCCTGAATTATTAACTAAAGACCTAAGTACAGATCAGTTATATTTGTATAAAATCGTATCTGCAGTTACGGTGGGGGAATTACCTGAAGATTTAGGCCACAAATCTCCTGGAAAAATGTCTCATGCCAGATGGCTTACGCGTGCTAACCGAATTCTTCGTCTTTATGTTGCAACGGAAGCTCCTACAGAGAATCTTATTATTTTAGCAACGTACGTTGTTAAAGTTTATGCTCCGACTTGGTTCAGTATTAAAACTCATCCCACCTGTAAAGATGGAGCACGTCACCTATGGCAGCTAATTTCAGCGTCTAGATACTTATCCCCTGAACTAAAAACTATAATTGATCCAGTCATAGAAAGAAACAGTTACTTCGCACACCCCGAAAATTTACTACTTGCAATGTTAACTGACCCTCACAAGCATATCCGGGAATAAGCTGCGCGTTGTGTTCTAAAAGCACGCAGTAAGAAACTAAGTAAAACAAGGCTGTTCCAACTTCCAAATATAAACCTCGATGCATCATATTACTACGACCTTATTAATTGGCAGCAAAATGTAACCGAACCCCCAATACTAAAGAATATATCGGATGAAGATCTTCAATTATTTGTAGCACAGGGGGGAGAAGGTAAATTGCCTCTTCTGCGTCTGCCATGTCATACTCAAGCAGTTGAAAGAGCTGTAAAGACGAAGTCTGCAAGAGAAGGTCTTATTAAGGCAAAGATTGAGTCTCGCAAAATAATGCCGAAATTTGAGAGTAAGAAGGATTTTGCTGGTATTTGAATACACTGTCTTGAGATAATTTTAATTATAATCATATATTTTTTTAATAAATAAGTCAGAATATTCTCTCTAATTTGTGTTTTATTGAAAAAAAGTTCATTTTTAATTGTTTATCTAATATTTTTTAGAGATTTAACAAGGGTGGGTTTTTCTCTATTTTGTGAAATTTCAAACTCAATCCGGAGGAAGAAGATGATATCCAAATATTATTAAAAAAATTACGTGATTTTACATCTTCATTTGACACCCTTTTATCACTAACAGACAAACCAAAACAAGTTTTTTTTTTCCCCATACAATCGTGACCCGCCTTAATGTATATGCACATCATTATTCACTACCTACCTTTTTTTTTGTAAAACGTTTTCTAGAATTTAAATTACTTATCTGTTATTCAGTATGGTATAAGATATTGCGTTAATACTATTTATGTAGTCATAACTATTAATAGACATAACTATTAATAAGGCTTATTTCTTTCAAAAAAAAAAAAAAAAAAAATATATATATAGACTGAATAGTGCGCGAGACCATATATGAGAAAATATTAAAATGGGTAATGTTTGAAACTTGCATTACTCAATGTGGAAACCGGTGACTTTCTACCTTTACGCATTACCCGCAGTTAAAGGTTAAGAAATTCAATGCGCTGTCATCAGATATTATACATTAGCAATAAACCTTCAGCGCTTAGTGTGTTCATGATTAGAAAGATTTATAAATGTTAGATTTTGCCTCACATTGTTTTCTTTTTTAACATTAACTCCACACAGGAGGCCCTTAGGAAAATAATTTCCCTCAGGGCCCATGCCATCTAAAGATGCTGTGTGGAGGGTCTCTTTGAGGAAAGGGAGGAGTCTCTTTGTTGTAGATAGGAGGAAACACAGAGGCCGGCAAATTGTTCCACAGCTATTGAACTCAAGAACGAATCTTAGAAACGACCTGTTCTCATGTGACAAATGTCAACCATATACATATGTTGGGCGCGTATTTGGCGTGTTTCCCGACTATACACCGGTGCCAAGGGGATCAATGACGCTAGTTCCTCAGAGTATCTTCCATTGAAATACCGGTAAGACAAGGATAGCATTCCCACATCGCTAATTAAGAAAAAAAACTCCCTGGAAAATATTGTTGATCTCTGCATATTCATTATAATCACAGGGTTAAAATCATAATCAATTAAATATTTAATTTGTTTAAGAAATTCATATAGGCATAAATACAAACATTATCTTCACAGTTGGTTGATATCCTGGTGGGTAGGCCTCTCGGCTAGCAATCAGTCAGAATGAGTTCAATACTATCGGCAGTTAACTAACTTACTACCTTTTCAAGACAAGTTATGCTTAGTGAAAGGATCTGTACTTATATTGAAAGGATCTGTACTTATATTACAGTTAAGTGCACTCACAGGTTTAAAAAAATATGATTAACCCAAAAAAACAAGTTGAATCTCCAGTAGGTACCACGATTTTCAAGCAGTGAAATGTAGATTTATTTGAGCCTACAATATAGACAATATGATACTCTTCTAATCTTTACCGCATAAATAAACAAATATTTGTGTAACCTCATGGCAATTTCTCGTAACTAACGTAATAACATAATAAGTGTAGTTCAAATAATATATTTTTATCACAAAATACAAGTATTCTTAGCATTTAGCAACAAGTGTTTAAGTTTAGTTGCCACTCCCTTGTCAAATTCCTGGTGATTCAAGCGTAGGGAGTGTTATCACTTAGGTAGGTACTGTTATCTCTGTGTTGTACAGATAATGTCATCGTTGCTCATATTGATTTGCAATGAATTAATATCATAATTGAATTTATCATTCCCTAGTAGATACTATTTTAGTAAAAAGTAAATCAGTAAAAAAGCATTAGGTAAGAATATTTTTGTGCAGAAAAAGTTTATATATGAGGGAGCAGGCCAGATCGACAGAGACGGGTAGAGAAATAAAAGGCGTCAGTCAAAGATGTGAGTCAGTCGTTTATTGGGCTACGTAGCGAGGGTCGGTGAAGTGGTAACATGATGTATGCGGCGTGCCGTAGATGAGATGCTGCAGGCGTACGGAGGTGATGGTGTGGTGAAGGTCGTTGCGATGCGGCGGAGCAGAGTTCGAGTCTGCAGGTCACAGGCGCGTTGCTCGACACCGTGGCGGTGGAGATGACCTATCTTCCAGGCCGTTGCTCGATGCTTTGAGTCGCGGAGATGAACGGTGAGTGGCTCGGTGAGCTGAGCCACCAGCAGGTAGTCCTGGCGAGACGGAGCGTGTTTCCATGGCAGCGAAGCACGGTGGGCTTCGGAATGCCATGAAACGGTGAGCTGATCCCTTGGCTGAAGGTGGCGTCGAACCTTGTTAGTCGCGGGATGTAGCTGATCTCAGGAGCTGAAGACACGATGGGCCTTATAGCTGAGACGTGGTGGTGGACCTCGGGAAGCTGCCCTGGATGCGTAGAGATGCCATGCAGGAGCACTTGTGCGGAGATCTGTTACATGACGAGATGTTGACCAACTGATGGTCTGGGACTGACTGAGCGAGCGCCGAGTTGAGTCGCTTTATGTACCACCGCGACCGGTGGAGTAATTTTCCATTCGCCTGCAATGTGTACACTAGAAGGTACTCGAACATGCCCGGTGCTGAATATTCTGGCGGCTTATAAACTCTAGACCTTTCTAGGTGGTGGCGATATTATTATTAATCGGCGCGGCAGGCGGCCGAAGTCCATCGTGCCGTCGTAGGTGGATAGGTACATAGGTGCCAGCGCCGTGCGAATATCAGATGTTTCTCGTGCGTTCTTTCGATAGAGAAAAGATAAATGATGTGTCGCCACATATACTTAAACTTTCTACAGTCTACCTACCTAATCTCCTTTGAAGTCAAAAACATTATGATTTACTAAGAATCTACATTTATTCCACGTAACATCGAAGGTTTTAACAACAACTTATTCTCGTGCTACCTATATTTTCTGTGGATGAATGTTCCTCTTGTTCCTAAAAGCAGGCTTCATGTAAATACCAGCTCAAAAGACTCATTATTCATATGATTTGTCCATGCATTAAACTGTCAACAAATCTGGTAGTCCAGATCGCCCAGATATTGTATATTGTATTTCCCGCTAAGCACTTGCATACTGCTTACTAAAAACGTATGCAGGGACATTGGTGGTCTAAATTCGTTCTAAACTAGATGTAGCTTGGTTCTTTCAAAAAAATTAGAGTCCTAGCGAGAGCCTTGAAGGAATAACCATCTGTTACTTATACCAGGGCGGGTAAGTGGTGGATAATCTCCAATGTAAGATCGCCCAGATTTATGAAAGTCAGGTTTACAAAGACTTCATTGAAGCCCTAATACTTAAGTCTCGCTCCAAGAATAATCGAGTTTTTGTTTAGGTGGATGATTCTATGTTATAATGATAGTTGATTGTACGATAATATATATTTTTTACCGTTAACAATTAATGGATGATTCATTTACAATCAATTATGTATGACTTATTTCAGAAACATGGGTATCTACAGCGGGCTAAGGTTCATTTTTATGCTGTCAGTGATCGCATTGGCAAAAGCACAGGAAAATGCTCAGACAAGAATTCCAGAATCCTTGATGGAGTGTTACCAGGATCCCATCCTGGTTCAGAAGGACTACGAACTCCCCATGACAATGGACATGCTAATTGATTTAGTGAGGAAAGCAGAAAACAATAATGATGGTAGAAACATGGACATGAGGAATCTAGTTATCAGTCTTATCCACAGGTGTGCTATTTTAGTTTTTTTAAATTGGATTTTCATATGATTGTATTTTACATTACAAGCCAAGAGTGCAATTCAAATAATCTATAGCAATGACTAAACTGATAAACAATATAACTACAGATAAAAACAGATTTCACAATCCGTTGATATCTAGGAAAAATAAATTGATCACATTTTGTTTCCTGGAAAATCATTAAGTATTTCTATCTTTGATCAAAACAAATTTCCCAGAACAGCGAGCTCTATACACAGTGCTAGCTCTAAATACTTTCAGCAATGCTTTGGTGAATGGCCAATATTCAGAATTGAAACGTTGCTTGAAATGGCACTAGCCGTGTTAATTGACCAAATCTGAGTACTCTGAATAATCAGGAACTTCCCAACCTTCATATTATCCATCTCTTTCCCCTTCCACTGGCAGTTACGACTACTATTCAATAATAAATAACAATATTTTTGTATTTCTATTCAATTAGTTTTTTAATACATGTGTTTCTGAATTTCAGATTTCGTTTGGATGGCATTGGCAAAGCTAATATTGCTGCCTCAGCTAATGTGGTGCCTTTTAGTCCTCGAGGATTCCAGTTCAACAAACACAAGATTCTGTTGACCAGCCTCATTCCTGGTTCAGCTACCCAATTCCCTAATTCATCTTTGACTGCTGTTGAAAGAGTAAGGAAAAAATTATTACCTAAAATAATAATATTAAACCTTTAGTAAAAACACACTTCATTTATTATAAACACATATAATAAATGAAGGGTGTATATGTATATATATATATGTTATATAAGCCCACAAGGGTGATGTCTACAACTTTCTTCATATTATTTATGTGCCATCCAGACTCTGAAACGAAACCTCATTGCATACACAAACTTCGACTGGGATAGCTGTTTTCTTCTGCCTACCCAAAAGAATGATACATGTATACTAGCTTTTACTTACCATTTTCCCATGAGTTTTAACACATCTTTTGCTTACCCACTAAAATTTTCTGCAATGTGATCAATCAATCAGCCTTGAGTGCCAGGAAAGTTTTAAGCTTTCGGTTTGGAATTTTTCCCGCCCTCATTTAAAAATCATACCTTCGAATTTTAATATAGAGAATTATAAACTGCTTATTCTTTTAGAGAGCTATAGAATTCACTTATTGACCGTCTACCCCATATTTTCAGGATTAAAAAAAATTACAAAAAAAAGGAAAATTTATGAACGCATCAATTCTGTATATTATTTACTTTAAAATTGCCGTACGTTGTACCTATTTGGAGAATATTAAATATTATGACTTCTGCATGTTATTTATGGCCTAGTTATTGTTATTATACCTATAATTGCTAGATATAAATTTCAATTCGAACATGCATTTTTTTAATACGTAAATAAGTAGGTACATGATTAATGATTAATGATTGGTAAGAAAAAATATTTCAATAATTTCGGTTCTCGGAATGTCAATAACAAATAATTAAGAAGAGATGCGAGACACCTCTTGTTAAATTGTGAAACTATCAAGTTAGCATTGTGATTATCCGAAGATTGCAACACACGGGAACTTTTTAAAAAAATCCTTGAATTGTTCTAGAATATCTAAATTGGCCTTATTTTGGCCATCAGGTGCTCGTGGGTGTTTGCAAATTGAAAAACGCTCCAAAGGTTATTGAAAATTTATTTAAACGTATGAGAGAAACATTAATATGTTTCCCTCATATTATTATGTCTTGTCTTAATCAGTTCAATGGATATTTTCAAACCCCATAGCTTGTGATGGAAACGACTAACTTTTTTGTCCATTGCCATGATTTGATTATGGACAATCTCAAGCTTGCCCCAACAATGTGCCTCTCTAGGGATAACTGGCCTACATGTCTTATTTTCATTATAGGTACATTTTGCGAACACCCCTAGTATATTACCTATTATTGAATATTTATTGTTCTTTACCTTATTGGCTTATTACATGTAAATAAAATAATGAAAATGTATTGGAATTTATTAAAAAGGCATTACAAATATGTGCATTGTGTACTGTTTAAAAAACATGCTTTAATCGATTTGCATTTTCATTTTCTCAATTTAATTTGACTGTTTCCACCAAAAAAAATTTCACTTGTTCTCGCACTCTTAATATTCGATCTTCAAATAACTTTACGATGTTGAATATCCCCATCTCATAAATGCATTTAAATTTAACAGTGCAGTCTCCACCACATGATGTCCAGCTCTATTGCAAAGCAGATTCGTGGCGATGAAGGGTCTGTGTGCAACAAACTATCTCAATACAGAACCCAAAGGCTTCCACGAGCAGTAAGGCTTACTTCTGATGTAGAAGTAATGGATCCTCTACTTCTGTAAGTAAAAACTAACAACTCGTTAGGTATAGGTACATACCTGCAAATTCTATGGATTAAATAATGGCATCTAAAAGATGACCTCTTTTCACTTGTCAGTAAGTAACATACGTGTTGCAAGTGATATAAATATTATGTAGTTTAAAATTAAAGAATACATACATTACTATTGCGTCCTGGGCGCTCTGCAAAGGTCCAGAAGGGGTAATGGTGACTTCGGAGATGACAGAGGGAACAGATTAAAGAGCAATAAGGGGTGTTTTGGCATGTGGGGAAAAAAATTGGTCAGCTAAAATTTTTTTTTTCTGCTTGACAGATGTAGTCTTGCATTGTCCCAATAATCATATCTATGATAATTTTTACAGTGCTCAAAAATCACACCGAAGTTTCTTTGCAATGGAAGGGGTGTAATACTAATTTTCAAAATATTCTATGTTGACTCGAATAAGTACCTCTCACGGCAGTTTCAAAGTAACAACCACGCAGGATTCGCACGGTTATAAACTTTATGATTTTTTAATATTTTTTTTATAAATCCTACAAATACGAGATAAACGTTAAAATACAGGTTAATTCATTGGCTATATAGCACTATAATAAGTTTTTACGTCTTCATGTTAAAATTCGAAGGCATGATTTTTTTTAATGTTGGCAAAAAATTTTTAAAATGATCTTCTGAAAATGTTGAGCAAACGGAGAAAAAAGTAATGCGCTGTTGCTCCAGTGGATAAGTGATACATAATAATAATTGAACGTAGTTATGCAGAAAGCAGCCAGGCCACAATTTTGGCAAAAATGAGTTATTGTTGTAATCCGACGGAGAAACGTCAATTCTATGTTCTATTAAAACTTGCCAGGCCCCTTTCATACAAAAATTCATAGTAATCGACTTCCTAAATATTTGCTGATCACGAAAACATCGTTGAACAATCTGCAGAAAGCGCCCACGGCAATCATATTCAGCAGAAAACAGCCAGAGACAACTGGTCGATTTTGTCGGTACAACTAACATTTTAACAATGACGTTTACTTGATCTGCAGAAAACGGTCACGGCGCATGTCTGTTTTCTACACTATAGCGTTTGTACCGAAACTTTTTAAGTGGCGATCTACAGAAAGCGCTCTCGCGTTATAATAATAACTTGTTTTTTGGAAAAAATCAATAATTTTAAGTATGTATTATCATTTATTAATAATATTACATAAATTTAATGAAGTTCAGCAATATTAATATTACATAAATTCAATGAAGACTGCTAGACAGTATTTGTTAGCCGGTTCTAATAACAATCTACTTTAATTAATTTTAATATTTGGGAACTGAACCTGTCGTGTAACATTATTTTAACGCATAGAAATAAAATATTTACAGTAAATTAAATAAAAATGAAAAACAACGAAGAATGAATATAAAATCAAAAAAATACAAAAGTCTACATAAAAAAATAGAGAGAGGCAAAAATCAGTAAAAAAAAAATCAGCATACATCTCCTTTTGAAAATTACGCAACATTTTAATTATAACATGTTAATAAACGAAATGATAAATATCAAGTTTTTTTTTATGATATTTGATAATAAAAAAAACCTGTAAATATAAAATAATTTTTTGAAATATTTATTTTAATTACGTAAATTAAATGCACATATGTTATAAGCATGACCACAAGCATTGATTTGTAGTAGATGGTTATAAGAACCCATAGTGAATATAAAATAAATAATAATATCTATGTATATTATGTTTCACAAAGTATTACGTATTAAAGTTTAAAAATTTATATTTCCTTGAGAAATTAAAAATTCCTCGGAATATAAAATTACTAATTGGATATAATAGTAATATCTATATAACTATCGATTTAAAGTTAAATAATTTAGCTTAATTTCATATATTTAGTAGCTCTGGCTGTTTTCTATGGAATGCGTATTTCGCAAAATAAGGCCGAACGGTTGATTGCTGAGCTTACATTCTCAATAATTTATTCTACAGAAAGCAGCCAGACCTTATAAGACACCAATATCTCTAAAAACACACCCTTAAAACCACTTTAAAGTTATAAGAATTCGGTATCTACATATTATTTATAATATTTAGAAGTAAAAAACATCCTAGGTGTTATGTAGATTTGATTATTAAATCTTTAGACAAAAGTGCTTGTATCTCCGTTTGAGTTTTTTATGGCTGGCTGCTTTCTGCATAACAGCGTTCAATTAGCGTAACATATTTCATAGTAACAGCAGGAAACTTCTTCTGAAATCGTCTAATATGCGAGTAACATGAAATCAATTTTATACTGCTTCCTAATTGTATTACAAGCATTAATAATTAGAAGAAAAAGCAATCATTAAAGTAAAAAATTTCAGGAACAAAATGAACACGAAGGGTCAACTGAGAATGGCAGCGGATAACCTAGATGATGATGTCAGTTCGGATGTGCCTGTTGGAGTGTATGCTAAAGGAATGGATACGCCAAAGAGTCAGTGTCCGGTGGAAGATGGAGTGGTGCAGACCCAATGGGGAGCCGTGGCAGTTGGGCCCCTACTTGCCGGGATAGCTGCTGGATTACAGCCCCAGAAGGTGACCATCAGGGAACTGGTAGATACAAAGAGCGGAGACATGAGCGACATTGCCACTATTACTGTTGATAATAAGTTCGCCGCAACACTTGCAGGTGTGTAATGCATTCAATATTTTAAGATACCTTCTGTTTTTTTTTTAAACCTAGTGGTTTTTTTTAAAGGTTACGCCAGAGAAAAATGTGTTTGAACAAGGAAAATGTAATTATTGGTGTTTAATTGTTGTATTTATACCTAGGCAATTCCGGAATGTCTTTTTCTTAAGTAGATTATAAATTTGTATCGTTATTTTAAATATTAATTGCCTAACAGATAGAAGTTTTGTTATTAACCCGGCGAGCATGAGGTTCAAATTTGTAACATCGAGTGTGTAAGGTGGGTAATTTACAATCGAAATTCTTACTTAGATATTTGTTTTATTCTCAACTTATTACTATTTTTTACTAGCTTTTTCCCGCGGCTTCGCTCTCACGATAGTAGGGTATTTTACTCTCTCTCGGTATTAGGGTATTTTCACTCAGCCTCCTCCGCCTTCCGTCTCCTCACTCCACTCCCCCCATCAACCCCCCTCCCCCTCCACCCACCCCTCCCCCCACTCTACTCCCCCCCACCAAACCCCCTCCCCCCTCCCTCTCCACCCACCCCTTCCCCCACTCCTCCCCCCTCCATCTTCCCTCTCCTCACTTCACTCATCCATCGACCCCCCTCTCCCTCCCACTCCTTCTCCACCCACCCCTCCCCTACCCCATACCCTTCCCACTCCACCTCCCCCCACCTTCCTCCACCCCTCCCCCTTCCCCTTCCTTCCCTCCTCCCCTCTCCCACCCCACTCCGCCTCCTCCACCTTCCCTCTCTCCACTCCACTCCCCCCATCAACTCTCTCCCCCTCTCCCTCCACCCACCCCTCCCCTCACCCCCTACCCCTCCACATTCCCTCTCCCCACACCAATCCCTCCCATCAACCCCCTTCCCCCCACCCCCTACATCCTTCCCCTTTCCCCTTCCTTCCCTCCCCATCTCCCTCTCCTAACCCTCTCCCCCCACCCTCCTCCCCTTCCCCTATCCCCCTCCACCAACATCCTCCCAACACCCTCTCCCCCCCTCCTCAATCCCCCCTCTCACCTCTCGCATTCCACACATTCATTCCCGATACATTCAGTTTTCAAACTGCTCGCGTGCCACCTATTATAATTTTTTATACAAAATTCATAATGCCAGAACTCAGCGGTAGTTTTATACAAAATAACGAACAAATAAAAAGAATTATCCAATTTGGTGCGGTCGTTTGGGTTTATAAATGAATCACCGAAATGTATGTATCCGCACATACATTTCGGTGATTCATTTTTAGAGATAGGGGCCGTTCAAGTATTACGTAACGCACTTGTGGGGGGAGGGGGGTCTTGTGAAACGTTACTGTGCGTTCCGGGGAGGGGGGGGGGGGGGGGTTTCGAACATCGCGTTACGTAACATGTTTTCCATTATTTAGATAAAAAACTAAGGAATTAAAATCTTCCAACTTGGCAGTCATTTTCGTTCTCGACATCTCTTGTTTTATTTATTACCGCAAACGCGATTAAAAGGTATTTAAGCGACTTTCCAGTACTTAATTGTGACTTTCATTCATTCAACAACAATAATAACATCATCTCAGTGAGCACGCACTTTTTTCAAGTCCCAAACATAATAATAATAAACATCAACTAAAACTCTTTTTAATGCCCTTTTGCATCGACTAGTGTTTGAAGTGATTCTGCGACAGTAATCCAGTTGAAGCGCTAAGAGGAACTTATGGTAAATACTGTGAATTCTAACAAACTAACAACACAATAATCAACCGAAATTACCATTCAAACGCATACGTCCACCCCGGAGCACCAACACATTCAAAATGAACAACGACTGTAGCGCATGCGCAGACCCGACCATTGCAGCCGATTCAGTCTTTGTGTGCACCTTATGCAAAGGGACATTTCATCTTCACTGTGGTGGAGTAGCAGAGACTTCTTATCGTCGTCTTACTAAAGAACGCCGCTCTCAAATTAAGTGCAAGCAGTGTATAGCTACAACCCAAGTGAAAGCCAGCGGTTCTACACCTTTGGAAAGCGAATTGCTGTCTAAACTTCTGGAACAAAATACCCAAATTCTTGCAAAACTCGATATCATAACGAAACAATACGATGATATTCTACTAGGCGTTCGCGATCTCGAGGACAAGAATAATGCTCTAGAAAAAAAGAACTCTGAACTCGAAGCGAGAGTTGAAACAATGGAAACCCAATTGGAACAAATCGATAGACTAAATAAATCCAACAATGTGGAAATTAGGGGGATACCCGAAATCAACGGAGAAAAACTAAAAAATATTATATTTAATATAAAAAAAACCACCAACTCAAACGATGACAACAATATCGATGCACCCTACCGCGTCACTCAAAAAGTGACCAAAAATCAACCCAAACCTGTCATAATCAAATTCAAAACCTACATGGACCGCGATGATTTCCTCAATAATATTAAAAAATTCAACAAGCAAGCTACCAATGGAGAAGAAACACTTAACACCACACTTATCGGAATGTCAGGACCTGGCTCTCGGATATACATATCGGAACATCTGACATTTCAAGCAAAACACCTGTGGTTTCTTGCTCGGAAGGCCAGGCGAGAAAACTCTTTCAAATTTGCTTGGACCAGGGGAGGTCAAGTGTACGTATGCAAAGATGTCGGAATACCTGTCATTATCATTAATGAAAAAAACAAACATATTCTGTCTCTCTCTTCCACTCATCTGTGAACAATGCTCGATTAGCTACAAAACCTTCTTTATTACATTATTGTATTACCTTTATGTATTTTTACATTTTATTAACTTTCCTGTACATTTAATTAATTTATCTTTACACTTTCCTAAAGCCTCTATTCTTAACGACAGTAAACTATTATTAAATATTTCAAGCGTAAAGGCATTATCTTTGAACATAAATTTTATTATCGCCATTACATTAAATGTTAATTTCAACCTATTACATAAACATGTAGAACCCGTTGTTATAAGCAATGTGACTAAACCGTTTATATGTTTTATACAAATAACTCTGTTTTCACTTCAAACAATATCAATAGTAGAAATACCTTACCAAAATATTAGAATAGCACCCTATATAAAATGTACTACATCAATTATTAAAAATTGAAGATAACATAATTAATACTTTGGACAACATATCGCAGATTCAGTGTATCGAAACAAATAGCTCTATAGAAGTTCGAAAAACCCTAAATCAATCTAACCTAAAAATATTTTCCATGAATATCAGAAGTATGAACAAAAATTTCACTGAACTGATGATATTACTTACCGAACTTGACTCAGACTTTGACTTGCTTATTTTGACCGAATGCTGGATCAAAGATAACTATATTCCAAAAAACATAAAAAACTATAACCAATACAGCACCCAGAAATAAAAAACTATAACCAATACAGCACCCAGAATAATCAATCTCAAAATGATGGCGTCATTATTTACATAAAAAATCATATACAACACTCTGTAAAGGAAATCACAATAACTAACTCAAACTTACTCAAACTCGAAATAGAAAACAGCGTTACTATACTATCTATATACCGATCACCGAGCACATCCAACATAACACCATTTCTAAACGCACTTAATCAATTTTTGGTATGTATTAAAGAACATGAAAATGTCCTTATTATTGGTGACCTTAATATCAATATTATAAATACAATTCATCCCCAAGCAAATGAATACATAAATTTACTAACTCTGCAAGGATTTCTCCCAGCTATTACAGCACCGACTCGTGTAACAGAGTTATCTGCCAGTTGCATAGACCACGTTTTTGCCAAATGCAAACTAAATATCAAATCTTTAATATATCAATGTACTGTTACAGATCACTACACCACTATCACTTCCATTTCCCATAAAATACCAAAACCACCAGCATCTACTATATGACAATACAAAATTTCATATGACACACTCTTCAAACTAGTTTCCGAGGAAAACTGGTCAAATTTCTATAAACTTAGTGACCCGAACTTAGCATGTGAATCTCTCATCAACACCCTTCATAAACATCTGGAAAATGCCACATTAAACCCACACAACCACCAAAATAGACAAAAAATTAAACTAAAACCCTGGATAACAAATGGCATTCTACACTGTATACGTAAGAGAGACAAACTTCATAAATATTGTAAAAATAATCCCACTGACTACGAATCTCTATTATTCTATAAACGATACAGAAATGCTTGTAAAAAAATTGCATGTAGGGCCAGAGAAGAGTATTATGGGAAACAGATAGATGAAGCTGCTAATGATAATAAACAAATCTGGAATATTATCAAAGAAATATGCTACACAGAAAAAGTGACCACACCCATAAATACGATCACCATCGCAAATAAAACATTTAGTGCAACTGAAAACTCAGAAACAATTACAAATCATTTCAACCAATTCTTCTCCACAATCGGATCAGACCTAGCTAATAATATCCTAAAAAAAATAGAACATCTGAAGATAACCTTGCTAATAATATCTCTCTCGATAATCTCAGTTATAACCTTTTTAACCTCACTCCAACAACAGAACAAGAAATCACTGAAATCATCTCTTCACTCAAAAACACACACTCCACAATATATCCACTAAACTAATTAAACACCTCAAGCCAATCATCAGTAAACCCCTCCAACATATCGCAAATCTAAGTTTTCGAACTGGCCTCTTCCCAAGCACCCTAAAACATTCAACCATTATTCATATCTTTAAATCAGGGGACAGATCATCTGTGAATAACTATAGACCAATATCCTTACTGAGTCCGATTTCAAAAATAATTGAAAAAACAGTTAAACGAAGACTCTACAAGTTTCTTGAAGATAATAAAATCCTGTCAAATAATCAATACGGCTTCCGCAAAGGTCGTAGTGCCTCAGATGCAATTGCAAACTTCACTAAATTGATTTCTGACAAACTCGATAAAAGTCGCAAACCCCTCGCTGTATTCTTGGATCCAGCTAAAGCCTTTGATACTGTATCTCACCGCATACTTCTGAAAAAACTCCTACAGATAGGAATAAAAGGCATTCCCCTTAAATGGTTTGAGAGTTATCTAACAAACAGGTCCCAGTCAACTATTATCAACTCGGCTAAAGAGCATAGAAGTACAAGTTTACCATGCGCATATGGCAGTGTTTATGCCCACTTCTCTTTCTAATATACATTAACACGTTATGCAATCTGAATACTGGTGGCACTATTATATCTTTCGCCGATGACACGGTTATCGTATTTGATGACGAAGATTTAAATTCAACCTTTGAAAAAGCAAATTATGGCATGAACTTAGTTAAAAACTGGTTAGATTCCAACCTTCTAACTCTTAATATAGATAAAACAAAGTATCTACTTTTTTCCATACGTAAACCAAATCTCCTCCATAACTGCCAAAAACTTACCATACATTCATGTTCACAGAACCTTAACACATCTACATCACCTCACAAAAACTGCTCATGCGATAACCTAAAATTATCAAACGAAATTAAGTACTTGGGAGTTATCATAGATGATCAATTACGATGGGAGACACACATAAATTCTGTAACAAAAAGACTTCGCAAATTATGTTACATTTTCTACTCTCTTAGATCTATCCTACAAACACTAAGATGTGTTTACTTTGCACTGTTTCAATCAATTGCTACATATGGTATTATAGGATGGGGAGGTTGTGCATCATCAATTCTTCATCCCATTGTTCTAATACAAAAACTATTGTTAAGGATAATATTCAAATGTAACCCATCATACCCATCAGAACCACTTTTTAAAAAACTCACAGTATTAGACATCCGACAATTATACATAAAGACGATTCTCATATACATATGGAAAAAGGATTTGATGAAAAAAACACAACAAAAAATTCGCACCCGGTACTCATCCCAACTAAAATGCATAATTCCTCCAACAAAAACAGCCTTCGCACAGCGCCAGTACTCATTGCGCCCAAAATGTTCAATTCGCTGAGTATTGATACCAGGAAATCGAAAACTGGCGATAGTTATATCACAAGTGTTCAGAACTGGTTGATTGTAAAGGGAAGGAACTATTTTAAAGAATGCCTCTCATCATTAATTTAGGCTAACTTGAATTAACTTAAATTAACTTGATTACCTAAACTAACTTAATAAACTTAACTTAACATTCTTAGCCCTTTCCACTACAAGCCTTTTTTTATTTATATTTATTTTTTATTTTTCTGTTCTTTGTTTCTTGGTTTTATTTCACCAGCTCCACGACGAAATTGTGTATTCAAGTTTTAGTTACTTTTTATAAATAAAATTGATAATTGATTTTATACCACCAATAAAAGTTTTTTGTCTGTAAAAAACTATATGTAATTAGCTGAAATTTTAAATAATCTTAAACTATTTACTTAAAACTGTTTGGCACCACTGTGTATCAAATCCGACGAAGTCCCATATGTACTTCCCAGCACTAAACCATGGTAACAATAATTATTATTTAGTATTCATCGGATTGAAACATGAACAACTGTACTATATACTACATACTACTGTACAGCTGTACAATATAATTTACCGGACTTGAAGAATAAAGCCCAACATTTAATTGTACTAAAATTGGTGTTAAATAATGCAGATAATGTAGATTTTCAACATAAAAACCCTTTCTCATGTGCTTACCATATAGTACTCACTTTGATTTTATGCTCGTAACTCTTTTAAATAAAATTATTTCATACTGTTTTGTATTCTATTATATTATTTTATGCATATGTATATTATCTTAATACTCTCACACATTCTTTATATTGCATATGATAATTTACTGTATAAAAAATCGACCACCACGACACGGGCATGTGCCTAGCATGGTGGTCGAAAAATCCCCAACTTTTGTAAAAAAAGATTTTTTCAATGAATAAAGAAACTTTAAAAAAAAAATTGTGAAGTAACGTTTAGGGGAGGGGGGGGGGGGTGGTATGGAAAAATGTTACGGCGCGTTACATGGGGGGGTCAAAATTCTTCAAAAATTGCGTTACGTAGTACTTGAACGCCCCCATAGTTATTAAGTACGACGCCAAGAAAGCACTCTTTTTAGGGTGAATTGCCTAATTAAAAAACAAAAAAAAAACAAAGTTTCCAAGGCGACAATTGGTTGACATTTGCAATAAATCGATTTGTTATTGACAGAAAACGTATGATAAATAATTTCATAACGCCAGAGATTATTCATAACGCCAGAGCTTACTAAAATATATAGCCTTTAGATCTCGCAAATAATGTAGCTTTCTATTAGTGAAAGAATTTTTAAAGTCCATTCAGTAGTTTTTGTGTGAAAGAGTAACAAACATACATCCATACAAACTTTTACCTTTATAATATTATTATTAATTAATTAATTAATAATAGGATTATAATATTAATAGGATGGGATTGGATAGTATTTTTTTTTTTTTACATTAACTCCACACAGGAGGCCTTGAGGAAAATAATTTCCCTCAGGGCCTATGTCATCTGGGATGCTGTGTGGAGGGTCTTTTTGAGGAGAGGAAGGAATGAACATTGGTCTTGAAGAGACCTATGTTGTAGGAAGGAGGAAACACAGAGGCCGGCAAATCATTCCACAGCCGAGCTGTTGAACATAAGAACGAGTCGAAGAAACGACCCGTTCTCATGTGACAAATGTCAACCGTGTACAAATGTTGGGCACGCGTTTGGCGTGTTTCCCGACTATGCACCGGTGCCGAAGGGATCAATGATGCTAGTTCCTCGGAGCATCTTCCATTGTAATACCGGTAGAACAAGGATAGCATTCCCACCCGACGCCTGTGCTCTCAAGATTGCAATCCGTCTGTTAAGATGGGAGAATCTATCAAACGGACCGCCCGTTTTTGCACAGAGTCGAGGGTATTTTTCAGGTATTTTGGAGCTCTAGACCAGAGGTGGCTGCCAAATTCAACCGTGGGGCGGGCTTGCGATTTGTACAGGGTTAGCAGTTGTGCACTATTAAAGTATCTGCGGGCCCTATACAGTACGCCCAGTTTCTGGGAGGCTAACTTTACTCTGGCTTCGATGGAGCCCCCATACCTGAGCTGATCACTTAGGGTTACATCAAGCATATCAATGGAGGGCCTGTTCGGAAGATTGCTTCCATTGAAAGAGACTAGATTTTCATTTCGATCCCTTTTAGACATAATTAGACAAGATTGGGTCTTTGAAACATTAAATTCAACGAGAGTATATTTACCCCAAGAGAAAACACACTCGAGGTAACCGTCCATTCTTTGCTTCAAAGCCCTACAAGCTGTTGGAGTTTATGAGCCCTTTGGGGGCTTGTCAAACAAAAAGCTATCATGAACTGTACTGTCATCCGCATAACAGTGAATTGGTGTACATGACAAAAGGTCTTTGATGTGCAACAAAAACAAAGTCGAAGACAGAACCGATCCCTGCGGGACGCCAGCATTTATCGAGTGTGAGGAAGAGGTGAAACCATCGACTACCGTCTGAATCTACCTCTCCCTCAAGAAGTCGGCAATCCAAGTACACAAGGATGCGGGAAGTCCGTAAAAATGCAATTTGTTGACAAGTCCTCGGTGCCAAACCCGGTCAAAGGCCTTAGAGATGTCCAGTGCAACCGTTTGGGTCTCACCGAAACGTTCCAGGCATCGCCCCCAAACATGCGTCACATACGCGAGAAGATCACCGCACGAGCGGTTCTGCCGGAATCCGTATTGACGGTCGTTAATAATTTTGTTCTTCTCGAGGTATGTGAGCAGTTTGTCGTTGATCACACGTTCCATCACCTTAGACAGAACTGATGTGATCGCTATGGGGCGGTAGTTGGCCGGATTGGAGCGGTCACCCTTCTTTGGAATAGGATGGATAACCGCTTTTTTCCAACCAGAGGGCACAGAGCCAGTCTTCGGGGACATTTTAAAAGGCTTTGTCAAAATTGGAGCAATTTCTGCAACGCACCTCTGCAGTACCAGGGCAGGTATTCCGTCAGGCCCATTAGCTTTATTAACATCAAGCCCTCGTAAAACATGGAGTACTTCCCGATGCCGGATCCTCAGCTTTTTCATACGAAAACCGCAGTGAGGAACCGACGTCGGGACAGCACCTTGGTCATCGAGGGTTGAGTTATCCGCAAACATTTTACCTAATAAGTTAGCCTTTTCGGTGGCGGTGTTTGCTAGTGAGCCGTCAGGTCTGGTAAGAGGCGGCAGACTGGATTTGCAGAAATTGCGACCTATTGAGCCCGCAAGCGACCAGAATTGCCTGCTGCCATGCGGGCATGCAGCCAGCTTTCTGCTGATCTGCTGGTCGTGCTCAAATTTTGATCTATTTATGATTCTCTTGGTTTCCTTTGCCATTTTGTTGTAAGCTGTTCTGTCTTCGGATGTTCTAGATGTGTTGTAGGCTCGGTAAGCCGCGTTTTTTCATCGCACTGCTTCAGCGCATTGTCGACTGAACCACGGCTTTGAGCCTACACCAGTTTCCTTAACAGTAGATTGGATGAAGCCATCCACCGCGGATGTGATGACTTCACCAATTTCCAGGGCACATCTTGAGGGATCCGAAGTCCGAAAACAGACAGCTGACCACGGGAAAGCATTAAAATGTGCCCGCAGACCGAACCAATCTGCTGACCTATAGTGCCACACTTTTCTCTTCAGCCTCTCGTTTGGTGGTCTGAAGTTTACAGGGATTGATGTCGTCACCAGACAGTGGTCGGACGATCCTAAAGGCGCTGTGACTTCAATCTTGTAACCGTGTGGCACAGTAGTTAAAAATAGGTCTAACAGATTGGAACGGTGAGTCTGGACATCAGGAACCCTTGTGGGCTCCTGAACCATTTGCTCCAATCCGTAGCAAAGGGCAAAGGATTCCGCTTGGCGTCCAGCCGAGTCTGTTGATCCTGAGAACTTCAACCAAGGTTCGTTATGAACATTGAAGTCCCCCAGGACCACAAACTCTGCTGTAGGGTAGCGGGGCAAGAGGTCATCAGTAGTGTCTCTTAAGTGTTTGAAGAGCTCGTACGTGTCTGATTCGCCAAGGTTCGGTGAGCGGTATAAACACGCGTAGAATCTTACCATACTGGCAAGATTGACGCGTACCCACATTACGTCGAATCTGGAGTTTTCCAGATTCAACAGTCGCACACAGTTGACGTCAGCTCGACTATAGAGACAGACACCTCCTTTAGGTCTGAACTTGCCTGCGAGGGTGAAGCCCGGGCAGTCCAGACAGGAGGCGTCTACAGGCTCAGCTATCTGTGTTTCAGACAGGAAAAGTAGGTTGGGGCGTTGAGAAAAAAGATGGTGGTGGACAGAGTTTAAATTGGTGTGCAGGCCGCGAATGTTGGTGTAAATCACCAACAGTTTTGGCCTGCACCGGGGACGCCTACTCCTCGCCGCTGATTGACGTTATTTGTTGATGGTTGTATATTCATGATTTTATTTGTAGGGTTATTTAAGTGTGATATGAGAGGAAGGAAGGTGTGGGAGGGAAAAGGTAAAGGGGTGGGTAGGATGCTGGGGTTCAGAGTTTCCAGGAGTGACGGACGTATGTGTCCAACCCACCCAGTGCGGTGCAAGGCGATGGGAAGGGAGAGTCCGGCTGGAGAGGTCGCCCAATGCGCCCCAAACGCTCCTGCTGGGTCCCCTCCGGTCACGCAGCAGCGGCGGGGTTTTTACACTCGTTGATGGGGCAGCCCACCCTCAGTCGTGAGCCTGAGGGTCGGGCCCCTGTACTACCGAGCGGCCCGGACAGCGGTAACCGGTTGTAAAGGGTCTCCCTCAACCAGCATCTCCCAATCCGGCCCGCCACGCAGAAGGTGGGCCGACGCACCCGCCATCAAGACCTGGACAAACATTACCCCAAGAACCCGGGCACCCCTGCTAAGTCACCAAACGTAGCGAACCACTTGGGATGGCCTGTGGCAGAGGTGTTGGTCATCCAATAAATGGTTCCCAGGGCGGCGGTACCCATACCCGCCTACCAAATTAAGATAATAATTTATCTGTTTAATAATTAATTTATCTGTTTTCTAAGTACTTGTTATTAGAAACTAGGAATAAAAGTTTTATAAAAAGTAGTTTAATCATTTTTATTAGAATCAACCTTTTTTCTTACAGAATTCAACTTATGGCACTGAATTGTCCATTTTTAAAAAGAAATATTACAAATTAGTTATTTATTTTCAATGCAAAAGCTTAAAAATCAGCAAGGAACATTTTTTTGTAATTTTGAATCATATTTTTTTAATAGAAAACTTTAAAAAAAAATCTAACCAATTTCTAGCAAACTTATAACTATTTGAGGTTGATACAGACTAATTACTATTACAACAAAAAATCAATAAAATACAATGAAAAAACATGTAAACTTGATTTTTCATAGTATTTTTTTGATTTTCATGAGCCTCATGCCGAAACACAAGTCTGTACCACACATCCCACATGCGCAGACTGAATTTTCTCAGCGCTAGCGTCAAGTATGGTCCCTTTTAGGAAGCAACCTAAAGTAAGGAATCAGTGGGAACATTTATTTATTTATTTCAAAACATACGGCACAACAAGTGCCATTGACATAATTAAATGTATATATATTATAATATTTAAAATTAACATAGTTAGCATTTCTGTAAAACCCGGGCTTTTAAAGACCCCACGCGATGGATCGAGGGTTAACATAAGCAGTTTACATGGAAATAAAAATGACAACAATATTTAATTTTAAATAAAAGACAATCATCATCGGACCATTGGGAATACAGCCTTATAAATAGGTTTTAATAAAATCACTGATGCTTGATCTGTCTTGGTTGTATTTTAAATCATTATTTTTAATTTTTAGGGCAATATTCTTTATATTGTGATAAACATAGAAACCCACCCAAACCCAAGAGAAAAAAATATAATGGCAAGGATCAATTTTGGAACTCCCATTTTGTTTCTACAATTAAAAATGTTTATTTATAAATTGTGAAATCATCCATGCTTTTGAACAGGTGATTTGGCGGAACTTGCGCTGAGACAGGGCCCTGTGGTGGTATCGGGATCATTCAGCATTGGATCTGCTGGTGGATGGAACAGCACTCAGGCCCCCAAATGGTACTTCCTCAACCAGGCTTCTGACCACGAGATGACGGATGCTGAGATTAGAGGAGGACTGGATGGACTCATCCTGGCCACTCACATACAGTCCTTTGTCAGCAAGGCTTCATCCATGAAGCTATCACAGCTTCTGGAGATGTACTATTCTCAGGTAAACATTGATTCTTGTATCGTATGGTTGTATAGTGGGGGTTTAACATAATCATGATATCTAACCTAATGTAGGGCCACAGGCGTCTCCCTATTGATCTCATTCCTTCTGCCGGGAAATGCTGAAGCAGGCGTTCGTCAACTATGCTCGGTAGCCTGCAACAATCATCGCCGATTCTTTCAGCATTATTTGAGTCCTATATTTTCAATGCCCGCTATATCCGATTTTTTGACAAAATGAAAATTTCTGAGTATGACTTGTTCACATTTTTGCGAGGAACAAGATGAACCTAAAATTGAGTTTCTAAACTTCCTTTAACACAACCAAAAACCATGTTAAAATTGTGAGTAAGAAACAAAAACCGCTATATAATTCAAGAAGTTACTATCAAAACCCGCTATATCGGAATTCAACCAATCACAAGCAGTTATTTTGCTAAGATGGCGGGTTTAGAAACTCGCACGTCAGGTCAGTTGAGTTTCAAAAGCCGCTATATCCATTTTATATATCGAAATTACTTAAATTCTGCTAGACATACATAAAAAATCAACACTTTTCGAAATTATATTACTCCATTTCATTATTCAAAAATTTGAAAAGCAATTGTTTATTTACGCTAGAGATGTGACAGTTTTTTGCAATTTTCTCTATTTTTTTTTTTTTTTTTTAAATAATCGGAGTCGGTTTACATATATGTATATAGTTCCCGTGAGCACATAGACCATAGGCCATAGACCCATTGTACTATCTCCCATTTTACCTCATTCCTTTGACAGTAACCCAGTCCCTTTTATAAAATTCACCAGGATTGTCATTAGAAATGAAGCTGTATCTTCTGGTTCGACAATGTGTCTTCCCAGGTCTCATTTCCCCTCTTCACTCCACCTTGGTTCCCCGAAGGCCCCACGACGGAAGAGGGCTTCATCTCTCGTCTCACATCTTAGTTCCCCAAAGGCTCCACGACGGAAGTCCACCTCTCCTTGGTTCCCTAAAGGCCCCACAAGGGAAGAGTCCACTCCACCTTGGTTCCCTGAGGGCTCCAGGAGGGAAGAGAACTTCATCTCTCCTCCTTGGTTCCTTAAAGGCCCCACAGAGGAAGAGTTCATCAAGAAGGCCTCATTTCTCCTCTTCACTCCTACATGGTTCCTCGTAGGCCCCACATGGGAAGAGGACATCATCTCTCCTCTTCACTCCTACATGGTTCTTCGAAGGCCCCACATGGGAAGAGGACATCATCTCTCCACTTCACTCCTCCTTGGTTCCACAAAGGCCCCGCGCTGGAAGGGTGCCCTTCCCCTTGGTTCCTTGAAGGCCCCACAAGGGAAGAGTTCATGGAGGTGGCCTCAGCTCACCTCCCCACAGTTTCTCCTCTTGGTTCCCCCTACGGCCCCAGGAAGGAAATCCGCAGAGGTGGCCTCAGCACTCCAATTTTTTGTCCCATGAGTTACCAGGGAAATAGAAGGTCCACTCCAGCAGAGCCCTGAGTGCTGGAGTGAGGTCTAAATACTCCGAGATGCGACCTTGTTTCTCGGTGGCACCGTTCGTGACGCTGTTCCCCAGGACATTCAGCCTGAGCATGGTAGCTCACACCTTGGCTTGGGATGGCTATTGCAGGTTTATGTTTCCACTCCCTGAGCGATGGGTTCGCCACACTCCCTACGCTAGCAGTTTTCTCTAAATCAATGAAAGTTGATATAGCGGATATAGACATTGGACAACTCATTTGTAGGTGTACAAATACATTTTACTGACAATAATGTCACTAAACTTTATACTCTTGTGTCTGATTTGTCTTTGACAGCTTATCTTTATTTTAGTCTACACGACAGTGTTTGCAGGATTGCACGTAAAATCGTTCCTCACGACTGCAGCACCTTGGAGACCTTATTTTACGGACAGCCCTCGTATCTCTGTAATTTTACGTGAAAATCACACTAAACTTAACAAAATCAGTTCAATCATTTCCTCTTATTTAGGGAATGTACCCATACTACGTGACCCGTTCAGGGGGGGGGAGGGGAGGGGGATCTTCAAAATACCACGCTTGGTCACAATGAGGGGCGGGGGGGCTTAGGTTTTTATCACGTAGTCAATCTAGAAATCTCGCATTTTTTTCAAGCTATATTCAAATATGGCGTGCAGTGTTTGGCACTTTTTAAACTCGCAGCTGATTGAAAACTGATAGTTTGTAGTGCAGTGTAGCTGTCAAGCAAGTCGCCGAGAGTTTGTGCCAGTACAATAATGTCGTTGTACGATCGGCTGTACAATGCGTTTATTAAATGTCACAAGGATTCACGATGTATCCGAGTGGATTAATGCTGGGAACGTGTTTGTTGAAGATGATTGAGATGGAAAATAAATGTTAATAAAAATAACAGGACTTTTTTTTATTTTTTAAATATTGTTTCTATAAATTAAGTTCTGGTTACCTACATTATATTTTGACATAAGTTTTATCTTGATAATATTTTTTCCACTTGTAATTATAGGTGTGCATACACTCTTGCCGCCCCGCAGCAAGCGCCGTATTAATATAAGCCAAACATTTTTTTTTTAAACTTTTTGTTAGCAATAAATGATTCAAAACCAAATTTATGAATTACGTGAAAACTGTAGGGGGAGGGGGGGGTCTTGGAATATACGAGGGGGGTTAAAAATTGCAAAAAGTGGGTTACGTAGTATGGGTACGCTCCCTTAGTTCAATTTCTGGTTCGTATCCAATGGCTGTTTTTTTACTTATGACGGCAATGTATTTTTTCAAAGTAATATGGTTGTATTTTCTTTGAAAACTAATGAAATGATTTTTCCAGAGGGGAGTGTTCACTGACAAGATCCGTGCATGCAATAGGAAGTCCCTCATGACGGAGGTGGCCCCTACAGAGACGCTCTTGAACCAGGTTCTTGGTTTCTCTTACGTTCTGGACAAGACCATGCCTCTGCAGGTCACGCTGAAGTCTGACGGTTTCAAGGAATACTCCACCACAGCCGTTTCAAGTCTCAATAATTATATTCGTAAGTAACTAACCTCGAATAAGTAGAGTTAATAATTTATTTTTCTATTCTTATTTTTCTGTATATTATTCAGATTTTACTGTTTCAAATTTTCGATTGAGAGTCGCTAATATTGTCTCCAATGATTAAATATTACAATTTGAGGTTTTGCTAATTAAGTTATTCCAAAAATAAAAACAAATTTTCATCCTAGACTTATAGAAAAGTCAATTATGTCGCACACTAAATAAAAATGTATATATTTACCCAAGACACTATCTAGATTGTATGTAGTTCGGGTAAATTCTGAACAACCTGGGTTATGCGGATGATACGGTACTTCTAACAAGTAACATTGAGGATCTACAACTTTTGCTGAATCAAGTAGTGAAGACTTGTGAGAATTTTGGGCTAGAACTGAATACATATAAATAAAACAAAATACATGCTCAGAAGCAAAAATAACGCATTGTATGAAAATCTTTATATTGCTGGAACAAAACTAGAGAAGGTACAGAGTATTGTATACTTGGGCTGCAATGTAAATGATATATGGGATCCTTCGGTTGAAATCAAATGCCGCATTGAGCGAGCTCGTGCAACCTTTATCCGTATGAAAAAAAATGTTCTGCAGTCATGATCTCAACCTTGGATTACGAATGAAGATGTTATGGTTCGGATGAATAAAGAAAAAGAAGTAATTAAAACTACAAAAATCTGAAAACTTCAATATCTTGGACAGGTGATGAGACATCCAGAGAAGTATGAGATACTGCATCTCATAATGCAGGGAAAGATTGCCGGAAGACGGGGCCCTGGAAGAAGGAGAACCTCGTGGCTGAAAAACCTGAGACAGTGGTTTAGCCAGTCTACTGTAGAGCTGTTCCGGGCCGCAGTAAACAAAGTCCGCATAGCCAACATTATAGCCAACGTCCGTTGAACGGACAGGGTACAAGAAGAAAAGAAGAATCTTGCCATCATTCATAAAGATAGCAGCCAATTAAAATATGCGTTAAGAAAATGAAGATAGTTGGTAGTTCAAAGTCGAAGAACGATACAGTTAAGGCGAGACACAACCTCGTTCATCGAGGTTTTGCCCGAGGCTCACATTTTAATTTATTTCGGCGAAATTGTAATTGAATTAAAAAAAAAATCTCATGCCGTACGAGGAATGAAAGTTTTTTATATTTTAGATTAATAAAAACAGTATGTCACGATCAGTTTTTTTAACGTACAACGCCTTTAAAAAATTGTAATACGTTATACAACTACAACTTTTGCGTTAAGATCAATTTTATTTTTCTATGCGATGAATTCATGTCTTCTCTAGTGTTTAATCTCAATACATCTTAGATTTTATTAATATGTTCATCAGAATTAATTAAAATCTACCACATGGAAAAACTCAAATTTGGGGCCTGATAAGAGATACGCAACCGTAGTTACTTCAAAATGCCGCAGTGCCCGCCATCATGTTTCTATGCAGGAACAGAAGCACTTAAGCCATTGTTATTCAGTTACCGATAGGATATCGGTAAGTAAGGACGTGCCTTCCGGCCGGTCTGTACAGTGATTTTTTTACATATTTTTTTATTTAACTAGACGAATAATTTTTAATCTATTAGAGAAATCTCTAGTTTTTTTATACATTTACTTCTTCTACAAGTAAATAAAGGTTTTTTTTTACGTCTCCTCAATTTAAAAGAAAATGTATTTTTTTAGTTTAAATTTGTGTTTTCAATATGCACGGTGGTGAAGTTTCAGAGTAATATGAATATTGATATAAAATCAATGTTTTTTTTTTCTATATGTTTTAAATTTTAGAACTCTTTTTTTTTAAATTCTTAATCTATGCAATATGGTGTCTTCATAAAAATAATTATATAGTAGAACCTTTTCATATAAAACGTATTTAGAATAAGTAGAAGTACCTACGTAAATTATTGACTTCTAACACGAAACAAACACCACAAAGCCAACCAAATGACTCTGAAATGCTACACGTCAACGTAGAACATTTATAATAGTTATCTATCTATTTATTATTTGTATGGCAGAACTTATAATAAAATCTTTTCAAATAAAAAAATATTTAATTTACTAAGAATACTCATGTTTTTATATTTGTTTGATTCCTACAGGATTTTTAAAAAAAAATCTCCATATAGGAGGCCCTGAGGAAAATAATTCCCCTCAGGACCTGTGTCATCTTTGGAGAGCGAACCACTAATAGGAATACTTTCGTCAATTAAATATTTAAACATTTTTAACTCATTTCAAACTACACGTCGTATATTTCGGAAATGTAATGTATTTTGGCGAAATTTAACTCGATTTGAAGATGAAAATAACATTAAGGCGGCACTCCCTTCGACTTCACAACTTAGGGAACGTACCCATACTACGTGACACTTTTATTTTATTTTTTTATATGAATACCGCACAAGAGTCCCAACTGCTCCCGTCTGAGGTCAGTGAGACTATGGCATCCCCAATTGGGGTATGTTGTGAGGCTGAAGGTAGTGGGGAGGGGAAGGAGATAGGGAAGAGGAAGGTGGGGAAGTACCTGGCTATTCAGATCTGGTCATCAAATACGGCTAATGCCATTTCAAGCAACGTTTCAATCTGAATGGTGGTCTTACACCAGAGCGATACTAATGTATCTTCCACTCTGGAGCGCGCCGCAAATATACTATATATTATTTTAAATGAATAAATTGTGAAATAACACAAATTAATCAAATAAAATTTATTTGGTACAAATGAGCGGCGGCGGGCTTAGGTAGGCGGGGGGGGGGGGGGGTTAAAAATGGCAAAAAGTTGGTAACGTAGTATGGGTACGTTCCCTTATCTCAAACCAAACCATCTCATAATGAGGAAACTCAACGTACAAGCGGGAAACTAATGAATCTCCATCATATTTCGAGTCGATTTTGTGGTATAATTTTTTTGATTTGGCGTTACGTTTTCTACGTAGAGAAAAAGAAACTTTTTTTTTAGATTTTGGCGCTTCGATTTTTTTAAATGCAATAATACTTTTGAAGCCGGTTCTATGCTCAACGCACTTAAAATAACAGCTGATGGTTACGTAACCCCGTCGCGACCGATTTTTTTCAAATTTGACCTAAACATTCTTAATTCGAAATCGATTAACTAGAAAACAAAAGTTCATATCAAAAAAGTTATCCTACAAAATCCACTCGAAATGTGATGTAGATTCACCAGAATCCTATTTATACCACGATTTTCAGGACTCCATGTACATACAAACAAATAATAAGTTGTTTATATATAGCTGTGCGCCGCTTCCGAACCCCAGCGTATTGGGGTATAAACAGTTACTTGAGGCGATTCTTCGTTAGGTTTCATGGAGGAACAGTAGGTACTAGTTGGAGGAGTTTTTACTTATAGTAGATTTACCAGCATAACATTCAGAAGTATCTCTGAAATGGCAGGAAAGTTCTATTGATTGCATATTTATTAATTAAAGAAATCCCCAAATTCCTACACATCCCTCATACCTTTTTTCCTTCCCAGAATTTCCTCTCCTTCCTTCTCCTAAAATGATCCTCCACACAGCATCCCCAAAGATGAAATAGGCCTTGAAGAATTATTTTTCTTAGGGCCTCCTGTGTGGAGTAATGCAAAAAAATATATAATGATAATTGCTTGTTGAATTAAGTTTTACACCAAACACACAAGCAATAATCTCTTTAAAATGGTTCACCTGTACCTACCGGTCTAAAAGTAACCGTAAAGTGATCGGTCTACAAACTAAAGTGGAACTAAGTTAAAAATCGTTGTATTTTATTCTACCACGAAAAACCAGGTTGATAAATAGGTAACCAAATATTTGCCGTAAATAAAAAATAAAAAAAATTAATTAGTTGTGAAAACATTTTTTTTCTTGGGATTTTACTGGACATTACCTGAAATGTATACTAAACAAATATAAATAAACCCAGAAAGATTTAATAATTTGTTTGGATCTCTTATGTGCTACAGATGCAGGTACCATTATTTTCTGAACAACGTGTAAAGTACAGTTTATTACTATTACTAAAAATAATTATTATTATCACTAGCGTAGTAAAATATATAATTCTGCAATTTACGTAAATTTGTTCAAATTTAATAAAGACATGGTGCACTGTGCAGTATTATAAGCCGGGGCGCTAAAACGGGGCCGGGCCCGAGAAATAATGCTGTCCATAACTCCACCCATTCCCTCTTTGGAAACGCCCGAAACCGATATTTTTTTAGGCTCCTGTGGCCACTTAAATATGACCAAAGGGGAAAGGGTCGAATTAGCTCGGTGGTAGAGCAGAGCCCCGGCAAGGCTGGGTTCAATTCCTAAATGCGACCGTATCATTTTCTGATTTTTCTGTTCTAAATTTTCGGTTGAGAGTTGTTAATTTTCATCTTCAATGATTAAATAAAGTTACTAAGTTTGAAATAGAGCCACTATTTCATATTATTAAAAAAAAAAAAAAGATTAATGGTGGGTTTCTTCATTTACCGAGAATGCTAAATGCAATGCTAATCGTAAAAGTAAACAGTCAAATGCATAGAAATTTCATTCAAAATTTTAAATCTCGATCGTTTACTTTTACAATTAGCATTGCATTTAGCATTCTCGGTAAATGAAGAAACCCACCCTTAGAGTGAAATTGTAATAAAAAATAAAAAAAAATCATTTAACGTCTAATGAATACATAATTGCAATTTCACTCCTAATTCTTTAAAAACAATTTTTTTAAGAGTTTGGGGTGAAATTGTAAATTTTTATTTATTTTAAGAATTTGAAGAGAAATTGCAATTATTCACAAGAGATTGATTAATTTAAAACAATATATTATATGTTTAACTATTTGAAATTTATCAGAGGAAGACAAGGCAAATAGGTCGACTATCATGAAATGATTGGAGTCCACCGGCGTAGTGTCGCAGCCCTCGAAAGAGATTAGCGTCTCAGTGACACTGCAACAGTGACACGTTGACACTGACATTGCGTCAGTGATGCTTCTGTCGCCGTGCTCGGAACTCTACCTTAAGCTACTGCAAGTAGACACGACAAAAATCAGAATTATGTATGGCGGGGTCTCCTGTGACCGCAAAAACAAACAATACAACAAACATTACCACAAACATTTGCTCAAACATTCAAAATGGGGGAGTGGCTTTCCACATTTTTATTTGCAGACGCAATGTTCCGTGGCCGATGGAAACATTCTCCGCCCTTATGAGGTGGGGAAGGCATGGGAGGGGATTGTTCCATTTTTAGACTACTACTACGCGGTGTGTTCAGTGAGGGAGCTTAATTCGAGTTTTTGAGGTTGTGTGCCCTGAGTGAGTTTATGAAGGAAGAATGTTGCTTGTATCTTATTGCTTGTAGGACTGAACATCCCTAACCCTTTCCGACTGGCAAAAAATGTCCGAATTTTGATGGGCCTCACCAGTAAAGCTCTTAATTATGATTTCTTGGGTCTGGGCGACTTACTGGTTTAACCACGTGCGCGTGATGGCACCCTGCATAAGCAGCTCCCGCACGATCGATCGACACCGGTGTGGTTCCCAAAAACAGATTTTTTGCTGTCAAGTTTTTTTTAAAGACAAACTCACGCTCGTATGAAGCCGGTCGGAAAGGGCTAAACATACCTATTTATCAATATTTATAACATAATTCATAGATTGCTTGTCCTAAGTTTGATAGGATCTTATGACAACTCAAAGGAAGTGTAAGCATCTTGGGGAAACCTATACCCACCCAGTAATGGCTTAATGGTTAGACAGTGGCAAGTGATTAAAAAATGTATTTAACTGAATTTAATGTTTTCTTCTTTAAGCATCCAATCTGAATGACCTAAGCTGCTCTGCATCAGCCACTCTAGAGAAAAATAATAAAATAGATATTGCAACTGACGTGTATGTTGTGTTGGACACGACTTGGCAGTACATCAATATTTACCCCTCTCTGACCTACCTGCTCCAAGGCCTCAATGTCAGCCCAGCTGGATCCAATGTCACATTGATCTCAGGGAAGGAAGGAAAGCTTATTGTGAATTCTACCAGTTCCCCAGCTACGTTCCAGCAACTTTACAATGAATCTATTCACCTGTCAAGTAAGTATGATAACTTAAATATATATATATATATATATATATATATATGATAAGAAAACATTAAGAAATAAAACTAAGTATCTAACATTCTCAAAAAAACAAAATAGAACAACCAATGAATGAGCGTACACTCAAATTACATGAATGTCAAAATAATTTTCTTTAATATTTCTACCCGCATATAACCCAAACTATAAGAATAAGGCGGCCAACTTTATAAAACATCAATGCGGGACACAGTGGCGCAGCGTGTGTGTGGGGAGGAGTGTGGGTGGAAATCGAGAATGGTATCCATGTAATAGGATGAATCTGCAACTTGCTATTTAATTTGTTATATTCTGAACACAAAACTGGTTTAAAGTAAATCTGTATGCGGCAAATTAAAATTTCACTCAGAACATGAAAATGGTATCTCTTTGATTCTAGCAGCATAGATAGTCTGCAACTTTGATTATATAAATGTCTAGATATAGCGCTTGAGTGACGAAGCGCCAAAAAAAATATCTGCCAAAGGTTGGCAGATAAGCTCGGCCTGTCCGCTCAGTAGCGACACTATCGTTGTACGGTGAACACGTGTTGGGTGACATTTGAAAATGACGATTTGCGCTATATCAGTGTGCAGGAATTACATAGGACGATTGAAAACAACTAAAAATGTTACCTATCATCGGTTAGTTACCTTTAAATAACTATTTAGTTAAAGAAACAATTCAGTTTTAATAGTGTAATTTGGTCTTAGGACAACGTCATTTGACGCCATGTTTACAGGGTTGCCTGTTCTTCAAATTAAACTTTCCCGATAATTATTTCGAAGTAAAAACCGATCATATTTACGGTCTTCTGCATCAAGTTAATTTGATAAGATTAGTCGTGGAAAAATATTTGGCCCTAAGATATCACTATAAGACAAAATTGGATAATATTAACCGGGATGTAAAATCTATACGAAAACTGTTTAAAAACAAATTCAAAGGGAAGGTCATTAAGAATAAATAATAACTATCGATAGCTTTAGTTTTAAAAAGTTGAATTGTCTTTTTTAGTGTGACATGTTTAGTGTGACATGTTAGTGTGACCCGGCGATGTACTGTGTACTGATTGGTGGACAACAGTTCTGCATCGAATACAGAGGTTTGCAACCATGTTTCAGTTAGAGCAATAACTTCAGTATTTTGTGAAATAACATTGTTCGAATATTCACCTATTTTCGTATTTAAACCACGAACATTTTGGTATTTTAAAGATAGTTTTGCCATTTTTAGGTAGGTATAGATTTACCTGGATGTGGGCCACCTTCTTTATTTCATGATGATAAAATTTTTAATTTAGACACAGCGATACCTGTCGGCCAGTTGGCAGCGTTTTGGAATGTATCTTTCTTATTTTCCGTATTTCTTATTTATTTGTTAAAAATAATCAAATAAATATAAATCTCTTTTAAGAAAGATTTTATTTTCATTTATATCATTATATGTAGAAAACTATCTTACTTAAATGAATTCAAAATTAAACGAATTATAGGTCCCGCAAAAGCGAAACATATTTTTTACCCACTTTTATGGGAAATACTCGGTAGCTGGTATCACTCGACACGTCAACAGTGACGTTAAGCGCTTCGGCAACAATATAAGTTACGCATACTTGTGTGCGTGTCACGCACACAAGTGTTTCAAATCTGGCCTATTCTTTTTGCCGGAATTACAGCGCAAAACTCTATCTAGACATTTATATAATCAAAGGTCTGCAACTAGAATTTTACAACTGCACTTCGAATAAGAGAATGTTTTTCTTCGAAATGTGTCAGCATACGAATCCACAACAGAAATTTTACATTCTGAACACAAAAGTGATCAAAATAAATCCATATCTTTGGGCCTTTTCTAGGGACAAATTTTGTTGTCAACTTAACCACGGATGAACCAAATGGCTAAAATAAACTAAAGATAGAGGAAGTTTCTTTGTCTACCATGGACAATAGCGTATAGCGATACATGGCGTAGTTAGCATGGGTGGCACCTTGGGCGGATAGCACAGCGGGGGGGTGTAATGGGATGGGGTGGGATGGGTTCTAAATATATTTACCACTTACCACACCTAGTGGGGCGGAATGGAATATGGGCTGGGGAGGGGTGGGATGGGGTGGGATGGGGTGGGGTGAAACGGGATACCATCGTTTCTGTATGCGGCCCTGACTCACTGCGATGCCTGTTATTCCATAGGTCGGGAGTCACCCCTCATCGGGCTTGGGTGTCACCCCCCATAGGGTGGCACCCGGGGCGAACCGCCCCCCCCCCCTTGCTACGCCACTACAACTAGGGATCTAAAGGAAGTATATAGTATGCTTTATGCCACTCTCACATGGAATATGGAATAATAGGATGGGGCTCAGCAACATCAAAACTTCTAAAACGATTGAATATAACTCAGAATTGCGTCATGAAGACCATACTAAAGGTCCCTTTAAGGACATCTACAAGAGACATTTTTAAACAGTTTGATGTTCCAAGTATACAAAATATTAATCTATGCCAAAAACATTCTGGTTCAACACTTCAAAAAAAGACACAGAGGCAAACATCTCACACACTCATAAAACCAAAAACAAACAGCAATACTAAATATACCAAAGTGTAATTCTACCTACCACACAGAATCAAACCAATTAAAATAAAATAATAACTACATTAAGCACATTAAATCTTGCCTTAAGGAACTACCGTAAAAAGAACTTACTAATAATATATTAAAAAACATTGTCATGGAAGTTTTTAAAAACCTTAACCAAACGATGAAGTTGTACCATAGAAGTCGCTGAAAACTTATCCAAAACATATCTCAGCACAAGATCTCCTAGTGAGGAAGACTACGAATATAAGACTATTTTATATATATTTTACATGTATCTTCTATAAATGAAAAAATTTAAATATGGTACCTATCTAAATAAAATAAAATTTAAATGTGGGTATGTGGAAATTTAATATTTTATGATTGTTGCTAACACGAATGAATCATAGCATGAATCACATAATCAAGAAATACATTTTAAGAATGGTACCCCTTTTATGGTGAATCACGAAGACTGTAATAAAGGCTAAATCCATATAAACTATTAAAAAAGCATAACCGTAAAATAATACACAACGAAATAGACTGCCCAGAACTTCTATCCGAAATAAATGTGAACATCCCATTTAAAAGAACTCGCCACACCAACCTTTTTTACACAACTAGTAACAAAAAAACAAACGCTGCAGCCAACTTCCCCATTTCCCGCATCCTTCAAACATTCAACTCAATTCAAACAAGCACAAATACCGATATTTTTTTTGAATCCATCCCTCTATTTTTAAGAAAAAAAATTCTAGCATACTGAATGCGCACACATTACTAATATATCACACAAAAACGTATATATAACATCGACATGTCTTTGGTACCAATTATTGTATTAACTTCTCTCTCTCTCTCTCTGGTTTCAATCATGGGATTGGTTTGCAGCAATTTCATCTATACATTTCTTCCACTCTTCCCTGTCTTGTGCGGCTCTTTTGAAGTCTGCATATGATGAGCAGCGCACGTCCACCAGCAGGTCCTCCAGGTACTCTCGGCGTGGGCGTCCCCTAGCGTTTGTCCCCTCGGTCATACCCTCCATTATGGCATGCAAGAGGCCTTCTTGTCTTATTACATGGCCGATCCATCTTGCGCGCCTTTCGGACAAGGTCCTGAGCTGGTGCCTTCCTCCTTCGATTCTTTGGAGAACCTCCTCATTTGTGATGTGGTCTCTCCAGGAAATTCCTAATAGTCTTCTATAGGACCACATCTCAAAAGCCTCTAGTCTCCGTTTATCTCTTTCGGATAGGCACCATGTTTCGCAGATGTACATCAAGATACTCCATACATAGGTCTTGATGAGGAGTATTCTCAGTTTTAGGTCTATATTATTCGATTCTATTATTTTCGACCTTTTATTGAATGCAAGCCTAGCCTGGTGTATACGGCTGTCGACCTCGCTCTTAGACCGACCGTCCCATGTTATTTTGCTCCCGAGGTAGACAAACTCCTTGGTGTTCTTTAGTGGAACTCCTGACATCTCTACTCTCATCTGATGTTGCGTTCGGCCTACAGTCAGCAGCTTTGTTTTGTCTTTCTTTATCTTCATGTTGTAATTGTTTTGAAGAATGCTTTGCATGATTGTTAAGGCCTCTTGCAGTTCTTCTTCGCTTTCAGCAACCATAGCAATATCGTCAGCAAACCTTATCATATCCACCTTTTGCCCGTGTATCTTTACACCTTTTCTGTGACTCATTCTCTCTCTCAAGTCATCAATCGCACTTTGTATATAAGCGTTAAAAAGAACAGGTGACAGAGAACAACCCTGTCTCACCCCTTGTCTTATACTGGCTTCTTTTGCATCATTGTCACATCTAATTATAGCGGCCTCATTCTTGTACAGCGCCTGGATTATTCGTCTATCTCTATATTTGATGTCAATTCTCTTCAGAATCTCGAAGAGTCTTTTCCATTCAACTTTGTCGAAAGCCTTCTCCAGGTCTATGAATGCGATGAATGTGTTTGGTTTCTTTTTATTATTTTTTCAAGTAGTATTCGTATTGACAATATTGCTTCTCTGGTTCCTACACCTCTTCTAAAGCCAAACTGGTCTCCGGAAAGGATGTTCTCTACTTTTGATTCGATTCTTTTTAGAATGATATTAGTCAAGATTTTTGAGGCATGGGATATTAGGCTAAGAGTTCTGTGTTGTTCACATTTCGTCGTGCCCGCCTTTTTGGTAATGACACAATTAGGCATTTCTCGAAATCCTCTGGTATCTTTCCAGTCTTATACATTGTCTGTATCATTTTAAACAGGGCATCTATAGTTCCTTTTCCTGCTGGCTTAATTAGTTTAGCCGGAACGTCATCGATTCCGGGTGCTTTCCCGTTTTTGAGATTTTTCAGTGCGAGGTCAAACTCTTCTCTAGTGATTGGATCTCCCAAATCATCTGCGTTTACCTCATTTTCTCTTTCTATCAATGTTTCGTTGTCATTATTTCCCTTTCCATTGTACAGCATTTCGAGATACCTTTTCCATCTCTCTCCTATTTCGTCATTTTCAAAAAGTATTTTGCCGTCTTCTCCTTCTATTGCATTACCGTTTCCAACTCTCATCCCAAAGAAGTCTTTCAACGCAGCGTGAGCTCTTTCTACATTTCCTCTCTTGAGGTCGTCGTTTATCTCATCGCATTTATTCTGGTAGAATGTTTCATTGGCTATTCTTGATTCTCTATTTATTTGGTTTCTCAGCACTTTGTATTTCTCTTGTGATTCAGCTCTTTTATCATTTTTGAGCTCTTTTCTATCCTTTATCATATTTAAAATCTCATCGGTTATCCATTCCTTCCGTGCTTGTGGTTTTTCCTTGCCTATAGTTTCCTCTGCCGTAGTTATAATCTTCGTCTTTATCACTTTCCAGATCGCATTCACGTTCTCCTCTTCCATTAGGTTGCACTCTTGCGTCTTTTCCCTAAAACTGTCGCTGATCTCTTTTATCTTTAATACTTTTGTATCCCATTTGAAATTTTTTCTCTTTTTTAATTTTTTTCAGTTTTAGAAGACTTTTGGCCATTACCATATTATGGTCACTATCTATATCTGGACCGGAATAGCTTCTACAGTCTTTTATTTGGTTTTTAAATCTATGTCTAACCATTATATCGTCGATTTGCAGTCTTTGTCTATCTCCAGGGGATTTCCAGGTGTATCGCTGTCTTGGGTGGTGTTGGAAACAAGTGTTTGCTATGACTAATTTGTGTTTTTCGCAGAATTCTGTCAATCTGTTTCCTCTGTCGTTTCTTGCACCCAACCCAAAGGGCCCAATGCAGGTTCCTTCACGTCCTTCTCCTACAACAGCATTCCAATCTCCTAGGAGAATCAGATTTTCACCTGCTTTTATCTCTAATATAAGTTTATCTAGCGAACTGTATACCTCCTCCACTTCTTCTTCGCTATGACTAGATGTTGGCATATATACTTGGATAATTACAGTGTCTACAGGCTTAGTTTCTATTTTGACTAGAATAATTCTTCCGCTATATTGCACGTATCCCTTAACCCGTCTTCCTCACTCCTTGCACAGCACAACGCCTACTCCTCCTTGGCCAGTTTTATCATTTATGCATCCTGTGTGGATGATTCTGTAGTTGCCACTCCAGAAGTCTCCGCAATTGGGCCATCTCATCTCTGCTATACCTAGGGCATTCAAATTTACGTTTTGCATCTCAGCTTTCAGATTATCCAGTTTGCTGTTTTGCAGTAATGTGCGGACATTCCACGTTGCCCATCTCGCTATTTGGTTCTTTGTATTTGACTTTTGTTTCGCTATTGACTTTGTGTTTCTAGCATCTCGAGCAGTCCCCACCCGGAGATCCGAACGGGGGACTATTTTACCTCCGGAGAATTTTACTTGAGATTGGGTATTCATGTTTTTCTGGTTCTTGGGATGCCACTTGGACCTTTAATGTGGTAGTTTCCCGTTTCTTTCCACATCCTATGCCGTTGACCTCGAAGGTTCTTCCGCCTTTGAAGATTATTTACTTCTCCAGGACAAGAGGGTGCCCTAGATAACAGACGCCTGGTAGGGCGAAAGTTGGTGGTCAGCTTATTCCGGCCAACGCTCGGCTCAATTAACTTCTATAACTTTGTAACTATTTTCTTCTATGTAAATATGTACCGTTTGTTTCTGCAAAATTCTTTGGATATTATCTATACTGGGTTAGTTAAACACAAAAAATGAAATGGTCACTTTATCAAGGATAATATAGTTAACAAAAATATTTATTTTTTGAAGTTTATTGTTTGCACCTATAGGTTAAAACACCATACTTTGCATTCCTGTATAATTTTTAAAACAATATAATTATTTATTTTTTCAGTTCCGATGGGCTTGGATATTCCAAAGGTTCTGATGACCATCAAGGATCTACAGAAGGAAAACCTTGATAACGAAACAGTCACCGCAACGGCAGGAGGAAAATCTTCCATCGTACTTTTTATTGCCGGACCAGGAATAGTTAGCGATGCTGACATCAACTTCTCTATTGAACAACTTCGAGTCATCCAAGATGAAACACCAGGTGAACTATTCAACTAATTTTATTTTTATTATTACACTGAGTGGAAGAGTTAGATCCATCAACCAATATTTTTTAAACTGGGAAGGCTCCGCTGCGCAGGACATAGAGCTAGAAAGGGAGTTAGATTTTTTTACATTAACTCCACACTGGGGGCCCTGAGGAAAATAATTTCCCTCAGAGCCTATGTCATCTTTGAAGATGCTGTGGAGGTGGAGATGCTGAGGGTCTTTTTGAGGAGATCCATGCTCACCCCATGACCACGAATAAGGCTTCTGTTCAAAAGCCTGCAGAAGGAAGGAGTGTTGTAGTGTTGAGGCTAAACATAGGTCAGGATAATGTGGAGTGGATTGTTAAATCTTAAGGTTTAAGGATTGGAAAATTGGAGACGGCATGGACCAGCAATATTATATTTATATATTTATTAATATATCAATGCCCTGATGGGCTTTTACACATAAGTTTATAATACAGAGACAAAGTTGAACAATAAAAAAGATGAACTTGAAAAAGTAAACATCACATGAATGGAAGGCATAAAGATACATTTTAGTAAAAATAATGCATTACAATACAAGAGAAAGTTTTTAAAGATGCAGATGGCATAAAATAGTATACATTGTGTATTTACAAAATTTACATAAAAAACAATTCTTGACAACTCAAATCAAATGTCACAGTACTTACATAAAAAAGAAAAGAAAACGGCAACAGGTTTTTATATTGTAGATAAATATAAAAATACACAAATATATGCAATGTGCTATGTGATTCTCCCTAAATATCAAACTATACTACATAAAAATATTGTTCAAGTGTTTCTTAAATAATGGTAACTTTGTATTAAATACATCGATACTTGAGGTGAATTTGTTTGCTAGTGTATGAAATCGTGGAATAGGTGCATGTGTGAGGTAGTTGTTAGTTCCAGAATTATTGTTGCCGAATACTATGTTTTGCCTTGTCGCTCGAGTTGGTACCTTAAAGTCAATGAGATGCAGGAGTTCACAACAGTCGATTTCGGAGTGAATAATTTTAAACAAAAAAGTTAAGTCAATTATTTTTCTTCTGTTTTCTAGGGAATGCAATTTAAGTGTATTTAGTAAGAATGTATAGTTAATGTGTTGAATAGGTATATGTAACTTGAAGTTAATAAATCGTAAAAATTTGTGATGCACTCGTTCAATATTTTTTATATGAATTTGATAATATAGGGACCAAACTTTGGAATTGTATTCCAGCAAGCTGCGTACTAGTGACAAATATAGAATTTTAATAGCTTCTAGTGAATCAAAGTCTTTAATGGTTCTGATTATAAATCCTAGTGTCTTCATACCTTTGTTGGTTATTTCTTGCATGTGATTTATAAAATTTAATTGGGTGTCAAATATAACTCCAAGATCCCTGATTTCTTTGACTTTTTCTAAGATTTTGTTATTTATTGTGTATTTGAAAGATAGTGGGGTCTTTGTTCTACAAAATGTTAGTGTCTTATATTTATCGATATTAGTGGGGTTTTCTAGAAACAGTCAGGAGTCTTCAAGGGTTCACGACATTGATGATGAATTGAATCGGCAAAATGCTATTTTGCACTTTTATTTTTTACATTAGCTCCACACAGGAGGTCCTGAGGAAAATAATTCACTTCAGGGCCTATGTCATCTTTGGGGATGCTTTGTGAAGGGTCTTTTTAGAAACGGAAGGAGAGGAAGTTCTGGGAAGAAAAGGCTATTAGGGGTGGGTAGGAATGTGAGGATCAGTGTGTCCAGGAGTGACGGACGTATGAATCAATTCCTCCCACTGCGGTGCAAGGCGATGTCCCGAGAGAGTGCAGCTGGAGAAGTCGAAGGGACTCCCTCAATCATTCTCTCCCTACCCGGCCTGCCATGCAGCTGGTATGCAGATGCATTCGTTGCCAAGACCCGGACAAACCTCACCCCATGAACCCGGGCACTCCGGCTAAGTCACCAAATGTAGCAAACTGATTGGGATGACCTATGGTAGATTTGTTGATTATCCAATAAATGGTCCTGGGGCAGCGGTACCCTTACCCGCCTCCCAAATTGAATATTATTTATATACCATTTGAAATTATATGCTTTCGCATTATCATTACAAGAGCAGTGGATGTACCTAAAAATTGAATTTTTATTTAGTAATCATGTAACTTGTTTTCACAGATGTAAGTTTCCTGTATCTTGTATCCGGAAGCAAGGAGAGGTTCAACCTTTTGGTCAGGGACCCAGCAAAGGATATTTTCACCTTGTCAACAGGAATTGAAAATACCGCATCGCAAATCAATGATGTTCTCAGTCGAATGAAAAATGGTAATTTAAACGTTATACAGACTTTATTAAAATTATGAATTGTCATAAAAGAAGTTTATTTCACAAATATTATTGTTAAATTTTATCCATGAATATCAGTTGATAGTGCTATATTGCATATAGTGTACCTACTTATGTAATATCTAGAAAGATAATTAATCAATTTGGTTGAACAGGTGCGCGCCGCTTGACCAACCACCGATGCGGCTCGGCATGGAGGGCGACATCTGTTGGAAACAGTGTTCACGTTGGTTATGTAACTCCCGGTTCCATCAACTTCTACCGACTCCTGCCCAACTACTTCTTCAATCTGGGTGGAGCAGCCGCACTCAAACTGCAGGGCTTGGGTTATGGACCTCTGACAGTCTGCTATTCCAGAACTGTTGAAAATCCAAGGTTTGTTTTATTATGCTTATTTATTAACTTATTAATGCCTAATTTAAAAATATATTTCCCTCAATAAAATCCCTTTTATAGCAATTATGTTATCCTTAATTCCATACATAGTCTTCCAATTCCATACATAGTCTTCCAATTCATTAGCTAAATTTAAAAAAAATGTTAAGATTTTTGTGTTGTCAGAGGATTGGCATACTATTTTTTCATCCTTGGCCTTTTTTTAAATAATAAAAAAAATATATATATTTTAAAATAATAAGATTTTTTTATAATATTTGTTTTTTAAATAAAAAGATATATATTTTTTTTAAATAACTAGATTTTATTTGAGTTCCATTTGTCAAAATCGGAGTGTCACCCTAGTTGTTTTGAACTACCTTTGTTTCTTGGTGGGTATAGTAATTAAGGATTTCAATTATTACAAGCCATAATTGTCAGCCTGAAACACTCATTTACATTGAAAAATCTTCCGAGAAAAGATACTTGCCGCCAACGGGACTTGAACCCGTGTCCTTCCGATTGCCGGTCGAATGCTCTGACCACTGAGCTATGGCGGCTTATCAAATACCCGCCAAACAATTCAATATATACTAGTATTTCATTCAACAATTACTGCTTGTTATATTTTTTCCACCTGAAAACAACCAACTTTATTTTTGCAAGGAAGACATTGTTAGTGTTAAATCCCTCGCTAGGTGGCGTCGAGACAAATTATGTCTGCATTTATTGGGGAAATACTTAAACTTGTTAAATATTAATTATTATTTTTTTAATTTATAAACTAACGTTTAGACAAGATTTTTTTATGCATAGCACAAAGGGTAACAATTATTACAAGCCATAATTGTCAGCCTGAAACACTCATTTACATTGAAAAATCTTCCGAGAAAAGATACTTGCCGCCAACGGGACTTGAACCCGTGTCCTTCCGATTGCCGGTCGAATGCTCTGACCACTGAGCTATGGCGGCTTATCAAATACCCGCCAAACAATTCAATATATACTAGTATTTCATTCTATATCTTCTGTATCTTTTCTCGGAAGATTTTTCAATGTAAATGAGTGTTTCAGGCTGACAATTATGGCTTGTAATAATTGTTACCCTTTGTGCTATGCATAAAAAAATCTTGTCTAAACGTTAGTTTATAAATTAAAAAAATAATAATTAATATTTAACAAGTTTAAGTATTTCCCCAATAAATGCAGACATAATTTGTCTCGACGCCACCTAGCGAGGGATTTAACACTAACAATGTCTTCCTTGCAAAAATAAAGTTGGTTGTTTTCAGGTGGAAAAAATATAACAAGCAGTAATTGTTGAATGAAATACTAGTATATATTGAATTGTTTGGCGGGTATTTGATAAGCCGCCATAGCTCAGTGGTCAGAGCATTCGACCGGCAATCGGAAGGACACGGGTTCAAGTCCCGTTGGCGGCAAGTATCTTTTCTCGGAAGATTTTTCAATGTAAATGAGTGTTTCAGGCTGACAATTATGGCTTGTAATAATTGTTACCCTTTATAATAATAATAAATTTGGACAACTTATATAGCGCTGTTTTTGCGAAAAATCGCCTCAAGAGCGCTGTACAAATTAGCATGGATTTTACTTTAGAATTTACTTAACTATGTAGGAGGTTAGATAACAACTCGTCTTGCAGCTATCAAGCGCATTGATTATCATTATTCTAGCCCCCCAATAAATTAAATAAAATATCTTTTTATATGTACACATTTCAATTTACTTAACTATGTAGGAGGCTAGATAACAACTCGTCTTGCAGCTATCAAGCGCATGGATTATTGGAATTCTAGCCACCCAATAAATTAAATAAAATATATTTTTATATGTACGTATTTCAATTTACCTAACTATGTAGGAGGCTAGATAACAACTCGTCTTGCAGCTATCAAGCGCATGGATTATTGGAATTCTAGCCCCCCAATAAGTTAGATAAAATATCTTTTTATATGTACGTATTTCAAGACTATCAGAGTATATATAATTACTCTCTTGCTTCAACATTTGAACCTAGAAATAAGAATTAGCTACCGACCGCTCTTGATCAATAAACAAATAATAATGGCTGCTGCGGACACAATAGTATTGCAGTTTTACTAGAGGTAATGCAATAGCATTGCACTCTTATGTATTTAGTCTTACTGTATCAAAATAAAATAAATTAACCATTAGGCGGCTCGGTTCTGCCCTAGGGCTTCCCAGGAGGGCCTAATCGCCCTTCCCAACCAAACAAATGCACATAAAATGATCTTACAAATAAAACAAATCTTAGAAATTATACTAATGCTCATGTAAGTTAATGCACAGTTAAGGAGAATACATTTATGTAGCTAAATCACCACACTGATGGCTTCTTTCTATACATTTTATGTAAATATTAACGAAATATTGTAATTTATTGATACGCACATGCCTCTCCATTTTGCTCCCAATATAATTTGTCTCCTACCGGGCCCTCGGCGATCCTCTATCTGATCCTATTTGCAGAACCCAATATGTCGGGTTTCTGCACGTCGGATCATATGAAGGCAAAGTCGCCGACCAATAATAATCACGAAGTCCTGGAGTCCCACGAAGTCCTGGAGTCAACATGCCTCTCCATTGCTCCATTTCGCTAGCAATAGGGGATTTCCCAGATACCATCAATGAGAAATTCTTCTCGGTGACCGGAGCTGTGGTGGACTGAGATGATCCGTTTTACCCACGAGTAACTTGAGCGTACCTCATGGGTTCTTTAATTTCATCCACTGAGAAGACCGGACTTGTCGTGGGCTTATCATTATTTGGAGAGAAGGTTTTGTCCACCTTGCCAGTGATAAGCGAATTTATGCAAGAATTTTTTTGAAGTGATTTTATGCAAAATGAAAGGAAAGACTACTTTAGTCGGCTGGTAAAAGAACACTGAGTTGATTTCAAGCTTTCACATCTTTCAAAATGGCGGGTAGGTCCTCGATGCCAGATGTTTTCGCACGCGGTGGAAAAAAACACTCCGATATCACACACGTAGGCACGGAACTCTGGCGAATTGCAATTTGCGAAAAGTGAATTTAATAAAACGTTTGTATAAACCGAAAGGAACTGATTTTATTTTTATGCAAATTTGTACAAATCAGCTTGAGTAAATAAAACTTCTGTAAAATGAATTTAATCAAAAAGAGAACTTAATTATGAACGAAGCTAAATACAACGAAATGTTAACGAAAAGTCTGCTTACTACTTTAGTCGGCTGGTAAAAGAACACTGAGTTGATTTCAAGCTTTCACATCTTTCAAAATGGCGGGTAGGTCCTCGATGCCAGATGTTTTTCGCACGCGGTGGAAAAAAACACTCCGATATCACACACGTAGGCACGGAACTCTGGCGAATTGCAATTTGCGAAAAGTGAATTTAATTAAACGTTTGTATAAACCGAAAGGAACTGATTTTATTTTTATGCAAATTTGTACAAATCAGCTTGAGTAAATAAAACTTCTGTAAAATGAATTTAATCAAAAAGAGAACTTAATTATGAACGAAGCTAAATACAACGAAATGTTAACGAAAAGTCTGCTTACTACTTTAGTCGGCTGGTAAAAGAACACTGAGTTGATTTCAAGCTTTCACATCTTTCAAAATGGCGGGTAGGTCCTCGATGCCAGATGTTTTCGCACGCGGTGGAAAAAATCACTCCGATATCACACACGTAGGCACGGAACTCTGGCGAATTGCAATTTGCGAAAAGTGAATTTAATAAAACGTTTGTATAAACCGAAAGGAACTGATTTTATTTTTATGCAAATTTGTACAAATCAGCTTGAGTAAATAAAACTTCTGTAAAATGAATTTAATCAAAAAGAGAACTTAATTATGAACGAAGCTAAATAGAACGAAATGTTAACGAAAAGTCTGCTTACTACTTAAGTCGGCTGGTAAAAGAACACTGAGTTGATTTCAAGCTTTCACATCTTTCAAAATGGCGGGTAGGTCCTCGATGCCAGATGTTTTTCGCACGCGGTGGAAAAAAACACTCCGATATCACACACGTAGGCACGGAACTCTGGCGAATTGCAATTTGCGAAAAGTGAATTTAATAAAACGTTTGTATAAACCGAAAGGAACTGATTTTATTTTTATGCAAATTTGTACAAATCAGCTTGAGTAAATAAAACTTCTGTAAAATGAATTTAATCAAAAAGAGAACTTAATTATGAACGAAGCTAAATACAACGAAATGTTAACGAAAAGTCTGCTTACTACTTTAGTCGGCTGGTAAAAGAACACTGAGTTGATTTCAAGCTTTCACATCTTTCAAAATGGCGGGTAGGTCCTCGATGCCAGATGTTTTCGCACGCGGTGGAAAAAAACACTCCGATATCACACACGTAGGCACGGAACTCTGGCGAATTGCAATTTGCGAAAAGTGAATTTAATAAAACGTTTGTATAAACCGAAAGGAACTGATTTTATTTTTATGCAAATTTGTACAAATCAGCTTGAGTAAATAAAACTTCTGTAAAATGAATTTAATCAAAAAGAGAACTTAATTATGAACGAAGCTAAATACAACGAAATGTTAACGAAAAGTCTGCTTACTACTTAAGTCGGCTGGTAAAAGAACACTGAGTTGATTTCAAGCTTTCACATCTTTCAAAATGGCGGGTAGGTCCTCGATGCCAGATGTTTTCGCACGCGGTGGAAAAAAACACTCCGATATCACACACATAGGCACGGAACTCTGGCGAATTGCAATTTGCGAAAAGTGAATTTAATAAAACGTTTGTATAAACCGAAAGGAACTGATTTTATTTTTATGCAAATTTGTACAAATCAGCTTGAGTAAATAAAACTTCTGTAAAATGAATTTAATCAAAAAGAGAACTTAATTATGAACGAAGCTAAATACAACGAAATGTTAACGAAAAGTCTGCTTACTACTTTAGTCGGCTGGTAAAAGAACACTGAGTTGATTTCAAGCTTTCACATCTTTCAAAATGGCGGGTAGGTCCTCGATGCCAGATGTTTTCGCACGCGGTGGAAAAAAACACTCCGATATCACACACGTAGGCACGGAACTCTGGCGAATTGCAATTTGCGAAAAGTGAATTTAATTAAACGTTTGTATAAACCGAAAGGAACTGATTTTATTTTTATGCAAATTTGTACAAATCAGCTTGAGTAAATAAAACTTCTGTAAAATGAATTTAATCAAAAAGAGAACTTAATTATGAACGAAGCTAAATACAACGAAATGTTAACGAAATGTCTGCTTACTACTTTAGTCGGCTGGGCTATGCATAAAAAAATCTTGTCTAAACGTTAGTTTATAAATTAAAAAAATAATAATTAAGAATTTGTTTTGGTCTATATTGTTACAAATTACCCATCTGGTCACCAATATAATATTGTGATTTCTTACTTTCCGCGTATAATATTTTAGTGTTTTGGATGTAGTGTTTTGTATTTTAGTGATTTTTTTGTATTTTAGTGATTTGTGTGTAAATGCATCACTCAAATTTATGAATTTAACCTCAATACGGGCTGCTAGTCCTAGTGAGGTTAATATTTTTATATGTAAAAAAAAAATAAGAACACATGTATGGTGAGAAATTATAAATAAATAAACAAAATAAATAAATACATAAATCTGATTATTCATTTCCTAAAGTACAAATAGTAAAATAGTACAAATAGTAAATGGTAAACTAAAGATAGTAATCTAAGGATAGTAAAGATAGTGAGTAGCGATTCTATATTATTTGTGGAATCGTTATTGAGATAACGGACTTGATCTCCTGTCAGATTTGTGTGATTTTTACATATTTACTGTCACATTTTTTAGTTTAGATCGTTTTAAATACGAATTCCTGCAAGTATGAATGATTATTTATTCATTTAATGTATGTTGTACGTAGAAAAAACAAATAAATCACACAAATCTGACAGGAGATTACGTCCGTTATCCCATAACGATCCCACAAAAGATATAGAATCGCTCGGCTGGTTTCTGATTTTTATTATTATGTTTTTCTACACCGATGTATCTCGAAGATCCTCAGAGGTCATCTGTGTGGATAATATGTGGACTTATTCTTAAGAATTGTTCTTAGGACTTAAAAAAAGTCTTAGAAACAAAGGGAATATTAATAACAAAGGGAAATGTTTAGATATGTAATTTCATGGCCTTAGAAATTTTAATGAACCTTTGGAAAGCTGAGTTCCACGACTTAATACCTCCATAATGTGCCGAGTGTATAAATTAAACAAACAAAACGTATGAATGTTAGTTATCCATAAGGATTAGAATCCGTTAGGTGTAATGTTCAATGTGTACAAATTCAAAAGGGCATTCAACGGGAACTAATTTTTTAATTGATTATGTTGAAGTCATAGGCAGAAAGCATATATAGCGCCATAGTCATAGTAGTGAATTCCTAATATGTACTGTATTTTTAATTTATTTTTCAGAGCTAACACAACTACCGGAAACGAGGGAATAACTTGTGTCCCCGTTACAAGCAACACGGTGGAGATTTCTCTAGCAAGCGCCTGCTCAGATATTAATTTCATTCACAAGTGTGCACCTCTTTACATCTCCGTTGAAGCTATAATAACAGAAGATACATCGCAAAACGCAAGATGCACTGGTAAGAATTAGCATATATAAATATTGAAATATTGAACGAAAGAAATACAAATGCCAGTAAATCATTTAATAAGAATGTGGCATTCTACAGATCAATCATTTACAAATGTTGATCAGGTACTTGATGATGATACCCAGCTGCGCATCGGTACCAAAGGGATCAATGACGCCAGTTCTTTGGAGAAACTTTCATTAAAATATTGATACATAATATAATAAACAACGTATTCTTATCTGACATCTATTTTCTAAAGTTTGCAATCTTGCAAAGGAAAGAGAAAATTACATAACTGATTACCCATATTACCATCGCCAACCCTTCGGTGGCGCAAAGAGGAGGAAGGAACGTGAGCAATGCCGAATTGGCACATGGAATATAAGAGGAGGGATGGAAAGAAAGATGAATGAATTATGTGATACAATGAAAGGCAAATGTTTGGACGTACTTTGTATAACTGAGAGTATGAAAAAAGAGAGCGGTACAATGCAGCATAATGATAAGTTCGTCATCTGGTCTGGGAGACCAGATACGGAGAGGGCTTGTCAGGGTGTTGCAGCGCTACTGTCTCCCAGAATGGTTGAATGTATGTTGCAGTTTGAATGTGTTACTCCAAGAATAATGTGGATCCGGTTCAAAATTGGTTTGACTAGGGTGTTTCTTATTATTTGCTATGCCCCTGTTAATTCTGAAAGTGACGAAGTGAAAGATGATTTTTGGACTGGTGTGAATGATGTAATGAGACTAAAAGAGTTGAATGAAAGGATTATAATGGCGGGCCATTTGAACGGGTTGGTTGGTATTAGACGTGACGGATTTGATTCGACCTTAGGTATGTTCAGGGATAAAAGAACGAATGATAATGGGAACAGAATACTTGAAGTATGTTTAGAGTGGAACCTTTTTGTGTCAAATACTTTCTTCGATCTTAAAGGTATCCATCAGTATACGTGGGAAAGAGGAATTGAAAGATCAATAATCGATTTTGTAGTACTTAATTGACTCTAGGTTGAGAGCCGTTACCGAGGACACAAGAGTTTTCAGAGGGGCTGAGGTTGAAACTGATCACTTTCTGGTGGTGTCAAAAGTGAACCTCTTTCGCGGCTGGCGCTCTAAGGTGAAAATGGTATCAGCTCCAACAAGAGTCAAAATAGAAAAACTACAAAACGATTATGTCAGAAGTGAGTATGAGAATTGTGCAGAAATGAGATTGAATAAGAAGAAAATGAACGGTCTAAGCATAGAGGAAACATGGAACCACATTAAGGTGAGTCTATGCGAATCTGCTAGAGACGTGTGTGGAATAAGTAAGCAAGGTAGGAAAAAAGGTGATGCATGGTGGGATGATGAGATCAAAGCATTGGTCTCAGAGAAGAAGAAAGCATGGTTACATTTGATAGTGACTGGCAGTGTTTCAAGCGAAGAGAGAGATCGAGCGAAAGAAGTGTATAAGGCATGCAAGAAAAGAGTAAGTTTTGGAGTGAAAGAACGAAAGAAACGCCTGGAAGAAGAAGAGGGAATCAAAATGACAAACCACTTCCAAGAAAACATAAAACTGTTTTGGAAGGAGGTCAAAAGATTCCGGAGTGGACCAGAGAACGGAAGCATGAAAGTGATAAAATCGAAAGATGGACAAATGTTGACGAATGAGAATGAAATTAAAGAGAGATGGATGAAATATTTCGAGGAAATCTTCGAAAGTAACCCGAGTGACTGTGATCCCAGCGGTGAATCATAGGGCTATTAGCCTTCTTAGTACAGTGGGCAAGTTGTATGGTAGAATATTGATTGAAAGGGTAAGAATGGAAACAAAAGATAAAATATGGGATGTGCAAGGTGCTTTTATGAGTGGAAGGGGATGCATGGACCAGATTTTCTCATTGCGTATCCTCACTGAGAAGTTTCTTGCAAAAAACAGAAACTCTTCTGTGCTTTTGTAGATCTACAAAAAGCATACGACCGAGTTGACAGGAAAAAGCTATGGAAGGTATTGTCCAAGTATGGAGTGAATAAGTATCTCATACAGGCAATTGCGTCTCTGTATGAGGGAAGCGTTGCATGTGTTAGGGTGAACGGCGATTTTACGGGGTGGTTTGACATCACAAAAGGTGTTAAACAAGGCTGCGTAATGTCGCCGTGGTTATTCAATCTATATATGGATAATTGTATGCAAGAATTGAAAGAGATGGGATTGGGCGTGAAATTGAGTAATCTGGAAGTATGTTGCCTGTTGTATGCTGATGATGCGGTGCTGATATCTAACAGTATGAAAGATCTACACTCTCTCGTGTCAAGGATGAACGAAGTATGTATGAAGAATGACTTAATAATGAATGTAAGTAAGTCTAAAGTCATGGTGTTTGAAAGAGAGAGTACGAAAACAGTATGCAATGTAGTTGTGAATGATGAATACTTGGAGCAGGTGGATGAGTTTGTTTATTTGGGAAGTATGTTTACGAGAGATGGGAAGGCTGATAGAGGTAAAAGAAGGGTGAATGCAGGTAACTCTATTAATGGAGGACTAAACGCCGTTGGCACCAACAAAAAACTGTCCAAAGACGCGAAACTAGCCGTCCATAATGGAGTACTGGTACCTACCCTGATGTATGGCAATGAGGCATGGAACTGGCAGAGGAAGGATGAAAGTCGACAGAACGCTATAGAAATGAGATCCCTGAGGTGTATGTGTGGTAAAACCATGTATGATCGTGTGAGAAATGTGGAAATCCGCAAAGAATGCAAGGCTGATGTAAGCGTAATGAGTAAGATCAAGAAAGGAACGCTCCAATGGTTTGGGCATGTAGAGCGAATGAACGAGGAAAGGAGTGTAAGGAGAATATATGACGCAAATGTGAATGGTAGAAGAAGTCGAGGACGCCCAAGAAAGACATGGCACGACCAAGTGAATGGGGGAACTGAGTCGGGCCATGTCAAGAGTCAGAATAATAGAAGAGAATGTATGAGACGTTGTATGAATGTAAACGAGGCAAGGAATGTGTGCCAAGACCGGGATGTTTGGCAGTCCATCCTCTCTGCCTACCCCTGCGGGAAACGGCGTGATGGTTAGTTAGTTAGTTAGCATATAGTTTTATTTTTATTTGTGAGGGAACAGATGCGGCTGCCACAAACAAGATTAGGGGGCATTTGTGATTTGTATAGGGTCAGCAATTGTGCACTATTATAGTATCTGTGACCTCTATGTAGTACATCCAGCTTTTGAAAGCCTAAAACCGTATACGTATCTACGAGTTGTAATTGTAACCCGGTAACCAGACACTAGTGATACTAGTGATACCATACACGTGATACTAGTGATACCACACACGCGATCTTCACACTATACACAAACATAACGGCTAGTCAGCGTAGAGCCCCCTTTGATTATTGGCGATAACCGACATCCGTCGGCTTGCGGCGAGCCACGTACACACTATGATTTTTGGTAACCGTAATGGTTAAGGTTAACAGATCTCTTTTCGATGGAGCCCCCATGCCATAGCTGGTACTTAAGGTTATCAGAAAAAGGCTCTTTGGGAGGATTGCCTTCATCAGAGGAAATTGAAATTACATAGAAGGTTTCTAAGCTCAAGCTTTATTAAAAAGAACTGTAAAAATATAACTGAAAAGATTTTCAGTTTGCAATAGTCCAAAGGCAAGAATCTGGATGAACGAACTATTATTTTTTATCATTTCGCGATTTGCTCTCTCTTAAAATTATTAATTAATTTTTCAGATCGTGACTGCAGATATCCGGACAGTGTGAAGTTTAACGTAAACCTCCAGGAGCTGGGTTGCTTCAGTGGAGCAAATGCATTCGTTGTCAGTTTGTCTCTCTTACTAATATCAGTTTCCATCACATTCAAATCATTGTTCTTTTAATCAAAAGAAATGTATTCTATAAGATTACAATATTCATGTGTTCATAATTTCACTAGAAAAAATACTTTATTATAATAATTCATAAAGGTAGGTACAAATTGACAAACTAGGAACTAACAAACAATAAAATAAAACCTTGTTCACAATATCTTCAGTAGCTACACCCTTATCTTCACAGACAATTTTATATCATCTGTAGGATTAATAATAGGTAGATGAATGATTACTTTGGTAAGTAGGTACCAAACTGCATATTTTTAGAGTAACCTACCGTATGAAAAAAGCATAAGTTTTAATTAAATCCTTCCTGTTTAAAAAGTATTTTTATAATAATTTAAAAGTGGTTAGTTAATTCATTATAATTTAAAAACGATTTTTTACTGCACATTGTTTAATGAAAAAATGCATGTATTTTTATTTTTAAACAAAAAATATCATACAATTTAAAAATCCATTTTTTTAAACTTATTTTTTACCCCAAAACATTGAATTCGGTGGCATTTAGTGTGACAGATCTGCCCTGTGAAATGTTTTTAGCTCAGTACGCGCCGATAGATCATCGCTCCAGGACATCGACCAGGACAAATAGGATGATCTAGGATAAAAACACGTTGGGAGCAGGAAAAAAATTAAAGTTTTCATTTTAACTCATCATCAAAAATGCCTCGGCTAGTAACATATTTGGAACACTGGTATTAACATTTTTTCAGCATGCAAGACCGTCTTTTCCCATCTCCGGGACTTTGATGATTCCAAAGCCAAGTGTTTGTGGAGTCCCATATTCAGTACCCAGGGATGCATTCCCATCGCTCATTAGCCACTGACGAAAATTAGTAGTTGCCAAAATTGTAACAGAAGGGAATAGGAGAGGCGTTGCCAGAGCAGATTCTAGCGCCGCAGATGGTTGCAGAGAAAATTCTTGAAAATCAAAGCCATTATGCGATGCAACATTCTCGGTGCGGAGAAAGAGATAAAGGTAACACAGGCGGCTCAATCCAAACTCCCATTGAGCCAAACTAAACTCCAACTGGAAATCTTTCATGATTAGAGGGCCACAAAGACAGCCCAATCTAAAATCCAACTGGATATTCTGAGTTTGGGGAGGAAAGCGAAGAAGGCCACTTTGAAAAGAATGGAAAGTGCTAAATACAAAGAATATATTGCTCGACATTTCCAAGATAATTTTTTTAATTTTTCGCCAACAATAAAAAAATCATACCTTTCGAATTTTAACATGGAAATATAAAAACTTATTATAGCGCTACATAGCCAATGAATTAACCTGTATTTTAACGTTTATTTATAACTGTATTTTACTGTATTTAAAAAAAATATCGAAAAATCGTAAGGTTTATAACCACGCAAATCCTGCATATTTTTTTACCTTGAAACTGCTGTGAGGGGTACTTATTCGAGTCACCATAGAACATTTTCGATTTCTGTGTATTGTCTGAGGTATACTTGATAATGAAAGATGCATATCTATGGAGAAAGACTTAATGTTACCCGTAAACCTATGTTAAAAAATTTGGTGGGAAAAAAATATTTAAAATTTTTTATTTTTAACATCATTCTAAAGTATGGTTTACACGAGGCCAGCGCTGGATGCCAGTGAGACTGGCATCCAGCGCTGCCAGCGGATGCCAGTCTCGCAGCCAGCGCTGGCTTGGTATTGGCCTCGTACAAACAGTTTTTTAAGCCAAACCAGCGCTGGCTGCCAGCACTGGCCAAAATAGACCGCGAGTCTATTTTTCAAACCAGTGACCTCCACCCGCGTGCCCCGCAGCCCCCGTGCCAGCGTTGCAACACGTGTAGACGCATCGCGCCAGTCACTGGCGCATATCCGTGGGGTGTATACACGTTTATTTTTGCTGGTATTGCATCTCTCATCAGAGTGTCTTGACGCTGAATTGAGTCTTCTATAAGTGAAAGTAACTCGTCAAAGTTTTCAGTCGTAACTCGCAAGGCCAATCTGTACTCAGAAGGATCTTCTAATCTTAGTTGTTGTAGCAACAAAGCAGAGGCTCCAGTACTGGTTCTATCGGTAACCCATTTTCTTGTCCAAAGTCGTTTTTTCTTTACGATTTCTTCCATCCATATTTCCACATATCCACATTTCTCACAAGATCATACATTGTTTTACCACACATACGTCTCAGGGATCTCATTTCAACAGCATTCAGTTTACTTTCATCCTTCCTCTGCCAGTTCCATGCCTCACTGCCATACATCAGGGTAGGTACCAGGACTCCATTGTGGACTGCTAGCTTCGCTTTTTTGACAGTTTTTTATTAGCGCCAATCGGCATAGCGGCATTCAGTCCACCATTAATGGAGTTACATTCACCCTTCTTTCAATATCTCTTTCAGCCTTCCCATATCTCGTAAACATACTACCCAGATACACAAACTCGTCCTGCTCCAAGTATTCATCATTCACAACCATCTTGCATACTGTTTTCGTACTCTCTCTTTCAATCACCATGACTTTAGACTTACTTACATTCATCATTAACTCATTCTTCATACATACTTCGTTCATCCTTGACACGAGAGACTGTAGATCTTTCATACTGTTAGATATCAGCACCGCATCATCAGCATACAACAGGCAACATACTTCCAGATTACTCAATTTCGCGCCCAATCCCATCTCTTTCAATTCTTGCATACAATTATCCATATATAGATTGAATAACCATGGTGACATTACGCAGCCTTGTTTAACACCTTTTGTGATGTCAAACCACCCCGTAAAACCACTGTTCACCCTAACACATGCAACGCTTCCCTCATACAGAGACGCAATTGCCTGTATGAGATACTTATTCACTCCATACTTGGACAATACCTTCCATAGCTTTTTCCTGTCAACTCGGTCGTATGCTTTTTGTAGATCTACAAAGGCACAGAAGAGTTTCTGTTTTTTTGCAAGAAACTTCTCAGTGAGGATACGCAATGAGAAAATCTGGTCCATGCATAACCTTCCACTCATAAAAGCAACTTGCACATCCCATATTTTATCTTTTGTTTCCATTCTTACCCTTTCAATCAATATTCTACCATACAACTTGCCCACTGTACTAAGAAGGCTAATAGCCCTATGATTCCCACATTCCATACGTGACCCTTTACCTTTGTACAATGGCATGATTACAGCCATTCTCCAATCTAATGGCGTGTAACCCTCCTCTAAACATTGGTCAAAAAGTCTGCACAACCATGTGAGAATAATACGGTTATCTCCTTTAAAGTATTCGGCAGCAATATTGTCGAAACCCACAGCCTTACCATTTTTCATGCATTTTATCGATTTTTTTATTTCATCCACGCTGATTTTGATTGAATTCACTCCGTCATCGTTCATACCCGATTCACTGCTGGCCTCACTATCACCCGGATTGCTTTCGAAAACCTCCCCAAAATATTTCATCCATCTCTCTTTTATTTCTTCCTCATTCGTCAACATTTTTCCATCTTTTGATTTTATGACTTTCAGGCTTCCGTTCTCTGAACCACTCCGGGATCTTTTGACCTCCCTCCCAAACAGTTTAATGTTTTCTTGGAAGTGTTTTGTCATTTTTATTCCCTCTTCCTCTTCCAGGCATTTCTTTCGTTCTTTCACTCCAACACTTACTCTTTTATAATAAACACAATTAAATAACTTTGTTTCAATTCCACTTTATTATTTTTTAATCCAACCGGTTTCGGTTCGTACTGAACCTTCCTCAGGGGTGAATAAAAATATATTGAACATAATACAGAAAAACATGGTATTTATAAGTAAAATTAGAAGAGGGAGACAGAATATCAACTTAGGTGGGGGCGATGAGGGAGGTGTCTAAGAGGGAGGGGTGAACGTGGGTGGGGGTAATGGAAATATTTTAAAAATCGGGGTGTTAGACAAATCTAATTGTTTATTAAGTAAATTGGTTTTATTTATTTTTAATGACTTTTTTATTTCAAGGGCTTCAAGATTATTAAGGCGTAGACCTATCCCATTTCTATGCAATACATCTATCCCGGAAGCTTTATTAAATGAGTGATTTTTATCTATTAGGTGGGAGGCGAATTCTGAAAAACCTACACTGTTTAGACATCTCAAGTGTTCGACCACTCTTGTTTGAATGTTTCTAGCCGTTTTACCGATGTAAAAGGCCGAACAGTCATTACATTTAAGTTTATATATGCCAGAATGGCTTAAGTTATTTTCTTTATCTTTAGAGTTTATTAAAAGTTTACCTACGTCTCCGTTTACGTCTCCGTTTACGGATCTCCCAAACATGGTATTTATAAGTAAAATTAGAAGAGGGAGACAGAATATCAACTTAGGTGGGGGCGATGAGGGAGGTGTCTAAGAGAGAGGGGTGAACGTGGGTGGGGGTAATGGAAATATTTTAAAAATCGGGGTGTTAGACAAATCTAATTGTTTATTAAGTAAATTGGTTTTATTTATTTTTAATGACTTTTTTATTTCAAGGGCTTCAAGATTATTAAGGCGTAGACCTATCCCATTTCTATGCAATACATCTATCCCGGAAGCTTTATTAAATGAGTGATTTTTATCAATTAGGTGGGAGGCGAATTCTGAAAAACCTACACTGTTTAGACATCTCAAGTGTTCGACCACTCTTGTTTGAATGTTTCTAGCCGTTTTACCGATGTAAAAGGCCGAACAGTCATTACATTTAAGTTTATATATGCCAGAATGGCTTAAGTTATTTTCTTTATCTTTAGAGTTTATTAAAAGTTTACCTACGTCTCCGTTTACGTCTCCGTTTACGGATCTCCCTACGAGTCCGCTTATCGCTGATGTGTTTATGGATCACCTGGAAAAAAATATTTTTAATTGTAACTCGCCCCTGCTTAAAAATGTGTTTTTCTGGAAACGCTATGTTGACGATATAATATGTATTTGGAAAGGTACTAACCGTCAACTTAACTCCTTCCTGTCCCTCCTAAATTCATTCCATAAAAAAATTCAGTTCACTTTAGAAATAGGAAAAAATTGTTGTTTAAATTTCTTAGACCTATCCTTATCCATTGTTAATAACAAATTTGAATTCAATATTTATAGACAACCTACCTTCACTGATACCGTAATTCACAGTACTTCTAATCACCCCATCTCCCATAAACACTCCGCATTCCATTCTATGATTCACAGACTTGTCAATATTCCTTTATCTAACGTCAATTTTACTGAAGAACTCGCTAAAATCAAATCTATTGCAATAAATAATGGATATCCCCATAGCTTAATCGATAAAATCCTTACAAAAAACTTAATCTCATATCTACTAATAAATTCCTTTATAATAATACACACAACATCAGAGATAATAAAAACCACGGTTGGCGTAGAATTTTATTCATAAATAACTTTTCATCTTCATGTGTTTCTAAATTCCCTACAGAAATTAAAGCTGCGTTTTATACTAATAACAACCTAGGTAAACTTTTAATAAACTCTAAAGATAAAGAAAATAACTTAAGCCATTCTGGCATATATAAACTTAAATGTAATGACTGTTCGGCCTTTTACATCGGTAAAACGGCTAGAAACATTCAAACAAGAGTGGTCGAACACTTGAGATGTCTAAACAGTGTAGGTTTTTCAGAATTCGCCTCCCACCTAATAGATAAAAATCACTCATTTAATAAAGCTTCCGGGATAGATGTATTGCATAGAAATGGGATAGGTCTACGCCTTAATAATCTTGAAGCCCTTGAAATAAAAAAGTCATTAAAAATAAATAAAACCAATTTACTTAATAAACAATTAGATTTGTCTAACACCCCGATTTTTAAAATATTTCCATTACCCCCACCCACGTTCACCCCTCCCTCTTAGACACCTCCCTCATCGCCCCCACCTAAGTTGATATTCTGTCTCCCTCTTCTAATTTTACTTATAAATACCATGTTTTTCTGTATTATGTTCAATATATTTTTATTCACCCCTGAGGAAGGTTCAGTACGAACCGAAACCGGTTGGATTAAAAAATAATAAAGTGGAATTGAAACAAAGTTATTTAATTGTGTTTATTATAAAAGAGTAAGTGTTGGAGTGAAAGAACGAAAGAAATGCCTGGAAGAGGAAGAGGGAATAAAAATGACAAAACACTTCCAAGAAAACATTAAACTGTTTGGGAGGGAGGTCAAAAGATCCCGGAGTGGTTCAGAGAACGGAAGCCTGAAAGTCATAAAATCAAAAGATGGAAAAATGTTGACGAATACATTTTTCCATCTTTTGATTTTATGACTTTCAGGCTTCCGTTCTCTGAACCACTCCGGGATCTTTTGACCTCCCTCCCAAACAGTTTAATGTTTTCTTGGAAGTGTTTTGTCATTTTTATTCCCTCTTCCTCTTCCAGGCATTTCTTTCGTTCTTTCACTCCAACACTTACTCTTTTATAATAAACACAATTAAATAACTTTGTTTCAATTCCACTTTATTATTTTTTAATCCAACCGGTTTCGGTTCGTACTGAACCTTCCTCAGGGGTGAATAAAAATATATTGAACATAATACAGAAAAACATGGTATTTATAAGTAAAATTAGAAGAGGGAGACAGAATATCAACTTAGGTGGGGGCGATGAGGGAGGTGTCTAAGAGGGAGGGGTGAACGTGGGTGGGGGTAATGGAAATATTTTAAAAATCGGGGTGTTAGACAAATCTAATTGTTTATTAAGTAAATTGGTTTTATTTATTTTTAATGACTTTTTTATTTCAAGGGCTTCAAGATTATTAAGGCGTAGACCTATCCCATTTCTATGCAATACATCTATCCCGGAAGCTTTATTAAATGAGTGATTTTTATCTATTAGGTGGGAGGCGAATTCTGAAAAACCTACACTGTTTAGACATCTCAAGTGTTCGACCACTCTTGTTTGAATGTTTCTAGCCGTTTTACCGATGTAAAAGGCCGAACAGTCATTACATTTAAGTTTATATATGCCAGAATGGCTTAAGTTATTTTCTTTATCTTTAGAGTTTATTAAAAGTTTACCTACGTCTCCGTTTACGTCTCCGTTTACGGATCTCCCAAACATGGTATTTATAAGTAAAATTAGAAGAGGGAGACAGAATATCAACTTAGGTGGGGGCGATGAGGGAGGTGTCTAAGAGAGAGGGGTGAACGTGGGTGGGGGTAATGGAAATATTTTAAAAATCGGGGTGTTAGACAAATCTAATTGTTTATTAAGTAAATTGGTTTTATTTATTTTTAATGACTTTTTTATTTCAAGGGCTTCAAGATTATTAAGGCGTAGACCTATCCCATTTCTATGCAATACATCTATCCCGGAAGCTTTATTAAATGAGTGATTTTTATCAATTAGGTGGGAGGCGAATTCTGAAAAACCTACACTGTTTAGACATCTCAAGTGTTCGACCACTCTTGTTTGAATGTTTCTAGCCGTTTTACCGATGTAAAAGGCCGAACAGTCATTACATTTAAGTTTATATATGCCAGAATGGCTTAAGTTATTTTCTTTATCTTTAGAGTTTATTAAAAGTTTACCTACGTCTCCGTTTACGTCTCCGTTTACGGATCTCCCTACGAGTCCGCTTATCGCTGATGTGTTTATGGATCACCTGGAAAAAAATATTTTTAATTGTAACTCGCCCCTGCTTAAAAATGTGTTTTTCTGGAAACGCTATGTTGACGATATAATATGTATTTGGAAAGGTACTAACCGTCAACTTAACTCCTTCCTGTCCCTCCTAAATTCATTCCATAAAAAAATTCAGTTCACTTTAGAAATAGGAAAAAATTGTTGTTTAAATTTCTTAGACCTATCCTTATCCATTGTTAATAACAAATTTGAATTCAATATTTATAGACAACCTACCTTCACTGATACCGTAATTCACAGTACTTCTAATCACCCCATCTCCCATAAACACTCCGCATTCCATTCTATGATTCACAGACTTGTCAATATTCCTTTATCTAACGTCAATTTTACTGAAGAACTCGCTAAAATCAAATCTATTGCAATAAATAATGGATATCCCCATAGCTTAATCGATAAAATCCTTACAAAAAACTTAATCTCATATCTACTAATAAATTCCTTTATAATAATACACACAACATCAGAGATAATAAAAACCACGGTTGGCGTAGAATTTTATTCATAAATAACTTTTCATCTTCATGTGTTTCTAAATTCCCTACAGAAATTAAAGCTGCGTTTTATACTAATAACAACCTAGGTAAACTTTTAATAAACTCTAAAGATAAAGAAAATAACTTAAGCCATTCTGGCATATATAAACTTAAATGTAATGACTGTTCGGCCTTTTACATCGGTAAAACGGCTAGAAACATTCCAACAAGAGTGGTTGAACACTTGAGATGTCTAAACAGTGTAGGTTTTTCAGAATTCGCCTCCCACCTAATAGATAAAAATCACTCATTTAATAAAGCTTCCGTGATAGATGTATTGCATAGAAATGGGATAGGTCTACGCCTTAATAATCTTGAAGCCCTTGAAATAAAAAAGTCATTAAAAATAAATAAAACCAATTTACTTAATAAACAATTAGATTTGTCTAACACCCCGATTTTTAAAATATTTCCATTACCCCCACCCACGTTCACCCCTCCCTCTTAGACACCTCCCTCATCGCCCCCACCTAAGTTGATATTCTGTCTCCCTCTTCTAATTTTACTTATAAATACCATGTTTTTCTGTATTATGTTCAATATATTTTTATTCACCCCTGAGGAAGGTTCAGTACGAACCGAAACCGGTTGGATTAAAAAATAATAAAGTGGAATTGTAACAAAGTTATTTAATTGTGTTTATTATAATTATGTATTCCCACAAAGTGTTTGCTACATATCAAGACTTACTCTTTTCTTACATCCCTTATAAACTTCCTTTGCTCTATCTCTCTCTTCGCTAGAATCAGTGCCAGCCGCTATCAGACGTAACCCTGCTTTCTTCTTCTCTGAGACCAGTGCTTTGATCTCGTCATCCCACCATGCGTCACCTTTCTTCCTACCTTGCGTACTTATTCCACATACATCTCTAGCAGATTCACAAAGACTCACCTTTATGTGGTTCCATGTTTCATCAATGCTTAGACCGTCCATTTCATTCTCATTCAATCTTATCTCTGCCAAATTCTCATACTCACTTCTGACATTAGCATTTTGCAGTTTTTTTACTTTGACTCTTGTTGGAGTTGATATCGTTTTCACTTTACAGTGCCAGCCGCGTAAGAGGTTTACTCTCGACACCACCAGAAAGTGGTCAGTTTCAACCTCCACCCCTCTGAAAACTCTGGTGTCCTCGGTAACGGCTCTCAACCTAGAGTCAATTACCACAAAGTCAATTATTGATCTTTCATTTCCTCTTTCCCACGTTTATTGGTGGACACATTTATGATCGAAAAAAGTATTCGATATAAACAGGTTCCACTCTAAACATACTTCAAGTATTCTGTTCCCATTGTCATTCGTTCTTTCATCCCCGAACTTACCTAAGGCTGAATCAAATCCGTCACGTCTAATTCCGACCCATCCATTCAAATCTCCCGCCATTATAATCCTTCCATTCGAATTTTTTAATCTCATTACGTCATTCACACCAGTCCAAAAATCATCTTTCACTTCGTCGCTTTCAGAATTAACAGGAGCATAGCAAATAACCAGAAACACCCTTGTCAAACCAATTTTGAATCGGATCCACATTATTCTCGGACTTACACATTCATATTGCGATATACATTCAACCATTCTGGGAGACAGTAACGCTGCAAAGCCCTGACAAGCCCTCTCTGTATCTGGTCTCCCAGACCAGATGACAAGTCTATCGTTGTGCTGCATTGTACCGCTCACTTTTTTCATACTCTCTGTCACACAAAGTACGTCCAAACATTTACTATCCATTGTTTCACATAATTCATTAATCTTTCTTTCCATCCCTCCTCTGATATTCCACGTACCAATTCGACATTGTTCCCGTTCCGTCCTCCTCTTTGCGCTACCAAGGGGTTGGCGATGTGATGGGTAGCGAGCCTCATCGACACCTCTGTCGGCCATTCCCTTCCTCCAAGGACTACATATAAAACTACCTTAACCTCATAAAAACACCGTTACACGTATTCAAACCTACCTCTATAAATATACAACTCATAACAATAGCCTCCCAAAAACTGGGCGTACTGTACAGGGCCCGCAGATACTTTAATAGTACACAACTGCTAACCCTGTACAAATCGCAAGTGCGCCCCACGGTTGAATTTGGCAGCCACCTCTGGTCTGGATCTCCAAAATACCTGAAAAATACCCTCGACTCTGTGCAGAAATGGGCGGTCCGCTTGATAGATTCTCCCATCTTAACAGACGGATTGCAATCATTAGAGCACAGGCGTCGGGTGGGAATGCTATCCTTGTTCTACCGGTATTACAATGGAAGATGCTCCGAGGAACTAGCATCATTGATCCCTTCAGACTGGTTGAGGGAGGTCTTTTATCCTCTCCAGCCGGAATCTCTCTACCTACCACCGCCTTGCACCGCAGTTGGAGGGATGGATTCATACGTCCGTTATGCCTGGATGCACTGAACCCCCCCGATTCCTACCCACCCTTCATACCTATTTCCTTCCCAGAACTGCCTTTCCTTCCCTTTCTTAAAAAATCCTTCACACAGCATCCCCTAAGATGACATAGGCCGCGAGGGAAATTATTTTCCTCAGGGCCTTCTAGGTGGAACTAATGAAAAAAAATAATAAATTATTTTTTCACATACTTACTTCAATTATTGTTTTATTTCATTTAACACGTGTATTAAGAATATTGTGATTGAAAACGCAATTAAAATACTCAATTAATGAGGTCCTTCCTTTGTAATGCAAGTGTTGATTGTTGACAAATTTTTGTTCCAAGAAGTAGTTAACATTTATCAAAAAAATAAACAATAATAATAATTTTTTTTTTGCTTTATGAGTAAAACCTCAAATTGTAATATTTAATTAAATGAAGACAATATAAGCGAACCTCAATCGAAAATCTGGAAACTGAAAAATCAGAAAACGATATTGACACCTCTGGGACTCAAACCCAGGGTCTCTTGCTTCCTGGACTCGAGTCCCAGAGGTGTCAATATCTTTTTCTGATTTTTCTGTTTCCAGATTTTCGATTGAGTTTCGCTTATATTGTCTTCATTTAATTAAAAATTATTTTTTCACATGTACTTCAACAATTTTTTATTTATTTCATTTAATATGTGTTAATTGTCTGTGTAAGTGTAAAAATAAGCCAAATTTTAGTAAACAAGAGATTTTTAACATGTCTAAATAAGATTCGGTTTCGGCCAAAACTGAAACCGACACCGATGATTCGGTTTCGGTAGAAAGTCCTGTTTCGGTCGGACACTAATAATATACAGTCCCTGGCCAAATTATTAGATGCACTGTTTTTTTTTTGTAGTTTTATGTTTCTTAAGAGTTATTATGCGTTAATGGTATATTTAAACTACAATATTATTGATTTTTATTTAAAAGAATTGTTGTAGACTGCATATTTGTATTTATTTTTAACATATGGCAACATTGTGTTGACAAAGTGATACATGAACGTAAACAAGTACAAAGCTGTATCAGTCGCGATCGGAATCGAGACAGGTACGGACGTGTTTCTGTGGCTCTATGGACTGTGGTTGTTTGTTTAACAGTTTTATACTACTCAGTTATTAGTTTATTTTGTATGCAGTGTTTTAAAAAAGTAATTGGACTATTTTCATTATGGGTAGAAAAGGCGATCTAACATTAATTTGACTTTTCTTTAAAACTTAATAAACTTATGATTTTCTGAATTAATGCTGTTTTATTTATCTCAAATAAATTGTTAATTGATTGGATAATATAAAAATTTAAAAAAAAACAGGGACTGTAATATGATACAAATAGTGTTGCCAACTCTAAATATTAACATTCTCGTATATTGCTCTGGATTCTAGCGTTTTTAGTCTATGTAGCATCTACGTCAGTTTATTTTTCATTATCTGTATTAAGATTGCTAAATGTATTTGAAAATGTATTTTGAAGCCATAAGTATTTGAAATACAAATTACAAAATACCTCAGCATCGGGTAATTGAAATACCAATTACAAAATACATTTTTAGGAAGTAATTGAAATACAAATACAAAATACGTATTTGTATTTCAAATACAAGTAATTCAAATACTGCCCAGCCCTGATGCCAGTGCTGCAGGATTGCGCGTAAAATCGTTCCTCGCGACAACCTTGGAGACCTTATTTTACAGACAGCCCTCGTAGTACCTACCTATAATGTAATATTTTTTGGAACTGATTTGTCAAGGATTCAGACTTGCCCTATCAATGTATTATATTTACCTCCAATTACTTAAATTTCGGTCCCCACACACTGCTACTAGCGCAATAATAGTGGAACATGTTTCGACAATATTTTAGTTTGCAAAAACGCCTTTATGATTTATTATCCTGTGATTTTTCCTAGTATCACATATCACGAGATATTGTGATATATCACATGTAGTATAACACATAAACCTTAAAGATTTCCGAATAGTACTTATTATAATTTTAGAAGAAAAAACGTTTATTGCAATAATTCCTAGTAGATACCTAATGTTAGTGAAGACAGATTTGAAAAGATAAGGAAAAATTCCGGGACTTGGAATATTTCATGGAAAGGTAAAAACAATAAAAAATGTACAGACGAATACAACATTTTTTTTCACAATTTTTTTCACAATTTAGTGTTTTAAATGACAAATTTAAATATTAAATTTCTATTTAATAATATGATATATCTTAATATATAAAACAAAGTCGGTTAGTTACACTATTTATAACTAGAGATCGGCTGGACCGATTTTGATGATCTTTGATTTGTTGGATTGGTTTCCGCCCCGGATAACAGAATAATTATTAAAACATCGCAAAAATTCACGAAAAAGAAAGTTATGAAGAAAATTATTTTTTTCATACATTTTGTATGGAACGAATTCTCATATTTTGAAAGTACTGCAGCATATTGTGAAAGGTATAATATTTTGTGCGTAAATTCCAAAAATTCAAAAACGTCAAATGTCAGTCGCTAATTGTTTTGCTTTTGTTTTTAATCATATAATGCGGCCCCTTTTTCTCACACACTAAATACCAATAGTCGAAAATGAGACAAACGGTGAACGTATGTCTCTGCACCCTTCCAAAGGAAAAATACAATAATAATAAATCTCTGAAACGAAACGAATTTTTTTTTTACGTAAGGTCCACTGAGGACCTATGTCATCTTGTGGAGGGTCTTTTTAAGGAAGGTTAGGATAGGAAGTTCTGGGAAGGAAAAAGGCATGAGGGGTGGGTAGGAATCTGGAGGTCAGTGTATCCGGGAGTGAATCCATCCCTCCAACTGCGGTGCAAGGCCATTGCCTTAACCGGAATTGACCTTTTCCCTTAACCTTTCCAGCCGGCCTCTTTCGACCCATTGGTCGAGAGAATCCGGCTGGAAAGGTCAAAAGGCCTCCCTCAACCTATCTCTTTCAATCCGGCCCGCCACGCAGCAGGTGGGCAGACGCATCCGCCGCCAAGACCTGCACAAAAGGTTTCCCATGAACCCGGGCACCCCTGCTAAATCACCAAACGTAGCGAACCACTTGGGGTGACCTATGGCAGAGGTGTTGGTTACCAATAAATGGCGGGGCGGCGGCACCCGTACCCGCTTCCTTTCAAAAACTCCCATAAGTAAGTGGAAAAGTAAGAAAATCACAAAAAATACAAATCCGTACACATCGCCATCTCTGATACTGACAAAAACAAAACCCGGAAAGTTGGGCATCGATAATTGGTTCATTGTGTAATTTTTAACTAAATAAAAAAACTTAATAATTCAACATTTATTGATTCTGAGGCGGTACGAAATTCGTCGGGTTGGCTAGTATATTTAATAAAACGATGTACATAGAATATATTACCTGTACCACTAATAATTTCTGAATACATAACATAATTTTGAATAAGTGACATCTATGGTAATTTAAAAAAGGTTTTGTGAGTACAACTTGGTAAAAAGTATAACTGCTTTATCTACATAACTGAAACTTTTTTTACATACATTGTTGTTTTGACAGACTTCAAAATAATTAAAAAATGTCAGATGACTTGGAATCTTATGATCGCGGCGATAGTGACGGACAAAAACCAGAAAAAATGTTTACTTTGAAGAAATGGAATGCGGTCGCCATGTGGAGCTGGGATGTTGAATGTGATACCTGCGCCATTTGCCGAGTTCAAGTTATGGGTATGTTATTTCATATTTGAGGTTAAAAAACAAACACTATGTTTTCCCCGTCTGTTTCCCATTTAGAATATGTATAGTTAGCATAGTGCTTTGTAACTTGGTCGACTTCACGCCCACAACTTTTTTATTACTTATAAGTTATATCTAATAACAGCGAAACATGTTTTAAAAATGAAAATCTTCAACAACTACTGACTGTCAAAATACGAATAATTTAGGTCTCGTTTGATTTACTTTCCCCGGCAATCTTTTACAACTACTAGTGCTAATTGAATAGACTTTCCATAGTTATAAAGTAGTGCAAATAAATAAGCATCATATTAGTAAATCTTGAGCCTCTATCCCCTTTCATGCTGTGCATATTTATGGCATTTGGCCTTCATGCCTTTTGGATAGTGTCTGCAAAAATACATCCAGAAAAATCTAATATTAAAGCGATTCATGCATTCTAACAATAGTTAAAAGTATTATTTTTGTCTTTGTATTAATTTGTCATCAAATGACAGCATCCCCTAATAAGATGACAGGCATTTTCCTCTGAGCCTCCTGCGTGGAGTTAATGTTAAAAAAAGTATAAATGTAAATTTACCATTGATTTTGATCATATAATCGAACTACTTACCCGTGTTACATGATTTTAGATTTTCACTGCTAAAAGTATTATTGTGATCCGTTTTGGGTTAATAATGCCATATTGCGCTTTCTCCTTTAGTCGACATGTTTCCTATATTTAATAAACTGTAAAAACGAATCAATTAATCGTAATATTCTACAGAAATCCCCAAAAAATGTTAATATTTAAGATTATAAACCTTTATGCTTATTATCTAAGATCATAACACCTAATCTTTTTTTTTTAATGATGTCATTAATTAATGACGTTATATAAATAAATAGACTCGCCATAGTCTCATAATCACAATATAATGTGGAAAGTAAGGAACACTCTTTTGTTTTCAGCGATTTTCAGTATAATTTCTTAATTCAAAAGTTTATTCCTGTGTGATAAAGATAGACAATCAAATAATGCGTGTGTATGAATGACATGGATATATATGAGCGGGCGGCGTATTGCTTGTCACTTTTTACTGTCTCCTTTTCTTGAGGCCCACTAGAATAAAAGGTCCGGCTGCCTGTCGGAGTTTGATATGTCGAGCTATGCAATAAATACAATTAATAGGGCAACAACAGTTTTCAAATGGTGGCGATTGTCATCAATACTTGTTAGTACTACTGATTTATGTGTTGTTTTACCGCAAGCAAACAGATAAACAGAGTGTTTAGGCTGATCAGTCTACTTTAAAACAGTGAAGTTTACTTAGCAACAGAAATTTGGCTGTTGCGCGTCCAGACCCTTTACTTTAGTAGGACTTGAATTTTCTCTAATGACGTTTAAAACCGCGAGCGGGAAACATGAAAATTATTTGTAATATTTATAATAATCGATAATATTAAGTAATTTGCGTGTACTTACAAATGAAATGTTATTCATTCGCCTTTACTATTATTTGCCGTGTAATTGAAACATTTTCTCATCACACAGGAGGGCATTTTGACACTTTTTAAAATGCAATTTACTTACTGGTAAGACGCAACCTTACACGACGCGTAGCAGTTTAGTACTAAAGTCCTAGATATCGAGATCATTACAATTGTCTTGTTCTTGTCTTCCCACTTTGAGATTTCTACCCCTCGTCTAATAATATGTAACGGCATTGCCTATAGGTACATTGAATATCTCTATCATTTCCCTATAAATATCACAACGGAAAGCTTTTTTTTTATAAATTTTAATTTTACAAACAACCATGTTCTATTTCTTTCCATTTTCCTTATAGGTAGGTACTATGCCATTCATCAACAAACAATGAATCGATTTAATATTTTAGAACTTGAACACTTTTAAACTAATACTTTTCATGAACGTTTCAATTTTTCCGATAAGCGCTAGATGTCACTAATGTGTCCAGCCGAGCGATTCTCTATCTTTTGTGAGATCGAGATGGATCTCGGGCGAGATCTCCTGTCAGATTTGTGTGATTTTCTTTGGCTGTTATTTGCTTTTTCTACTGGCCGATGTCAGAATTTTAGCTGTTTAGGTCGTTTTAAACACATTCAAGTATGCATTGAAAACCACCAAATCTGACAAGAGATGTCGCCCGATATCTATCTCGATGGAGACTTATGTGGGTGTGGCGAGTCTTTTTAGTCCTTAGGTGGACGTCATAGGGTTCACTTTGAAAATCCAAATTCGTCAACTGTCGGCCGTATTGTAAAATAACAATGCGAAAATGCATGTTTTATTTTATTTTGTGAAGTTCGGAGGTAAATATCAATTTTTTTTTGCGATTATTGTAAAAGAAACTGAATTTGCTACATAAAACAATAAAACCATACCCGGAAAGGGGTTTATAAGTATGAGAGTTTGCACTTGAAAGTGATTTTTTATGGACCTAATACTTTATTTTTTTTTGAGCATATTAAAAGACTTATAAAAAAATGACCGATATTTTTAAGAGCCAAGGTATGTTCTACACGCAGTATTTAATTGAAGCATCTATAATACTTCTAACTTCTAAGCGATCAAATTTTCAAAACAAAAACATATGATTTTGCATTATTTAGTTAGTATGGCTTCATCTTAATTATTCAATTGTTGAAAACAATTATTTATAAATTATTTTTACTATGTGTAAATATTTTCATGTGGTATTTTTAGTAATTGTGAAAATGTTATTTTTATATAGAGAACTAGCTGGTTCCCGGCAAGCATTGCAATGCCACATTAAAAAAAAAATCTCCCTGCACGTCCTTTCCCGTGCGTTCCCATTCCGCTCCCGAGTTCCCCTTCCACCATTCCCACCAACCCCCCTCCCGCGTTCCACCGATTACAATTTTTTTATAATTTTTTTTAATTTTTCATGTATTATAAATATTAATTTTTGTATATTATAAGAACAATCAAATTTATTACCTAGCATTAGTGTCCGACCGAACTTTCGGTTTCGGTTTCGGCCTAGTTTCGGCCAAAAAACGAGTTTCGGCTTAGTTTCGGTTTCGGCCGCTATTCAGCCGAAACTACGGCCGAAACCGAAACTGAATTCGGGAGGTTTCGTTCTGCGATCCGACATGTGTCCAAGAAGTGTTATTTTGCTGCGTCCGCGCTCATAGTCGTGTCAGGACTTGATTCACTTGTTGAACTCTGCGGTATTTTGGTTTATTTGTTGTGAAACTGGAGGTGTATATAACATTATTTCGAAATGGGTAAGTTTTATTTCGCTGTTGAAATGATTTAGTTCATGATAGGTCCTGAGGAAAATAATTTCCCTAAGGGCCTATGTCATCTTTGGGGATGCTGTGCGGAGGGTTTTTTTAGGGAAAGGAAGGAGAGGAGAGTTCTGGGAAGGAAAAGGGGTGGGTAGGAATTTGGGGTTCTGTGTGTCCTGGTCGCGTATTTCCAAAACCTATACCTATATATATATAATTTAAATATACCTCTATATTGGTTATTTTTATCACATTGCAAAAACAAAAATTTTTCTAAAATGTAGATAAGTAAAATAATCTTTCTGATGTGTATATTATAAATTAATAATTTGATTTCTAAATATTTAAATTTTAATATTATTCTCACATATTGTAAATACACCTCTGTATTCATAATTTTTTATCATTTTGCAAAAACAAAAATTGTTCTAAAATCTAGATAAAATAATCTTTCCAATGTGTATATTAGAAATTAATAATTTTATTTCTAAATATTTAAATTTTGATATTGAAAATGTAAAGCGACTGAACCGGTATAGGTTTTGGAAATACGCGTCCTGGTCATCCAGCTTCGAGACCTAGACAAATCTCATCTCATGAACCCGGGCACCCCTGCTAAATCACCAAACGTAGCGAACCACTTGGGGTGATCTATGGCAGAGGTGTTGGTTATCCAATAAAGGTTCCCGGGGCGCGGTACCCATTCCCGCCTCCCAAATTATTTTGTTCTTAATATGAAAGAGTATTTTTTGTTTAGTGTACCTAAACAAATTAGGTTTAAAAAAGTAATTTTGTTTTCTACCTTTTATTTTTTGTTATTTGTTAATAATGTTCAAATAGGTAATACCTACTATTTCTTTTTTTTAATATTACTAACGAAGCGATTTAAGATTACGATTTCAAAAGCATAAATAATTTATTTGAAATAAGGAGTGATAATTATGTAATGTTTATTTTTAGTTCAAATATCAAAGACTGAAATGAAATACATAATATATGATTTAAAAATAAAGGTTGATTATCGTTATTTGTTTTTGGGGTGTTATGCCGTGTTGCGCTACCTCCTTCTTTAGCTAACGTTTCGGACAGCGTTGCCAGTGTCCATCATCAGGGCAGATCCGGCAGATCCGGTAGATCCGGTAGATCTACCGGATGTGCCCTGATGATGGACACTGCAACGCTGTCCAAAACGTTGGCTAAAGAAGGAGGTAGCGCAACACGGCAAAACAACCCAAAAACAACTAACGATAATACTTTTGGCCGTGAAAATCTTAAAAAATAAAGGCTGATTGATTAAGATTGCCTATATTTTTTCCACGAAAACATGACCTTATATAGAAGTTTCGGTTTCGGCCGTAAAAACAAGTTTCGGTCGGACGCTACCTAGCATAGGTACCTAGGACCTACGTATTTAAATATCTATAACTAGCTGACCCGGCCACGCGCTGCTGTGGCTAACGAAATAGAACGCCATCTACTGGATGGATACCCAACCTTTGTAACTACCGCCATCTGTTAATTTGCATACAAATCAAATCCAAACCGCCCGCTTGCCAGGTCGCTCGTTCACCACACGCAGACATACTCCTTTATATATTATTATTTCAACCTATTTACACAAAACCTTAACAAATTACACATCTATTGGTGAAAACCGCATGAAAATCTAAAGGACTTTAATTTATAATATGTAGAGATGTAGAGATTCAGGATTCGATTCAAAGTATTAGACGAGTACTTCAAATAAATTAACTAATTTAAAGAGTTTCAAAAATTGAATTTTGATTCAATCATTGTTTTGCAAAATGTGAAATAACTCTAATTTTGACAGTTTTAGACAGCTTTGCAAGGTTTTTTTGTAATGGTTAAAATGTGGTTGTAATAATTTAGAAACCTTCGAGGGGGTTTGAAGAAGGTATTTTGAAAGTTTCAAACATTTCCTATGATTAATAAAGCAATATATAGACAAGACACCTCATATTACACTCTCATATATCAAAATATGCATGCTTGGGTTAATATATAATATATATAAACCCAAGCATGTATATTTTGATTTTTATATATACAGATTGATGCATACTTAGGTGCTTATTTACTCCTTCTCCCGTGGCTTAGTAATAATATGGTAGCTGGGGAAGAAAATAATGAAACATTCTTTTGATATTTTAAAAATAACTTTATTCAGTACCTAATATGATGCTGTCATGGTCTCTTTCTACATTTTATTGCTCGTTCCTAATTTCGGAATGATTTTTATATTATACAAAAATATGCCTATCAATAATAATTATCTAATTACATCAATTACATACGTACCATCATGGCAGATGTTTTTTTTTACATAGCACCAGAAATAACTATCCTCAAACAATAGAATACAACAAAACATTCCCAATCCATCCCCATGCATTCATAAATTTATTCAAAAAATAGCCTTTGTCATGAAAAATATCATTAAATCTATAACAAAAAATAAAATTTCTTTCTACTTAAAATATATACAACGCTTAAAACTAATAGTATGTGCTCACATTTGGAATACCGTATCACTAGTCTATTATACGAATAAGCGCGACATGAAATAAATAACACGAAATGCAAAAGGGTACCAGGCTAACAGGTGTTCCTGGTGAGAGTCCCACTTTTTTAACAACTCCAGACAGGAGGCCCCGAGGAAAATAATTTCTCTAGGCGCATATGTGAGCAAACACTGGACAGGCCTCCCACCGGGAGAGCCAGCTCTTTTCACGTCACCCAGCACTCAGTGCACAGCGGGGGAGAGAAGGCTGGGAGTACCTGGCTTTTCAGATCTATATAATAATAAAATATTCGAAAACCACCTTGAAATTTATCCGTCTCAAACAAATGATTGATTTGCAACTTAATAATAATTCATTTTAAGGCTCTAAATTCAATTTTTCCGACTGAACTTAAAATATAGGCGCGAAGTCGATAAGCATCGTTAAAGTTATTAATGGCCATACTGCGAGTATCTTCAGGTGCATAATATGCAATGAGTGTATATACATTATTTAAACTAAATGATTTGTAGGCATGTATACAAACCATATCTATTCATTTAAATTTTTTCACCTCAACGGGTTTGAACCCACAACCTTCAGTCCACAGTGCCAACACTTTCACCTTTTTACCACGTAGGTCGTCCATCGTCACAATTTAATTACTCCTTTCTTTAGCACCCAATAGACAATTTCTTTATATCAGCCAGTTGATCGGCTCTACTCTTTCTTCCGGATAGCTTCTTCTCGATTTCTTCCAAGGTCTTCCCCTTTGTCTCCGGGACCCAGATGTACGTAAACACCATGGCGAATACACAAATAACTCCAAACATCCAGAATGTGCCGTAGGAGCCGATAGACTCGAGGATATCGTTGAAGGTCTTGGTGACGAGGAATGTGCAAGACCAGTTAAAGGCTGTGGCAACGGAAGCAGCCGTACTCCTGATCCTTCCCGGCAGGATCTCTCCCATCATCAGCCACGGTATGGGACCGAAACCCAGAGAAAATCCGATAACGTAGACTACGAAGCTGACTAAGGGAACCCAACCAAAATCGGAGACGTCCATGAGCGTGCGCACGTAGAAGAATGTCCCCAGAGTTCCCAAAGTGACGATCATCATAACCCCAGAGATGTACAGCAGAATCTTCCTTCCCAAGCGCTCGATCAGTACGGTCGCAATAAAGGTTGAACCGAAGTTGACAATTCCAACAATGATGGTGCTCAAGTTCTCGTCAATGGTGCTTCCCGCATCCTTGAATATGTTAACCGTGTAGAAGATGACTGCATTAATACCGCTCAGTTGCTGGAAGAACATGAGCCCCAAGGAGATGAGGATAGCCTTGGAGTGTTCTCTCTTAAAAAGCTCCCTGAAGACGGAACCGGTAGCATTCTGTTCTGCGTCACTGTAACTCTTCACAATATCGTTGAATTCTGACTCAACGTCGGCTTCCTTTCCTCTTAGCCACTGTAGGGCATTGCGAGCATCTTCGGAACGGTTGCGGGACACGAGCCAGCGCGGGGTCTCGGGGATCAGCATCATCAGCACCAGGAAGGGAACTGGCAGAACAGCTCCAAGCCACGCCAATTCCGACCAGTCCAAGTACTTTCCAGCTATGAAGCATACCAGAATTCCAATATTACCGAAAGCGGTAGGCAACAACCCAAGCTGGCCCCTGACCTCTGCCTGGATGATTTCTCCCAAATACACAGGGAAAGAAAGAGACCCAACACCGACGCACAGTCCTCCGATGATCCTGCCCACATATACGACAGAGACATTTGAGGCGGTAGCGATGATGATCCAGGATATGATGAAAGGAATGCTGCTGGCGAAAATCGTGTTTCTTCTTCCGAAATTTTCGATCAGCGGTCCCCCTATCACACCACCGACCAAGGCTGCCAAAGGCATCAAACCCCCAACCCACGAGCCCTGCGGACAAAGAGAAATGCATTGTTAGATGAGTTGTTTAAATGTTTGAATAAATTAAATTATTTGTTTATTGTTGGAAAATGCACTTAAAAAAACAAATAAAATACATAGGCATTTCATAGTAGTATAGTAGTCTACGCACTTGAGATAGCAAAGAGAAGTTTGAATGAGTAGAGCAAACATTTGACCGGGAGACCCAACTAATCTTGGTAATTGTAATTACCCACACTGTTTGCGGGCGCTAGATTTTCTCAGCGCTGCATTGGTTAATTACTTAGGGATCAGTTTTCTTAACAAACATTGCTTACATCGTACCAGTGTTTGTAAATCAAGCCAAACGTAGTAGTTTTGAAAAGAAAATCTGAAATACTGATTTTTATATCTCAGTACAAAATGATTTCTCTAAAGACGACATTTTTATTGCAACTGTCATCGATGTCGTCATTTCTCTGGAATAATTACACGTTTTATTTATAATTAAACATTATTCTGAGCGCATAATCACATAATTAGTAACTTGTTCACACCATTCTTAGAACGAAATATTATGTGAGGTTTTCCCAATCAGTTCAATTAACATTATATTTAGACTGGTTAATTACTTTTTAACGTTTTTTGATTAGTTTTAACATTAAACTGTTCAGCTGTTTCAGCTGTAGGTATGCTCCTACATTAGTCTAAAAGATAGTCTATACTCCTTAATTTGTGACATTCTTCAACACAATTCTAAAGAAAACGATCAAGAAAAAAAAACAATTACCGGTAATTGTCCAGAAGGCCAGTTTAAAACCGGCTACCCCGTTGAACTTAATCACTTTTAAATACTAAAAATCATCAACAAGTAATTGTATTATGATGATGACGGTAGGTGTACGGTGTACCACTCGGTGCCCTTATTGTGTGATGGTTAAATGATTAAATTGTTCCGATGACCATTAGCTTTTGAGTCATTCGCACCTCATAATTGCCAGCCGCACGCCTGATGCCTGATGCCTGGCTCGAGCCGCCGCCGTTAGCAAACAGTAATTAGTCTAATCTCCTCAAACTTAGATAGAAAGGTACTAAATACACACTATTCATAATGTAGTGATAGCAAAAATACCCATAATTATCCCGTAGCTTTTGGTCATACGTACTTATTTTATCCTGTGACTAAAATAATTAAGCCGCCGCTACCCGAATTTCTACCAAAGTAAAGCTCTTAAAAAATGTACGTTATTCTTGTAGATAATATCTTGACATTCCCCGCGCCGAAACGCAAATTATATAAAATTCCCTCGATAGAAAAAAATCGCAAAGTATGCTCCAAAAATTATTATAAACACGTTTGTTTCAGTTATTTTACAAGTTATATGTATGAAAAAATTCACAGTGTTTCTTTAAATGCTGTTTAAGACAACCCCCGCGGGATTTTGGCTCTATTTTAAACGAGTCGTGTTTTTTTAAACATTCACAATTTTTGCATCGATTTTATCGCTTTAAATGTTTGCGCGCTCCTCTAACTTTCGTAATTACATATCTCTCCATCTTCTTCTTTTTGAGCGCGGATACGGCGCCTTAATAACCGATTTCTCTAATGTCGTTGCAATTTTATCGAATTTAGTTATGTATTAAATTTGTGTAATGACGAACTGTAACTTACTTCTTGTTTTGTGACGGCTATTGTGCTGTTTTCATGGATCATGGTAGTAAGGGCTGGGGATGTGTATGCGGTGCAATAACCCACCACCAAAGAGCCCAGAGACACGGCAATCGCAGCAATAATCTGTAAAAGTAATAAGAACATTAATTTATTAAATTGAGAATATTTTATCTAAAACAAATCCATTACTTCGAGATCGTTTTGAATAAATTTTTATTTCGCTACCTTTTGGTTTTCATTTTGGAACTGCGTTTTTCGCATTACCCAACAATAACCCGAAAAAAGACTTTGTAGGTTTTCCTTTGGTCCGACGACGCACTCTAAACAAATAATTACTAGAAATATAAATGTTTTCACAATATTGAATAGAGATCATACTTGTTTTTCCATGAATGCTTTGTTTCCTCTCATTAATGATGTTTATTGAGTCTTATTGACTTTGTTTATAAATTGAAGATTTTAGGCTCCGAATTTACTCTAAAATTATGTAATTCAGTATTTTAGGTTCGTGCCAAATAAATTGGTCTATCTTTTAACCTTTGGCAGTTGACACAGATTGCTAAATTGTCGTATTTCACATATTATAGAATGATAGAGATCTGTTTGATACACGCTTCTAGAATGATCTATTTTGCTAATTAGCGACTAATAAATAATACACGTTTCTTTTCGTTTAATTCAACATAATGCCTTATATAGTGATATTGGGAGGCGGGAATGGGTACCGCCGCGCCGGGAACCTTTATTGGATAACCAACACCTCTGCCATAGGTCACCCCAAGTGGTTCGCTACGTTTGATGATTTAGCAGGGGTGCCCGGGTTTATGGGGTGAGGTTTGTCTAGGTCTTGGAGGCGGATGACCAAGACACACTGAACCCCAGATTCCTACCCACCCCTTAAACCCTTTTCCTTCCCAGAACTCTCCTCTCCTTCCTTTTCCTAAAAAACCCTCCACACAGCATCCCCAAAGATGACATAGGCCCTGAGGAAAATTATTTTCCTCAGCGCCTCCTGTGTAGAGCTCATGTAAAAAAAATAAATTGTTTATTGGGTCATTTTTACGACTCGTTCTTGGGTTTCCTCCCTCTTACAATATGGGTCTCTTCAAGAACCATGTTCACTCCTTCTTCTCCCCATAACGATCCTCCACACAGCATCTCCAAAGATGACATACGCCCTGAGAGAAAATATTTTCTTCAGGGCCTCCTGTGTGGAGTTAATGCAAAAAAATAATACTAATCGGAATCAAAACTCTTATTAAAGAAAATAAAATTTTCTCAAATGCTTGAATCCTTTGATGGCCTATATTGATTTTTTCGTTAATTTTTAACGCGTCTTTAATTTTTGTCAGGTTCTTTTTCAAAATATTATCGTTATTTTTTGTACATACTATAAGAAAATGAAAGGTTATTTTTACCTGCTTCACGATGTAGAGTTTCTGCGTGGTGGGCTTGTAGGGGGAGGCGTCCTCGGCAAAGTCTTTGATCTTACCGCTGTCGGACAAGGACTTGACGTATGGGACGGCATTTCGCAAGTTTTCGTCCTTGGAGCCTTTCACTTCCATCTCCATCTTGTACTTGCTCCCTCCCCCCAAACTGATTTGTCGTTTTTGCTGGAAATGTTGTCTGATGTCTTCGAAGTCTTCGGGTTCTTCTGTCAAGGAGCGCTCTTCTTCGTCTCTCAGGTGTTGAGCTTCTTCTTCCTCTAGGTACTCTTCCTCGTAGTGTTCGGATGGGAATTCCTGCGGGAACAGGGCCCTGGGCAGGTGCAGGTGCGAGCCGGTGTAGTCGGTCACCAGACTGGTGCTAGTGGTGCTGGCTGAGATAGTTCCCCTGGACGGCACGCGCGCGTATCCCTTGCCGGGGCCTGACGACAGTCCTCGCAGACGGTTCTCCGCACCGCGCTGCCTTTGGTCGCTCTGAGAACAAATAACAAACAATCAATATTGCTTTTTATAATTGCTTGAAGAAAAAAAGAATTTTAGTTTGTCATTAATCGTGAAGAGTTTAAACGCCTGTTGATAATAAATAAAACACGCAATTGTTATTGTCCATGAGATGTTTACCTTTATTCCTTTTCACTAGACAAAACCCTTGAACTGAAAGTAGTTAACTTATTAGAATATCACGCACTTATCACCCTTAAATCCGTTCGTATTTCCAACCCTTAATCAGGCACTGGAATTTTGATTTACGACACAACGATGATCTTCGTCCGTCTTGACAGCGAGACACTGAGATAAATGTAACATTATTGAATATTTGCCTGTATTTATATTACGTTATCATTAAACCATGCAAGGTCATTTTCCTAATGATCCCTCAAGACTAGCGTCAATTCTCAAATATTTAAACGCTGACCGATTGCGAGGGGCATTATGTGGGTATTGTGTTTACAAGTTGATAACCCTTGGACGGTTGTCTTTAAAGAACTTTCCGAGTGACAACCAACAATATTAGCAATTTGTTTGCATATTTCCCGTGGACATAATATTATGCCGATATATCACGTTTATCAAACATGCTGTCAGTCAATTAAATTGAATTTAATAAACACTGACGGAATTTTCAGAATAGTAGTGGTTAATTTTTAACTGACGAAAGTAAAACCATCCTTAGATTAAAAATGAAGAGTCTCCCGTATTATACAAAACCTAATGATCAATGATATTTAAGGGTGAGCCTGCTTTGCTACCCGCTAGAAAATGGTATTCAATTTAGAGTATCTCACGATGGCTATGTATCACACGTTTCATTGTAAGTATGTTCATCTTTGCTTTATTCCAGTCCGTTATAAAATCATTACTTCTTGCTAAATCATTGCGTGGGATATTGCCTAATTTGCTTAAAGTTTCTACTCGTACTCGTACATACTTCCTACACATTACCTATTACCTACAATAAAAGAATTGCGTAAGGTTTACGTTATTTTTATTAGGTACTCATTGGAATAGTAGAAAGTTTACAATTTTTCTTCAGATTTCCTTCGTGATTCAAAATTATCTTATTTTGTGTAATTGACATGAAAATATCCATTTAGAACCTAATTCGTTTCATATAAAATTAATATTTTAGATAAATTTCAATGTTAATATGAGTAAGTTGTCCTTGTATCTTCTTATCATTATCATGCACTCAGGCATGACATGTCTTATGTTAATGTTTTAGTAATGATACTTCGATTATGTACAAAGGTTAAATTAATATTTTCCCTAGTATCGTTCAGTCAATTTGCTAGCTAAATATTTACTTTAGCATTCATAACCCAAACATCTCATCTGTACCTTATAATTACCACAAACCGACGTCATACGAGTACTCGCCGTGTGCCCCAAAGGGGCCGTAGTAGTTTGAATTGGGTTGTTTGTTTAGCAAGCAAATAATTCAATTTTATGTAAACAAACCATCCCTGAATTGTACCTAGGTAAAATAACTTCAATTTGTTTTTAATAATGAGTTTAAAGCGATGATAGGTTAAAATTTCACCAAATTAAACTTGTTTTCGTAATGCAGGTGCTAACCTAGCTTGGTGTTATAGGTTTTCTATTCTAAAATTAACTTTATCTTTTCGATTTTGCAGAAAAGTCCATCGGTCGTGTCGATTCTTGACCTCAACTACCCCTTTTTAAGATGGGAAACTAGCATAATATTCTAAGCATTCTCAACCCCTACAGCAATTTTGGAAAATACTTCTCGCAGAACTAAAACACGCGTAGAGTAGTTTCGGGTGACATTTCTCTCCACCTGACACTTATTCATAAAAGTAAAAAAAAATGTATTACGGTGAGACATATGATTTAAACACGCCCCCAAATTCTACGAAACATCATTTAATATTTGAATAGTTTTCAAATTTTTTTAATAATAAGTGGCAATTACTTTTATCATTACATATGTTTTTGATAATAAGTGGCAATTACTTTTATCATTAAATATGTTTTTAATAATAAGTGACAATTACTTTTATCATTAAATATGTTTTTAATAATAAGTGGCAATTACTTTTATCATTAAATATGTTTTTGATAATAAGTGGCAATTACTTTTATCATTAAATATGTTTTTAATAATAAGTGGCAATTGCTTTTATCATTAAATATGTTTTTAATAATAAGTGGCAATTACTTTTATCATTAAATATGTTTTTAATAATAAGTGGCAATTACTTTTATCATTAAATATGTTTTTAATAATAAGTGGCAATTACTTTTATCATTAAATATGTTTTTTTAGCTTCTGTAAAGTGGTAATTAAAATTTACACGATTAAAACCACCAGTAAGCGACTTTAAAAACTTTGTATGTGTTTACATTCAAAATTTAAATATTTCTGATTGCACATGTCGATTTGCAATATTAAAACCTGAAAAGAGTCTTATCTGCTTTTAAAAATAGTAATTTTGGAATATATTAAAAACAGGGAATTTATCTGGAATCGAATCTAATGCGAAAATATTTTCCGTGCAATCCGCATTTTGACGGTTCGTTTAAGAGATATACATTACAAATATAGAGGCTCTAGGGGTTAATAGATTTATTCGAAAATTAAAAAAAAATGTGATTTGAACTTTTCAGTAAAACCAGTAGGATCAATACTTTAGAGCCGAACATTTCTACGTCGCGCGCCGTTTTGTAGTGCGCCGTATACCTATACCTTACGGAGCTTTTGTGATAAATACCCTGACCCCTCCGTTCTATCGCGAATGCTTCCGCATGCGTTGGAAAAGGCGACGAACTTCCCCTTTTACCAAAGGACATTTGTGCGGCTAGACGCCCAACTTGTGCTGACCTAGGCATTGATTCCTAGCTTGGCGATGCGCCTTCCAAAGTTCAACGGCGTATTTTAAAGGCAGCGAAAAGCTCGGAAAGCTTCAATGAAACAAACGCAACGTGAGAGCCTTAAACAAAAGGCTCACATAGGTTTTACGCACTGAGCGTACTACTACCACTACTGCCTTGCGCAGCGGAACGTCTAATTTTTATTTGCATGAATGAATCAACTTTACTCACCGTTGATGCAGTAACGTAGAAATAAAGGAATTAAACTAGAAATAAACAAAGAAGGACATGTTGTTTCTTCATTTTTTTCAGACGATTACTTGTGTTCATTGTAACAGGGGTTAATGCTAGAAGTGCCTACGTCAGTTTTTTGTAATTTGATTTATTCATCAGAAAGTTTTTTTTTACGTGTGTTCAACACAGGAGGCCCCGAGGAAAATAATTTCCCTCAGGAAATTTGTCATCTTTGGGAAGTTTGAGTTGGAAACAATATAATAAGCAGTAATTGTTGAATGAAACACTAGTATATATTGAATCATTTGGCGGGTATAAGATAATCCGCCGTAGCTCAATTGGGAGAGCAGCTGACCGGCAATCAGAAGGGCACGGGTTCAAGTCCCGTTGGTGTCATGCATTTTTTCTCGGAAGATTTTTCAATGTGGATGAGTGTTTCAGGCTGATAATTATTGCTTATAATAATAATTGTTACCCTTTGTGCTATGTAAAGGGTTTTTTTAAGGAAAGGAAGGAGAGGAGAGTTCTGGGAAGGAAAAGGGTTTAAGGGGTGGGTAGGAATCTGGGGTTCAGTGTGTCCTGGTCATCCGCCTCCAAGACCTAGCAAACCTCACCCCTTGAACCCGGGCACCCCTACTAAATCACCAAACGTAGCGAACCACTTGGGGTGACCTATGGCAGAGGTGTTGGTTATCCAATAAAGGTTCCCGGGGCGGCGGTACCCATTTTCGCCTCCCAAATTGCAATCTAAAACTCCTAATTTAAATGCTATTTACCTATCAATGGTGGTCCGGACTGTTCAGCGAGCTAGAGTACTTCTCTTATTGATGTTGAAAATTATTATTATGTTTTTTAAATTCGATTTTAGTTTGAAGATTATCAGGATTCTTTCAGTTTGGGGATGCTGTGCATCCAAACTGAAATCTTCATATAAAAATTGAATAAAAAAATCATTTTCAGCTCCAACAACATCAATAACGTCGTATTTTTCAATCTTAGCGCTCTTGCTCACTGAATTGACTGAATAGTCACGGACCACCCTACCACCCTACCACCCTACCACCCTGCTACCTGTGTCAGGTGCTATAGATACATGAAACTGTGACCTACCTAATGATGAAGTCAACATATTTTATACTAGCTGGTCCCCGGCACGCAGAAACATTATTGTTTCTCCCCGAATCACCTTCCCCGTGCGTCGCCGTTCCCCTCCCGCGCCCCCTTCCTAGCTAGCTTTATAAATTATATATAACCTACATGTTATTCTGATGCTGTACTATTGTAAAGTTTCATTAAAATCCATTCAGTACTTTTTGCGTGAAAGTGTAACAAACACAAATACATCCAACAAACTTTCGCGTTTATAATATTAGTAAGATTTTAGGTCATGAAATCGATAAACATTCTTCATTCCGGAACGATTCTCAAATTTGACTTGGACTCTTCTAGCGTTAAGCCTTTAGTGCTTCCTTCTGCTTTAAGCGAACGTTTCGGACAGCGTTACAGTGTCCATCATCAGGGTAAGTTCAATATTGCCTGCCTGATGATGAACACTGTAACGCCGTCCGAAATATTGGCTACAGAAGGAGAAAGCGCAACACGGCATGATACCCCAAAAATAAATCACGGTAATCCGATTGACCGCGAAAATCTCCAAACAATATAAATAATAAATACTATTCATTTGAATAAACACGATTTTATTAACTTATTATCATTGGTCATTACTTTATGCAGATAAGCAATGACGGCGTTGTGAACATTATTAATTTAATATCGTGAGGAGTTTTCTCCATAGTGGTCATTTTATTCTAATTAACATGCAATGCCGACTTCAATATGTAAATAAAAAAATATCACCAGTTTAATATACCAAGTGTAGCTATGCAAAAACTGTTTTGAAAACAGTCCTTGACATAATTTAAAAATATATATATTATCCTTCCTATTATGAGTAACTTGCTCTCGAGTTTGATTTAATATTTCCGTAAAATATGTATGGATAATATTATTTTGCTTCCTCGTCATTTATTCCCGTTTTCTTTTTACATTTGCTCTGGGAAAAAATCCCTCAGGGCCTATGTCATCTTTGGGGATGCTCTGTGGAGGGTATTTTTAGGGAATGTAGGTTCTGAGAAGGAAAACGGTATGAGGCATGGATAGGAATCTGGTAGTCCATGAGCGACGAACTTATGAATCCATCCCTCCCACTTTGGTGCAAGGATGGTTCGAGAGAGTTTGGTCTCCTGATCCTGCTCCCGCCTAGACCTAGAAAAATCTCACCCCATAAACCCAAGCACCCCTATTAAGTCACTAAACGTAGCGACCATTGGGGCCGGATTATTTAATGTTTTTAGTATTTTCCGTAAATTTATTATTTAGTAACTGTTTAAATAAGTTTTAATTTTTTTTGCTGCAAATTAAAGCGTTTACATTACTTACTTAAATTTATTTATTTTCGAATCGTTTTGAAGAGTATATGTTAAACTTGGTTCCATGCCAGCTCAGAATCAAGTCAACTCAACACCTCTTTGAAAAGTCATTAAAAGCTTTGAATAAAATATTTTAAAATAGCCGGTAACCCTAACCTAACTTAACCTGCCATTTTTTTTAAATATTTTTTTTTATCATAACTCTTAATGACCTTTCTGAGGTGGTTCTAAGTTGGTTTCATTCTGAGTTGGCCGGTCACCGTTTTTTTTTTCTTATTGATTTAAAAATAAATTTTTAATTTGTTTTTAAATCAATAAGACAAACATTAAAAACATTAAGTGATTGTAAGGATCTAACCGTTTTACTTTATATTATTTGGGATGACCGCCGTTTCTTCCTCCTGGCAATAAAACTAATAATAACACCATATACATCTATTGAGAAAAATTGACTGTTAAATTCACGAGGCTCGGTCGTGAAATAAATTAATGTAAATATTGAATAATGATTTCATTGACGTCGTTCAGTACTGAAGTTTACAAGAAGTTTTAAAGGGTTATTTATCAGTTCACTATTTACTTAGCTAAGCCATTTAAAATATTGTTGACATCTTTTTATTGTTGTCATTAATCTAATATGATTTTATAAATGTTATTTATTGATTAATTAAATAACATTTAATATTATTATTTATTTTTTATTAATACAAAATTAACCATCAGTGCTATCACCATACCACGTAACATCAAAAAGTTTGGTGTTTTGTATCCTGTTAAATTATTCGATTTTTTCCCTTTCCAATTATTTTTATTCCCTGCTTCTTGTGTATGTTCTTAATAAATTTCCCGAATTTCGTCAAAAAGTACACACCTAGCGTCATCTGTATAAAATTCGTTGAAGTACATTGGTTATTTTCAAAGTTAATCAAAGCTAATCACAATATTTGTAATACATACAATAATGTTTATTATGACCGGACAACAAGTAGCTAATCGGGTAAATATATGTTTTATGAGAAATGGTCGTTAAGTAGATTTCTACTAAACCATGCGCAGGAATGTGACTTTTCGTCGTTTTCCGGCACTGTCACTGAATTCGCTATTTGCGGTGTTTACCAATAAATTGAATAACATACTAATCATATATAAATACACTTCAGTTCTGTTGACAGTGGTTTAGTTCCTAGCTATGGTGGCGCCTGGCTGTTGGGCAATATTTCCAGCACCGGCGACCGTGCTCAGTATAAACAAGGCGTAGTAGAAAGCGCCCCTCGCCGCGAGCGGCACGAATTCGATTTCCAGAACGTTCCATGTTAAAATATGAACGGGTAATTAATGTTTCTCACCTTCTCCAAAGACATCTGCCGAAGCATCCCCATGAACTTCGCCATCGTGGACGGGTTGTTATTCTTGTTGAAACTCATTTTCACTTTAGGTATAGTTTATCTTCAAATAATAATAAACAGTTTCTATATTAGTTGTTGCTTTACACAGCTGATGAAAGTGTTATATTTATTTGTAATACAATTTAAATTCAGGTTCTTTCACACAACTGTTAAGGCACACGGAAACTGTAGTAATTGTAAAAATGTCTTGTTCGTATTGTATATTTATCACTCCGCACTCCAAAAATGGTAAAAGCCAGGTTAAGCGACAACTAACTTTGGCTAGAGACCACGGAAATCGTCCTAAAAATACTTGTCAGTATTTATCACTTTATAATTCATTAAAATTAGGCAACTGTAGCATCCCCGGTCACTAAAGCGTGCAGGTTGTTTGAATGTTTGGATCGGTTTTGGATATTTCGGATTCCGAATTTCGCGCCGGATTACCCTGCGAAGAGGTTTGCTGCTTGGCGGCTCTGTTCCGTATTCGCTCCGCAGATGTCAGTCCAGTCTTTTATATACCCCCATACACTTACACCTCGTGCCGCCCTCCCCTCTACCCACTGCCGCACTCCTCGTTGCGCGTCCGTATACCAGGGTGTGTATGTGTGGGTTCTGACACAATCTACTTTTCTAAGACACAAATCAATTTACGAAATTCTATTATTTACTTTTTTACAAATAAATATATATATATCACATAACACACCACTGTCGATTTTCACTGAAAAGGGGATTGTCGATTTTTAAATTTTTTGTTTTAGCAAAAATATTCTCCAGCTTCCTTAAAAAGTCAGCATGCATTAAAATTCTTGGGAATATGAATTTATTCTTCTTTTGACGTATTGTGGAAATGCTAGTTTATAAAAACAGGATAAGCAGAAAGCAGATGATGTTCTAAAATTACGGTATCATTATTTTTATGTTTATTTCAGCAAAGGGCACTTGAACTTAAATAACACAAAACTTTGCCGTACAAATATTATTTGTTATTATTTCAAATTTAGCCTTTCTTTTTTGGCTTCTTGTTTTAAAACAATATTTAAAATTTCCAATAAGTTGATGCAGTATAAATTTCTCACTTTTAGCACTAAACACCGGGATGTTGTAACAACAATTAATTTTCTTAACGAAATTATTTACTGATCAAGGCAACCAATTAATAACTATATTGTTAAAAAAAATTGTCTTTATATGTAAAATTGATTTTCTTATCTCCTCACCTTTGATTTTATACACGGAAGTGCTACGTTATATCCTATTTTTATCGGAACATTTTTTTTAAACATACGTGATTATCTTTTTTATCTCTTTAACCTTATCTTTAAAATTTATAAAAATATCAATTTGACCAATTTCTTAGCATTAGTATGTAGCATTTGGGCTTCGAAGGAGTAACGCATTTGTTCAACAAATTGCTTGAAGCCATAATATTGTTTTAAATTATTGTTAAATTAAAGCGCTATTAGTGAATTTTAATAGTCGAGTATTTCGAGAAAATTAGACTTGTGGCCCTTTGTTTCTAATACGCGATATTGTATTATATCCTAGCCCTGTATAAATTGATGGAGAAATTAAGTTTATGTGTTTTGGTGTGGTTTATTGGTTAAGTTAGTTTTCTAATTAAAATAGATATCACACTGGGCAAATGGGATATTTCATCATCCTTTCGGCAAACTGTCAAAAGCAGTATTCATAGAATAACAAAGTATATTTTAGATTTCTGTATTAAGTTAGCCGAGTTTTCTACCTCTTGTGAGTATCTATTTATTTATTATAATGTAAGTTTTTGACAGTTTATCGAGAGGATGGTGAAATACCCCCATAGCCTAACAACGGATTGACTAACAGTAGTGAGTTTGAAAACGTGTTCTACTGGCATTTCAATAGAAGACGCTCCGAGGAGTAGGTATCGTTTATTCCTTCGGCACCGGTAGTTAGTCGGGAAACACGCCAACTCGCGCGCGCAATTTTGTACATGGTTGAAATTTATCACACGAGAACGGGTCGTTTCTACGAATCTTCAAGACTCGTATCCACTCCTCGCACTCCTCAAGAAGATCCTTCACACAACGCCCCCAAAGTTGACACAGGTCGTATGGGAAATTATTTTCTGTGTGGAGTTAAGTTAGTTATATTTAGTTAGTTAGTTGTATAGTTTTTAAAGTCCCGTCCCTTGAAATTAGGTCATCCCCTACTCTTTCGGATACTTTTCCCATCACTACTAGCAAAGTGACGGTAAAATATAATAAAACGCATTTGAATCTGATAGAAATTGCGTGCTATATAAAGAAAACCTTTATTCTCGAATTAAATGCATTGATTAGTGTTTTTATTGTTTCCATAAACATTCATTAAAAATAAGAAGCCTTGAGAACATACGATCCAATAACAGAGCCGGCCAATGGAAAATTTATGATTTTTTGCTGGTACTGCTAAATTGGTCTTCGCTCGCTTCATATTTGAACTCGTTTCGCGCTTTTTAAAGTCATAAGCAAAACATATTATTTCAAAACATGTCCCAAATAAAGCAGTCAATTCATTAATTAACGTTTTCCAAACAAAACATTTACCACAATGAAAGGGAGTGCATTTATTTTATGTGCTATACCAAATTCTATAGATTATTATTAATGCGTCCAACTGCAGTAAAATGTTGGCTGTGTTTATCTTTAGGGAACGTACCCATACTACGTGACACGTTTAGGGGGGGGGGGGGGTCTTCAAAATGTCACGCTTGGTACAAATGAGCGGCGGCGGGCTTAGGTTTTTGGTCACCGGGGGGGTGGGGGAGGGGGTTAAAAATTGCAAAAAGTTGGTCACGTAGTATGGGTACGTTCCCTCATGTACATACGTACGTGCAAAAAAAGAGTAAGCTCCTACAGGTTACCTAATATTTATTTTTTCAAATCTTCTATTTCAGTAATTTATTAATTTATAATAAATAAAATATTTCGGTCAGTATCCATTAAAATATATGAAAGAAAATGAACCCCGAAAACTCGCCCCGCTAGCCGCTAGGAGGCACCAGACCTTCTTCCGTCAGAATGTATGGGAGTGTCAGAAGTTGGAGGTATTATTATTAACTATTCTAAGTAATTGGTTACCTACGAAGCGTAATTCTATTTTATGCAATGTTCACTCCAATTTGGGAGGCCAGTTGGATACCGCCGCCCCGGGAACCATTTATTGGTTAATCAACCCCCCCTGCCATAGGTCACCCCAAGTGGTTCGCTACGTTTGGTGAACTAGCAGGGTTGCCCGGGTTCACGGGGTGAGGTTTGTTTAGGTCTTGGCGTCATATGCCTTTGCCTACCTACTGTGTGGTGGGCCGGATCGGGAGAGATTGGTTTAGGAAAACCTAAGGAAAGACCTAGGACCTAAGATCTCTCCAGCCGTTCTCTCTCAACCCTCGTTTTGCACCGCAGTCGGAGGGATGGATTCATACGTCCGCCACTCTTAGACACATTGACCCCCATATTCCTAACAACTTCTCCTTCCTTTCCTTAAAAAGACCCTCCAGCATCCCCAAAGATGACATAGGCCCTGAGGGATTTTTTTCCTCGGGGCCTCCTATGTGGAGCTCTTGAGGAAAAAACCTCCTACGTTGAGATGATAAAAACACAAACAAAAAAGTAAAGAGTTTTTAAACTCTCAAAATCTATAATTTGATGTGGTTAATAGCGTCAAGATGTTTAGGTTCTAATGATGTCACATACCCACATCGGTAGCTAATCTACCTTTACGCTAAGGTCCCGGACGGTAGCTATGACGTCAGAAGCGTTTAGATATGTTGTAAATTAATATTTTTTCAAATCGACTTATTCATTGTACGACTAAACATGTGGATCTTATTTAAATGTCAAAATCGATATTTTTATTGTTTACTAGCTGGTCCCCGGCATGCGTTGCAATGCCATTCAAATAAATAAATTGATTCTCCCTGTATGTCTTTTCCCGTGCGTCCCCGTTCCCTTCCACCTTCCCTGCCTTCTCCCTCCCTCGTCGCTTCCCTCTCCGCGAACCCCAATTTCCCCATTCCCCTTCCCCCTGCCTTTCATAACTGCCGGTAAAATATATGAAATACACACATTTTCATTTAAACAAATTTCATAACGCCAGAGCTTACCATTATACATAGCCTATATGTTATTCTGATGTACGAGTTATATTTTGTAAAGTTTCATTAAAATCCATTCAGTAGTTTTTGCGTGAAAGAGTAACAAACACACATATATCCATACAATCTTTCGCGTTTATAATATTAGTAAGATTTGTGTATTTTTAATTAGAAATTGAAATTAAGTTTTGTTTTGTAATTCACGTGCCATTAGATCCGATAAAAATAGTTCATGAAAATATATTTCGGTTCTAAAGCATACGGTTCGGGTCAAAGAATGAGCTACCTAGGTCAACGTGAAATAATTGATAAACGTCAATTATTCAAGGTAAATAATGCGCACTTGAAGTGAAATGAAAGAAAAATGCGCTGTACTATAATTTTTACGCACCAGATTTAAATGTCCGGGTTTAATTTTCCCCACAGGAAAAACTAAACCCTTTCACACACTTCCCAAATGATCATCTGGTCAATCCACGCTATGCAATTGCACTATATGTATTATAATTACAAAACAATACAAGAACAACATGTCAACCTACCAGAGACCAGATGGGAAAATAATTCACCGACTCCAGATATTTTCATATCAGAGGGTTCGGCTCTGTGGAATTCCTAATTGAACCTATAAATCCTACTGATCCCTCAATATAAATATTTAAAAAATCTTTTGTAATCCTACATGTATTTAAAATTACCGATTTTTGCATTTTTATATATAAATTCTTTGACAAATCTAATACGCTTAAATTTTGAATCAGAGACCTAGGTATAATGCCAGTAGCCGAAATAACAAATGGTAATATTTTTATATTCCGAGAATGCCAAATTCTTTATCTCATTTCCTAAATCTGTGTATTTTCTAATTTTTTCAGAAACAGTTTTTTGAATATTACAGGAATTTGGAATAGCTACATCAATGATATAAGTTATTTTTTTAATTTTGTCATGTAAAACTATATCAGGTCTATTATGACTAATTGTTCTGTCTGTTAGTATAGTTTTATCATAATATATTTTATAAAATTCATTTTCTAAAAATGAATTTGGTTCATATTCATAATATGGTACTATATTACGGCAGTCAATCAAGTTATGTTTAATTACCAAACTTTGGTGGATTATTTTTAAAACCTGATTGTGCCTAAATGTATACTCGGACGGCGCTAATATAGAACATCCCGATATAATATGTTCTATAGTTTCCGGAAAAGCCAAACATTTTCTACATAAATCATCAATTTGATTTATATCTTTGATTATATGCTTCCTATAATTTTTAGTATTAATGACTCTATCTTGAATGGCAAGCATAAATCCTTCTATTTCTGCGCTCAACTCTCCAATACTCAACCATTTGTTTGACGAAAGTTTGTCAACATACGTTTGGTTGAGATAATTGAAGTGTTTTGCATGAATAATTTTATTTGACCAGGAATCTAATAATTCCTGGTTAGTATTTATAAGAATGTTGGCATTCTCGTCAAATAAATTTAAAGGTGTAATGTTTCTATCTGCCTTACAAATTATTTTGTGCATTTCTGAGCTATTAGCTTTCCTATGGAAAAAATTTCTAAGCATTTCTACCTGATTGTGTTTCAAAGATGTTATTTTAACTACACCTCTACCTCCTAAATTTCTAGGTAAATTAATTCGTTCTATAGCTGAATTTGGATGATGGCAATTAAACTTTGTTAACGTAGTTCTAATTAATCGTTCTAAACTATCTAAATCTGTATTGGACCATTTAATTATGCCAAATGAGTACGTTAATAAAGGTATTGCCCAAGTATTTATTGCTCTTACTAAATTTTTAGCAGATAGATTGCATTTTAAAATTTTTCTGATCCTAGTTTGAAATTTAATCCTAATATCATTTTTAATACTAGTGTGATCTAATCTATTCGATTGCGGGTATCCTAAATATTTATAAACCTCATCCCCTTTCATACTTTTAATTTGGAAATTTCTAAATATACCCTCGTCTCCATCTACAATTTTGCCTTTCTCTATATGGATCGTTTTACATTTATCTAAACCAAAAGTCATTTTAATATCATCTGAAAAAATTTTAACTACCTTAATCATTTTTTCTAAATTTGATTCAGAATTTGAAAATAATTTTATATCATCCATATATAATAGATGTGAAACTATACTACTCTCTCTTGTATTACCCTTAATTTTTATTCCAAACTTGCTTTTAATTAACATTTTAGACATAGGATTCAATGCTAAGCAAAACCAAAGAGGACTCAATGAGTCTCCTTGAAAAATCCCTCTTTTTATTGAAATGCCCGGTACTACTATTTTCTTACCTTTTAAATTTACTAGTAAATCTGTATTCCAAAAGGACATAATATTTTTCAAAAAGCTAATTATAATTGGGTTAACTTTATATATTTTTAATATTTTTATTAGCCACGAGTGCGGGACACTATCAAAAGCTTTTTGATAATCTATATAACAAGTATGTAAATTACGCTTTTGATTTTGAATTTGTTTTAAAATTACAGAATCAATAACTAATTGTTCTTTACATCCCATATGTTTTCTGCGACAACCTTTTTGTTGTTCAGATAAAATATTTTTTTCATCCAAATGAGTATATATTAAATCTGTCAAGCAAGAGGTTAAAATTTTGTATATTGTCGGTAGACATGTAATGGGTCTATATTGAGAGGGATTATTAATATTTTCGCTTTTAGGTAACATATAAGTAATGCCCTTATTATTATTATTAATGATTAATATGAATAACAGTGGATAACTAAGTGACCAGTTTGTTAAACAAAAAAATGAATACCTGCCTGGTTGGTTATATATGCATTTTTTTCAAATGTTGAATAATTTGTTTAATATTCCAAACCAGTTCAGATCTTTCAGCACCGTTAAATAAGTCGCATATGTTTTTAGTGTAAAGTAGTAAATCGATTCTGTTTGTGTAAACTTTATATCTTTTTCAATTTGGGAAGCAGGTATGGGTACGCGGGGGCCATTTATTGGATCACGTTTGGTGATTTAGCAGGGGTTCCCGAGTTCATAGGGGCGAGGTCTGTCTAGGCCAGCGGTTTTTAACCTGTGGTACGCGAAGCAAAAATTGGGTGTACGCAATATCGTGGCACGAATGTAGGTCTTAAAACTCGGCTCTACCTATGTGAAATTTAGCCAATCTTTGCAAAACTTTGCTCTGCAAAGCAAACTAAAGGGTCGCACTGACTCTGTGTTAACATTGATGATTGAAAAAACAGGGTGTAACAGGAAATCGGACTTTTATTTTAACTACTGATAACACAAGAAACTTTTTTTGTACAAATTTTTTTGAGGTTAAAAAAATACATTATCTCAATACACTTTGTGAGTTTGGAGTTGTGTATGAGGAAAATATTTTTTTTTCGTCGAAATAAAAAGACGTCGCAAAAAAATTTGTTCAATTTCGCATATAGAATAATCACTGGTTAAAATCCCCGAAGTCGTGTTACACACTGTAAAAAAATGCGTTAATAGTATTTGTGTGACTTGTTTGTTAAATTCATGTAATATTGAGAGTATCAAAGTATTACAAATGAAATACATCTTTCATTACGCTTGTACACCAAGATAGATAGACGGCACGGGGTACAACAAATTTGTAGCAAGATTCAAGGGGTACACCGGCTTAAAAAGGTTGACAATCGCTGGTCTAGGCCTTTGCCCATCTTCCACGTGGCGAGCCGGATCGGGAGAGACTGGTTGAGGGAGAACTAACCCAGACCTCTCCAGTCGGACTCTCTCGACCCATCGCCTTGCACCGCAGTGGGAGGGAAGGATTCATATGTCCGTCATTCCTAGACACATTAACCCCCCCCATTCCTACCCACCCCACATACCTTTTCCTTCCTAGAACTTCCTCTCCTTCCTTTCCCTAAAAAGACCCTCCACACAGTATCTCCAAAGATGACATAGGCCCCGGGGGATTTTTCCCTCTTGGCCGCCTGTGTTGAGCTAATGTAAAAATGTAAACTTTGGTGTAATGAAATTTGCAGAGCTCTTTTGTACGTGCTACGTAAACGAAATTAGTTCTCACCTAAACCTAACCCGGACTGCTCTAATCACTTTGCATCACAAGCATATAAACAGTATATATTTTTATTGCTGTTGCTGTTGCTTTTTATTGCTGTTATTTACAAATAAAACTGAAAAATTTTCTGTCATAGCTTTGCTTTTTTGCACCAGAATAAAGTGCCGAGACTGCTCAAATATTTATTCTTCCGTTTGCGTATGGCTTTTTATGTGCCAATGTGTTGTTGATAGTTGGTTGGTGGTGTTAAACGACTCGCAAATGGCCGCTCATCACGCGTCTTCTTGACGTCATAACATTGACAACCAATTAAATGTTTGTTTATTGTTCCTCCGCATCACGTAACCTCCGGTTTCTGTTGTTATTCATTATACAATCACAATCCAAGGTGCATTCGCGTGCAGTTAATTGCAGCCTGTCGCTTGGAATATGAGCCGCGACCGCAAAGGGCCTTCACACACCCCCGGATATGATTTCTAGTTGCTTGTCTGCCAGTTCTTGCCGCGATTGATGATCCGTGCTGGAACCTGGTAAGCAACGTTAGCAGTGCTGTGCAATCAACTATATCACAGAATCAACACTTCTTCATATGCGGAAGGCTACATTGAAGCTTCTGGTCGTCTGTGTTGATGTTCTTCCTTCATTACAAAAACAAAAGGCAGAAAACAAGTGCTACTTACGAGGAGAACCTAGCAAATGCAGGGTTTCACCTTGCAGAAAAGCGAGGTGAAACCGAAGCCTATTAAGCCTGTATTTGGACCCCAATCTTTAATTGAAACGAAGTAGATGATGGTCAAGAAACTCCCTTTTTACATTTTAATTGTGTCAAAAAATTTCCACACTATTGTCGGTTTTCTGTATCATTAGACCTTTGCATAACAGCTGATGTTATCAACCGTCATTGGTTACGATCCGATCAACGAAAACGACAGGCCACAAGAGGTACGGAGTTTCTGGCGCGTGGGAAGCAAGGGTACCATCACCATATGTGTATCTATCACATAATCAACGAAAGGGCGTGCGGTCATATTGCCGGGTTGAATCAAATTTTTCATGTTTCAGGAAAATTGTAGCTTTTGTAAGAAGTCTATTAAAACATGCTATTTTCGGAACTCCCACGTTTCATAGTTGGCCTCCGCCTCCGCACTATCACTTAACTTCCGCTCTAGCCCCCGCATAGTCATGGCTCTCCATCGTCAGTGGGGTAGTTTTGGAGTAAACAAAAAACAATGCTTGTATAAGATCCTTAGCTTTCATTCTTTCTTGTTTTTCTCTATTATAAAAATTTAATTCAATGTACAGAAAGTGGTGGCTTTCGACCTTCATCAATTGGGAGGAACCCAAAAAAGTTGAATCTCTAAATAGATGATGGCAGATGTGTATTTTTGAAAAAAATAAATACTGGTGCTGACATTATTCTACCTATTTCCCTTACCTCCCACTCTTTTCATTCGTATGACGTCCCCGTCCCCATGGCGGTGCTCTTTGTGGAATCTGTGAAATCTGCGGAAGCCACCACGGACTTGCTACTCACTTCAAATAGAACGCCTGTAATTGAATTATTTCATTTTTTATAACTTTTTAACTTTAATAGGTAGTTATAATCGTTCCGCACCGCGATGGGACGAAACAATAATCGTTTTCGCTTTTTGAAGCCGTGGTGTCTGGTGTCGCCCAATTTCCGTAACATTTGGGTTGTCTTTTTGGTGTCTACCAAATTATCTTACTTCATATGTACTCGTAGATACTTTACTAGGTACACAACTTTTATTAGTTACACAAACCATTTCGGAGTGTGTAAAGTCGTAATATATTAGGTTAAAAGTTATGGATTAGGTTAAAAGTTATAGATTTTTAATTTGCACGCTATTTTCATAATATATAGGTACGTGTTCCTGGTTATCTGATTTTTTTAGAAATTTATTTAACATTTCATAAACTGTACTCGTGTCAAAAATATTGTTTTTTTTAGCTCTAGAGAAATGTCTATTATAGCGCAATTGGTAATAATGGAATAGAAATATGGACATTCAATCCCCCTTCATGACCCCATACACATTTCTATAAAATACTCCAGTTCCGAAAAGATATTAATTTAACAGCCGGCTTTTGATATTTAAAAATTTTGAAAAAAGCTTTGCTTCTTAGAAACCATTAGATAATATCGACACGTAATTTTTGTAGACAAGACAGGTTGTTTAACAGAATTTGAATAATTAATCAAATTTCAAAGTTAAAATTCAAGTTCTGTTATTATATAATTTTAAACGAGTTGTTTGACAGAACTGAAATAATAACTTGATGGATCTTTCACAGAACTTAAAAATTAACTTCATAATTTGGCGAATTTTGAAGTTAATTTTCTGAACTGATAATAATAAATATTTTAAAAGACATTTGAAAATAGGGGCATTAAAGTAAAAAAAAGAAGTTTTTATGGGTTTGTTTAGGTTTAGAAGGTGACCATTTTGGCGACTATTTTATTTTATTTTTTATTATTATTTTAATCATTATATTTGTGTACTACATACCTGCCTAACTATTATTATCTATCCTTGTAAAAGCCCACTAGGGCGTAAATAAATAAATAAATTCGTTGTCTCCGCCTTTTTAACACGATTTTGCTAAAAAAAGGTGCAAGACATATTAAATAATATATTTTTTTAGAAAAACTTTATAGAATGTAATTAATTTAACACGTAATTTTTGTAACTTTTATTAAATAAAAAAAAAATAATAATTATGGAATGCAGATTCTCTGTATTAGTGAAGTGATAGATTTTAACACGCGTGGCCATTGCGGTCTATAAAAATTAAAACAGATGGTAAGAATAATTTTATAAAAAATATGCGTTTGTTTATTTGTGACAATTTCCAAGTTTTCAATTGACATTTTTTAAAATCGTTTTTAAAACTTTCAATTATTTTACGTGATTTTTTTTTGTAATTGCGGTATCCTTAACCTTTGAAGTAGGTACACTTATCTTACAAAGCTTACAAACAACGAGAATGTGTCCAGGAATTATTTAAAAAAAACTTTTTATGAAACACTATTCACCGTTTTCCGTGAAAAGAAAAATGTTTAAAAGACCATTTCCTGGAGGGTTATCTTTATATTTCATTTCCTTTCTTGAGCTTCTACTTAGCACTGAATGTATTTTACTACTTGGCATAGATTGATGGCAAATACTGAATTCAAGTTCATAACATCGCCTTTTTAGTCGTACAATCAAATTTCCATTCTAGTCGGTTTGTTTGCGGTTCTTTGAGTATATTGTTAACACTTGCTTAGAATTTTCAATGACTTGTTTACGTCTTTCGGGTGAGTTTTTGTGCTAACAACCGTAACCGTTACATATATATTTGATGATACTTTCCGGATGTTATTGACGAAGATAATTATTAGTTCTGTTACGTATGAGATCCAAGTACCGCTATGAAGGCATGTAACCATACTTGCTATAATATTATATAGGTTATACTCATATAGGTGTCTTGTTTGGGGAGAAAGCCCTTGGAATGCGGCAATATGCCAAAATGGTCCAAACACACGTATAATTAGTTACACACGTAAAGTTAATAGTTAAAATTTTACTGAGGGAACCACTAGGGCACTAGTACCTACACCTAGAAAAACATTGAAACCTATTGTTACAAATAGAAAAAAAATCCAATGTAGGTCACACGCGGTAGAAGTGAAACATTCGCCCCCACAATCTCAATTAATGGGAACCTTGAAAGTGAGCTCATAATCAAAGCGGCCAATGCAGTAAGGTTTCATTCTATCTTTTTTTTAACTTTAACCCCACACAGGAGGCCCTGAGGAAAATGATTTCCCTCGGGGCCTATTTCATCTGGGATGCTGTGTGGAAGGTCTTTTTGAGGAGAGGAAGGAATGAAAATTGGTCTTGAAGAGACCCATGTTGTAGGCAGGAGGAAGCACAGAGGCCGGCAAATCATTCCACAGCCGAGCTGTTGAGCACAAGAACGAGTCGAAGAAACCACCCGTTCTCATGTGACAAATGTCTATCTCATTCTCTCGCAGGCTAAATCCTATACATGTATGTATTTGTCTCTTTTTAGTGTCGTTTCCGTTTCATCCTGTAAACTTCACCGCCATAACACAGGGATATCCCTAGCATGGCGGATGAAACACCACAAAAAAACTAAGCAATGTACAATATTCTTATAAATAAATAAATAAATCCGAGTTTCAAATCAGAACGGTGCTAAAGAAGTTTCACTTCAAAAAGTTTTCACTTTAAACTGGGCGTACTGTACAGGGCCCGCAGATACTTTAATAGTACACAACTGCTAACCCTGTACAAATCGCAAGTGCGCCCCACGGTTGAATTTGGCAGCCACCTCTGGTCTGGAGCTCCAAAATACCTGAAAAATACCCTCGACTCTGTGCAGAAACGGGCGGTCCGTTTGATAGATTCTCCCATCTTAACAGACGGATTGCAATCTTTAGAGCACAGGCGTCGGGTGGGAATGCTATCCTTGTTCTACCGGTATTACAATGGAAGATGCTCCGAGGAACTAGCATCATTGATCCCTTCAGCACCGGTGCATAGTCGGGAAACACGCCAAACGCGTGCCCAACATTTGTACACAGTTGACATTTGTCACATGAGAACGGGTCGTTTCTTCGACTCGTTCTTGTGTTCACTAGCTCGGCTGTGGAATGATTTGCCGGCCTCTGTGTTTCCTCCTTCCTACAACATGGGTCTCTTCAAGACCAATGTTCATTCCTTCCTCTCCTCAAAAAGACCCTCCACACAGCATCCCAGATGACATAGGCCCTGAGGGAAACTATTTTCCTCAGGGCCTCCTGTGTGGAGTTAATGTAAAAAAAAAAAAAAAAAGTTTAGTGGTGTTTTTAACTGTCTAGTATGGCTGGGAGTGAAATGTACGATTTGAATAATGTATGCGTTCGAAATCACATCACTAAAGTTTTGTCGACGAAAATAGTTTGTTGTTGCCGAAGTGACGAAATCGGCCTTTTAGCATTTTGTCTAACGAGGCACGACTTTACCTGAAGCAGACAAAACTGTTAGTCGTATTCCGAAATATTAAAAAGTTTTCTTGAAGTAAAACTTCTTTACGCACGCTTGACTTGGGGAGTAAGCTGGTGAATGCGTGACGAGAGCGTTACGAAAAGTGTGATCGGGCGAGGCGAACGGTCGAGCGAGGCGAACGGTCGGGCGAGGCGAATGAAAGTTGAGAGAGATATAAGTTAGTGAAGTTTTACTTCAGTCGTATGGTCTAAAGCACACTCGTTTTTTTATTACCTGCAATTTGCAATTGTTTAAAAATTTTAAACCGATTAATTTGGAACTTGGTTTGCAAGTGTTTCCACAGGACACAAATAAGGACACATATACACGAAGACATCAATTAAGATAAGATCCACTCACTTTGAAATTTTATTTATGTCTTTTTACGATCTGTTTATTTTAACCTAATTACCAGCGGTGTTCAACCTGGCCCACTTAATTTGAAGTGGTACGGTAAGGGGATGTTGCTATTTAAAAAGGTTGCGAGGCACTGCATCTTTGAGGTGTTAACAGACATCGGTCATGTTCGTTTTATTTAATTACTGTTTTGGTGTCGCACACACCAACGTGAACAGAATTACAAGGGGACAAAGGTTGGAGAAGGGACCTTACAATTTTTATTTTAAAATATTTACTTCAAATGTTTATGTTTATTAGTCGTTTGTTGGCGCGTTTCGTTCCCACATCAGGTCTTTTGAGTCGTTCCACGAGATTATTACGTGGCGCCGGGGCCCTTTCGGTCCAATCTCAAGTGGGTCTTTGGTAATTACATTTCAAAGGGTGTCCTTCATATGTACACGGAATTTGTGTACAGACAATTAATTTTTAAAACTAATTACGTGTATTTAATTAACTTTTTTATTGATTAATTTTTTGATTTAATTTTCATGGTTGGGTGTTAATATTTTTTGAACGGAATGCATAAATATGGTTTTTGGTCCCGGAGTTCCTGCGCTGAAGTAGATCCCGACTTACAGTATGAAGTGCAAGCCGAAAGCTTATCATTGCAATAATTCTGGACTTTCAACTACATAATTTAATATTTTATATAGAAGTGCCAATCAGCGAAAGTCTTTTTGTCTGACAATTCAAGCAAATGCATATAATTTAAAGAGATAAATATGTCTTGACGAACTTTCCGACATGCATATGATAAATAAAAGGAAAAAAATGAGAGAAGATATTTTAAAAACCTCTTTGATGATCTGATTCGAATATGTTATTGTTGAGTCTCTTTTTTCTTTAGTTTTTATTTTATATGTATCTTAAATTTTAAAAAAAATCATATCAAACTGTAAAATGAGGTCCTCAGCACGGGTAAAGCACCCAGTGAGGCCCACATTAGTCAAATATGTAACACACATTTATAAATCAGGTGAATCAAATAAAAAAAAAAAAAAAAATTCAAGAATAAGAAAGAAGAAAAGAGCTATAAAGCAAGAATAGGCAAGGGAAAGTATGAAGAACCAAGAATATCAATAAGATGCAAGAAGAGACGAGAAAGGCCACTATAAAAATGGTCGAGAGGAACCAAGAATTTTACAAGAAGATGCAAGCTGAGATTAGAAGAGCCAAGAAGAAGCTATATGAAGCCAGAAGAACCAAGAAGAAAAAAATGGTTAGTGGAAGCAAGATAATGCAAGAAGTGGAAAGAAAATAAAAAAAAAAAAAAAAAATCATGAAAGAACCAATAAGAGCCACGACAAAAAAAAAGATAAAAAAGACTGGTAGAGGCGCAAAATTAAACAAGGGAGTAGTTGGAAGCACAAGAAGTGGGAAGCATAAAGAAGTGGGAAGCGAGAAACCAACGTTCATTCATCTCCTTTATTCTTGTACCTACGTACTTGTCGATTAAACTCCGCAAGAAGACTCAAAAAAACAGACAAGGCGAACCAAGAAGGGGGAAAAAATGCAATAAGAGCCAAATCGAGCCAAGGTAAGACAAGAATACACAAGAATATTCGGTTAGAAGATTCAAGAAGAGCGAAGAGGGGCTAAGAAGGGGGGAAAAGATGCAAGAAAAGGAAAGAAGATGCAAGAGGAGCCAAGAACAGATGACGGGGTCCAAGAAGAGGATCCAAGAAGAGGCAAGAAGAGCCAAAAAGAGGTAAGTAGAGACGAGAAGAAGCAAGAAGAGCCAAGAAGTGTCGATAAGAGACAAAAGGATTCAAGAAGAAAAGCTTCAAGAAGAAGTAAGAAGAGATAAGCCAAGCCAAAAAAGGGCTAGAAGATGCAAGAGGAAGTTAGAAAAGCAAAGAAGAGACTACAAAATCCCAGAAGAGACAGGAAGAAGTAAGAAGAGACAAGAAAAGCCACGAAGAGCCAGCAAGAGCCGAGAAGAGACGGAAGATTCAAGAAGTTGCAAGAAGAGACAAGACGAACCAAGCAGAGGCGAAAAGAACCAAGAAGATCCGTGAAGATACAAGAAGAGTCAAAACGAGGCGATAAGATCCTAGAAGAGACGAGAAGAAGCAAGAAGAGACAAGAAAAGCCACGAAGAGCCGGCAAGAGCCGAGAAGAGACGGAAGATTCAAGAAGTTGCAAGAAGAGACAAGACGAACCAAGCAGAGGCGAAAAGAACCAAGAAGATCCGTGAAGATACAAAAAGAGTCAAAACGAGGCGATAAGATCCCAGAAGAGATGAGAAGAAGCAAGAAGAGACAAGAAAACCGAGAAGAGGCAAGAAGAAGGAAGGCATAAAGAAAAGGAAAGGAAAAAGAGAAAAAAAAGAAGAAAAAAAATCATAACGCTCAAGAAGAGTAAAGGAGAACAAGATACAAGGAAAGTCAAGAACAGATGATAAGATGCAAGAATAGCCAAGAACAGTCCAAAATAGTCAGGAATATTCAAGAAGAGGCAAGAAAAAGGAAAGCATAAAGAAAGGAAAAAAATAACGCTCAATCCATTCCTTTGTTCCTGCCCATCCTAAATTTCAATATTGGCTTATTAGGTTGTCATGTATACCGGTCGATTAAACTCCAATCTCCTCCCTATCCTCAGAGCACGTGTTCCTAGCCCTAACAAATCAGTGCCCCCTGGTGTACCGGTCTCACCGGGACAGGAGTACTCCTGGCTGGGGTGGTACAATCGTATCGTATCGTATCTAGTATTGTGATTGAGGATCATGACATCTGAATCTTTACCACCATTCTAATCATTAATTATTTTAAACATGCGATGTTACTCCATATATCAATTCTGTTTTGCTGGACTATCTTTAAGTTATTCCGCTCTCTCAATAAAACCGTACACAAAATCTTCGTCAGTCTCATTCAGTACAATAACAACCAGAAAAATCATTGCGTGGACTTCAATTTTTTTCATATTATTTTAATGCAAACATTTCCCTATGTTTTTTGCAGTTCAGAATAGCACTGGAAATGCAACAAAAAATTTAATTTAAAATCGCGACACTACATAAAGTTTAAATTTATTTGATAAACTTATTTGTAGTAAATTTAAAATTCGTTTAACTTTGCTATGTTAAATCGTTTCGGCTGTGCAACAAATTACCTTTAAAAAAACTACTTACCTTAAAACACAATATTTGTAGATCATACAGCAACATTTTTATGAGTAGTAAATCAACTTGTTTTTACTTTTTTTTTCATTTTGTCTATTTTTAACGTTTTTCCAGTGCAAGTTCAAGGCTGTGGCTCTACTGCGATTAAAATTCATTAAAAATGCACGATATAAATGCAGGTCGATAATACCTTTTTAATAAATTGCTCTGGGTCCAGTGGTGACATTGACCTTACGTCACGTTATTTCTCACGAACGTTGAATATTTCAACGGAATATAATATCGCCTATGATACCTAAAATAACAACTAAAGGTTCTTATCGACGGAATAAATAACTGTCAAGTTTTATGATATTTGTTACTGATTTAAGCACAGCTTACAGGAAACCATTACATTTTAGGAGCTGTATTTTAATAAAGCTATTAATATTAATAGGTCAGTGTTGTTTTTGTTTTGATTCGTAAAACCTTTCAAGGTGACGGAAGGTACACGGAAGGTGCCCATATAATATCTCAAACAACAAACTGGAAGATAGAAATGGGGAACGTTTTCACAAAAAAAATATCTATATCATTAAAATGAATAAACATTGGGGATCAATATTTTATGATAATCTTAAATTTGGGCAGATATATCTGGATGTACCTTATTAAGCCCGTTTTGTTATTAATTAAATATCCAATTATAAATCTGACTATCGATGTGTGGTACAGAATATCTAGAATTTATTGTAAACTATAACGTCACAAAATTTGTACAAATTCTTTTTTCTTAAATTTCTAGATCAGAGCAACTATTCGCAATTCGCCATACCATTTGAGTCATTGATCTTGAAGCTTTGCAATATTTAACTTTCTTTAAGCAGACGCAGATTTTCAGCCTTCATGGAACTGCACCCCACTAAATATATCGGCCATTTCCTGCGAAAAAAGTTAAAGTTTTAAGTGTTGTGGAAAAATAATCTGTGGAATCAACTTTTGCTCTCGGAAAATAATTTTTGTTTTGGTATGGGTTATACAGTTATACCGATTGTAAACTGTCTCGTTATTCGTGTCCAATTATTATAATATTATGTATAGGTAGCTATTAGCTATTTATAATTCATTCTATTTATAATTCGTTTGAAGTTATGTATTGCATAACTATGTAGTTCTTTGCCACGGAGCAAATCTATAATATTATTTCATGTCGATATTGGATTGAGTTCGCTGACTTATATATTAGAGGGAATCGTTTTATTTTTTATTGATGTGCGATAAATTTATTAACGTTCAGAAAATAGAAGTAACTCATGACATGTATGAAACAATTTATCTCACTTGTAGGTACTACACGCGTATTAAATTTAGCAAAGTAGATAAATGTATTCAATGTATGTTGTTATATACCGTCAGCTGGGGTGAAGTGGTGACACTTTTCGATGTTTTTTTAAGGCCACCAACTTATTTTATAACAAAATATTACGAAAAAATAATCTAGATGTTTGAACCTTCTTTAAATTAAGTAAAAAAATGGGATAAACATATATTTGAAAGTAGTTCTCTTCACCCCATACTTTAGGTGAAGGGGACCTCTGTGTTTATTTAGCTCTTTTTCATGTTTATGCATTTTAAAAAAATACTGCACATCACTAAAAAACAGAATGGATATGAATTATGTTTTTTTATTTTTTTTAATGTGTAATAAAAAAAAAATGAAACATGTATATTAATAAATAATAAATAAAATAAATAAAACAAAGGTAGACATTTAGTCCAGTCAAGGAAAGTGCGTGAGCAGGGACCTAAGCGATTCCTTCAGAAACTTATTTTGGGTGCTTAGGGTGTGAACATACTAAAAGTCCTGACGTATAGGTGGCGAGCTAGAAGGGGGGTTGAGGTCCCAATTTTCGGGTTTCCGCTTATATCATGCCGTCTAAAATATTCATTAAAGAAGGAAATGTATTCAGAAGAAGTTGTAAAAAATTTAATTCCCTTTTAGAATATATACACATATCCAAATTTATCTCCAACCGGTAAACATTTACAGCAATTTACAGTTGTAGATAATTTTATGAGCTTTTACTTATTCTAAAAAAAATTCCCCTAGCTCACCACCTAAACTTTAGGACTTTTAGTATGTTCACACCCTAAGCACCCTAAATAAGTTTCTGAAGGAATCGTTTAGGTCCCTGCTCACGCACTTTACACATCCTTTTGGACCATTCATTGACTGGGCTAATTATAAAACAAGTAATAATGCAGGAATCATATTAAAAATATTTTCGACCTCGCGGTTGTTTCTTGGCGTGTTCCGCACCACACCTGAAAAATCAGTTTTTTTAATGAATGACGCGCTTTATATTTTTCAAAAAGTTTAAAAAACTGCAGATAATATTTTTTCGTACTTACGTAAGATATAAGTGAACAATATACTTGGGTCTAGATCACAAAATTATGTTAACGTTCTGATGTGCAGTAGTATTCATTAAAATAAAAATAACCTTACATTTTACCCGAAATTTAATAGAAATATTCCGAGCGGGGGCACACAACACTATGAACTATCAACAACAACAGTGCATTGGTAAGCCAATACTTCCGAGACATTCTGTTGAGCGTTCGCAAGACAAAGTAAACTCGGTTTCATCCTTTCACCCGACGCTTCACCCCACCCGATTTCAATAATATTTCCCTGTAAGTGTCATACCTAGTCAATTCCACTATAATATTATATTAAGTAGAAGTAGAGATGTACCCCGTTAAAGACGTCTGACTGAATTACTTTTAACCCTCAGACCTCGGGCACATTCTGTCAGAAGGTCAAAATACTTCCGCTTTGCAATAAAATCAATATAATAGAATATTTCTAAACGAATCCGAAAACTGAAAACTGTTTTGGAAAGGTGATGGAATACGTTTTCAAATTTTATTTTTAGAAATAAACATATAATTTTTTAAATATAAAATCTTTGAATGCAAACATAAAAAGCTTTAAAAATGACTCACCTTGCGTTTTTTTCTAACTAAAATCAATGATAACTGATAACGAAAACAATTAAAGTACACTCTTTTTTATCAGACAAATGTTATGTTATAAACGTTATAGTCACCTCGCTTTTTGTCGTTTCGTGTAAAAATAATGAATAAAACATTGACAAAGTTTAATTGTTTTTTTCAAATAGCGGTCGGGAATTTTGGTTTCATAAAATAGTACATTTTAATTGTTTTATGGTCAATTTTTAGGTTTGAATATAAAGCGTAGTCTTCTTCGTCGTTTAGATTATATTTCTCACAACGATGGTAAGGGGTATGCAACGATTTCTACGAGACCTATACTATTTATTAATAAGGGGTATACAACGATTTCTACGAGAACTATACTAGTTATTAATAAGGGGTATACAACGATTTCTACGAGACCTATACTAGTTATTAATAAGGGGTATTCAACGATTTCTACGAGACCTATACTTTTTTTTAGTTATTCCCAAAAGCAAATAAATTAACCTATTATTTTACCATACAGTTTATCTTAACAACTAAAATGTTCATGAAATTTGAATGAATGATATTGGTAAGTCACTCACGAAATCCACAAATTAAAATTACTAACTTCACGTTGAATGCAAAAGACTCACAAAAAAGGGATTTCAAATCTGCCAATACTTTCTGATAGAAATTCAAGTATGTTTGCGCTTTTATAGTGGTCATACCGATATGGTAACCGAAATCTTAATAATGCAATAAAGGAATAAATAACATTGAATGTTAGTTTTTTTAATAATTTTGTTTCACTTATCTTTGCTATGAAAGGCAAACAAGTGAACCTGGAAAGTTTTTACTTTTCTTTATTATTCTGTATGTACTTCAAATGAAAACGATTGCCAATTTGTGCGGAACATAATATTTCATTTTACATCAAAAAGTTATAGCATTTTAGAAAATAAATTGTAAATGAAACATGTGTTAAAGAAAAAAGTTAAAAGATAAGGCAGTCGATAGTCGCGAATTATTTTACTGCAGAAATGAGCTGCACACTCATTTCTCCAAAAAAATGACAAAATGATATAACTTGACACTGCAAATATAATGTAGCTACACAAATCTGTATTGTAGCACAATTATTTTTGAACTAGCTGACCCGGCCACGCCATCTACTGGATGGTTATCCAACCTTTCAACTCACACCGACATCTGTTAATTTGCATACAAATCAAATCCACACCGCCTGCTTGCCAGTCCGCTCGTCCACCACATACAGACATTCTCCTTTAATTATATCATTCAACCAAATTACACAAAACCTTGACAAATTATATGACTAACTTTCCTGATGAATCACTCTATCTATTGGTGAAAACCGCATGAAAATCCGTTTTGTAGTTTTGAGTTTATTGCGAACAGATAGACAGACGCGGCGGAGGACTTTAATTTATAATATGTAGAGCTAGAGATACAGTAATTAACGAATTATTATCCAGAATGAAACAAGTACTTTATTTAAAAACAACTTTATTTTTATTTATATTTGTCGACCGGTTTCGGTTGACCTCAACCTTCTTCAGGACAATAAACATATAAACTAAATTACAATACAGAGTTAAGATTCTAAGGTTAACACAAAAGAAAGAGAGAACATATAAGAGAGGGATGGAACATCAGATACTGGTTGGTGGAAGGGTAGGAGGCGGAGTCACGGGTGAGAATTATTATCCATTGAACCTAAATTTATTTATTGACAGTGCGGAGTGAAGTCCTGTTTGAACTCGACCATTTGGCGTTTCATCTGTCTGTAAATTCGTTCCGGTTCATAGTTCGCATGATCGTGGTTATTTCTACGAGCTGTCAAATCGGAATAATCAATTCCGGCGCGCCGGAAGGACAAACTGTATAATTCGTTTTTTTTAAATAGATAAAATGTTTCGTAATACGTAGGTGTGTATTTAAGAATCTGTGTGTATCTACTTACAAATCTTACGATTTCGGAGGAAACTTTGATTTAGATTTTTTTTAAATAAGAGACAATTAGAAACATATTTCACTATTCACAGAATTACTAGATAATATAAAATTGAACAGTACGATGTAATATAGTAAAATTGTTTAAACTGTACCTGCTCACTAAAAACAGACGTTTTGACATCATTGCCCATTTTTTGTATATTTGTAATTTTATGGATTTTTGTTTATTTATTTTAGAATTTTTCGAGAATTCTAAATCTCACAGAAATTATATCTTTGAAATTTGTTGTGTCGATGCACCTACGGACGCCCCTAAGCTCGGCCGCATAGACTGCACATAATTCTACGGCGCCCCTTGTTCTTATATAGATACCTACTGATGAATACGTATAAGTAATGCATTTTGGGTAAGTGCTGGTCGTTTTATGTATAATATATAGAATTTGGACAATAAAAAAAACTTTGGCGTATTGTACAGGGCCAAAAGCTGCAGTTATAGAATATTTTTTGTACATTCAGTGTTCGAATGAATAACGTTTGAGACTCCTTGATTAGAATTTTGAAAAAAGTTTTGACGTCCCAGTCCAACGTGCTTCACGTTACCTTCACAAAACGACCATAACAGTTGAGTCAAGTGTGCGGTGGCAACTAAATAAGATGAAACTTTTTTAGGTGGTATTATTTTTAACTTGAATTAATTACTACGCTATATTAACTAATTGACTTTTTTGCTTGTGCTGTCAGATGAATATTCTGCTGTCCAACTAATAAACATTTGCCAGTGCATGTGGCTATTCTTAACTCGAATTTATTAATAGTTAATACATTTTTATTGAGTACGACTTGGTTACCACCCGGCTCTTTTTTATTGAATAATTCAGATATATGGAACAAAATAATGACGTGTTTTTGGCGGTTAAATGAATACTTCAAAACTCTTTACTTTGTAGCTGAAGGTGGAAATGACGTTGCAAGTAGAAATAGTCTCGCTTATCTGGATATTACAAACAGAAATACCTGTGCAATTTGCATGACACCACAGCTTTCCATTTTAGTAATTTCATGCTTCAGCGTACAGATTTACGACTAGGCTGTTTTTTCCTAGAAATTGGTAAGTAGTCATTTTTTACTTCATTTTCATTGTATTTTCGTTATTCCAGGCTATAGTAGTTTTTTTTAAATTTAATTTTTAATTTTTTTTTCTTAATTTATATACATATACATGTAATATATTCATGAGTAATAACATTTTCAGGTTACAATCGGATTAAACCCAAATCATTAAATTCTAACATGCAACATTGATCAGAAACTGTATAAACATAATAGGTATGTATGTTATATATAACTTTACGAGAGTGTAACTACTCGTATGTAAAGTCAAATTGGTAGAACGTCCAATACGCTAAGCTTCGATTTGATATTTAAAAAATAACAAAACAAATAATCACTGTACCTTAGGCTGCATATACACATCCGAGCCGAACCTGCAAGCAGAACCACCATCTATGGCAAATGAACGATGCAACCAATGGCGCGAAATACTCTGTGTTTTCTTTTTTTTTGCATAATTTGTGGCTCGGCTCGTGCTCATTTTCTAAAATTTATACGCGCCATTAGAGATGTAGGGGCATCATGATTTATTATATGACAAAAATATATTTTTAGCGTTTTTTTAATTGCACCCAACCGTCTAGAGCTAGTGAGACTATGGTATCCCCATTTTAGGGTATGTTATGAAGCTGCAGGAGTTGCAGTCATCCGGCAGTCCCGCCGAGGATAAGCGGAGCCATCAGTCCAGTCGCAAGCGATACTCGGTGTCCGCGCCCCTAAGCCGGCTTTCCGGTACGCCCTCGAAGAAAGTGTTGGAATTAAAGAGGGAAAGACCTGAAGACCCTAGGAATAAAAATGAGCATCGGGTCACCGGAGGCAGGGCGGAAGAGCATTAGTTAATTAGTTCATTGGAGGACCCACCACTTACCCGCCCTGGTATAGGTAACAGATGGTTACCCCTTCAAGGCTCTTGCAAGGACTCTAATTTTTTGTATAAAAACGGCTCTAAATTTAATAAATGATACTAGACCTCCATTGCCCTCGCATACGTTGTTAGGTAGCAGTATGCAAGTGCTACTATGTACAGTTGTTAGTAAGTATAAACGGAACGGTTATACGGAACCGCCTATACCAAACCCTGTCTCCAGCGGACGACTGTCAATTTGGCTTTGTCCCGGGTAAATCCACGGAGCACGCCATTAAGTTTGCACTTGAATGGGTGAGGGTCTGTCCAAAGAGGTACGTGATTGGAGTCTTCTAAGACACCACTGGTGCCTTCGATCATGCGTGGTGGCCGATGATACTGTCGAAAGTAAAAAACCGTAACTGCCCTCGTAAGTTGTTTAAGATATTCTCTGACTATCTCAACAACAGAAGTATCTCCTTAACATATGGTGATATCACCATTAACCGGGAAGTGAACATGGGTTGCCCACAAGGCTCGGTCCTTGGCCCGGAATTTTGGAATATACTCTTTGACGATTCCTCCAGGCTGCCCTTGCCTGAAGGATGTATCTCGGTCGACTACGCTGATGAAAAATTATTACTGGTCTCGGGGAACAGCAGGAGGGAAGTTGAAAGTAAAGCTGAAGAAGGTTTGAAAGTAATCCTTGAGTGGGGTAAGAGAAACAGGCTGAATTTCGCTCCACAAAAGACCATGGGTCTCCTTTTGAAGGGCTTCCTCGACAGAGGAAGAAATCCTACTATAAAAATGGGAGACTCCAACATCCGATTTGTGGAAAATGCAAGATACCTAGGCGTTATCTTGGATCGCTCTTCATCTTTCCTGGCGCATGTCAAGGGTGTATCAAGCAGGGCCCAGGCTCTGTTCATGAAACTGAGAAGAATCTCAACTGCGGAGTGGGGATTACGCTCTCCGGCACTTTGCCTACTGTATAGGGGAGTGTATGTGACACAAGTCACGTACGCAGCCTCTGTATGGGAGCATCGCCTAGAAAACGTACTGATCCACTCGGCACTTAAGCGGGGCCAGCGAACTCCCCTGCTGGCACTCTCGGGGGCATACAGGACTGTAGCTTCGGACGCATTGCCGGTTCTGGCCGGTATTCTGCCCATTGATCTAGAAGTAAGGTAAGTGTTAACTAAGAAAAACTAATTAGAGGAAGGTCAGCCGTCCATCTTGGAGTTGAACTAATACCAGGTGGGGTAGTACCTCTCCCTCGACTGCTGAAAGAGATGCGTGAACTCACTCTTAATGAATGGCAAAAACGTTGGGATAGATCGAATACGGGCAGATGGACTTTCTCCTTCTTCCCGTCAGTTAAAGCCAGAATGGAAGGGGCGTTCATCAAATTGGATCATCACTTAGCACAAATACTTTCAGGTCATGGTGAATTCAGGGGAAGACTGCACAGCCTGACCCTGTCTCCCCATCCAAACTGTGCCTGTGGTGACACAAACCAAACAGCCGAGCACATTCTGTGGCACTGTGAGATTTTGACGGACGCAAGGGATGAAATGTTGGAAGGTCTGAAAGTAACTACGAGACCAGCATGGAATGCGGATCTCGTGTCGAACAAGGAGAATCTCGAATGCTTGAGGAAATTTACAAGGATTTGGGTTGAGAGATGGCCTGAACTTAGAGTCGATGATTAAATTTAACTTCATTGTGTGTTTAGGATCCAGGTGTAATTGCTCCTGGCATCCACGGTCACCCTTTTACAATATTTATACTACTACTACTGCCTGGATATTACGCACTACATTTTGTTATTCACACTGAAACTGTTTACTCATGTACCTATCATGTTTTGTATTAATATATATCATGTTTTCTTAGGTATCATCTTCAACAACCTCTTTAACATCTAAAATTGGTCTATTACTTGTTTTTTCCTTTTTGTTTAACTAGATATTATCAATAACCTTCGCGTATCCTAACTATACTTGCATTTTTCTAGCACTCTTTTTCTAAATCTAAGATATATATCAACAAGTTCTTCGTGTCTTGACTTGTAACATTCAAGAAGCCGGAACTGAACTACCATCTCATTTTTGTATTGTCCTACACCCCATCAAGGGGGTGGACTAGATCTATGTCCGTGCAACAACCGAGAAGATGACTCCCAAGATAGCCGCTGCATAACCCGCCCGCGCCTCCCCCGTCGCCATGAGCGGGCCAGAAGACCAACCGTAGCGGACTGGTGCCCTTCCGCCCTGCCTCCGGTGACCCGATGCTCTCTTTTATCCCTAGTGTCTTCAGGTCTTTCTGCCCTTAATCCCAACACTTTCTTCGAGGGCCTACCGGGGAGCCAGCTTAGGGGCGCGGACACCGAGTCTTGCTTGCGACTGGACTGATGGCTCCGCTTATTCTCGGCGGGACTGCCGGGTGACTGTAGCTCAGCTGCTTTGGTTAAGTTAAACAATCTCATCAAATTATGTAATTTATTTTTTATTTTTTATTCTGCATATTAACAAACTTTTATTACAGCTACATCAGGTGGCGGAGATGAGACGTGATACTGTGAAATAAATAACTAACAACATGTACGCACTCGCATACTGCCTGCTAACAATGTATGCCCGGACATTGGGGGTCTAGAGTCATTTTAAATAAAAAGTAGCTTCTTTATAAATAAAAAATAGAGTCCTGACGAGTACGGTGAAGGAGGAAACCATCTGTTTCCTTAGAACGCCGTGGAAAAGTGGTGGGCAACCTCCAATGTTAGTAAGTATAAAAAAAATCTTACCTGGACCTTTTTTAGGTAAGGGGATGAAATAACAATAAAGAAAACAAAATGTAGGCAGTATGTCTACCCTAACATATTTATGTACATAAGGCACTAAGCAAATTTCAAACAATAAAATAGCAATCATGGTAGACAGTGGATCCACAGACGGAAGTGCTACAGCGCGGATCGCCCGGCAGTCCTGCTGAAAGTTGGTCAGTGATGAGGCAGGCCGGATACGAGGTTCAGATACCGCGCCTCTAACCCGACGATCAGTAAGTGGGAGATGGGGGCGTATCGCCCGAAGACCCTGAGGAAGTGAGCGTAGGGTTGTCGGAGGCGGGGCGGAGAGGTCCCCTAGCTCGCACGGACTTCCCTCTGACCGCCAACCTACCTCCTTCTTTAGCCAACGTTTCGGACAGCGTTGCAGTGTCCATCATCAGGGCAGATCCTACATCTACCGGATCCGACATCTACCGGATCTGCCCTGGTGATGGACACTGCAACGCTGTCCGAAACGATGGCTAAAGAAGGAGGTAGCGCAACACTGCATAACACCCCAAAAACAAATAACGAAAATGAGCTACTTTATTTATTTTTGGTTTAAATTGTAAGATATAGTTTTTTTTTTTTTTTAAAGAAAGACTAAAAATAACCCAACAATGTTTGAAAATCTCCTACTACCACCACAGAAAGCCGAAAATGTTGCTTGTGTTGTGATGGAGGACTTAGCCAGTCGAGGAATCGAACACGCGACGCTCGGGTGGGACCCAAGCGCTATGCCCACTCAACCACTGACCAGACCAAAAGGCCATTAAAGATTTTAGTGTGTCATGGTTTTTGAGGAAACCTGGACAAATATTTGTGAAACACTGAAAAAGATTTAAAAATATATTTTACTACATTTATTTAAAAAAATATAATGAATAATAAAATAAAAAATTAAACATCGTTAAAAAAGCATTTTTGGTAGTAATTTTAATAGATAAACCACAAATTTTCGTACATACGTAAATAGGTCATTTGTATTTTAAAATTACACCCATTGTACGGGACGTGGCACTGTAATCGCCACCCGCACAGACGATGTAGTGGGAAGTTGCCGGCTGGCCGTTTCGACGCCTGGGGAGAAAGGGAGAAAAAGTGTGAGAGAAGGGAAAAGTGGGATAAATGTAGGGAGAAATGGGGAGAAGGCGATGGAAAATGGGGAGAAATTGCAGGGCGAATGGGAGAAACAGATCGAAGGCGAGGGGAAGAAGGGAGGTAGAGAGTAGAGGGGTAACCTGGTAGCAGAGTAGAGGGGTAACCTACGACTTGATAAAGGCGTTTCGAAAATGTATGGCGGAGTCTTCTAGGTGAGCGGTGCGGCCAGGGCCAAGAAGTCCAAGGTGTCCAGTAGTTTCGATCGGAGAAGGCAGAAGAGAAGGCGAGATGCTGATGTGATGTTGAGATCTTGTGCTCTGAGGATCTAGCGCAATATCGGCCGTATTTAAAGGGCTCTGGGCCGGAAGTCTGCCCATGCTAGGCCCTTTTTTCATCTCAATTCTCATGGAGATGAATTCTAGGAATTTTGGCCGTTAGAGACTTTAAACGCTACTGCGGTTCGTTTTGCTCTTGCCCAACGAAGCAAAAAACGCCACACCGTCCCATCTCGCCTTACTCTGTCCGCTTCCCCGATACTTCGTTTATTATGAGTTTGCATAAAATTTACATGGTTGTACAGAGCCAATTTGCGCAAATTAAATATGATCAACTAAAATTGGGTGTATACAAGACCGGGCTTTGCACAGATTTTATATTTGTGCAAAACCCGTTTATAAACAAAATGTATATAACGGATTTTTGCGCAAATTGGACCTGCGCGAAGGTTTGTATAGGAACGACTTCGCACAGATTGAATTTGCGCAATGAAAAAGGTTTATCGAGATTAAAGTAGTGTGTAGGTACGTACACAGTTGGTGGAGTCAGGCTTTGTTTTTTTGTCTTAGGCCGACCGCCTGACCCCGTGATTATATATTTATTATTTGCAAAACATTACAGATAAATTACATTATAATTAAACTTATAATTACGTCCGGTACACCCATCAAAATGATTTCTTTTATTAATTTTATATTTTATATTTCCATTTTTAATATATACACTAAACTTATTTTTATTCGTGTTTTTCATTTGCCCAAATTGCCTCTAAAATCATGAAACACTAAAATCTTTAATGGCCTATATCTGGTATATATATGACTGGTCAGTGGTAGGAGATTTTCAAACATTGTTGGGTTATTCGTAACCCGGGAATGTGTGTCTTTCTTTTAAAAATTTTAAAAAAAATCTTATGATTTAAGGCAAAACTAAATAAAGTAGCTCACATCCGTACTAGATATTTGGTATATCTTTTGATTACAAAAATAATTTTCAGTTCGGTTGGGTATTTTGATCTCAAATTCAAAATTAAGATTTGTATAAAACGGGCCGATTCGGGTCGCGCAAACGTTCCTCTTAAGTTTCTATCGTTGCATGTTTCTATGTAACAACTAGGTAAGTCATCCCATTTTGGTAAATAAATGCATAAAAAAATGGTTATTTATTTTCTCATTTCCAAAATATAATATTACGATTCCCAACACATCTACGAATTAACAATATTTGTAAGTTTAGTTTAAATATACAACAACCGAAACTAATAAAATGTGCTTGTCTTATTTTGAATCTTTTAATAATGGTTTGACAATATAACCATCCGCCTATCTTAACATTATATTACATTATTACGCTTGAATTATCTTTCTATGTAAAGAAGCACATAAATTAGCTGTCACACAAGTTTCACGGCCATTCAGATAATAATATTCATAATTAATTTAAGAAAGAGAAGTAAATATACTAGGATGATTGAAATTTCGGCTTTTCGATTGACATATGATACAATGAAATGGATACCATAACCTTAAAAGTGCTACCCATATCTCTACAACAGTCATCAATTCGATAAAATCAAATAACAACCCATTAACAACGACACACTTCAAATAATACTTAGTTTTCCTTCAACGATGCGATTTGATTGTGAAATTGGGGAGCATTTTCTCTACCCCAAACGATTTTTAGTTCATATTCTCTATAAAGGTGTATGCGAAATATGGCTAATTGTGATTTTCAAAAATCAGTATATTTACCTGCTTTGCGCGTAATACAATATGATAAATTTTCACAAAGTGAAATAACTAGGTAGGTATATAAATTTAACAGATCGTATGTACGAGTATGATCGCAATATATCTGAGTAGGTCCCCAGTTATATAAAAAAAAAACTTTATTTCTACTACTTTTTTTCCTAGGTATTGATTAAGCATTTTGTATGGAAGTTTCAACGTTAAGTATTATATTATGTATAAATTCAATTAATAAAATTTAGATTTTTTTATGGGGGTGAACAATTACTAAGATAAAGCAAACATTTTTTTAGGAAAGACAATTTTATTGCGGAACTAAAATATATTGACTTTTCGCTTTCTTAAAACTTTTTTTTTCAAATAAGAGTATATAGGTAGATTTGTGCATTCTTATTGAACAGTTAATTGAATAATTAGATAAGGTTATCATAAAATATTGAGAAAATAGTGATTATTCACTTAAAACTGTTCCACGAAAAAAAGTTTTTGTTCGTATTTCTTTTTGTGAAAACGCTCCTCAATTGGCTTGCGGAAAATTAGTGTAGATACATATAAACCATTCTCGAGGAGTGAGGAGTGATTTTATTTCGCAAAAAAACTGTCAATGTAATTATCTTCCCCAGTAATATATTATTATCTAGTATTAGATATTAGAGATTCACCCATGTCCTTTCATTATGATTTTGATTTTCACGGTAAATAAATAACTTGTTTAATATTCAGTCAATCTTGGCGATAATTTTTTTTTAAATCTTACCACTGAAAAATACATTAAAATTTTTGGTATTAATGCAGAATGCAAGTGTCAATTTTAGATTTATTGAAGAAAGGCTTTATTTGTCGATTCATCGTGATGAAAATTCATGAAATGTTATTAATTTGGCCAACCAAACAGGCATTTATACCTGTCATTAAAGTGAGGGAAATTTTATGGTAGGTGCTGAAAATTAAATCCGACGTGCATTTATAGCATCAACCCCTAGATATATAATAAAATATTTACCGGTTTCTTGTTCTGCTCATTTTCCAACAGTATTTTCTCGTCCTCCTTCTTCACCCCGCCATTTTGCTCCGTGTCGCCTTGCATTTTCTTGTTTAATTATATTCTTTGTTCTCTACTTTTATTCACTTTGTCGTAGACTTTCCGAAGGATAACTTTCTTTCCGGTTAACCTTTGTGGACAGTTGTTTTACCCTGATTTTCTTTTTCACAGTGTGAATAACGTTTTCAATTCGCTCGTCTTGGATTTTGTTGTCTTTTATAGGTAGAGGTTTTTTTTTAATCACTCAACAATTCCACAATAAAATTATATGTTTAATTCACTTTAATTTGATAGCATAATCCCGCACAGTTGAATCTGAAATATTCTCTTACCGACTGTTTTATTTGAGAGGTGACAGCGATTCCACCTTTAACTGTTTTTCAAGCACTCGAAAGCATTTTGGTTTCAGAAAATCACCGACTGCAGACGCTGCAGTTCACGCGGGATCTGTGCTGAACAATGTTTTGAATAATGATATCTTTATCTTTATAACTAAAAGTTATAAAGTGCCTTTATAAATATGTGAACACTCGATAAAATTCTTTTTAACAACTTAATTATAGGTAGATTGAAAAAGCGTGCTGACTGCGTGCTTTATTTCCCTATTGCTTGTGATCTGTTATCTTGACTAGGCTTTTATGTATCTCAGGTACTAATGTCACCTTGTTGATTTGAAAATGCATACGTAGCACATTATTTTCCGACCGATGAGTTTTCCTCATTCCAAATGAAATATGAACCATTCACATGTCTTCGAGCGTGTTTACTCGACTAGTCTTCACGAGGCGCTGGGGGCCGACGAACACTACTGATAAAGGTATTCCACTGATAGATCTATTGTAACCTCTCGCTCTTTCTCATAAAAGATGTATGTAACCAAAAAAAAAATGCTTGCAAGTTCCCAGTTGCAGAACCATAATTTCACGTTATTTCTACACTATTAGTTGTCTAATGTTCAGCAATAACGAAACTGTTTAAGTCTAGAAATTTAAGCTTTCGATTATCTAATAACCAAATACCTCAATTCAACTCAAATATTTCTATTGATTTCGACGACCTTGTTATTGATGAAATCGATGTTCAGCGTAAAATTACACTATTAGATAGTCAGAAATCCGCTGGCCCAGACACCATACCAGCAATTTATTTTTAAAAAACTGTGTATCTAGCTTAAAAGGCCATTTAACCAATATATTCAATATATCATTAGCATCAGGCCTTTTCCCTCAAAAATGGAAGATCAGTTTCCTTAGTCCCATCTATAAAAAGGGCGATAAAACGGATGCTTCTAACTACAGACCTATTTGCATACAATCAGCGATACCTAAATTGTTTGAATCCGTAGTTCTATCAAAATTTATGTTACAGGCTCGTAAAATCATTTCCCCCCACCAACATGGATTCATATCCGGAAGCTCTACACTTACAAATTTAATTATATACGAAAAATATATTTCAGACAATCTAAATTCAAAATTGCAAACGGATGCAGTTTACATAGATTTCAGCAAAGCATTCGACAAAGTTTCCCAAAAAATCTTATTATACAAACTAAAAGTATATGGGATAAAAGGAAATCTACTAAAAAGGTTTGAGACCTATTTAACATCTAGAAAACTATACGTTAAACTATCTAACCATATGTCAAACGAAATTGAAGCTTCAAGTGGGGTGCCTCAAGGTTCACATCTAGGTCCTATTCTCTTTTCGATATTAATCAATGACATTGTTACAATATTTGAAGGTATCCATTTCCTATTGTTTGCTGATGACAATACTCTTTCAATATCACATTAACAATGTGAATCTTTCTACAGTAACATTAATAAAGGATAACATGATAACAAGATGACATTCGTTCCCCACATTGATGCAATCACGAATAAAGCACTTAAATGTCTCGGTTTTGTGTTAAGATCGTCCAAAGATCTAATGCATACTAATATACTCAAAACCCTATACATAACATTAGTCAGAAGCATTCTTGAGTATAATTCCTCTCTCTGGTCGCCATTATACAATGTATATTCGCACAAAATTGAAAGAGTACAACATAAATTTTTAAGGCATATAAATTACAAATGAAAAATTCCAATAGAAAATTTAAATTATAATTATTTAATTCAATTGCTTAAATTACCCGAATTGTCACAGCGAAGAAAAATCTGTGATGTTTTATTGTTATTTAAAATTATCAACGGATATTTGGATAGCCCTGAACTTATGAACATGATAAATTATCAAGTACCTAACAATTACAACACCAGACTCCATGCTCCATTTAACGTAGTTGCTTCTCGCACTAATTTTATGTTTAACTCTTGTCTTCAGAGATTGCATCGTGTGGGGAATGAAACTTGCTCAGTCGATATATTTTTTTATAAAAACATCGCTTCCTTCAAAAAGCGTATATGTATGCTGATGCAAAAATCCTTAAATGATACAGATTGTTAACAGTAACAAATTTAATACCCATTGCTCTGTAACTACTTTCATAGTACCTACTTACTTCTTTATACATATATGTAATTGCTGTGTACCTTTTATTTTATTTTTTTCCTGATAATAACAAACTAACGTAAAAATCCTTAAATGTATCACATTGTTAACAGTAACAAACTTAATACCCACTGCTCTGTAACTACATTCATGATAACTACATTCATTGTACCTACTTACTTCTTTATATATCTAATTACTGTGTACCTTTTATTTTATTTTTCTTTTTCACAATAATAACAAACATACGTACCTACATTTATGATAGCAAAAAAAAATAATAATTAAAAAAAAATAAACAAAAATTTATTACATGAAAATTACCTACTTTTATATTAATCGTTAAAAATGTTTTACACCACTGCAATACTGGTATTGCAGTGGTGTAAAACACTGGTAAGTTCGTTGTTAGGTAGATGCTGAAATCTTTTAAAATTTTCTTAGCAATTCAAATTATTATTTGTATTGCTAAGTATGCTATTTTTCCCCTGTTTTAAGTCGCCCCAATTCACTCTTAAGTCACCTGGCACTTATATTATTTAAATTATCTAACGCCATCATCTGTATGTTTGTATGATTTATTTGCTTATTTCCTTATTATGTAGTGTCGTAATAACTAATAATTGACTTGTAATGCAGATATATGCACAATAGTCAATACAATTTTCCATTCAAAAGGCATTCGTCGCCAAGTTATATTGTCAGTATCGGAGACATGATTGTGTGAAAATTTTCCACTGCAATTAAAATTCTTCCCACACACAATGTCCTGAACGCATATAAACTTTAAATCACTTTATAATTACATGATTATAATAATCATCTGTTTACTATTGTGACCAGTATGCAAACCTGATATCGGTACATGCAAATGATTGTGTGAATAATTTAATATTGTAGTATAAATCTACCATTCGAACAACACGAATACTCGTATATAACGTGAAATTCGTCGATTATCCACAATATTTTCATGAAATTGTGGTAAATATTATTTTCACCTAGGCGGCTCCCTCACGGGCCGGTAATTGACATCGTGTACAGCATGTAAGAAAGAGTCTACGCTGATAAGTAAAGTTCGCCAAATTAAGGTAACGGTTTGCAGCGCAGACTTGCGGAACTTTTCTCCGCAGGGTCTTCAGCACTCGGTTTATGTCGATTCCTTACCAGTTCATGAGGGAGCAGCCTTAGATAATACCTGATAGCCTTAGATAATACCTGTTTTTTAGATAGTCTCATCGACCAATCGATGGACGGCCTCCATAGCGTAATGGTAATGGTAAGGTAGTATTTAAATAAGCTGTCCCCGTCTGGAGCCAGTGAGACTATGGCATCCCCAATTGATGTATGTTGTGAGGCTGAAGGTTGTAGGGGGGGGGGGGGGGGAAGAGGAACGTGGGGAAGTATCTGGCCGTTTAAACACGGCTAAAGTCATTTCAAGCAACGTTTCAATTCTGATTGGTGGTGTCGGAGTATCTTCCACTTTGGAACGGGCCGCAAATATACCGTAGGTATATTATTTTTAGTGAATTAATTGAAAAATTGGATTCGATCATGCGACCTTCGGATTGCGACTCAAGACCCTTACCCCTCGTCATGCATCGTCTGCAACAAATAAATTCCTGCGCTGTGCAAAAATATGTCGGATTTATGTTGCAATATATTTTTTATCGACGCTGCCAGATTTGGGTGTTAGGTGTAATAGACTAAAAAAAATTCGAGTGCAGTATACACGCGGTAGAAGCGAAACTTTACCAAAACAATCTCAACCAATACTTGAAAAGTGAGGTCACAATCAAAGCGACCAATAAGCGCAGACCAGCGTAATTTACGTTTCATATCTCAACCAATAGGAGCCTTTAAAAGTGACATCATAATCAAAGCGGTCAATGAGCGCAGTCGATGCGTCGCAGGTGCAGAATCGTCATTTCCGTTTCATCCGAAATCCATATCATAGCTGAGCTTTAGAAGTTTCACTTCAAAAATGTACTTTACGGTTGTCGTAAGGCACATTTGTTGTATAAAATATCTCTATTTACGTATTACGTATGCAGCGTCATAAAATATTATACACGTATTTTTCTACGCCTGGGTAATATTTTCCACGTGAGTGGGTACTCTCACTTAATTCATGTGATAATATTTGAAGAGCTACATAAATAATTCTAATTAGATAATTTACTGGTACTCTAAAATATTTCCAGTGTAACTACCCAACTACCCGTGCGTACAGGGTCAATTAATAGTCAATAGCAATCTGGTAATTAAAAAAATACATATATTCAAAAATCATTAAATGACTCGAATGTACGACGATTTTTAATTGTTTGAAAGATAAAACATAATACATTAGATCTATTATTTTAGCATTTTATGATTTTTTTGAAGTGAAACTTCTATAGCTCCGCTATGATTGCGCTATCGACTGCGCTCATTGACCGCTTTGAGTTTGATAAAGGTATATATATGTCGCTGTTAAAGGCTCCTATTGGTTGAGATATAAAACGGAAATTACGCTGGTCTGTGCTCATTGGTCGCTTTGATTATGACCTCACTTTTCAAGTTTTTTCGTTATTTTTTTTTGGGGTGTTATGCCGTGTTGCGCTACCTCCTTCTTTAGCCAACGTTTCGGACATCGTTGCAGTGTCCATCATCAGGGCAGATCCGGCAGATCCGGTAGATGTGATCTACCGGATCTGCCGGATCTGCCCTGATGATGGACACTGCAACGATCTACCGGATCTGCCGGATCTGCCCTGATGATGGACACTGCAACGATGTCCGAAACGTTGGCTAAAGAAGGAGGTAGCGCAACACGGCATAACACCCCAAAAACAAATAACGAAAATGCTTTTGGCCGTGAAAATCTTAAAACTTATCTCACTTTTCAAGTATTCGTTGAGATTCTTTTGGTAAAGTTTCGCTTCTACCGCGTGTAAACTGCACTCGAATTTTTATTTTTATAAATAATTAAATGATGCAGTATAACTTTTTTTACATCATAATATTTTTTTATTAACCCTATATGTTCAACCATAATTTTGTGATATTATTCATGTTATGTTAGTAGTTAGAGGATGGAACAGTTGTTCCGAAACTGGTTCATGGGGTGAGGTTTGCCCTTTTATGGCTAAAGAAGGAGGTAGAACATGGCATAATATCCCAAAAACCAATCACGATTATGTTGTTTCATTCTAAAATTAATCTAAGTAGAGTAGGTGTGGTCTATTCAATATTATATTATGTGTGTCCATATTACTGTTTTGTTAGGAGGTTTGTTCTTCCATTTAACCTACAAAACTTTTATCACTCTGTCACATTTCCACCCCTCCGTCACATTTGTTTTTACTATAAATTAATTCTCTCTGGATCTCATGGGGGAAATTGTAACAAGGGAGGAAGGAGGCCTAAAATGCCTATCGGGGTTACAAACGCGAGCTGCGTGTATACGTATTTCGAAAGACAACCCACGTGACAGAGTTGACGTACCTACGACATAAAAGTTGTTGGAGACAAATGATTGAGATTTTAAAAAGTATTTTATTAAACATCTTTTTAAATAATAATCGCTGTAACTTCTTAGGTTATATCTTTTGGAGTTTAAAAATAGTTTTATATTTTATGTCGTCATATAATTTTTTTGTAACATTATAAAATATACGCAAGTTCAGGTGGCTGGATACAGCTGTGATTTGTATGAAATATCCTTCTATCACGAGGAGTTACGAAAAATATAAACACATATTTTTTTTAAAACGCACACAGTCGTCGTTACGTCTTTAGTATAGTAGATTTTAAAGTAATTATAAAATAATAATATTGGTTATTCTGTTGAATTTTTCTCCAATCTCTCGTGGAGACAACTTTATGTAGGTTAAAATGAAGAACAACCCAGTTATTTTAGTCGTTGCTTGGTAGAAGAAACATGTTTACTCGTTCCTTCTAAAATCTTGGGGGTTTTTACAGAATTGTTCAAGGACTTCGATCAATAACAAAAGGACAAATTTAATTTGTGTTAATTTATTTACGGTACAAATACCTTGAAATACAGAATAAAACGTTTTTTAAATGCAGACAATACAATTATACAGTGTAAACAAGTTTAGGAACCAAATGTAAGCTAAACTTTTAAAAAAATATATGAAATGCTATTTGTAAGTTCTTTCAGTGCAATTGATACTTGGTTGCCTTTTGCTTACTTACGCTGTGTATAGCTTGTATTCTTGTTATAGGGTAGTTCATTAACGAATTGGTATTGACATGATTGTTGCAATGAAAGATATTTTAATTGGAACGTATGCGCGGCCCATTTCATACAAATCTTAGATTTGGATTTGAGATCAAAATACCTAACCAAACTGAAAAATTATTTTTGTAATCAAAAGGTATTTCAAATATCTAGTCAGGATGTGAGCTTTATTTATTTTTGCTTTAAATTATAAGATACAGGCCATTAAATATTTTAGTGTTACATGATTTTGGAGGCAACTTAGGCAATTATTTGTGAGTAAAAGAAAAACATTAAAAAAATAATTTTAATATATATATTTTAAAAATACAATGAAAAATAAAATTAAAAATTTTAAAAATTCCTAAAAATGTATTTTTTGGGTAGTAATTTTAATATATGAACGACTATTTTTTATTCCGCCGTAAATAGGTAATTTGTATTTTTAATTTACACCCATCAAAATGATTTTTTTATAATTTTTTATTTTATATTTCGTCATATTTACATGATAAATAGAGTAAAATAATTTTTTTATTGTTTTTCGTTTACTCTCAAATAATTGCCCAAATCGCCTCTAAAATCCAGAAACATTAAAATCTTTAATGGACTATATCTTATAATTTAAAGCAAAAATAATTAAAGTAGCTCACATCCCGACTAGATATTTGAAATACCTTTTGATTACAAAAAAAAAATTCAGTTTGGTTGGGTATTTTGATCTCAAATCCAAATCTAAGATTTGTATAAACGGGCAGAATTGAGCCGCGCATGCGTTCCCCAAGTTCGTGTGACTCTATTAGGCGCATGAAATGAAATCGTTTTCAATAATGCAGGGCTGTCCTGGCAATGAGGGAATTAATGATTTCAAAAATAAAAATGACATCAGGTACCAATGTTCTGTCGGACAGCTTTATTAATTTTAGATTTTTCACTAGACAGTTATAATTTATATTTTGTATAGTTTATAATTTATATGTATTAAAAACTTGTGTTGTATTTTTTCAATAGAATATGAGTGAATCTTATAATGCTGTGACAAAATAGGTGAGTTATACTCAATTTTTTTCTATTTCTTGGGCATTAACTATGTAACAATTTCTAGACATTTTAGTTTTAAGTTTGCTCGTGAATGGCACGGATGTGTCGAAACCGGTCGCAAAAAATTTAAAATTAAAGTAACAAATGTATATTGAAGAGTTATACTCAATTTGACTCCCGATTAATGAAGTATATACAAATTCAAAAGTAGGTATATCACAAAAGTCTTTACGAGACAAAAAAAATTTACAATCAAAGATTACCCCGAAATCATTTATTTTAAGTAAGTGTGTATTTTAAGTAAGTGTTGATTCCTATGTGATTGGCAGATATGTAAATCGAAGAAATCGTCCTGGAAAAAAGCAATATTTATTTTTATGAAACATCTAGAGTAATTTACTGTATTCATTTAGTGATAATATATTAGACCAGTTAGTACCCGAGAGGTCTATTGCTTCGGTAACCACTGTGGTGTCGCGATTTCAATCCTCAGCAATCCTAAGTCCTCCATTATTGCACAAGCAACATTTTCCGTCATGATGGTAGTAGAGGGGATTCAAACTGTAGACTGAACAGCTACATATTCGTAGAAATTGGAGAGGAAGTGTCGTAACCTAGCAGAAAGAGTATGATTCTTACAAAAATTATTTATCAAAATACAATTTTTTAATCAACCTAAGCACTGAGTGTTCTTTAAGGCTCCGCAACCGGGCTCGAAAAGAAGATGATGGAGAGATACGAAATTACGAATGTTGGAGGAGCGCGCTAACATTTCCAGCGACAAAATCGATGCGAAAATTGCGAAAATGTTTAATAAAACACGACTCGTCTAAAATAGAGCGAAAATTTCGTGGGGAGCATCTTAAGTATCATTTAAAGAAACATTCTGAATTTTTTCACAAATATAATTTATAAGATAATAGAAACAGACTTGTTTTTAATAATTTTTGGAGCATACTTTGCGATTTTTTTCTATTGAGGGAATTTCATATAATTTGCGTTTCGGCGTGGGCAGCATCTAGACATTATCTTCAAAAATAACATATATTTTTTTAAGAGCTTAAAAACTTCATATGTTTAAGGGAGATATGTAAGAAATCGGTAGAAATTCGGTTTGCCGGGAAACCGCAGCAGACACTATTTACTATGAACGTTGTATTGTGCCATCTACACGGGCGGTTCTCCCGCCGCGGCTCCTCGCGTTTCACAGGAGGCGGGAGAAAGTCGACCGCCAAATGCAGCGGTTTTCCCGCGGCGGATAACCGCCACGTTCATACTACACGAGCGGTTTCCCGCGATTGCATCATTTCGTGCAAGAGAGCGTTGTTGATCGATCGTGCGCGTAAAGGATCGGGCAGTTTCCCGCGGCGGTAGAACCGCTCGTGTAGCCTGGCGGGAAACCGCCACCCGTGTAGTATGATGGTCTGCGGCAGCTCTATCGGACGGTTTCCCGCAGCGGGAGAACCGCTCGTGTAGCCTGAGCCTAAGTTTGCAAAATACTATCACGCTGTTACTCCATGTAAAATAATATATTACTTCTACCTCGGCGTGGTCTATCTTCAATTTATTACTTTCATTGTTCTACAATAAGCTGGAATAATAAGTGTCGCAATAATCGTAAAGCAATGATCCATCTTTACGATCCTTTGCATGATATTAGTGACGATAATCAGCTGATATTAAATATTATCTGTCAATAATAATTTGTATACTTACTGTCTTTTCTTGCTTCAACAAAAACTACCCACTTCAGTAAATAGTGATGTTTTCATCTAACGAATTCATTTCGGTGCGATGAAGCAATTCCGACAGTAATGGCCACAAGAAATTATTGCCTTCTATGTTCTTATTATGTTCTGTGCTAAATGGGAAAGGTTTTAAATTTTATATTGTGTACCTTTTGGGAAGTTTCTTCTGATTTCTTCTTCTTCTGGTGCCCTGTCCGTTCAACGGACGTTGGCTATTCGGACTTTGTTTACTGCGGCCCGGAACATCTCTACAGTAGACTACCACTGTCTCAGGTTTTTCAGCTTAGAGGTTCTCCTTCTTCCAGGGCCCCGTCTTCCGGCAATCTTTCCCTGCATTGTGAGATGCAAGATCTCGTACTTCTCTGGATGTCTCATCACATGTCCAAGATATTGAAATTTTCGGATTTTTATAGTTTTAATTACTTCCTTTTCATTATTCATCCGAACCATAACATCGTAAACATTCGTAACCGTGTCCATCCAGCTTATTTTAAGTATTCTTCTGTAGATCCACATCTCGAATGCCTCAAGTCGCATAATTAGTTCTTCTGATTTACGATGATACAATAGAGAACTCCAGTCCAATTTTTTTTAATGAATAATGACCTTCTTACTTAAATAACTGCATTTTTATTTTTATTTTTAGAGTTAGTTTTAATAGTTAAAATAATTGTCAAAGTTTTAATTTTTCAAGACCCCCCGAAAACCACCGTATATATATGGTGAATCGTGTGACGTCATCACTCCTGAAAAATTAGTATAGGATCGGGCAATCAGCTGATCTACTGCCGCCATTTTGAATTCCGTTGTTCAAAGTATTCTCCCTAGAATTAGCATTACAATTTTTTTGTGCAGTAGTTTTTGAATATTTTCAATAATAGAGATTTAGAGATAAACTAATAAGAGATACCTTTATTTTTTAAACATTATTTAGGCCTAAATAATGTTTCAAACATAAACACAACAACTAAATCTCTATAAACAGTATGTAAATAAACGAATAAATTAATACGATGGCTTGTGTCTTATCATACATTCCCATACAATGACTTTACGGTGACGTCACGACACGTCGAACAGTGACGTCACCTTGACGGCGTGTTTTTACGACCCGATTAAAAATGGACTTTTTAATAATTTTTTAAAAACTCTGCGTTTAATATTATTAAATAAAACTTATATATTCAGAATCAGCATTTATTGGTCTATATGAACATATTTTTTTAAAGTCAGAATATTTTTCACTGGAACCTTCTCTAGACATTGTATTCAAATAGCCTTCGAATTTCGAATACAAAATTGATAGTGTGAAAATTGATTCTGTTCTCAATGTTCGAGACTAAAGGACTAGACGATTGGTATTTATTTGCTTTGCTTCGTTATTTCCTTCTACTTTTATGCTTCCCCTCTGTTACATTATAAATGAAATAAAACAAATATTTTTTTTGATTGACGTCAATTTATTTCATTATTATACATACGTGTAATGTCAAACCACAGTAATTGCAATTTTAGGAACAATCGCGGTCTTTATTTTTTATTTATTAATTTATCAATACGTTGGAGGGCTTTTACGTGATTATTACGTTTTACACGATTTAGTACAAGATGCCGAGAACTTAATAAAGTGTTAAATATTTAGATAACAAAAAAAGTAAACATGGTAGATACAAAGGTAATTAATTGTATGTGTATATTTTAAAATACAAGAAAAGAGAGAAAATAAAAAACAGAAACCAGTTTTTGAATTGCAGATGGCATAAAAATAATACTATGGTGTAATTTGCAAGTGATTAAAACACAACAAAATGCATGTTATAGAAAAAGAAAAGAGTGGAACAAGTTTTTACATTGTAGATAAATTAGAAGGAAAATAAATATATATATATATGTATTAAATTACTTTCTATTTTAGCTCTTATATTAATTTAAACACATTGTTCTTCTATTCAAAGTAATCACGATAATTGAAAAAAACGTCATGGCACTACCTAATACATTCTGGTTGGGAAACTTGGAATAATAAATTGATACTGGAATTCTGGATGCAATTTAAATCTTAAAAAAAGGTACTCTGTACCATGCAGAGTGTGAGAGGATCAATGCTATGAATATATAATTTATGTCTATAACACTATAGCACCAATACTACCAGGAAGAAAGAAAAAAGTTTTAAAAAATGTGTTTATGTTCGCGATCTCCGGAAATTTCCAGCGCTTTCTCGATCGACATATCACGAATAGCTTTAGCTTCAGATGCATAATTTTATACGAATATTGAATGGATTGAAGAAGTTTGTTAAAATATGTTAACTGTTTTCTAAACCTCAAATTAATAAATGCCTCTTTTGGTTGTTTATAATAATTATTTTCTGAGCTAATTTAGTTGTATTAAACTTACCTTCTTATGGAGAAGATTCATGATCAAAATAAATTTGCGAATCGAAAATGTTACATGCACCTAGAAAATCCTAACCGAAAAAGTTGAATATCAATCACGAAACTTATAAACAAATTGTAATTCTTTATGTACACATTATAACACATTTTGTACACCATAACCCTGAAAGAGACGACATCGATTCTTGAAATCCCTTAAGAGGAATATAAACGCTAGAAATATTTCGAATCTCATGCCTGCAAAAGTTTAAAATCGAGCGTCTTTTTGCACGAGGCAAGTAAGCGAAAAAGTGGTTTTTATTTATTTTGTGCACAATTTTATAAGAACGAAAAAAAGTTAGAACATGGAAAACCTCAAAAATATTCTGAGCCATAAAGGGGTATTTTTAAAAAATTGTTTCGTGTTAAGTCATGAAAAAACGTTATTTTTGGTGGTTTACGCTTATATTTTTTGTTATGTAAATAATAATTTAATTGTAATTCCAATACATAGAAAAGCTAGTAAAAGCTTCGATTTATCCGTACCTTATTTTTTGATGTTCATACTGTAAGCCGATTCGTCGTAAAGATTAATCGAAATAGTATCTAAATAGGATTTCACTTGTATATTCATCTTAACATCACGGCGGCCATCACCTCGAGAGGTCATTATCGGCAGACTTGCACGTATCACTTGTCCTCAATTATTTATTTGCGTTTTATTCAATCAGTGGATGGTCTGATGAACAGTTTAAGTTCAGAAATCCCACCGTCCAGAGGAATTGGAACTGAAACTGTGTCATCCCCTTCAGGAGAATAATTTGTATATTCATCTTAACATCACGGCGGCCATCACCTCGAGAGGTCATTATCGGCAGACTTGCACGTATCACTTGTCCTCAATTATTTATTTGCGTTTTATTCAATCAGTGGATGGTCTGATGAACAGTTTAAGTTCAGAAATCCCACCGTCCAGAGGAATTGGAACTGAAACTGTGTCATCCCCTTCAGGAGAATAATTTGTATATTCATCTTAACATCACGGCGGCCATCACCTCGAGAGGTCATTATCGGCAGACTTGCACGTATCACTTGTCCTCAATTATTTATTTGCGTTTTATTCAATCAGTGGATGGTCTGATGAACAGTTTAAGTTCAGAAATCCCACCGTCCAGAGGAATTGGAACTGAAACTGTGTCATCCCCTTCAGGAGAATAATTTGTATATTCATCTTAACATCACGGCGGCCATCACCTCGAGAGGTCATTATCGGCAGACTTGCACGTATCACTTGTCCTCAATTATTTATTTGCGTTTTATTCAATCAGTGGATGGTCTGATGAACAGTTTAAGTTCAGAAATCCCACCGTCCAGAGGAATTGGAACTGAAACTGTGTCATCCCCTTCAGGAGAATAATTTGTATATTCATCTTAACATCACGGCGGCCATCACCTCGAGAGGTCATTATCGGCAGACTTGCACGTATCACTTGTCCTCAATTATTTATTTGCGTTTTATTCAATCAGTGGATGGTCTGATGAACAGTTTAAGTTCAGAAATCCCACCGTCCAGAGGAATTGGAACTGAAACTGTGTCATCCCCTTCAGGAGAATAATTTGTATATTCATCTTAACATCACGGCGGCCATCACCTCGAGAGGTCATTATCGGCAGACTTGCACGTATCACTTGTCCTCAATTATTTATTTGCGTTTTATTCAATCAGTGGATGGTCTGATGAACAGTTTAAGTTCAGAAATCCCACCGTCCAGAGGAATTGGAACTGAAACTGTGTCATCCCCTTCAGGAGAATAATTTGTATATTCATCTTAACATCACGGCGGCCATCACCTCGAGAGGTCATTATCGGCAGACTTGCACGTATCACTTGTCCTCAATTATTTATTTGCGTTTTATTCAATCAGTGGATGGTCTGATGAACAGTTTAAGTTCAGAAATCCCACCGTCCAGAGGAATTGGAACTGAAACTGTGTCATCCCCTTCAGGAGAATAATTTGAGGCTCTAGAAACTGGTAGAGTGGGAAGAGAAGAGGAAGAAGGGGGTTGGAAAAAGCCTGGCCGTTCATATCTGATCAACATCATAGCCCTTTTAAGCAACCTTTGTTTTCTGAATGCTGTAAAAAGTTATGCTTGCCCCACTGAATTTTGAATTCATTAAAAATTAACACTTTTTAACACTCGTTATCTTATACAAGAGAATGTCTGTAAATATGTATATAACTTTTTATTGGTGATACCTACCGCTGGGGCGTGCAGTCCATAAGTATTTCCTACTCTACCAGTTTGTAGAGTGTAATTGCTACAAAAAATTATTAATATATTGCAAGAAAACTTCGCTCTAAAAATTCGTGCGAAGTAAAAATCGAAGCGGGCGCGGGTCCCACCGACCGCAATGGATAAATGAGGCATCAAAGGCAGGAACTAAAAATGCAAAATGACGTACGTTCATATTCAAATGTTGTCTTCATTCGACACAAAAAATTACATGTGTGTACTATGCTCATTTAAGAGACGATTCATTAGTGTCGTAAAAGGCAGTGCCTTTCGGTACAAACTAAGAATATAGCAATCAGCGCAGTCTGTTCGTACCTCCAAATTAGAAAAACTTTACTAACGAAATAATTATCGTAATGCGTTGATTTCTTTCTTTTTTTATATCAATTAATTCGCTCTTTTATCTATTGCCTTCCCTAATTAAAAACTCTGTGCATGCCGATGCCTTTAAGCGCAAGTTCACGAACTAACAGTTCAGTTTTTATTTGTTTCCTTCATCGAAACCCTTCTTCTTCTATTTTGCTGCAAGTACGCCCTATTGCTGGTCATGTACAATGTACATATATAAATGGGTGTTATACTTTCATAAATTTACGTGAATGTTTGGTAACTTTTTAAATGCGCGTCTTTAAATACATAAAATATGGACTGCAGGTTATATTCCAATCTCTGGTGTGTGTTTATGCATTACTTTATTAGCTACTGAAATATTTATTTTTTGACGGGTTAGGTTTCGACTCGGCGACAGCCAAAGAGATTTTTGCTCTGCTTCGAAGATCTTCTAATTATTTTGATGACACTTTCAGTTTATATAACATATTGATAATCCCTCTCCCTCTAAACTCACATCTCTCTCTCTCTACCCCTAGATCCTTGACCTTGACCCTTTCAGCCTTGTCCCAAATATTCCCAACCGTATAATTTATAAACATTGTGGTTCTCTCGTTTGAGAAAATATTACAGTAATACAATAACCAAATATAACTTTGATTATTTGTTGCTTTTCCGTGTATTATTTCAAACAAGGTCAATGAATTATCCTCTACCTGCCGCCGGTACTCAGCATTCGTTACACAATATTTGGGTAACCCACTTAGATACTTAATATTATTTTTATGCCAATTTAGCTCACATGATTTTAAAGATATGTGTGCTTTGGTACAACCTGGTACGCTGTTAAGTTCCAAAGTAGGATAAGTTCCAAGGATAAATACGAGCACAGCATACATACAAAGTCATAACTAAATAAAACGTGTTTACACCATTATTTTTTTATTATGTTCGATTTCAGAGCTCATAAGCTCGTGATAGAAACATTTTAGTGAGCTAAAATAGTTTTTTTTTATCTTAATGAGTAAAACCTCAAATTTTAATATTACAATTTGTGGTTTTACTCATTAAGTTAAAAATAAATATTAATCCTAGACTTGCAGAAAAGTCAATAGATGTCGCATATTAAATAAAAAGTAAATAAATTTATCCAAGACACTATCTAGAGAGCATTTAGTTCTGGTTGAATCTTGCAATCATACATAAATATAGCAGCCAATAAAAAAACGCGTTTACAAAAACGTTTGCAATTTCTACATTCCTCACATAAAATAACTACATTAGTGACAATATGTTTTACTCATCTAGTCATTGAATTTTATTCTCTCTTATGAATAGTCAATTAAATTAAAAGATTCGTGTATTGCTTTCGCTTCCAAAATCTCTCTTATTACGTTTTCTGTTTTCTACGTGTTAAATAATCAGGTTGTCACCAGCACGCTAACCATGCTAATGACATAATTTTATCTTGTATTCTTAAAAGTAAGAAATGCTGAACAGGTAATAAACTTGTTTCTGAAAAATATCTCAATAAACCAGCCTTCATAATTTTATTGAAGGATGTTAACTGCAATATATCACAACGAAAATTAAGGTTTTTATAGCTTCAATTAGTTTTGCATCAATAAATTAACACAAATAACATAAAATTAATCTTTTATCTCAAATTGCTACAAACGATTAGACAGGTGAGTGCTTTGAATACAGAAATTTCCACATAATTTATATATAACACAGGCACACGTAAGTACCATAAAGATAATGTCATTACAACCAATTGGCTTTGTCGAGCGGTTCGTACTTTGGAAAAATCTTTTTCGAAAAGGAATATAACCGCGAATAAGACGCGTACAAAGACAAACACATGCAAGAGTTTAGTTATTATAATTTATATTAATCTTATTGGAATGTAACAATCTAACAACGCATTCTAATCGTTAAAAAACTATTTTATACAAAATTTTATACAAAAACAAATCATGGATTTGTTCCCCTACCCACCCACTCTACACTAATACCTATCCACCCAATCTACATTATTAACTAGCAACGGCTCCACCTCTACCATAATAAAACATTGTTCTAAACTGTCAAATTAGTATAAGCTTTCCCTGACGAAGGAACGTTTGTTCCGAAACCGGTCGGATTTACACATTATATAAGTGGTTTATACAAAGTTGTATTGTTTCATTTTTCTATAATGGATAACCACAAAGTAATAGCTACATTCAAAAATATAACTATTTTATACTTTTACTTACGTTTGAAAGATCCAATTCTCTACCCCAATTTCTTGAGAAAAACTTAATACTCAAACCACGTTATTTATTTTAGGAATATGTTTTATATTTACCGAAACAAAACAGAACATCGTTGTCAAAAACAGTTTAAATATAATTAAATGATGTAATTTTCAACCAATCAAAACAATTTGTAAAGCGCACTATTCGCCTGTTTTCCACCCTTCTAATTGAACTTTGACCATCTACTGGGAGCTTTTATAAGCCGACTGAGATGCAAAGCTCCGCTTCCGGCAAAGCCCTTGAATTCACGCAATGTGTCCGTTTGGCAAATACGACCTATATCCTGCAAACCTACATCCAGTAAATCCATATCCAGAATCTATGGAACCTTGTATCTACTACCTGCCAACCCAATAACTCCCGTAAACAGCGACGTTAAAAAGGGATGAAATTTTGATGTGTCTCTATCCAATGTATTGTGGAAACTTTCTACCCCTCGCATTAGTGACCGAGTCTTGCTTGCATGTATTTGACTGAGTTGTAGTGCTGGAGTTAGAGCATTAATTTTCCAGTCATACACAATGTCAAGTTCGCTTATCATATTTACCATGCAATTTCATGCACCGTTTGATTCAGGTGTCAGGAATCTTTTTATCGTGAAAATGTTAAATTCAATTAGTTGGAATTAACGTAAATTATATTTTCATCAACATTTGCTGTTTTTTAAAGAAATAAGGACCTCATTAAGATATATTGAGTTTAGATTGATTTTCTTTTGCGACAATTGACTTGAAGCATGTTGTACGTTAGATGTTAATGTTGCATTGATTTTTAATTGAACATTATTTCGGTATTTGACGGAATCTGATTGTTGTGTTCCTGTCAGTTCAGCATTGCGGGTTTATTTTTTGTGCACATCCATTGGATTAAGTCTAACAAATAGGAAGCGATGCAAATTTCATTTTAGTATAGTCTATTATTCTCATGTAGACAAACTATCCACATACATTTAATAGTATGTTCTGCATTCCTATCAGGACGCTGCAAACTCAATGCATACAAAATAGGTGGAGCTGTGTCTGACTGAGCCTTCTATTGAATAATAAAATCTGGTCGAACTGCAATGTGTTTTCAGAAGTTTTCTATACTAACATATGTTTTTCTTCTGTTATTTCATTTATATATCGTATCATTTATATGTACATGTGTCGGTGGCAGATGGGCGAATCATTTGACTGCCACTAATAAAAGATTTTTTAAGTAAAAGTCTAGGAAAGAGAAAATGTCTTCATTTTTTTAATCTTACTAGTATTATAAATGGATGTATGTTTGTTTGTACTCTTTCACGCAAAAACTACTGAATGGATTTTAATGAAACTTAACAATGATATAGCTCATACATCAAAATAACATAAGCTATAATTTATAAAGCTAGCTGGGAAGGGGACTCGGAATGGGAACGGGGACGCACTGGAAAGGTGATTCAGGGAGAAACAATGTAGATATTTCTTTGAATATGGCATTGCAACGCATGCTGGGAACCAACTAGTTTTTAATATAAATCTTATGAATGGTGGCGAATTTCTTTACCATCGATTTTTTACGTTTCTTCCACTCCTAATTTTTTGGGTGGATTTAAAAATGTAGCCATAGTTCTTCATTCCTTTATCAGCATTTTTGAAACTCTTTATCTTCTTAGGTAAATACATTTTAATGCATTAATTAGTTTTTTATTGTTATTGTTGTTTTCTTTACTTAATATACCGGTTATGCAGTGTTTAAAATTAAATCGGTTCGATTACTTTTAGTTTCTGACACCTGCGCCACTCCAGCCAATGTTTGCCCATCACACAAAACATGTCATTTAAACAGGCACCGTTTTAGCATTTGACAAATTGAGTTTTATGTCCGTTCTAATCGAATTGCAATTATTAATTGATGAGGATACGGTGTCTGGGTTGCCCGCGTGTAAGCAAAGCAAAAATAGCCCCTGCAGCCGTGGCTTTTATTTACTACTTTTATAGGGGTGGTCACGTGATGGGCATCATGACTATTTTGTAGAGAGTATAATATACTGCATACCTTTTACAATCAAAAGGTTAATTTTAGTTTATGTTACTTACTCATGGTACTTACCAATCAGTACTTTCATCTATTTCAAGTGCATTCATTAGTAATTACACTTTTTCTTCATGGATGACGCAGGTTTATATAGGGTGTTACAGGACTTTCTTGACTCACTTTAACCAGTGATTTCTGATATTATTTGGGATGAAAAATGCAAATGAAATTCGAGTTTTCTGTGACATTTTTGATGTTTTTTTTCAGCTTAAAACATTTAAAAAAATCAGTGGGTATTGAATAGTTAGGGTCGGGGTGAGAGATTAGGCGGTTACTTTGCTGAGTAAACAGTAATCACATGCGGAAGAAAGTTTTTTGTTTAGAAAAAAAAATCAAAAAGTCACCAGAGACCAAAATTTCATTACCATTTTTTTTACTCCAAATAATTTCAGGAATCACTTGTTTGAAGTAAGTCTAGTACGGTCTGTAACGTCCTGTATACCAGAAACGAAAAATAAATGTTGTCAGAAAGCGTGTACTTTTTTGCCGTTATTTTTTAAATACATAATTTACTATGAGGCCTTAAAGTTTTCCGCAGACCCTCTTCACCTGTGGAGGGGTAATGTTGAGGGTATTTTTAAGTGGATGCAGAAGTTACGCCTCGTTGTTTTTTATGCTATTGGAGGAAACGCCAAATTCAAGAACTTTCTTCTAGCTCCGTGACTATGTTTTATTTTAATGTACTTAGTTGAAACTCACCGATTCACATGTATTGTGTACAGGTATGCCAATGTCCAATCGTGAGGGGAAAAGGTTCGGATACCTGGAAAACAATACATATCGCTCAACATATAATCCACACTTTGACAGACCTGATGATGATGATATTTAATAATTATTAAATGGCCTACTGTCAAAGATGCGGAAAAACATGGGAGATTGCGGGATGGGCCTATTTATTTATTTATTATTTTGTTCTGCATGTTTCGGGGGTTAACCGCATCGGTATCAGTCATCGAATGTAGATATGGCAAGACTTATCAATTTTTACGCGGCAATTTGTAATTCAGCCCACCTGTGAGTAACTTTATAACCAAACTCCCCGTCAGATTCCGTCGCTTCGCTTCAAAAGCATAACATTTTGGGATACAAATTTGGTCCTCCAGGTCAACAAAAGATAAAAATCAATGCTTCCTGCGATCTTTTGTCTATGATATAATGCACTTTATTTTTGATAAATGTTTTGGTAACCCATAATTTTGGTTTCGTTGTCGTTTTTAACATCCGCACAACCTATCAAGACTTTGTTGGTATCAATACTTGAGTGGGCATAGCGCTTGGATCCCATCCGGGCGTCGCGTGTTCAATTCCTCGGCTGGCTAAGTCCTCTTTCACAACACTAGCAACATTTTCGGCTTTCTGTGGTGGTAGTAGGAGATTTTCAAACATTGTTGGGTTATTCGTAACCCGGGAATGTTTGTCTTTCTTTAAAAAAAAGGAGCATGTTTAATGTTAAGATTCAATTAGATACATTTAGATCAAAGCAATGATATCAAAAGTAAATTGAATTCATCACATAAATTCGACGTTGATTCAGTAAAGATGAGATGAAATTGGAAATGGGAAGACGTGAAATGACCCAAGAGACAGTGCAGCGCTGCTCGCTGAATGAAAATAACCGAGTTGTACAGGAACAGGTACCTCGCGTCTAGTTGAGGTCAAGGACACGCGCTGGGAGAAGGGAAGAGCAAACCAGCAAGGCAGGAAGGTACTTGCTCGCCAGAAAAGAGCCAGGGACGGGATTGCAAGGACATAAATATTGATGAGATCTCTACACGGCCGATGCACGCAGGAGATTGCTACCAGAAGTTCGCGTCCCTATTATTTTATTTAGGGAGAATAATTTATTTTTTTGAAATTCTCGTTTCGAAAATTCATTCGATTTTTCTGGACTTTAATTTCTTTGAATTTCAGAAATTCCGCGCGAGTGTGCGTGGTTGCCACCAATGATAGTATGCGTTATCATCGACAACACTTATATTTGTGGCACGTTCCAGACTGGAAGATTCTCTCAGTATCGCCCTGGTTTAAGACCACCATTCAGAATTGAAACGTTGCTTTAAATGGCACTAGCCGTGTTTGGTGACCACATCTGAATAGCCAGGTACTTCCCCACCTTCCTCTTCCCTGTGTCCTTCCCCTTCCCACTACCCTCAGCCTCACAACATACCCCAATTAGGGGCAGTTGGGACTCTTATGCGGTATTCATATAAAAAGGATTAATATTTTTCGCAATGTACACTCTTTCATAAATTATCGGCCGGTGTGGAACTTTCATGTTTTGCTATTATTTTCTTTTTTATACCGACGGGGAAGATCAGATAGTCGATAATCAACAATCGTTAAATTATTTTAATAATCGGTGATTTTACGAGTATGTTATTAAACAACTTTACTACCTGCATTTGCCTAATTTTAAACATTCTTTATATTAAAGCCGTGTTTCTACCCAATCGAACTTTGTTGCATTTTTGTCTTAATTTTTAAGAGACATTTCAAATCTCGATAGCTCCTGATAGAAATGTTATTGTGCACTGAAAATATGTTGCGTTTTCAAATAAATTCTTTATATAAAAAGCTGTGTAAATTAAACCATGACGAAGCTCACTGTTCATGATATTTTTTTTGTAAAACGATGAAAATAGATTTTCTGATTTATGGTTAGTAGCCATCAATGTTTAGCTGGTAATTATAGTAACTTATTAATAAGGGAATACGGTGTTTGGTAAGAAATTGTTTCTAAATGAAAATGTAACTCGTTGAATGTCAATGCCTTCGTATTTTATACGATCATATTAAATTATTTACGACATCGTGCTTCTGTGGCGCCACAAACTTCTCCTGTTGCGACCTACCGACTGTAGTACATTCCTGTATCATTGCTTGCTGCAATCACCGGCTTGTCTCTTCACAACAAGGTCACACGTGCATTATATATGTACATCCAATGCTAATATTTATTTATTTTCGGGAAATCAACAGTTTACATTTTTGCAGTTTCTACATGATGTGTAGTATTGCCTAAATAAAACTAATTATGGATTTCCTCCTTGTGACTTTGTCTCTGATTAAACTTAATATAAAGGATAAGAAATAATTAAATTTAAAATAAAGGAATATGAAGCCAAAAATTATGTAGAACGAAAAATTACATAAAACAAAAAAATATTGGTAACCATAAGAAGACATGTTACAACATACAAATCAAATAATAACAGAATTATATCTAAGTATAAATAATAATATATCCCGTTTAGAATTTCGCATCGACACAGAAACATTTTGGGGGGCAGGTATGGGTACCGCCGCCTCGGGAACCATTTATTGTATAACCAACACCTCTGCCATAGGTCACCCCTATTGGTTCGCCACGTTTGGGTTACTTAGCAGGGGTGCCCGGGTTCAAGGGGTGTGGTTTGTCCGGGTCTTGGCGACGGATGCATCTGCCCACTTACTGTGTGTCGGACCTGATCGAGAGCGATTGTTTGAAGGAAGCTTTTTGACCTCTCCAGCCGAACTCTCTTCGACCCATCGCATTGCATCGCAGGATTTATACGTCTTGTCACTCCTGGACAAAGTGACCCCCAGATTCCTACTCACCCCTCGTACCGTTTTCCTTTCCGGAACTTCCTTTCATTTCTTTTCATAAAAAGACCCTCCACACAGCTTCCCTTAAGATGACATAAGCCCTGAGGCATATTAATTTCTTCAGGGCCTCCTAGTGGGGCTAATGTAAAAAAAATAAAACCACAAACTTTTTATATATTTTTGTTTATTGAATTCTTTTTTAAAATGTTACAATTTTTTGTTATAATATAGACCTCTCTAGAAATTATAAATGTTCTGAAGACGACATATTATTACAATATTTTTTTTACATTATTCTTCTGTGATGATTTGAACCTCTAATATAAAAATAAACAAAACGTAAATCTTGGTTTGTTAGGATGCGGGAAGTCCGTAAGACGGCAGTTTGTTGACAAGTCCTCGGTGCCAAACCCGGTCAAAGGCCTTGGAAATGTCCAGTGCAACCGTTTGGGTCTAACCGAAACGTCCCAGGCACCGCCCCCAAACATGCGTCACATACGCGAGAAGATCACCGCACGAGCGGTTCCGCCGGAATCCGTATTGACGGTCGTTAATAATTTTGTTCTTCTCGAGGTATGTGAGCAGTTTGTCGTTGATCACACGTTCCATCACCTTAGACAGAACTGATGTGATCGCTATGGGGCGGTAGTTGGCCGGGTTGGAGCGGTCACCCTTCTTTGGAATGGGATGGATAACCGCTTTTTTTTCCAACCAGAGGGCACAGAGCCAGTCTTCGGGGACATTTTAAAAGGCTTCGTCAAATTGGAGCAATTTCTGCAACGCACCTCTGCAGTACCAGGGCAGGTATTCCGTCAGGCCCACTAGCTTTATTAACATCAAGCCCTCGTAAAACATGGAGTGCTTCCCGATGCCGGATCCTCAGCTTTTTCATACGAAAACCGCAGTGAGGAACCGACGCGACGTCGGGGCAGCACCTTGGTCATCGAGGGTTGAGTTATCCGCAAACATTTTACCTAATAAGTTAGCCTTTTCGGTAGCGGTGTTTGCTAGTGCAGGTCTGGTAAGAGGTGGCAGACTATATTTGCAGAAATTGCGACCTATTGAGCCCGCAAGCGACCAGAATTGCCTACTGCCATGCGGGCATGCAGCAAGCTTTCTGCTGATCTGCTGGTCGTGCTCGAATTTTGACCTATTTATGATTCTCTTGGTTTCCTTTGCCATTTTGTTGTAAGCTGTTCTGTCATCGGATGTTCTAGATGTGTTGTAGGCTCGGTAAGCCGCGTTTTTTCGTTGCACTGCTTCAGCGCATTGTCGACTGAACCACGGCTTTGAGCCTACACCAGTTTCCTTAACAGTAGATTGGATGAAGCCATCCATCGCGGATGTGATGACTTCACCAATTTCCCGGGCACATCTTGAGGGATCCGAAATCCGAAAACAGACAGCTGACCACGGGAAAGCATTAAAATGTGCCCGCAGATCGAACCAATCTGCTGACCTATAGTGCCACAGTTTTCTCTTCAGCCTCTCGTTTGGCGGTCTGAAGTTTATAGGGATTGATGTCGTCACCAGGCAGTGGTTGGACGATCCTAAAGGCGCTGTGACTTCAATCTTAAAACTCTAAAACTACAGCCTCTAGCGAAAAAGTGTTTAGGTACTAAATTATCTACATAAAATTCTCTACAAAAAAGGTTACATAAACTTTTTGTTAGGATCAATGCTTAAGGAGATAGGGAGGGGGGAAAATGTAAAATTAAAAAAAAAAACTGTTTTAATTTTTTTAAATGAAATGTTTGTCGTTAAAGATGAAATGCTTATTGTTAAAAAATCAAATAATTAGTGCTTAAGGATGTACCTTCAACACAAATTTCGTCGAAATCTAAACTTTCATCGTCATCAATGCTGTCTTCGACGGGGGCTCCGTTCATACATGAGCCGAGGCAGCCGCAGGCCCCGGAGCAGGCAATCCCTGCTTTGCGGCAACCGCAGCGCATCGCACACCCAGTCGTGCATCGGCAAAAGATCGTGTTTAAAATGGAGATGGGTGCCACAGGGTCGTTCGTGTTAATTGGGTTAAGGATCCCATCGTCTCCCTTGATCCAACCCCATTGGATGGGTGGTAGGGGGTTGCCTAGCCACTGTTATATCTGTAAAAAAGTAATGAGACCAAGGTAAGCATTCATCACAAATTAATATTTGTAATAAGAAAGCAGTATTTAAAACTATATGTAACTGGATTTAATTACCTGTAGATATACTCTGAGCGAGAGTTGCTTTGAAGCTCCTCTGGTGGGAGGAAGCGTGGCCATGTCTGATTTGGGCTTCATTGACGCTTTCAAAAATGCCGAGTACCGATGTTTGTTTAGGTTGTCTTGATGAGCAGGCGCTTTGTATACAGCCAAAAAAAGTTTCTCGCCAGCCTGTTCAATATTCTCAGGTGATGCCGAGGGATCAGAAAATATTGGTGAAATGTCTTGGGTGAGGCCAGGATTTTCTGTGAAGAGCTTAGCGATTCCCACTTTACTCTTTCCATATATCGCCGAGGTGGTGTCGCATCCGGAGAAGCTATGGAGAAGGAGAATCGTTTTGGCGATTGGAAGCTGTTGATGTTGTCGCACCGAAAACAATTTGGTCTCCACATTCCCACGGCCCGACTTCATGAAATATGTATTGATTGATGGTGGTGCCAACCCAATGAGGAGAACTAACAAGTCCCCATCCTCCCCAACTATTGCTACATTTGAATGTAGAGCAGGTTCATCCAACCCACACCTCACAATAGTGCTATCAGCATCCCCTGTAGCAACAGTTGTTTTAATCTCGGCTTCTGTCATTTTCTCGCTGAGCAAGTGAATCAACCTTGTTTTGTTTCTTTCATTAGCAAGAAAATGCTCTTGTTGAATGGTGATGGTCGTTTTTTCGTGAAAGTTGATGTCAACTACAACTGTGGCAAAATTGGCTTCTACATGAATTATTTCCCCTATTTGATATTTTTTGGTCTTCGTTGCCTGGACTATAATGGATGCATACAAACATATCGTTACCAGACCGCAGGCGCAGCTACGCTTTGTTGATTTACAATACAAAATATTGAATTGTTATTGGGTTCCTATACAATCCTCTCATTCGCTTAGATTTTTTAGCAAACAGAGTTTCCGATCAACATTACCTTTCTCTCTTGTATATTAATGTGAGAGCTTGTGTAAATGTATTATGTATTTCTAATCTTTAATTTTTAGTCTTGAGTTTTTGAGGTTTTATCTTATCTTTTAGTTTTTGATTTCTATTATTTTTTATTTGTTTAAAATAAGTACAGAAATCAGTATTATGGCATTTTTCTTCATGAAAGTCGGTTCTTATCGTGGGTTATGTGGCGCTTTAGATCATATTTAGATCGTCTAGCATTTATCCGTTCAGTGGTATTTTTTTATTTTTAATAATTTAGCCGTGGTACCCGGCTTCGCTCAGGATAATATTCGAAAGTGTTCTCGAATGTTCCACAATTATGTTCTCGATTCCAGCCCTTATAGGGAGAGTACGGACATTATCGGACGCATAGTGTTGATCAATTGTATTTTGTTGTTATTGCTTCAATATAAACTATTTATTTATTAATCATAAGTGGAAAGGACAGATCTACATGCTATGCTAATTTTAAAAATCAATAACCATCACTGTTTCCCAAAATTTAGATTTTAAAATTACGAAATTTTCATTTATTATCGGAATTCGACGGGTGGTATCGGACAAATTAGCTCTTTGGTTTAACACCGTAATTTATTTTGTTTTATTATAAAACGGTTACTAATGATTAAATACAAAAGATTTCACATACATCAAGACACTATCTTTATTTAAAAAAAATACAGGCAAGAGAAATACAAGAAAAAGGGCAAAAAAGTATTTGAAAGAATTGTCTAATATCGGACATAAAAGGTGGTATCGGACGCAAAAGTGGACAAAAAATATTCTTGTTTTTTTTTTATAAAAAAAGGATTTAAAAAAGTGTTAAAACCGTGTTCAAACTTTACATAACACGTTACACTGAAAATAAAAATTATTTCTGGCATAATTCACATTTGTAAAAATGCTGGCAAGATTCAAGACCTGTACAATTTTCATGAGCCCATCCATGACCACCTTGACATTGAATCCAGTCTTCTTCGAATCTTTCTCTACAGATAAAATTCAACCTTCATCTTTGTTATAATCCTTATGTAGTTTTAGTTTATCCGCTTTCTTATAATTGATGGTGTTAACATTATTTTATTTTTTTTGTTTTGGGTGAATTCTTTTTTGATTTACTCATTTGAAAATCTTTTTGGCATATACTGTAGTTTTTCTTGTTTTATTTTGATTGGTAGACCCGGTACTTGTGTTTTCGCTTCATTCTTTACAATTTTTGAACTTTTTAGAAGTGAACCTAATTTCCTCAATATCCTAAATACTTTCTTCAATTTCAACAACCTGTCACTAAGTGTACTTTTAGGGACATCACAATATAAGACAGCTTCTCAAATTGTCACAAACGTATTCCACTGCTGATTTCATGTTGCAATCCTTCCATTCACCCCGAGCCCCTGCTCCCACTTTTTTTTTGAACCTCGGCATTATCTGGAAAAATGGATGAAAAACATATTGACTTTTTGAAAATAATGTTTTTTTAATCAATAATAGCAAACGCTTTATATATTGCTTTCGTAATACAATATATGTTCATGACAAGGTGTATAAAAATACGAAACGCTTCATTTGGTGTAGGTATACTTATTAATTTAAATAAATAAATAAAATAAGCATTTTTATTTTTAAAGTTTTCTTTATTCATTGAAAAGTTTTTTTTTACAAAAGTTGGGGATTTTTCAACCACCATGCTAGGCACATGGCCGTATTGTGGTGGTCGATTTTTTATACAGTAAATTAACATATGCAATATAAAGAATGTGTGAGAGTATTAAGAAAATATATACATAAAATAATATAATATTAAAGAATATTATAGAATACAAAATAGTATAAAATAATTTAATTTAAAAGAGTGACGAGTATAAAATCAAAGTGAGCACTATAAGGTAAGCACATGAGAAAGGATTTTTATGTTGAAAATCTACATTATTTAACACCAATTTTTGTATAATTAAATGTTGGGCTTTATTCTTCAAGTCAGGCGAATTACATTGTACAGCTGTACATAAGTATGTAGTATATAATATTGTCAGTATTTTTATATTCAGTCCTGATGAAGGTACGGAGGTACCGAAACTGGTAGACGGAAAAAAATAACAATAAAGTGACGTAAAACAAATTTATTCTTTTTATTTATTTAAAATGTCAAGTCACAATGTGTTTGCTTCTTTTGAAAAAAGAAAAAAAAGTATCTAATATAGTTGTTCATGTTTCAGTCCGGCGAATACTAAATTATAATTATTGTTACCATGGTTTATTGCTGGGAAGTACATATGGGACTTCGTCGGATTCGATACACAGTTTTAAGTAAATGGTTTAAAAGTATTTAAACTTTCAGCTAATTATATTATAGTAATTACATATAGTTCTTTACAGACAAAAAAAAATTATTGGTGGTATATAATCTATTATCAATTTTATTTATAAAAAGTAACTAAAACTTGAATACACAATTTCGTCGTGGAGCTGGTGAAATAAAACCAAGAAACAAAGAACAAAAAAAAAACAAAAAAAATGGCTTGTGGAAAGGGCTAAGAAATGATTTTCTTTTCTCCGATTTTGATGAAAAAAGTTTTGAGCTTCATTATATTTTCACAATGAAAATAAAATAAAATGATAATAAATAAAATGATAATAAAGTAAAATGATGTTTTCCTCCAAATAAATGAAGTAATGTGGTATATTATATTATACAGATAACAGTAATAAAAGCAGTTTAGACAAATGTTGACCTTCATAATAAAATTAGACATCTATCCCTGTTTTAGCAGAAAATCTTAAGTTAATCTTAAGTTAGTTTAGGTAATCAAGTTTCAAGTTAGCCTAAATTAATTATGTGAGGCATTCTTTAAGGCGATTCCAGACTCACGGCGAGAAGTTCTCGCTGAGACTTCTCGCGAGAACAAGCACTTATCCACACTCTCATTTTTCTCACTCGTGATCTGTTTCCCATCCGGTATGGACGACATTACAGACGATATTCAAAATGCAGCAGGTTTGGCTCTGTGCGCTATGGCATATTATAATTTTGTGAACGTTGTAACTAAAAATAATTCCGGTAACTAGCAAAAAGGGAATATTTTTTCTTTTTGAGTTCAGATACTTGCATCTCCATTAAGTCTGTTCCACGCATCGTGGTTCAAACTTTTGTCTTTGTAATTCCGATGTTTTGCATCCCATAACACCGGTTCAGATTTAAAATCATCATCATCATTACATAGTATAAAATGAAATCGCTCAAAATGTATGTGCGCATAGATCTTTTAAACTACGCAACGGATTTTCATGCGGTATTCACCAATAGATAGAGTGATTCAAGAGGAAGGTTTATGTGTATAATACATGCTCATTATAGTAGAGAAAAACCGAGAAATTCAAATATTCAATTCAGGCAGCGGGCATCGGGCAGCTGGCAAGCGGGTGTTGTGGATTTTATAAAGGTTGGGTATTGGCGTTGTGTTTCGTTAGCCACAGTAATGTGTGGCCGGGTCTGCTAGTATTCTATAAATTGCAACTCTTGTTGATTGTTCCACATTTTAAAGTAAACAAAATTTTCGATACAAAAACAAAAATATAACGCACGTCTACTCTCAACCGCTCACTAAACAACACTGAGACAAGACGTGAGTGTAGTAGCCTTCTCGCTTCTCGCCCGAGAAATCCTTTGAAGCGGCCAAATTTATCGACAGGGATTCGAGAAGTGGCGAGCCCGAGAAAGAGAATGCGAGAAACACCTCACATTCTCGCTTCTCGGGTGTTCTCGGGGCTTCTCGCCGTGAGTCTGGATGGGCTATTAAAATTTATTCGTGTGTCCGATATCATGCGTAATAGCCATGTCCGATATTAACCAAACGGCGTGGAGTTAACAAAATAACCGCCTAACTGGTATGGGACACAAATTTTAAAACATAAGATTGTCATTTGATTGCCACTGAAGTGTAGTGTACCGTCTTATACGTACAAATGTAATTAAATTAATAACGTACCTTTTGTCTTCGAATAAAGCTGTGGACACAATATGGGGTGGTTAAAGTTCATTTTGTGGGCACAAAACGACACAACCGGCTTTGGCGAGAGTCATGCAAGCACCGGGCATCCAGAATTAGTGCGGCAATATTTAAACTAACTTGCATCGCCCTATCTATACGCCAGTAAGAGAAATAACACTTGTACGATACCATACTTTGTCCGATAATATACATACTCCCCCTATATTCAAAAGCACTCCCTTTAGATAAAAAACGGGAACCTTCTTCATGGATGGGGGATAGAAAGCTACCACACCATATAACTCCCTTGATCGTATCGGGACTCGTTTCTGAGTTTTAGCGGGATGCACACTTTTGTACACTTTCTTTAATAATATATATTGATTACAAAGAAATATTACAAATAATTTATATTAAATACAGTTAATGAGAAATAATTAAAAAATATATTTAGTAAATATAACCATTGGTCACCGTGATACAGGCATGTTTATGTAAATGTCTTAATTAAATATCATTTTAAATAATAAAAATAATAAAACATAAGGGGCCATCCTCACACGTCCCCTTCCCCTCCCGCGTTCCCCTTCCACGATCCCTGCCTTCCCTCTTTCCTTTCCCGCTCCCTCGTCCCGCCAACCCTCCCATTTATTCAATCCCAGTACATTCAGTTTTTAAACAGCCCGCGTGCCACCTTTTACAATTTTTATTCAAATTTTAATTTTTCATGTATATTAAATTTAGTACCTAACAAAGGTACCTATTTAAAATATCTAAAATTCTTGATTTGATTGAAACTATTAGGGGAGTACCTACTTTAAATAAATTTATCAACTTAAAGATTTTCAAAAATAGAATCCTGATTTAACAATCATTTGTTGCAAAATGTCATTCTCAAACACGCGAACTGTCAAATGTGCGATAGTCGTTAGGTTTTCTCCGCAAGAACCATCCTCGTACTTCAAGGAATATTCTAAAAAACGAATTAGCAAAATCGGTTCAGCTGCTCCCGAGATTTGCGCTTAGCAACACATTTAGCGATTCATTTTTATATATAAGATTTCTTACTTCTAACTACAGACTAGTACTTATATCATACAATATGAGATACTTGGTTCTGTCAAGTGCCAGTGCTTCGGCGACTTTTCTCTGCGTCTCATGGCTTCCACTTTGCACCGTCTTCCACAGTTGTCTGCAATTTGAAAGTAAATATTGTTAAAAACCGTCAACGATATTAGTTGGGAGTTGGGTTAAAATAATATGTACGCTAGAACGAAGAAGACAACTAGAAGATGGTTCGTGCCCAATTCGATCACCAATTTGACTCTGTGACCGTGTGATTAGAAAGTGGCGCATTAAAAAGCCGCTAATTATCATCGCTAATAATCCGCGATGGATCCTCTCGTATTGCGTACACGCGCACCGGTGCCGGCTTAGGCCGGGGGAGGGGAAGGGGGAGAGGGCCGGGTGGGGTCCAGACCGGGGAGGGGGGTGCATTCCGCGGCTAGTGGAAAAGTACTGGCTTCGGGCCGCGGCGCCTGCAGGGCTGTTCAAACTCAAACTGAGAGGGACCAAAATACTTACTCATGACATTTATGATATTCAAAAACTGCATGAACGAGAATTACACATCAGCAGAATGTGTCTGTTTGTACCAGATGTTTTGCACATGTGTGGCTGATGAATGGTCGTCTTATGCATTACTATTTATTTTCATAGTGTGTTTTTAAAGAAGATTATTGCATCTATTTATTTTAAATCGACGTGTGTTCAAAATACTACATTACATCTCCATAACTCACGATGAAAATGATTTCGCCTTGTGATTGAATTTTATATGTTGTGCTTGTTTAGATGTTTTATTGATTGCCTCAAAATATAATGGCCTATTGATGAAAATCCGTTGAAAAAAGTTGTTTAGACCTAGCCCTAAAATTTAGTATGTTGTTGAATTTAATTTATTAGTTATTATTAGTCACGTTAATAATACTTTCTTCACTTAAACCATTATGTTATGGTTAACTTAATATTAATTACGGTATCAAAACCTCTTTGCTTTTTGGAAAATAATGTTTACTGAAATAGAATCGTTATCTCTTTTCCGATTGGTGGTGCGGAACATCAATAGGTATATTTTTTTAGTAAATATTGATACATCAATTCCCCATGTCAAATAGAATTGCTTTTGCTAAAATGCTGCAATAACATGTTTCGTAAGACGTAGTACCTACGTCGTAGTCATTAAAAATTAATATACAATACCTTTGATAGATTGAAGTAACATTTGAAATCCTTGATAATAATGGGTTGAGCAATAAATGTGTTTTATAGTTTTGTACAATACTTAAAATTTTCTCTGAAAACATAATAAAATTGTTCAACTGCGCATAATATTACGAAGTTACAACCTGTGCCGTGGAAACCACATAAACATGGATCCAGTAGGTTAAAAACAAATAGCGCAAGTAGATCCGTGTTTGTATAGAGATTATTTGATGTGGTTTCGTGCACTGAATGATAATAATTGGCATCCTGATTGCTCGTCATTCCCACAAATTGCCAAGTCAAAAGAAATCTTGTGGTCATCCTTGGAAATTATTGGATTGATCGTTTAAAACTTCAGGTGCTTTGTGAGTGTGTTGGTGTAAAAGTTATGTGGTAAGCACCTGTGGAAGCAAGACTGTATTTTATCATAGATAAAAGGTAAAATGCTTCTGTGTGCATTGATTTCTGCGTTCTATGTGTGAGTCAGTCAGGCTATGCAACATCGCGTTATTACATGAATACTATTGTTGTTGTGGCCCTCACCTACAAGAACTCAATCGTGGTACTACCAATATTGTTATCTTTCAAGTTCCTCTGTTATCTTTGCCTTTTAATCTGATACCGTTTATATTGATTTTGTCAACTGATTTGATAGTAGATATTCTCTTTTCGTAGTGCGGGGCTTTATTTTTTTTATGTGATTACCGATTAGTCCCAACTGCTCCCAAGCGCTTGGAGCCAGTGAGACTATGGCACCCCCAATTGGGGTATGTTAAAGTTGTGAGGCCGAAGGTGGCGCTGAGGGGAAGGATGGGGAAGAGGAAAGTGGGAAGTAGCTGGCTATTCATATCTAGTCGCCAAACACGGCTAAAGCCATTTCATACAACGTTTCAATTCTTAATGGTAGTCTTACACCAGGGCAATACTGAGGGTATCTTCCACTCTAAAACATGCCGCAAATGTATATATTATATTATTTTTAAATAATTAAAAAAATTTAAATAACACAAATTAATCAGATAAAATTTTGTTGCTGATGATTTGAACCCGTGAACCCGGATCGCTAGTCGAGAGCCTTATCCCTCGACCACTAAGGCCGGAACCTTATATTAAGGCTTTCAAAATCTGAAATATCTTTAAGGAAAACTGCATTGATAAATGGATAAAGTGACGTATCCCACAATATCTGAAAATCCTTGAAAATCTTTGAATTTTCTTTACTGTTCTCGTAACTGGTCAAGGCACAAGGCACAAGGCACTTTAGGCTATTAATAATATGATGTGCCTCCGTATTTGCACAGAATGGCAAACACATGGACATCAGAAGCCAATGTACACAACCACTCCCTCCCTACTCTAACTCTGCAGACCCGCTCAGTCCACAGTCCACACCGGCATGCGGCACCGCCTCACTCCACCAGATACTAGACTTTTATATCTGTTATTTCCAATTCTCTCGGAACAACAACAGCGCGTAATATTATAATATTCCGTTATATTTTTATTATAAACGGAACCAAACGAGTTTCTGTTTTTCAAAATAAAAGTCGAAGAACCCGAGCCTCCGCAATCTTCATCGGTTGTAAGTCACTAAATTTATTGCTACTTCTTTTTTTGTGTTTTAGTTAAACAACGGTCGTCACACGTTAGCAGTTATTATTAGCCGGTAACGCATAAATTTTTTTTTCAATTTAATGCCAACTTCGTATTTTTTTTAGATTAACTCCACACAGGAGGCCCTGAGAAAAATAATTTCCCTCAGGGCCTATGTCATCTTTGTGGATGCTGTGTGGAAGGTCTTTTATAGGAGAGAAAGGAATGAACATGGCTCTTGAAGAGACCCATGTTAAGGAGGTAGGAAACACAGACGCCGGCAAATCGTTCCACAGCCGAGCTGTTGAACTTAAGAACGAGGCGTAGAAACGACCAGTTTTCATGTGACAAATGTCAACCGTGTACGTGTGTTGGGCGCGTGTGTCCCAACTATGCACCGGTGCCGAGGGGATTAATGGTTCCTCGGAGCATCTTCCATTGACAACTTTCGGTTGAACAAGGACAGCATTCCCACTCGACGTCTGTGCTTAAGATAGAATATTCTATCAAACGGACGGCCCGTTTCTGCAAGAGTCGAGATTCGAGATATTTCGGGGCTCCAGACCAAAGGTGACTGCCAAATTCAATCGTGTTGCGCACTTGCGATTTGTACAGGGTTAGCAGTTGTGTACTATCTGGGGTATCTGCGGGCCATGTACTACAAGTACCTACGCCCAGTTTCTGAGGGCTAACTTAACTTTGGCTTCGATGGGCCCCCGTATCTGAGCTGGTAACTTAGAGTTAGACCAAGCATATCAATGGAAGGCCTGTTCGGAAGATTGCTTCCGTTGAAGGAGACTAGATTACTAGACCTACCTATTCATTATTTAAATTTCTGTAATAAAATAAAAATATTCCTTTTTTACCACTGATAATCTCTCGGTGTAATTTGAATTTATGCATACCTATTTATTATATTGTATAGAACAAAAGGCAAATATGCATATGGCGCAAAATACTTATTATTCTTCCTGCATTTTCTAATGTCTCGTTTACATTTCAGATTCTGTGGATATAAATTTTCAAATCGTTTACGTATTTATAAATTGCGCCTTTTCCGCAAATTGCCACATTATCCGATTTAAAAAAACACCCGGAGACTTTTCACCGGGTTGGATATATCCGATGCCTCGCCAAATTGTTGATTTTCGTGTTTGACGTTGGCTTTATAACGTCGCCTTGTGCTTTTTTTACTCCCAATAGGAGCGAAGCTTTTTATAATATAATGCAAATGTTTTTCTCAATTATCGAAATTCTTGGTTTTAAGTTCCGAATGAACCACAACACTTCAAAATTTTCACCTAATTTTTAATAATGTGTACCATATTTCTGACCTCTTTCTCGTAATAAAATGTTTACAGTATCTACACCACACACGCAGAATAGAGTTAGTTTTTTTTTATTGCCCGTATTGAGATTAATAAAATTTATGAAGTAATAAAAATAACACAAAATGATAAAAATTTTGAATTAATAATATTGTTACAAGAATCGTTACCTACTATATATATGCCATAGGTCACCCCAAGTAGTTCGCTACGTTTGGTAACTTGGCAGGGGTGCCCGGGTTCATGGAGTGAGGTTTGTCCCGGTTTTGGCAGCGGATGTGTCTGCCCACCAGCTGAGAAGAGAATGGCTGAAGGAGTCCCTTTGACTTCTCTAGCCATACTCTCTCGGAACATCGCCTTGCACCGCAGTGAGAGGGATGGAGTCATACGTCCGTCAGTTCTGGACACACTAACCCCCAGATTCCTACCCACCCTTAATACCCTTTTCCTTCCCAGAACTTCCTCTCCTTCATTTCCTAAAAAGACCCTCCACACAGCATCCCCAAAGATTTCATAGGCCCTGAGGGCAATTATTTTTCCCAGGGCCTACTGTGTGGAGTTAATCTAAAAAAATACGAAGTCGGCATGAACTTGAAAAAAAAATTATACGTTACCGGCTAGTAATAACTGCTAACATGTGACGACCGTTGTTTAACTAAAACGCAAAAAAAGAAGTAGCAATAAATTTAGTGACTTACAACTAGGGCTGCCATCCGTCCGGGTTTCCCCGGATTTGTCCTAGTTTAGAGGGCGTCCGGGGAGCGTCCGGGCGGGGTTTTATTTGATGTCCGGGTATAAATTTTTTTTATTTAAAGTCTTAAAATTTAAAGTCAAACGTATACGTTTTCCCTGAGGAAGCAACGGTCGTTCTGAAACCGGTCGGCTTTAGACAAATATAAAAGTGGTTCAAACAAAGTAACATTGTTTCATTTATCTTTAATTAAAATTAAATTCAATTTCCAAGAATACAGCTGCATTGATTTTTACAAATTCCTTTTAAAAAGGGAAGATATTCTAAAAGTTATCGGAAAGAGTGATAAATACAAAAAAAAAGTAAAAAAGGCGAGAGGCTGAGGAAAAAGCTATAATAGCTAGATATTCAAATAATATACTTATGAGTGCAAAAATTTCTTTTAATTTTTGTAGAGTTATGGATTGTTTTTATTACGCAAAAGAAATTTACAATATGGCTGTTGATTAAAACTTTAAGGTGATATAAATAGGTATGGTTTTTGGTTATTTTATGCTTAAAAGAAATAATAATGTAACTTACATTACAGTCAGTCTAAACTTTAAAAAGTTTCAGTTTAGTTGCTTAAGATTTAAGAAGACTGAATTTAGTTTATATTATGTTAAGAGATATTTTGTTATTTAAATGGCTGCTGATAAAAACTTAAAGATATAATTATTATTGAGTTAAAAGAGTTACCTCAAAAATTGTAAGACTTAATACTAAAATGGTCTCAGTACTTTTAAGTTTTTTGTTTAAAAATTTAATTGAATTTAGTTAGGCTTAATATTTTAATAAGGTTTTGTTTTCATAACAGAGTATATTAATAATTTGTGATTTTTAAGAATAAAAAAATTCACTGATTATTAAAACAATTTGTAACAAACTGTAATAAGATTCTGTTTTGTTAGGTACTTTTAAAATGATGATAAAAGATGACTAAATTTCATTTTAAAATAAATAAAAGGTGATTAATGACATTTCCAACTATTTTTTATTACATTGACTATGTTTAAAAAAACCTGATGACATGTCCGGGTTCTGGGCCCTAAAATCCGGGGTTTTCACGCGTCTTGTCCTGGTGGCCAAATTTAAGAGATGGCAACCCTACTTACAACCGATAAAGATTGCGGAGGCTGGTGTTATTGTAAACGTCAACACGTGTCACACCCTACCTACACGGGTGTTGTAATTTGATTTGAAATAATATATCGTAGGGTAATTATTACAACTAGGCAACTGCGAATTAAGTAAATCATTCCATTTTTATAAATAAAAGTACATAAAAAAATTATTATTACGGTTCCCAACACATCGATCTACGATTTAACCATATAATATCATTTATATATGACTAGCAGACCCGGCCACGCGTTGCTGTGGCTAACGAAACACAACGCCATTACCCAACCTTTATAAAATCCACACCACCCGCTTGCCAGCTGCCCGCTGCCTGTATTGAATATTTGAATTTCTCGGCTTTTCCCTACTATGGTGTCCGCGCAACTGTCGCCGGACTATAGTTTTATAGGACTGTAGTTTTCATACAAAAAGAATTTGTTCATTTCGTTGATTTTTTGAAAATGTGCATTAATATTGGTTAACAAAATATATTTTGAATAAGGAAAGAATTCGTTCATTTAGTTTAACGTTCATTTGGTTTATTCGTTAATTATTTGTTCTTTTAGTTTATTTGTTAATTGGTAAACAATATCGGCGACACCCGGAAGCGCAGACCCACATAGTAAAAACAGCAGATAGTTCATCTACTTATATTTCAATATCTTTGATTATACATATAAACCTTCCTCTTCATTAATCATCAATCAATCATTCTATCTAATGGTGAAAACCGCATGAAAATCCGTTGCGTAGTTTAAAAGATCTATGCGAACATACATTTTGAGCGACTTCATTTTATATGTAATGATGATGATGATGATGATGATGATGATGATGATGATGTGATGATGATGATTATGATGTGATGATGATTTATCAGATAATCTTGTAATTCAATTTCCAAACAAAACTGATTTCTGAATTACCCGGTTGTAATAGTTTACCTACAATATTATGCTATTAATTTTAATGTAATGATGATGATGATGATGATGATGATGATGATGATGATGATGATGATGATGATGATGATGATGTGATGATGATTTATCAGATAATCTTGTAATTCAATTTCCAAACAAAACTGATTTCTGAATTACCCGGTTGTAATAGTTTACCCACAATATTATGCTATTCATTTTAAAAGGACTAAATTGAAAATAAACTAAATATATGTAGGTATATAATATTATATTATGCTATTAATTTAGAATAGTCAGAGATGAAAAAAAGTTGGCGATCTTTGGCTAAAACTTATATATAGTATAACTTCATCATCAAGAGCTATTGAACGGATAAATTTAATTTCCACAGAAATATTAAAATTATCTGATAAGTGCCATAATTAATTATTTTGCCTCTTTCAAAAACAACGTTTTCCGACACCAGAGACAAATTTTCACTGATCTGTTATTAATGAACCACACGTGTTTTCCATTTTTAGATTATTGACGCATTTTAACTTAATCCATTTTTATGAATAAAAAATGTGACTTTCTTACTATGAAATTAAATTAGAATCCACATCTCGGTGTATTTATTAACTGGAGGGACTTAGGGGTGTACTTAGATTATTATTTTTATAAAAGGTTTGTGAAAATAGTTTCTAGTTATTTTTATTTATTGTATTTTTTTATTTGTCTTCCATCAGCTTAAGTACCCAAGTGGCTGATTAAAATAGAATAATATATATTGCTATCGATTGGTAAAACTAATAACTAAACAGACATGTTTGTTAACTGCTAACGCGGTGAATGATACGCATGATACAGCTTATTTTCATATATTTTATATATCTTTTATTATGCATATTTTAGACTTATTATAGGTAGGTGGGTAAGTACCGTCCTAAATATTTTTGACCAAAGAAGCACAAACAACACGTTTATATTAATTAGAGTGTTTATTAATATGAAAATTATGCATGACTACGCAAATCAATTCAACAAATGTTAAAGCTGTTGAATTATAATTTACCCATTTAATAATAATGATACTTGGCTAATTTATACATAACCGTTTTTTGTGAGAAATCACCTCAAGGGCGCTAAGTATATATTTCTGCATTATGAAATGATTGATAAGTGCCTACCTAATTTATGTGAATGTATTATTTAATATTGAAATGAATGCAACCAATGAAAATAGTATAAATATTATAATTTTATGTCACGTGTTTTTTTATGAATTTATTTTATTACCCTGTTCGTGACTAAGAAGATAGTGCAGTTCGAAAATGCTATAAAATGTTGCGCTACCTAATAATAATAAATTGCACAGTTTCCAATACATTGAGAAGGCTTACATATAGTAGTAATCAATTGTAGTAGGTAGCAAGATTTTATGTCAGTTTCATACTATATCAATCTACGTTTCTCATTAAAGATATATTGTTTTTAAAATAAACCATAAAAATTATCATTAAAACTATTTTTATATCTTTGTACATTTTATTGTTTGTTGTAGTAAGGTTTAGAATTTCTAGATTTGCATTAAATTAGAAAAACTATTTCGTGATTTATTTTTGAGGTTTAAAGGCCGGCCGCATACATCAGGTTTTGCTTTCCGGTTATCTGATCAGACAATCGGATCGGATAAATACCGCACACATCCGATTCAAAAACCGTATAGGTAATAAAACCGGGCAACGCCCGTTGTCGGACCGGATTTGACGGCCGGCGCGGAAAGGCGTGGCCTATTTTTATTACCGATCCGCTTTTCGAATCGGATGTGTGCGGTGTTTATCCTACTTTCATAAGAAATGTATAGCGCGAAGGCCTTCCGGTTGTCTGATCAGACAATCGGATGGAAAAATCTGATGTTTGCGAACGGGCTATGGCTGGCCGCATACATCCGGTTTTTCCATCCGATTGTCTGATCAGACAACCGGAAGGTCTTCGCGGCATACATTTCTTGTGTGGCCCCGTTTCTACGTATTACGTATCCAGTTTTCGAATCGGATGTGTGCGGTCTTTATCCGATCCGATTGTCTAATCAGTCAACCGGAAAGCAAAACCTGACGTATGCGCCCAGCCTAAGTCGTGTTGCGCTACCTCATTCTTTAGCCTGCGTTTTGGGCAGCTAAAGTGGGTGGTAGCGCAGCACGGCATAATACTAAAAAAAATATTTCGATAATACTTTTGGTCATGAAAATCTAGTCATAACCTATGAAATACCTGGTTTATCGTGGGTAGAAAATGATTCAAATGCCGTATCCATTTTTTTTTTTCAATTAATTAAATTTGCCCCAACTTAATGGTTGGTCCATTAATTTATTTAAGGTATCTACTAATTAATTTTATTGTATCCACCGAGGCGCAGTTAGACCTTCCAACTATTTTTAGTTTTCCAAATTTAAAATAAAATATTTTTTGATAACCTTAGCCTTACTAACGAACGTGGTATACTTTTTATCCCGTTTATGCGTTAAAAAGCCCTTACTAATAGAAACTTAAAATGGAAACTGACATTTAACAGCCATAAAATAGTTCATGCAAAGGTATACATTGTTTACACAGCCAAAGGCGTTATTTATCTATTATTGTATGCTTGAAATTCCCTTAGAATTTCGGTATATGCAAGGTATTTTAAATGTGCTATATATTTCTTCTTTTTGGAGATGTCGGAAAAGCAAATACGATTTTAAAAATTAGATAAAATTATCTTGTAGATTTTTGTATATGAAATATTCATTGATATTTGTAAATTGCAATGTTATTTCAAATATGAAACAAGTTATAAAAAAGCACATATTCTTATTACAAACGTCGAAAAATTATATTCCTTTTATTTGTAGTATAAGTTGTTGCAAGAAACTGTCACTTCACTTTTTAGATCGTTATACAATAAAAAATATAATAATAACTCCCTGGGAATAATTATAATAGGCCACTTGCATCACATTTTTTAATTGTTTTTTTTCCGGTTTAGGCAAATATTCTAAGACATTGTGTATTTTTTTTTAATCGTATTTTTGAAACCCTGGCGATTATTTGAAAGTTTCAATCCGAAAAATCAGACCATTTTTTATAAACCGGAAAGACGGGACATAATTTTATAGGTGAGAAAAAACGATAATTACATAGCCGAAAATCATTTTTAAAAAAAGAACGTTTTCCACACGAATGGCACAGGAGAATAACGAGGCATATCAAAAATATTAAATCTCATAAATATTTTTTTCCTTGATCCATCTTATTGATCATAAATCATTTTAATTTTCAACGTCTATATTACTAAATCAATCTTGTACTTGTAAATTGTAATAATAATAAGAATATTATAAAATTTGATTTTATTTTGTTAAAATCCGCACCATTATCATTATACCTCTTAAACACGTACGGACGACGTAAAATTTACGGTGTTCTCTTCATAACATCTGTCAAAAAATCAAACCAAATGATACGTTCGCAGAGAACAAACAATAAATCTAGTGAACGTTAAATGTCAAATTCAAAAATTCGCCTGAAATCAAAATGATGCCATATAAAAATAAAAAATCAGTGTGATATTTTATAAAATTAATAGGAACATTTTCGGAGACGGGGCATTTTCATGTAGTGACGTCACGAGCCCAAATAATGGATTTATTTATTTAAAAATAAAAAACTGTACATTTCTAAAAAAAATTACTAACATTTTCGTAATCTTAGTAAAAAAATCTATCCACACGATTTATTCCAAGTCGTTATGAAGTCCATGCAAGTGGCCTATTAAAAAATAACATTTTGGATTCATCGTTTGCGCAATATGAACTTTGATTTCTTGTGTTTATATTTACCTACACATGCAGAAGGCATTTTTATGTTATTGAAAAACATTACTTACAAAAATTCTCATTAAATTCGCTTCAAATAAAAAATAATGTCAATAAGAACCTAAATTTTTCAAAATTTGAAAAAATGCTTCGTTGCCAGCTCTTACGCAGCACAGTTAGACATTTTTCTCAGTAAGAATTCAAATCGTACATTCTGTACAGTCTTTATTCAATGTGAAACTAAAACACCGTTTAACGGTCGGAAGTATTTTTTATTAGTAAGCATAATATTCTTTAATATTTATATTGTTTCTGTCTGACTGCTCTGATCGCTCTTTACAATTTTAATGTTTCGTTTTTACTGTCAAGAAACAACAAACATTTTTATTTTTCCTTATTAAAGTTTTACTTTGGTTTATGTTGGAGACACGGTATTTCGTCTTTATTAGTCGTAAGTCATTTTTGAAGTGAAAACTTCTTTAGCACCGTTCTGTTTTGAAACTCGATGAAACGGAAACGAGCGACGCTAAAAAGAGACAAACACATACATCTATAGGATTTAGCTTGCGAGATAATGAGATAGTATAATCGGACTTCTCTTTGTGCGGTGCTTCGTAGCCTATCGGTCTCCCCTTGTGCGGTGCTTCGCAGCCTCCCACTCTTGTCCACTTTATTTTACTGAAGGTTTTCACTTTTATCGCGTGTGAACTGCACACTCAGATTTTTTTTATTAATCTCTGAAATCGTGCGACAAGTTTTCCATAATGAAGTAAGTTCACCTTTGCAGGTAAGTACCGATAACGCATGCAAACCATGTTGGTGCCAAACCACATCTTGATACTAAATTTCAATCGTTGTATAATGTGCAAAATACGGTCCTCGTACAAATAAGCAGAATTAGAACCTGCTAAAATGTTGACTTACTCGTAAAACTAAATAAACTCTCGATAATATTTGATTACGACTGCAGGTGACAGTACCACTTATCGACAGCGAAACCAACCAAGCCTACTGATTGTGGCCTCAAAGCCACGACTTCGGTACGCAGCAGAGATTCTGAGCTACTGATACAGGTCCAGATTTAGATACAGATACCAGTATATTAATATACATGTACAAGTACTACAAATACAGCGGGAAAACAGGCTTTACGGCGTGTCAGCTTCACTGCTTACCTTATTCATCAATCTCACTTCGCGAATCACTTGCCACTTACCGAATTGGTCCATATCTATTACCTACTCAATCACTCAGTAGCAAGCATTGGAATGGCGTTGACTAGACAAGTTCCGGATAGTCAGCTATACAATTCAATTGGGCTTGTAATTTTTTGTATTATTTACTAGCTGACCCGGCCACGCGTTGCTGTGGCTAACGAAACACAACGCCATCTACTGGATGGTTACCCAACTTTTATAACCACCGCCATCTGTTAATTTGCATACAAGTCAAACCTCCACCACACACAGACATTCTCCTTTATATATTAAAGCGAGTTCCCGGCATGCGTGTTCCCGGCATGCCACTTAATAAAGAAATTGTTTCTCCCGCTACATTCAGTTTTCAATCAGCTCATTATGCCAGAGCTCACCGCTTCTTTTATACAAACCTTTTCCTGACAATAACAAACACAAAAAAAGAATTATCCAATTTGGTGCATTCGTTCGGAAATTATGCGCGTACATACATTTCGGCGATTCAATTTATTTTAATAGATAGATAGATAGATATGTGCCCATGTTACCGAAACTACCGATACTAAATTAGTCACCCCCAACATTAGGCACTGTGACTAAACTCATGGATGAGGAATTAAAAAAAAATTCCATTAGCCTACTTTTAATGGTACCCAACCAACTATAAGATGACGAATTTAAAACATACGTAAGCCTGTATTTAATGATGATCACACTAGTGAATAACGAATTTCAAATTTTTGGCTTGATTTAAAATTTAAATGGTTCCTAACGATGGGTTGTTCCAAAAAATTTTATGAATTCATCAAATATTTCAAGTTAAATTTCACGTTCTGTGTAAGTTCTATTCAAGTTCTGTGATTATTTAGTTTCATTCAGCAACTGGCCTATAATGATATAATAATGGAACTTGAGTACAATCTCCACAGAACGTGAAAATTAATTTCATAAAATTTTTTGAAACAACCCGTCCTAACCAAATTAAAGGATGACGAATTTAAAACATACTTTTAATTTTTGCTTGATTTAAATGGTTCCTAACCAAACTAAAGGATCACGAATTTAAAATGTTACCCTAATTTAAATGGTTTCTAAACAAACTAATAACTTGACGAATTTTAAACGTAAGTCTGATTTTAATAGTTATCCAACTAATAGAATACGAATTGAATTACCCCGATTTTAATTGTATTCAAACTAATTGATGTCGACTTTAAAATGATTTTATTGGTTGTAAAAGTATTGAATTTAACGTGAATCTGATTTTATGGTGATCAAACGAATAGAAGATAAACTTATTAGTATCAAACTAATAATTGATCAATTTAAAACGTTAACCTGATTTTATTGGTGGTCAAACTAATGAGTAATGAATTTAAAGTATGTCTGATTCTAGTGATCAAACTAATAGATGACTAATTTAAAACATTACCCTGATTTTTTTGGTGATGAAGAACGAATTTAACGTAAATCTGATTTCGATGATGATCGCACTGATAGACGATGAATCTAAAACGTTTATTTTATTTTATTTTTTATTATTATTGTACATCAGAATAATTCCAATTATTATTAATAATTACAATTTAGTTACCCTAACAGAATTTAGGCAAGTGACTCTTCAATAATATTTTTAAGGCATGTAAAGAACAGTCACTTACATCCAAATGATTTGCAATTTCATTTAACAGCACCACTCCCCTCGTCATGCTATGCTTTGCCAAGACGTCTGTTCTACCGTTCGGTACTTTAAATAAGTCATGATGTCCACTTCGGCTGTAGTGGTCTGGTAAATATAAATCATAGCATCCCAAGAGAAATGGGCTATCGATGAAATTGTTCCAAATTTTGAAAGACAGAATAGTAAGACTTGCGAAACTCGTCGAGTTTCTAGACTCACAGAATCAGTTTCCTCAAGTAAGTCAATATGGTGCATGAACCTTGGACAGGTTCCATGCTTCCGCGTATAAAACATACCTGAGGAATTTCTTCTGGATTTGCTCTAACATATCAATGTACTTCTGGTGGTACGGTGCCCAAACATCGCTCGCGTACTCCAGCTTGCTTCTCAGTACGCCATCGAATAACGCTAGCATAGCTTCTTGGTTATCAAACGTTGGTCCGACTTTAATTGGTGATCAAATTAATTAATAACGAATTTAAAATTTTAGCCTAATTTCAATAGTGATCAAACTTACGACGAATTTAAAACATTAGCCTGATTTCAATTGTGGCCAAACTAAAGGATAAGGAATTTAAAGTAAATTTGATTTTGATATTGATATAATATGTGTGTGGTGTCTTCTGTCTACCTAGCAGGCCAATCTCGTCTTTCCTTTTTCAAAAATAGTAGGTATTAATTTATGATCGGCTATGAATAAATATATTATGACTGTTTTCGTCTATTGATACGAATACTAGTTCTAACTGACGTTACTTATTAAAATAAAGCAGACATTTTTGCGTCGTCCATAATATTCTTTGCTTCGTGATCCATTGTTTACGCAACCAATTAAACCCAATTTTTCTTACTTATTGTGAAGCGATCCTTATGCAAAATGTGACTATTAAATCACGTAGGCCACCATCCTGGGGAGGTCCGACGCCGACGCTCTGTAAGGAACCCGCTTGCGCAGCGCGGGTGTAAACTGTGTGACCTGAAGTTTAAGTTTAGACTTAAAGAATTCAATACTTCGTTTGTGTGGAATCGTCTGTGAATTGCTTCGTTCGAATTTTTTGGCAGTGGTACCTACGTCAAAAGAGAGCACCGATGTTTTACTGAATATCGTTGTCTATCTTCGATTTATTTGAAGTATTGCAAAATTTATCGAAAAGTAACTAGGAAATCAATAAAATCCTGGCAATTGCGGCTGTAATTCCCCTTTCCCCGTAACAAAAGTACCTAGTAGGTACTTACTTGTTTTAGAAAAAGATAATTAATTCCCTACGAGGAAAACGTCAATAAAGCAGCTGCAAAGATGGTGAAACCACTACACTTGTCATCAAAGAAACGCGAGCCAGAGAGATACCAGATACCAATGTCTTCGAGTTCGACGTATTCCCTCCATTTGAAAAAAAATAACTATATAATTATTCTCGTGTGTATGACTCACTCTACTTACTTTTCAAAGAATTCCGTAACTCCAACCTCCAGTGTAAGATCGCAACAGGATTAAGCGTAACTCATTTATAAATATTGTCAGGGAGGCTTTTCATTAGTAAGATAATATATTAAGATATATTACTAAGATAATATATCTATTGATAATAATATAATATATATAATATAATAATATTAGATATATTATTGGAAGATAACGTTGTTATTGAAACATGTTGGCATTTATAATTATATAGTGGTTTAAACAAAGTGATTTGATTTTCGTTATTTGTTTTTGGGGTGTTATGCCGTGTTGCGCTACCTCCTTCTTTAGCCAACGTTTCGGACATCGTTGCAGTGTCCATCATCAGGGCAGATCCGGTAGATGTGTAATTTTTAGTCGTGAAGTGTGTGCATATTTACTTCGAAGCGATACCGTGCCGCCAGCACCACTAACTTTCACCAGTACAAAATAATCGTGACAAGCAGTGGCGTCATCGCCGCGGAACGGAATAGAAAGTTCATTAAAACGTGGTATTTATGCTGGCCAGGGGCAAGTCCGTTTGCGAGACGCCGACGGAAGTGGCTCCATCTCTTAATGAAATCTAAAATTAGAAATCACAATGGTAAGAATTTAAGAAAAAATAAAATAAAATAAATAAAAATTACAATGGTTAACTTTCACCAGTACACCAGTACAATCATTGTATGTAGTGCTGGCACTTACAAGAAAATTAAAAACAACCCCACCAATAAAATTGACCTGAAGACAAGAGAGCTAGTTAAAGCTTCCAGTATTAGGAAAGAGGATCGAGCACTACATACAATGATGAAAGCCCACAAAATGTCAGAGTCGCAAGCAGAGGACATACGACAAGAGACTTGCCATATTTTGAAAAGGGCTGAAATACCCCGCCCTAACATCACAAAAGGAGAGTTTGCGGCCCTAAAAGAATTGCGCGCCAATGAGGACATCTTAGTTCTGCCTGCCGACAAAGGTAATGCCACTGTGGTGATTAATACGGTAGACTACATTAAAAAGATGGAAGACCTCCTGTGCGATGCTGGCCCTTACAAGAAAATTAAAAACAACCCCACCAATAAGATTGACCTGAAGACAAGAGAGCTAGTTAAAGCTTCCAGTATTAGGAAAGAGGATCGATCTGGGCTTTTCGTAAAAGCCTTCAGAACTCCTGCCCTATACGGTCTTCCAAAAATACACAAAAAGGATATCCCAATGAGACCGATTGTCAGTGCTATTGGTGCACCTACTTACAAACTGTCCCAATACCTCTCTAGACTACTGCAGATGCAAACTGGTAAAACTGAATCTTGGATCAAGGATTCCACAGATCTGATCAGTAAACTAAAAAAGGTCAAGACTGAGGAAGGCGATATCTTAGTCAGTTTTGATGTAGTGTCCCTTTTTACAAATGTGCCTCTAGAAGACTCCATGACAATGCTCAGGGAGATCTATGAGGACGACATTTGAAAACTTTTTGAACACTGTCTCAAAACGGGATATTTTGCATTCCAGGGTGAACTTTTTGAGCAAGTGGAAGGAGTTGCGATGGGCAGTCCGTTGTCGCCAGTACTTGCCAACTTTTTTATGGAGAAGTTTGAAGAAGTGGCACTCGACACAGCTTCAGCTGTTCCCAAGGTATGGTGGCGTTATGTTGACGATGTCTTCGCCATCTGGCCTCATGGAACAGAGAAACTGAATGAATTTCTGAATCATCTTAATTCACTCCACAGTAAAATCAAGTTTACAATGGAAGTGGAAAACGATGCAAAAATCCTGCCTTTTCTAGATGTGGAGGTGATGCGAAAAGAAGATGGTAATCTAGGACACACTGTATATAGAAAACCAACGCACACAAATCGGTATCTACATGCCGATTCGCATCACCACCCAGCACAGAAGAGAGGACTTATCCATACGTTGGTGACGCGAGCGACCAGAATATGTGAAGAAAATAAAATTGGAGTAGAACTTACAAAGCTGACCGATGCACTGGAACGCAACGGTTACCCAGCAAGTCAGACAAGGCAAATCATAAGAGCCAAATCTACACCAAACGAAGACAGAGCTAAACAAGAGTTAAAAGGCTGCGCTTTCCTGCCTTACGTTCACAATGTGACAGACAGAATCGCCAGGCTGTTGAGAAAAGATAGCATCAAGACTGTCTTCGGTGCCACAACTAAAATTCAAGACCTACTGAGGTCTGCAAAGACTAAGTTTCCTCTGGAAGCAGATGGAGTGTATAAACTCAGCTGTTCCGGATGTGACAAGGTTTATGTAGGCCAAACAGAGCGGACGATCACCAAAAGGATAGCAGAACACTTTCGTGCTTGCAAACTCGGCCACCCTGATAAATCGGCAATCGCTGAGCACTTAATCGAAACCGGCCATTACTTTGGATTTGTTCCTGAGGTCTTGGGAAGACCCAAAACTTACAGAGCACGCCTAATTACGGAGGCAATTGAAATCTACAAAAATCCTTGTAATATTAATAGAGACGACGGAGCTAAGCTCAATAGCTCTTGGTATCCGGTGATTGACGGCTACACCAAAGCTAAACGCAAAAAACATGTCTAAGTATACAGTAATGCCAGCTCGCGGTGAACCATTTTGTGTTATAACTTTATATTAACTAAATTCGCTTTAACCAGTGTAATTTTAATTCTAGTAAAATTCATTTAATATTAATAGAGCAAAAAAACCATGTCTAAGTATACAGTAATGCCAGCTTGTGGTAAACCATTTTGATTTATATTGACTAAATTCGCTTTAACCATTGTAATTCTATTTCGTTAAATTCTTACCATTGTGATTTCTAATTTTAGAATTCATTAAGAGATGGAGCCACTTCGGTCGGCGTCTCGCAAACGGACTTGCCCCTGACTAGCATAAATACCACGTTTTAATGAGCTTTCTATTCCGTTCCGCGGCGATGACGCCACTACTTGTCACGATTATTTTGTACTGGTGAAAGTTAACCATTGTAATTTTTATTTATTTTATTTTATTTTTTCTTAAATTCTTACCATTGTGATTTCTAATTTTAGATTTCATTAAGAGATGGAGCCACTTCCGTCGGCGTCTCGCAAACGGACTTGCCCCTGGCCAGCATAAATACCACGTTTTAATGAACTTTCTATTCCGTTCCGCGGCGATGACGCCACTGCTTGTCACGATTATTTTGTACTGGTGAAAGTTAGTGGTGCTGGCGGCACGGTATCGCTTCGAAGTAAATAAGCACACACTTCACGACTAAAAATTACACATCTACCGGATCTGCCCTGATGATGGACACTGCAACGATGTCCGAAACGTTGGCTAAAGAAGGAGGTAGCGCAACACGGCATAACACCCCAAAAACAAATAACGAAAATGCTTTTGGCCGTGAAAATCTTAAAACTTATCAAAGTGATTTGATTTTCATTAGATATATTGGTCTGGTGTTTAACTACTTCGAAATGTCAATTTTTGCATAAAAATGTTCGAACTAAAGGCGTTGTAATTAATGATCAAATTTACATAATGACATTTTCAGTAGTTTCGTCTTAATTCATTAATTGTTTTCTAACTGGATGCATCTGATTTCGAAGAAGTGGTCTCGATTAATATCGCGTAAAATTCATCAGTACCAACAAGAAACGTGAAGGCTCTCTCAGAGATTTTGGACAAATAGAGAGGATGTATGTAAAAAGGAGATTCAAGAGAATACCCAATGTGTCAGAAAGACATTAAATCAAACACTCATCAAAAGACACGACATTAGAGTTAGTTCCTATGTTTGAATACGAATGAAGGAAGGGGCGTGTGCCTGAACAGAGTTGTGTGTCTAGTCTAGTTATTTATTTGATGCTATCAATTCAAAACCTGAAAAAATGGTATCCCTCAATTATCAATCGATTAAGGTTACCTTTTTGGTTTAATGTATAACTATTCATATGTATAATTATACATATCGACTGTGGGCTCGTTCACCTCGTTTCGTTGGTGAAAAATGCAAGTGTGTTCTGGTGAGAGACGAGAGTACGCCTCAAATATCACGCAGCATAGCAGTCTCCAAGCTAGATGTAGATCAAGGTTTAAATGGTCTTGTTATATTTTTTAACCTTTCGAATGAATGGTTGGACTCTTGTTCCTTTGCTCACCCCGTACGTATCAGTGCGGTTCATCGTTCAAGTGGCTATCTTTACATTTAAACATAAATTTTAAATAATTTGTATTTGATTTTGCGGTCTTTTGTTGTCGACGTTTTAGTGTTTTATGAACAATGAATCCGACCGCATCAAACTAATATTGTTGAAAGTCGAAGGAAACTTCCAAGACTTCAAACCGCATTGTTTAGTACGGAATCTACGGTGTGTTCAGGGGCCGCATTTTGCTTTACTACATAATTCAAGTCTAGTATGTCATAAAACGTCCTTCAATGCATATTTCCAATCGATAAGTCGCCCGGCGTTGTTAATTCACATTCACCTACCGATCAATAACCATTATTATTGCACCATAAAGTTATTTTCCTATGGAAATGCAACGTCCTTACATGTTACAACTGCAGCTTATTTCCGTTTTCGCAGACACCACAAAAGCTTTCTTGTGCGCTTTGGCGGAAGGTTCTATTTTGCTTGCGTTTAAACCTTATAACATCTGCTTTGTAGGTATTAGAAAATTGCATTCATTTGATTAGAAATTTATTATCATATTTTATTTGTCCTATTAACTGGTAATGTTTTCCACATATCGCGGTAATTATTGTAGTGCTTACCATACCTGATCGATGTAATAATATAATAATTATCTTTATTCCATATAAGACAAGTAGTCTTGCACAGGTGTTATTTATTAGGTATGCATCTACACAGTTGCCCCTCACACTCTTCTAGTACGAGGGCTGTCCGTAAAATAAGGTCTCCAGGAACAATTTTACTCTAGATCCGGGAAAACTGGCATGTAGTCTGGTTTCCCTACGCCAAATCCCCACAAAGCTGCACTCTCTGCGACACTTAGTCTCGGCGTGGTAGCCGTTCGCGATGAAGCACCCGCTCGCCGCACCCGCCAGGTGTAATTACGCTCTATAATTAGATTTGTTGTGCGAAGAACAAAACCCCGGTAGAAATTCATTCTCAGCTATTTGAAGTATACGGAAAACAGTGTATGAGTGCGAAAACGTGTGCATATGGTGCAGAGAATTGAATTTAAGCGGGCCGGACGGCCATCGGTTTCAGATGAACAAATTTCCAAAGTGGAAATAACAATGTTTGCAAATCGACTGGTGACGGTTCGGGAGCTCTGTGATATATATTACGAATTACCGAGCGTAACTCACACCTGGCGGGTGCGGCGAGTGGAAGCTCCATCGCGAATGGTTGTCACGCCGAGACAAAGCGACACAGAGGGTGCAACGTGGTGGGGATTTGACAAGGGGAAGCCAGGCTACACGCCAGTATTGCAGGATTGCGCTTTCCAAAGCATTCCTCGTGACCGCAGCGCCTTGGAGCCCTTATTTTACGGAGGGCCCTAGTATTATAGTACTTTTTAAAAATAAATGTGCAGGTATTAAAGACTTGTTGTTTGTTTGTTGTTTTGTTTCCTTCTAAATATTATTTAAAAAATGTGTTTTTAAAAAATCTTTTGAAATTATGTAATTAAATTGCGTTATTATCAATCAAGTACATTAGAGAAGATAGATAGCAACATATAATTTATTTATTTTTTGTTCATATGAAGCGGATACTTTGTGATGTGACATTATTAATTTAAAATAAAACAATAACTTTGTAAACACCACTTTTAATTTTATACTTTATGCCGACCGGGTTTCGCTACAACCGTAGCTTCATCAGGGCAGTATAATACTCTACTAACATTAGGTTACATGTGTGTTATAATATATAATTGACCAAAAATGGGCTGGACTCGTCAAGTGGAGGATGAGGAAGAAGGCATAGATGGAGAATTGGGAAGGGAACGGGCGTGTTCTTTATCAATAGGGAACAATCTTAGTATGGGACTTTTATTTAATATTTTGGTAGAAAGCAGTCACTTTGTGGTTTGACATATTAATTAAAGGAAAACAATCACTTTGTTTGTAACCACGATTTATTGATTTAATTTTTATTTACCGACCGGTTTCGCTTAATACAAGCATCTTCAGGGTAAAAATTAAAACTGTTTTAATTTTTACCCTGAAGATGCTTGTATTAAGCGAAACCGGTCGGTAAATAAAAATTAAATCAATAAATCGTGGTTACAAACAAAGTGATTCTTTTCCTTTAACTTTTATTTAAATTTAGTTGGTTATTAACTAGGGAATTTATTCACTTCAATGCAGCGACTGTCCAGTTTTTTTATATTGGTAAAACAGCGCGCAACATAAACACCCGTGTCAAAGAACATCTTAGATGTTTACACAGCTCTGGATTTTCAGAATTTGCAAACCACTTGATCGAAAAAGACCATAAATTTGACAAAAACGCCGGCGCCAAGCTTATTCATAAAAACAATATCGGTATTAGGTTGGGTAATTTAGAGGCACTTGAACTTAGGAAAGCCATAAACACTAATAGTAAGGTAGTTAATAACCAACTAAATTTAAATAAAAGTCCCATACTAAGATTGTTCCCTATTGATAAAGAACACGTCCGTTCCCTTCCCGATTCTCCATCTATGCCTTCTTCCTCCTCCTCCACTTGACAAGTCCAGCCCATTTTTGGTCAATTATATATTATAACACACATATAACCTAATGTTAGTAGAGTATTATACTGCCCTGATGAAGCTATGGTTGTAGCGAAACCCGGTCTGCATAAAGTATAAAATTAAAAGTGGTGTTTACAAAGTTATTGTTTTATTTTTTAAAAATATAAAAATATATAAAAAAAATATTCAACATTTTTTTCGTATTATCATCACATTCGATATTTCAGTATCAATCCATAATAAAATTAATATTTAGATGTAGGCCACATTAGGAATAAGATTAAATAATACTTTGCTATTTTGAGCATAAACGGATCTAAAAGTTATTTATTTACTAGCAATAAATAATATACCTAGGAAGGACTTGATTTTACATAGTTCTAATTAAAGTATATACTATCTTTTCAGTGTATGATTGTAGCTAGGTATTTAAATTTTCGAAAAACATTGATTTAAAAATATACAAAACGAAAAAAACGGCCTTTAACGTTCCACCAATCTGAACTCCTTTCATTTTCAAGGCAGTGAGGCATCCTGCGTATATTTACTTTAATTTGGTCCACAATGAAGCGTCCAATTATATATTCATTTTCATGTTGACGACAAACCGACGTCTTGCGACGTTGCCGCTTATTTGTTCAAGTTTTTGGTTGGACGACTGTATAGGTATTTATAGAATATGAAGGCGCCAAGATGACTGGCCCATACGTCGCGGACACTAATCAACCCGGCGGCAATGCCCACGTAAAATTTATTAAATTGGTACGAGATTTTTTTGAGACGTATCATTCAGAATTAAAACGTTTCTTGAAGTGTGATTTGTTATTTTTAGTGACTAGATCTATATTGCTGGATCTTCTTATGCTTCCTCTTCTCTCCATTTCGATTTCGGATCACGACAGTGATTACCATATTATGAATATCAGTGGACTCCTGTATGGTTTTCTCATCAAAAACAGTTTTTTCATGTTAATTTTAAAAAATGCACTCTAGATATAAGTGGCTAATTATTACTACAACACGATTATCAGTAGAAATATTATGTGACCTATTAATTATAAAGAAACCGCAGACTTCGGTAAGAGTCAATTTGGGAGGCGGTATGGGTACCGCTGCCCCGGGAACCATTTATTGGATAACCAACACCTCTGCCATAGGCACCCAAAACGGTTCGCTACGTTTGGTGAATTAGCGAGGGTGCCCTATAATATGTTATGCTCATGTGGTGAGGTTTGTCTGGGTTTTGGCTGCGGATGCGTCTGCCCACCAGCTCCATAGAAGGGCGGTTTGGGACGGAATGGTTGAGGGAGTTCCTTTAATTCTCCAGCCGTACTCTTGCCAAAACTTGCCGAAACCGAAACCGAACCTTCGGTCGGTCACTAATTATATATATATTATTATTTTGAATTATATTATAGACCGGTCAGTGGTTGAGTGGGCATCGCGTTTGGGTCCCACCCAGGCGTTTCGTGTTCGATTCCTCGGTTGACTAAGTCCTCCATCGCGACTCAAGCAACATTTTCGGCTTACTGTGGTGGTAGTGGGAGATTTTCAAATATTGTCGGGTTAGTCGTATGCTCCAAAAATTATTATAAACACATTTGTTTCTGTTATTTTACAAGTTACATGTATGAAAAAATTCACAGTGTTTTTTTTAAATGCTGTTTAAGACAACTCCCACAAGATTTTTGCTCTATTTTAAACGAGTCGTGTTATATTAAATATTTTCACAATTTTTGCATCGACTTCCTCGCTTTAAATACAAGCGCGCTCCTCTAGCACTCGTAATTTCATATCTCTCCATCTTCTTCTTTTTGAGCCCGGTTGCGGCTCCTTACGTGCTAACTTTTGAGTATCTGATTGTAGCCAGTCTATTTATGCCAGCTCTGAAGAATGAATTCTAAATATAAGAGGATTGAAAAACATTTAGTTCATTGATATCAGATGATAATTAAAAGGGTTAATTATTACTTCAACATTGTATCGGATGTACCATCAAGACTTGTACGGTGTACACTTAGTGTACTGGTTCACGAACTTGACCTAATAATGAAAAAATTGTTTGTATTATAAATATTATAAACAAAACCCGACACTCACGGAGAAATCCAATTGTAACACTCACAACCAAAACATCTCTCGCTCAAAGACACTTCACTTTCTTAGGTCCAAAACTATACAACTGCCTGAGGCTTGGAAAAAGGAAAGCACAGGTGTTCTTCGTAAATTGACCACTACTTGGTTTCAACAATTAGGGAGAAAGGAGAGTGAACTTTTACTTCATAAAAAATAAAATCAAACACAAACCAAAAACAACAACAAAAATTCCAACAAAAAATGAACTAAGTAAAAGATACCCTTTTCTTCTAATCTACATTATTATGTGTATCTACCTATCTGTATGAACCTACCTATTACTTTTAAATTAGAAAACAGCTGTCCATCTTATGTTAATTGCATATTTTATTTTTATCTCTTCTCTTTTTTATTCATATTTATACATAATATGTATGTAGGCTTATAATATGCAATGTAAACACCAGTTATAAGTATATATATATACCTGTTATTTTATTATTATTTTGATAAGTATGCTTAGCAAACTACAGTAATAATCCAGCATTAATTGTTTATTTTATTTTACTTTATTGTTTCTGTTCTCTTTCTAGTTCTCACTATGCAAAATGTGTTCGTAGGACTATAATATGAAATGCAAACCCCAGTTACCACCTTATATTTTAATCATTTGCTTGTAAATAATTTTTTTTATTTATTATTATAACCATTTCAAGAACTATGCTAACAATCCACGACTATTTTATGTTTTAATTGGTTATTTCATTTTTATTTTATTCTTTCTCTTCTCTTTTTTTTCTTTGGTGTGCTAAACAAATAACAGTTAGGTACTATGTTTTAAACATTTTTTTTTATTATTTTATTTTATATTCTTTCTCTTCTTTTTATTTCCTCTTTTTATCCACATGTTCATACCCATAATTATTTGACTGTCCTAAAACGGGATAATACTCCTAGTTGGGCAGTCAAAATTTAATAAATTATGTATATAAATGTATATTGCTGTGCTAAATAAATAAACAAATAAAAAAAAAAATAAAAAATACATCACATCCAAACACTTGAAATGTGGTTCCTAGAACTCGATAATAGATTAGGAGGCCCGTTAAGTAACAAGAGATTCATTAATTAATTTTGTCTTCTGGAATATTGCCGATTACTCTAATGAACGGTTCATGCCATTAAAAAGATAACGATTTTAATCGACATTTTGACAGCAGTACAGTATCTCTCAACGACAGCGGATACCTACTTATCGAGGACATCGACCGCACCTGCTTTGAAATTCATCGTGTTCTACCGTGCCGGTATCCGTGGTCGAGGTGTAAGGCTCTCGAATTGCAATCAGGAGGTCACGGGTTCAAATCGCAAAGTGAGCTAATATTTTTTTTACGGAGCTCCACGCAGTTTTTTTATTTGATTAATCTGTATTATTTCACAATTTAATCACTTAAAATAAAATAAGGTATATTTGCGGCACGTTTCAAAGTGTAAGATACTCTCAGAATCGCCCTGGCGTAAGATCACCATTCAGAATTGAACGGTCAGTGACTGAGAGGGCATCGCGTTTGGGTCCCAACCGGGGGACGCTTGTTCGATTCCTCGGCTGGCTAAGTCCTCCATCACGACACAGGCAACATTTTCTGCTTAGTGTGGTGGTAGTAGGAGATTTTCAAACATTGTTGGGTTATTCATAGACCGGGAATGTTTGTCTTTCTTTAAAAAAAAATACAAAAGGAAATAGAATTGAAATCCCCGGTGTAAGACCACCATTCAGAATTGAAACGTTGCTTGAAATGGCTTTAGCCATGTTTGGTGACCAGATTTATATAACCAGGTTCTTCCCCACCTACCTCTTTCCCATCTTCTTCTCGTCCCACTACCTTCAATCCCGCAACATGGGTACTCCAATTGGGGATGCCATAGACTCACTGGCTCCATTGGTTGAATGGTGGTCTTACATCAGGACGAAACTGAAATTATCATCTTCTCTAGAAGGAGTCACAAATATAGCTACTAATACAATTATTTTTAATGAATAAATTTTGTAATAATACACGTATTAATCAAATAAAATTTTATGAGCGCACGCGGGGATTTGAATCCGAGACCTCCGGATTGCTAATAGAGAGCTTTGCCCTCGACCACGGAGGTCGTTATTTCCTGTCCTTGAGTTTTCTTGCACGTCTAAATTAAATGGAACCGGGTCTTGAACACTTCACGTTAAAAAATGTACTAATATTTTTCAGTTGGTTAAAATCGCCAATAGCCAATTCTTAGTAGTTTTTCTCGATTAGTCTCTGAAGTTCACATGAACGTTTTCAGTTTAGTAGGAGAACTTGGAAAAATACTATTTCTATCATTAGAAATAAGCCGGAATACAGCATCACTTGCCTTGATTTTAAATGTTAATATAGCAATGAATTTCAACACGTTTTGCGAGTAAGAAGAAAAGTCATAGTTTTCAAATTACTTGCAGCTTTGGCAGATTCGGTAATTATTACTACAACACGATTATCGACAGAAATATTACGTCTTTTGCGAATCTTATAACAAAATTATAATTAATTCAATTTGGGAGGAGGGTGTGGGTACAGCCGCAGCAGGAACCATTTATAGGATAACCAACACCTCTGACATAGGTCATCCCAAGTGGTTTGGTACGTTTGGTGACATAGCAGGGGTTCCCGGGTTAATGGGGTGAGATTTGTCCGGGTCTTGGTAGCGGATGCGTCTGCCCACCAGCTGCATGGCAGGACAAGTCGGGAGAGATCGGTTGAGAGAGCCTCCTTGACTGTCACTCCTGGACACATTGACCCCCAGATTCCTACCCACTCCCCAATACCATTTTCCTTCCCAGCACTTCCTCTCCTTCTTCTCCTAAAATGACCCTCCACACATCATCCTCAAAGATGACATAGGTCCTGAGGGGAATTATTTTCCTCCCAGGGCCTCCTGGGAGGAAAATATATGTTAAATCTCTTAAAAGGAAAATCGAAAGCATAAAACTGTGTAAACAAATAAAATAACATGCCTTTAATAATAAATAAACATTATCTCACAATAACTAACCATCCCGCTGTTTCCTCGCAGGGGTTCGCAGAGAGGACCGCCAAACAACTCGGTCTGTGCATACACTCCTTGCCTCATTCACATCCATATATCGCTCTTTTCTTCTGTCTTTCGACATGACTCAAGAATTCGGTTTACTCAATCATGCAATGTCTTTCTCGGGCATCCCCGACTTTTTCTACCATTCAAGTTCACGTCATATATTATTCTTACAACCTTTCTTTAGATAATTGTCTCTACATGCCCAAACCATCTAAGAGTCCTATTCTTATCTCATTAGACTCATCAGTCTTATATTCTCCGGGAATCTCAAAGTATCTCACATATATTTTTTACTGTCAAATCAGTAATAAATTGAAGGGAAAATTGTTTTATTTGTAGTAAGTAAGTTTTCAAGTTACTAATATATTAAGCACATTGATTTTATCTTGTTTAATAATAATAGAGTGGCGTGGCACACGATTAAGCATTGTAGGAATTTATAATCGTGGATAAGAAAACAACCAACATTTGTTTAAATAAAGTACCTCAGTAAAAATACCGGTGTAACCATCTAGAGTTTTACGTCCTCAAAACATTCTTAATTTAACGAGTTTTAGCGAAAGTTACAGTCTAATTTTGGTTCCCCCAAGTGTTAAAGTGCTCAAGTTCGCATTAGCATTATCTATTGCATACTCAGCCATCGTGTAATAATATATAAAAACAATTTTTGAAATCGCAAAGTGTTCAAGTAATTTTGTGACATTATTATACGCCAGCGGTGCAGATACTTACCATCACCTCAGCGCACCAAAATTAAGGCGGTTCCATCAGCCATACTTGCAAGTGAATCTAGCAAACTTTCTCAATAACCATTTACATTATGGATGCGCAGGCATATATTACTTTGGCGAAGGATGCTGTTAACTTACTAACCAACATGATTATGGATCCCAACAACAAATTCACGAAAGAACACCTCGCAAAAATAATTCCCAAAACCAACGACATATTGGGAACAATCGGCCAAATGGCAGTTAAAATGGCAAATCTAGAGGGAGAGTTGTCTGCTCTAAAAAGTGCAACCCCTAATACGCACACCCCTTTAGATTCACAAACCCCAAGTGTCTGTGATATTCTCGCTGAAATGAAGGAACAAAATTATAGAGATAAAAACCTGATAATTCGTAACATTCCTGAGAATACATCGTTATCGCAGATTGAATGTATTAACAGCGACATAGCATCAGTCAAAAAAATACTCTCTGATATTGACAACTCAACAGCCAACCTAGAAATAAAAATCTATAGACTAGGCACAAGGAAAGACGACAAACCAAGAGGAATTAAAGTTGAGTTTCCTGAAGCAAAATGGCCAAGAATACTATTAACCAAAAAACACGTACTTAAAAACAACATTAGATTCTACCAAGATCAATCGCTTCTCCAGAGGAAACAATTAACTGAATTAAGAAATGAACTTGAAAAAAGAAAGGCTTCGGGCGAAAATGACATTACAATCAAATATATCAACAATAGACCTACCATAACGAAAATACATCCAAAAAACTAAAAGATAAATTGAAAATATTCTATCAAAATGTTCGAGGTCTTAGAACTAAACTTCAGGATCTAAAATCAACCCTACCCACTTTGAATCACGATTCTTACGCCTTCACCGAGACATGGCTAAATAATAATATCAACACTTCAGAACTAGGTTTCTATAATCATACAGTGTACAGAAAAGACAGAAATGAAAAAAATAAATCCAGGGGAGGTGGAGTGTTAATATCCATAAACAACAAACTTCATTCAAGAAAACTTAAATGCATCTATACACATCTGGAGCAACTTTTCATCATGGTATCCACTAAAAAGGAAAAAATTATTATCGGCTCCGTCTACATTCCCCCATCTTCTGACGCTCAACTATACAAAGACCACTACCATGAAGTTGAAACGATCCGGAGAAGATATCCTGGCGCCACTATTATTTTGACAGGAGATTACAATCTGCCTAATATTGCATGGGACGTAGAAAACAACAAAACTTCATGCACGGACAACATCCACCACGGTTCTCATGATATAATCGAAATGTCAAATTTTCTTAGCCTCCGACAGTTAAACTGTGTTTTGAATATAAATTCTCGTCTTCTCGATCTATTATTTTCCAATTCTTTATCAGTAAAAGTGTCCGCATCTGTTGAATCTATTCTCCCAGTTGACAAATACCACCCACCTCTAATAATTGAATGTAACAGTTCAATAACTAAAAAAAATCCATCTGCATCAACTAAGTTGAACTTTTTCAAAGCAGACTATAATCAAATCATTAATTTTTTATCTTCAACCGACTGGAAATTTTTGGACACTGAAGAAAACATCAATGTAATGGTTGACAAATTTTACTTAATTCTAAATAATGCTATTGATTTATTTGTACCCGTTTCAAAAATGTATACGCATAATTACCCAAAATGGTTTAGTACCGATCTTATTAAATTAATTAGAGACAAAAAAATCGCTCATAAAGCTTACAAATCATCACATGATCCTATTGATTACGCAAAATTTTGTGAACTAAGAACGAGCATCAAAAAAATTTCCAAGTTATGTTACAAAAAGTGCATCGATAACTGCGAAGAATTGGCTCTTGCCAACCCTCAAAATATCTATAAATTTTCAAACCTACTAAACAATAATGACTCCGGTGTACCCTCTAATATGTATTTAAATAACTAAATGGCCGATAATCCCCAAGAAATCGTTAATTTGTTTGCTGAATTCTTCAGCAAAGTCTACGATTCTGCAAACAACTCTCCATTATTCAACGCCACAACATCTAATGATAACCAGATCGATTTCAATCAATGTATATTTGAAGAAAGTGATATTAGAAATAAATTAAAGTCCCTAGACCCGAAAAAATCGGCTGGTCCCGATAACATTCCTACAATCTTCTTATCTAAATGCTTATCAATCTTAACTTATCCTCTTACTAAACTTTTTAATTTGTCAATAAAAACTGGCATCTTTCCGAATAAATGGAAAACAAGCTTTCTGTCTCCAATTTTCAAGAAGGGTGATAAATCCGATATATCCAACTATAGACCTATCTGTATCCAGTCGTCGATCCCGAAAATATTTGAATCTGCTCTGCTCTCTAAACTATCTCCTGAGATTAATAAAGTAATTTCACATAGACAACACGGTTTCATGTCAAAAAGGTCTACTCTCACAAATTTGATGATCTATCAGGAATACTTATTTAATAATATGCACAATCGTCTTCAAACAGACGTGGTATACACTGACTTTAGCAAAGCTTTCGACAAAGTCTCACACAAAATACTTATGCACAAATTAAAATCCCTTGGAATAACGGGGCATATTTTGAGATGGTTTGAAAGTTATTTATACAATAGAAAAATTTCAGTCAAACTCAACTTGCACTTTTCAAATCAATTCGAAATCTTCTCCGGAGTCCCCCAGGGGTCACATCTGGGACCAGTGCTGTTTTCCTTGTTCATCAACGACATAACTACAATCTTTGATGGAGTTATGATACTTTTATTTGCTGATGATCTTAAAATTTACAAAACAATTACTAATCTCAATGACTGTTGCGTATTACAAACAAATCTTGTGAGGCTACAAGAATGGTGCATCCATAATGAACTCTTCCTCAATATTGAAAAATGTCAAACAATAACTTTTGCCCGAATTAAAAATCCTATTAAATATGAATACAGCATCAACAACATCTTTCTAAAAAGAGTTGAACAAATCAAGGACCTAGGTATTATTTTTGACAATCAATTATCTTTTGTTTCTCATATAAACGAAATAACTAACAAGGCCATGAAAAGCTTAGGGTTTATATTGAGGACGGTAAAAGATTTTAAAATAATTAATTCATTTAAGTTGCTGTTCACTGGGTTAGTGAGAAGCCATTTAGAGTACAATTCAACAATCTGGGCTCCTTTTTATAAGATTCACCAACAAAAAATTGAGAGAGTGCAACATAAGTTTTTGAGATTTATAAACTATAAATTAGGAATTCCAATCGAAGAACTTAACTACACATTTTTAATGGACTTACTAAAATTAAATGAATTAACTTCAAGACGAACAATGAGTGATTTAATTTGTCTTTTCAATATTTCAAATGGAAGACTGGACGCCCTGGATTTAACCAAACTAATCCAACTGCGAGTACCTACCCGTAATACAAGATTGAATGCGCCGTACTTCGTTAACGCGCCTACTAATAATTACTTCGAAAACTCGCCTATCGAAAGACTTCATCGACTTGGAAATAAATATAACTCAATCGATGTTTATCGTCATCTGTCAGTGTCCAAATTTAAATTCAGTATATTGGAACAGTTACAATAGAACTATAAATCCCCATCTTGAAATTTTGTGTGCACAGTTTATTGTAAACCCTCATAGTTAAGTTCCGTCAAAACACCTACAATATAGGGCGTAATAAAGGTTAGTAATTTATAATTTATAAACAAACCTTATAAAAACTGTTCTTGTTTATCGTTGTAATAGGTAATAATAACAAATTTACTTTAACGACTTATACTTTGATTAACATTTTAATTTGATTGTAATTAGATACTCTGTTATATTATATTATCGAACTCATTTGTCCTCTCCGTGATAGTTTACTGAAGTATCTGACATTATTCCATGGTTTCAGTATAAAGGGGATTGGTATATTTATGGTATAAAGTATTTCGTCTTCGGAAATTGAATTCCTTGCAGAAATTCTGACGATAAAGTCAAAATGCAATTGTTTTGTATATTAATTTTAGTGCGGTGCAAGTCGGTAGTATGTATTTTTGTTTAAAATCAACTTCGCTATGTATTCAACACATAAATTGCACATATATTAAAAACTCACCATTATTATTATTTGTTATATACGTATATACATATAAAACTGATTTTTTTCTCTTTATTGTATAATGCTATACTTTTTACTTACCAGCTTTATTTATATGTACCATGTGTAAAAACTATTCATGTTTTCTTTGTATTCTAAACACACCTGTATGCACTAAAACATAAAAATGTAAATGTATGTAAAAGCCCATAAGGGCGTTAAAAAAAAAAAAAAAAAAAAAAAAAAGAAAAAAAAAAAAAAAAAAAAATAGTCATATAAAAAAATAAAGTTGCTGAAATATTTGCTGTACAATAATAACATAATGACAAGCTGAATTTGAATGAAATCTTGTTTTTTTCTTATCTTAATTGCAATGTGCGATGTTTTTACTATGATTGATCTGTATCAGAAGAAACGCTATTAAAAAGCGATCTTGCCAAATGTAGGAGCTGCGATACGCGAGTCAATGTAACGTATATTTTGCCAAAAAAATATACGCTCGTCTACTGCAGCGCCGCGGCTCGCCGCTCGGTGACAAAGCACTGAACTAAAATAGCATATTTCAGTTGATTTAGGTACCAATACCGCGTCTGGCTTATTTTCGTTTTTGAACTGTATGAGGGTACAGGAGTGGGGAAAATTTGAAATTACATGTGTTCAATCCTGCGTCCGTATACCGGACGCAGAATGACGGTCGGACGCAGGATTGAATGAAAGTGGACCATTAGAAGACGCAGCAATGATAGCGGGATGTATATATGTATATATACTCACACATTCATATATATACACATACGTTCACAGATACATACACATACGTATTCGCATAATGCACATAATCATACACATACAATAAAAACATAAGTATATATATATATATATATATATATATATATATATATATATATATATATATATATATATATATATATATATATACATCCCGCTATCATTGCTGCGTCTTCTAATGGTCCACTTTCATTCAATCCTGCGTCCGACCGTCATTCTGCGTCCGGTATACGGACGCAGGATTGAACACATGTAATTTCAAGTTTTCCCCACTCCTGTACTCTCATACAGTTCAAAAACGAAAATAAGCCAGACGCGGTATTGGTACCTAAATCAACTGAAATATGCTATTTTAGTTCAGTGCTTTGTCACCGAGCGGCGAGCCGCGGCGCTGCAGTAGACGAGCGTATATTTTTGGCAAAATATACGTTACATTGACTCGCGTATCGCAGCTCCTACATTTGGCAACGTCGCTTTTCAATAGCGTTTCTTCTTATACAGATCAATCATAGTAAAAATATCACACATTGCTATTAAGATAAGAAAAAACAAGATTTCATTTAAATCCAGCCTGTCATTATGTTATTATTGTACAGCAAATATTATATCGGCGACTTTATTTTTTTATATGACTATTTTTAAACAAATGTTAGTTATTTTCTTATCCACGATTATAAATTCCTACAATGCGTAATCGTGTGCCACGCCACTCTATTACTAAACAAGAAAATATCTATGTGCTTAATATATTAGTATTTTGACAGTAAAAAAATATATGTGAGATATTTGGCGATTCGTAAAGAAGGCTGATGTAAGTATAATGAGAAAGATAAGAAAGAATAGGAGGCTGCAGAAAAAGTCGGGGACGCCCGAGGAAGACATGTGATGATAAGTTTTTGTTAAATGATGTATATTTATTATTAAAAGCATGTTATTTTATTTGTTTACACATTTTTGTGCATTAGCTTTTCTTTTTTCCCCCTTTTCGTTTTAATAAGTCAGGAACGCTTCATACGTCATACATATGTCTGGTAATTGGTAATGTTATAATATCGTGACAACAAGCTTTTGGGTCCGTGCGGTTAAGAGGATTTAGCTTATAATTTTGTTATAAGGTTCGCTAAAGACCCTTAAAAATTGTTTCTCCCATAAACGAAAATGCATTAGTTAATTCGAAAAGTTATCTAGCGTCCATCATGAAATACTTGATAAGCATTTATGTTATTCTTATTTAATTTTTATTTCTTTAAAAAAATACAATATAGCGGATTAAAAATATTTTTTTATTAAATGCATATTAAAAAATCTTTGTATGCAGTTCACACGCGGTAGAAGTGAAACCTTCAGAAAACTAAACTTCGAGAGAATGAGACGAATGCGGAGTATCTGGAGTAGGATAGTTGTAGGATTTAATTATAACAATATTGTTACCAAGTATGAAAATTATTTTACATTTTATTCTACGAAGCACCGCACAAAGAAGACACCCATTAGTCAATTTCATTCTCTCGCAGGCTAAATCCTATAGATATAGGTATGCGTTCGTTTCTTTTTAGTGTCGCTCACAGAGTTTCGTTTTATAGAGTTTCAAATCACAACGGTGCTAAATAGCGATGAGAACCAATGGACAAGTACATGACAATTCTATTTTCTTTAATCTTTTTTTTTAAAGAAAGACAAACATTCCCGGGCTACGAATAACCCATCAATGTTTGAAAACAACCTACCACCACCGCACTAAGCAGAAATTATTGCTTTTGTCGTGATGGAGGACTTAGCCAGCCGAGGAATCGAACATGCGTCGCCCGGGTGGGAATGCAATGCCCACTCAGCCACTGAGCGATTAATTCTGAATGGTGATCTTAAGCCAGGGCGATACTGAAAGCATTTTACACACTAAAACGTGCGGCCCTTATTTTATTTTAAGTGATTAAATTGTGAAATAATGCAGATTAATCAAATAAAATAAACTGCGTGGAGCTAATTAAAAATATATATATTAGCTCACTTGGCGATATGATTTGGGAGGCAGGAATGGGTACCGCCGCTCCGGGAAACTTTATTGGATAACCAAAACCTCTGCCATAGGTCACCCAAAGTGGTTCGCTACGTTTGGTGATTTAGCAGGGGTGCCCGGGTTCATGGGGTGAGGTTTGTCTAGGGTCTAGGTGTTGGAGGCGGATGACTAGGACCCACTGAACCCCAGATTCCTACCCACCCCTTAAACCCTTTTCCTTCCCAGAACTCTCCTCTCCTTCCTTTCCTTTAAAAAACCCTCCACACAGCATCCTCAAAGTGTGTGGAGCTCATGTAAAAAAAAAATGAACCCATGACTTCCTGATAGCAATTTGAGAGCCTTACACCTCGACCACGGATACCACGAGGTAGAACCCGATGATTTTCACGGCAGTTGTGGTTGATGTCCTCGATATGTAGGTATCCGCTGTCGTCGAGAGATACTGCTGCACTGTTGTCAAAAATGACGATTAAAATTGTTATCTTTTTAACGGCATAAACCGATCATTAAAGTAATGCAATATTCCAGAAGAAAAAAATAATGAATGAATCTCTTGTTACGTAACGGGCCACCTAATCCATTATCAAAGTCTATGAACCACATTTCATGTGTTTTCATTTGATGTGTTTGTTTATAATACTAATATTACAAACAACTTTTTCGTTTAGTGGGTCAAGTTCGTGAACCAGAACACTAATTATTGTACACCGTATAAAGTCTTGATGCACATCTGATACAATGTTGAAGTAATAATTAACCCTTTAAATTATCATCTGATATCAATGGACTAAATGTTTTGCAATCCTCTTATGTTTATAGTTCATTCTTCAAAACCGGCATAAATAGACTAAACGTTTTTCAAAAATTTAAATACCTGGCTATAATCAGACACTCAAAAGTTTGTGTACGTACTTTAGTGAAAACTATATAAAAAGATGGATGTAAAATAAAATAAGATGCAGTAAAATCGATATAATGAAAGACGCAGATATGATAGTGGCATCGTTTACGTGCTATAATAATTTTTTTTGTGCAAAGCGTAATAAACATGAAATAAGTTCAATGTTTGTTTTGTTTATTCGTTAATTATTCATTTAGTTTATTCGTTAATTGGTTAACAATATCGTCGACACAAGCAAGCACAGTCCCACCTAGTAAAAACTGCGGATAGCACATCTCTTATATTTCAATAACTTTGACTGCCGTAGTCCTAACTATGGAGATTGTAGGATTATAATAATAACAACACTTTATAAAAATAATAAGAAACTTACTTATGTACTTTAACGACTCATATTTCCTACATGTTTTTTGGTACCCTCATTATTATAATATTATAAAACCAATCTCATTTTTAATTTCCATGATAGTTTAACTACGTTAAATCTTACTAATATTATAAACGCGAAAGTTTGGATGTATGTGTGCTTGTAACTCTTTCACGCAAAAACTACTGAATGGATTTTAATGAAACTTTATAATACATACATCAGAGTAACATATATGCTATCTACAATTGTAAGCTCTGGCGTTATGAAATTTGTATAAATGAAAATGTGTGTATTTCATATATTTTACCGGAAGGGAGGATAGGCAGAGGGAAGGGGAACGACGGAGGTGGGGTTCGCGGAGGAGTAAGAGATGGGAGTGGGAGAAGGGGGGAAAGGTGGAAGGCAACGGGGAAGCACGGGAAAGGAAATGCAGTGAGAATCAATTTATTTCTTACAATGGCATTGCAACGAATGCCGGGTACCACCTTGACCGGTGTAGTGCAGCGGTAAGGCGCTTGATTCGCATTCCGAAGGTCGCGGGATCGAACCCCGGCGGTGCAAATTAATTTTATTTGATTAATTTGTGTATTTCACAATTTATTCATTTAAAATAATATATAGTATATTTGCGTCTCGTTCCAGAGTGGAAGATACTCTCAGTATCGCCCTGGTGTAAGACCACCATTCAGAATTGAAACGTTGCTTGAAATGGCTTAAGCCGTGTTTGGTGACCAGATCTGAATAGCCAGGTACTTCCCCACCTTCCTCTTTCATATCTCTTTCAGCTCCCCACTACCTTCAGCCTCACAACATACCCCAATTGGAGATGCCATAGTCCCACTGGCTCCAGCCGGGAGCAGTTGAAAAAAAAAGTTATTTTTATAAATCTGTAATGTTGCATTGTAACAGAATTTAATTTTCTGATTTTAAATTCTTTAATCAGAATTTCTGATGATAATGAAGATTAAAGAATTTAAAATCAGTAAGTATAATTGTAGGTATTTATTATTAATTTTAGTGCTATGTGAAGCGGCTGTGTGCGTCAATGTTTTTTAAATTAACTTGATTATATATTTTGCACTTGTAAAGTATGTATTAAGAACCCGCGTCAAATTATTTTTTTATGTTAAATTTTATGCTATCTGCAGTTCAAAAACGATTTTTTTCTTTCAATTGTATTGTACATTGTTCAAAATTTTAAAATACTATTACACCCACACATGAAACTCATGAGTGGGAGATACTCTCAGTGTCGCCCTTGTGTAAGACCACCATCCAGAATTGATATGTCGCTTGAAATGACTTTAGCCGTGTTTGGTGACCAGATCTGAATAGCTAGGTACTTCCCCACCTTCCTCTTCCCTATCTCCTTCCCCTCCCCACTACCTTCAGCCTCACAAAATACCCCAAAAGAGGATGCCATAGTCTCACTGGCTCCAGACGGGAGCAGTTGGGACTCTTGTGCGGTATTCATATATAAAAAAAGACATTTTTAAAATCTATCATTTTTAATATTTTTTGTTATCCAAACCTTTAAAACTGTTTTTGATCCTGTATGCAGTAAATCATAGAAATTGTAAAAAGATGTAAAAGCCCATGGCGTTGATGATTAATAAAATTTTAAAATGTGAAAATATGGCTCATCCATTTGGGGAATATTGTAAGGCGGAAGGAAAATAAGGATGTGAGTTCTCAGCAATATAGATCTATTCGCTAAACATAGCTTATCCCATTTTAAGCAACGCCAACGTTTGAATTCTGAATACGTCCCCAAAACATTCCTTACTAATTTAAAAAACTTTTTGTGCGCATCGCCACGCGCCCGGTTCATTTGAGCCCGCGACCTATGGACCATTCAACTTTTCCTTCATATACGATACATACCTATTAAATCATCCAAACAAAACGTGAATAAATAAGCGGCAACGTTGCAAGACGTCGGTTTGTCGGCAAAATAAAACGAAATATATATTTGGACCTAAAATTGTTGACCAAATGAAAGAGAAAATAAGCCGGACGCCTTTCTACATTACTTATGAAAGGATTCTGGGTTGATGAGTCGTTAAAAGACGTTTTTTCGGTTTTGTATATTTTTAAATTAACGTTTTCCAAAAAAATTAATACCTAGCTATAATCAGACAATTAGAAGGTTGTATATACTTTATCTAAAGTTATCTAAAATCAAGTCCTTCCGATAGACGCAGTAATGTCGATCCGATGAAAGGACGCAGAAATGATAGCGGGATGTATATATATATATATATATATATATATATATTTTTTTACATTAACTCCACATAGGAGGCCCTGAGGAAAATAACTTCCCTCTGGGCCTATGTCTTTGAAGATGCTGTGTGGAGGGTCTTTTTGAGGAAAGGAAGGAGTGAACACGGGTCTTGAAGAGACCCATGTTGTAGGAGGAAGGAAACACAGAGGTCGGCAAATCGTTCCACAGCCGAGCCGTTGAACTCAAGCACGAGTCATAGAAACGACCCGTTCTCATGTGACTAATGTCAACCGTGTACAAATGTTGGGCGCGTGTTTGGCGTGTTTCCCGACTATGCACCGGTGCTGAGGGGATCAATGACGCTAGTTCCTCGGAGCATCTTCCATTGTAATACCGGTAGAACAAGGACAGCATTCCCACCTGACGCCTGTGCTCTAAAGATTGCAGTCCGTCTGTTAAGATGGGAGAATCTATCGAACGGACCGCCCATTTCTGCACAGAGTCAAGGGTCTTTTAGGTATTTTGGAGCTCCAGACCAGAGGTGGCTGCCAAATTCAACCGTGGGGCGCACTTGCGATTTGTACAGGGTTAGCAGTTGTGTACTATTAAAGTATCTGCGGGCCCTGTACAGTACGCCCAGTTTCTGAGAGGCTAACTTAACTTTGGTTTTGGTGGAGCCCCCGCACCCGAGCTGGTCACTTATCCCCCCATTACACGTATCAATCCTCGCATCAATATTATATCGCGATCCGAAAATATCGCAACCGGCTCACAAGGTGAGCCATTACACGTGTCAATATTATTGACGTCAGTATCGATGCGAATCCTTGCGGGACGGACGCGTTTTAAGTGATGGATCCGAAACGAAAAGCCTGTATTGCTATAATGTTGGCGTTCGGTTCAAGAAACGATTGAAGCGCAAACGGTGGGTGAAGGACTGACAGTCACTGAGTGTACTTGTGAACATGAAATATTTCCGGTGTCGCTCTTTTTTGTTTTAAGCGTTGGAGAGGGGGGGGGGGTCACTGGTAGTCTTCATTTAAGAAAAACTGTTTTCATAAAATTCAAAATTATGTCATTATTATGGGCTAGTTGCTTTACAAAACTGAATAACAGAACGTGAATAGAACTTTCATTGAACTTGAAAAATAATTTCGAAATTTATTTATTTAAACGCCATAAAACGGCTTTTACAATCAAGAGATACATGATGCATTGGTACACAGTAGTATAATAATAACAAAATTAAAAAGGTTTAACATATTTAAATAATATAATAATACTAGGTATAAGACCTGACAAAACAATGTGATGTTTGCAAGGTACGTCTTCCCTCGTAATGTTTGGTTTTATAATAACCATCGTTTCTTTTATTTCCTCCAAGGCCCTTTTTCTCTTAACAACATTTTGATAGTTCTTATGACGTGTGTTCCATAATATGTCACGCATCTCATACGCCTCGATGAATGCCGCTAACTCATTTCGCGGCGGAACTGGAGATGGCGGAACATCGCTGTCCGTCATAATAACAGGCGACAAGGGACCACTGCTCTCCATGGTGCACACGGAATACTGAGGTATTGATGCGGCGAGCCATTACACGCATCAAACCGCGCATCAATATCCCCACCACTTACGGCCACGCCCCAATACTTTACGGCCACGCCCTAATACTGATGTGACCGATCCAGATTTCTAGATGCGTTGCGATATTATTGATGATGCGTCAATATTTGCCATTACACGCATCAAACCTCGCATCAATACTCGAGTATTGATGCGAGGATTGATACGTGTAATGGGGGGATTAGAGTTACACCAAGCATATCGATGAAGGTCCTGTTCGGAAGGTTGCTTCCGTTGAAGGAGACTAGATTTTCATTTCGATCCCTTTTAGACGTTATCAAACATGATTGGGTCTTTGAACCATTAAATTGGACGAGGTTATTCTTACCCCAAGAGAAAACACTCTCGAGGTAACAGTCCATTCTTTGCTTCAAAGCCCTCCGAGCTATTGGAGTTTGTGTGCCCTTTGGGGGATTGTCAAACAAAAAGCTATCATGGACTGTACTGTCATCCGCGTAACAATGAATCGGTGCACATGACAAGAGGTCATTGATGTGCAACAGAAACAAAGTCGGTGACAGAACCGATCCCTGTGGGACGCCAGCATTTATCGAACGCGAGAAAGAGATGAAACCGTCAGCAACCGCCTGAATCGACCTCTCCCTCAAAAAGTCGGCAATCTGCGTACACAAGGATGCGGGAAGTCCGTACGAAGGCAGTTTGTTGACAAGCCCTCGGTGCCAAACCCGGTCGAAGGCCTTGTAAATATCCAGTACAACCGTTTGGGTCTCACCGAAACGTTCCAGGCACCGCCCCCAAACATGCGTCACATACGCGAGAAGATCACCGCACGAGCGGTTCCGCCGGAATCCGTATTGACGGTCGTTAATAATTTTGTTCTTCTCGAGGTATGTGAGCAGTTTGTCGTTGTTCACACATTCCATCACCTTAGACAGAACTGATGTGGTCGCTATGGGGCGGTAGTTGGCTGGGTTGGAGCGGCCACCTTTCTTTGGAATAGGGTGAATGATCGCTTTTTTCCAACCAGAGGGCACAGAGCCAGACTTCAGGGACAGGGATATAATTAAAAAAGAATAAATGGCATTTACATAGTTTCAAATAACCAAGATTCATTAGATATACATAGTAAGACAAGCATCTAAAGCTAAAACTATTAAAATTTTAACGAAATAATATAATCAAAGAACAGTTATTGGAATTTACATAGTATCATTTAACAAAAAATTAATTATAGATGAATTGTTTGATGTTTTCACGTATAGCTATGAATCTTCCTATATCGTAATAAAGTATTGTCCGATTCGTGGTTATTTTTTAGGTTCTACGTGATTTTTGAAATTATCTTTAAAGGGACCTTTTAAATAGAGTACCATCAAAAATGCCATCAGCTTTAGGGATTCCTTCGAGTTTAGCTTTGAGTCATGGAGCACTGGGCGAACCAACGTTTCGGATGAGACATATTATGCACACACTGCTTATTAAAATTTTAAAATCATAATATAATCCCATTAGAGATAAAAACCACTAATTTTAATGTGGCTATAAACGACACTTAATGATTTATACCTCTAAAGCGAACTTATGGGAAGAGATCAAAATTCTGCCTCATGATCTCAATATATTAAACAATTTCTTCACAGTGGTAAAAATCGGGAACATCCGAGGAAGACATCGCATGATCAAATGAATTTATTACTTCGGTCGGATTACGGGGTCGTATTGGAACAGTTATGAGTGTATCGAAATGGTGATATTATTAGTTCTCTCTTTTGAATTTGCTTTTTTGTTGTTGTTGTAGATGCCTGCCTCCGCTGCCAAGCCGAGAGCAAGAAAGACTCATATGGGAAGCAGGACTGCGTGGTGGTGTGGGGAGAGTGCAACCACAGCTTCCACTACTGCTGCATGTCCCTGTGGGTGAAGCAGAATAACAGGTGTCCCCTGTGTCAGCAGGAGTGGTCCATACAGCGGATGGGGAAATAGGACCAAATTAAAACAGGACCAAGAATCGAGCCTTTGGGTACGCCGCACAGTATCGATCTGAAACATTAATGAATAATTAGATAATAATTGTTGAAAGTTAAATTGTAGGAATTAAAGGGAAATTAAGTGAAAGCTTTTAAAACAACGCCAGCTGCTATGTAATCGAATTTGAAGCATGCAACATTAGCTCTCGAATATGGTTTGGAAAACATTAGTTAGCCTATTATCTAAAGATATTCCTTTATAATTAATGTGTTGTTTAAGGTCTAAAGAAATGCCATGCTCTTCATTGTTATAGTAATTCAAATAAAAATAATTTTAAATAATTTTTGTTTTATTGATTTCAACGGCTACAGTGGTATTTTGTCAAGCGATGGTAAACATTAATTTCTTTTTTGTTTGCAGTTTTTTTCGTAAGTATGTCAACAGGATTTGCAAATTTGTCAAGCGATAGAAAGTACAACTGAAAGGTAAAACATTAATTTATTTCTGTTTATAATTTATTTTATTGTCCATTATTTTTATCAACAGAATTTATAAGCATGCCTTATGAAATTGGCAAGCAATGGGTGCGTTTAGACTGAACTATAAATAGTATTTTCTTTTTGTTTATAATTTATTTTAATGCAGATTTTTATCGGTAAGATTTATACAATAATATTACGAATTTTCAAGCATTATAAGATAATGTGGCCTCCACTATTATTAGATTTGCAAGCATGCCATTATGTTTAAATTATTTTATGATTTATAAACATTCATAATCTGTAAATCACTGAATGTTTTTTTCCCCAAAATGCTACTACATTTATCATATATTAGAGATTATAATAGAATTGGTTTGTCAAATTACAAAAACACTCATTATCATCAAGGTAATTTTATGATTTATAAACATTCATAATCTGTAAATCACTGAATGTTTTTTTCCTCAAAATGCTACTGCATTTATCAGATATTAGAGATTATAATAGAATTGGTTTGGCAAATTACAAAAACACTCATTATCATCAAGGTAATTATAAAAATAACATTCCCACAAAATACAGTCAATCTTTTTATTATTATAATGTTTTCCTTTCGTTTCCGGCTTCGCCCGAGTTTGACATGTTGTTTTCCAATTATTTTTCTTACCCTACAATATGGAACAAATCAACAAACAATACGATGGCGACGGCTTGTCTTACTTTTTACCTGTTGCAGAATGACGCCAGAGCGCACCAAGTAACGGTTTTATTTTTAATTATCAATATGGTTCCGCTTTATCTTTAAGATTATATAATCAACGCATTTTTCACAGTGGTGACTCATTTTAATTCTGTCTACAGTTCATAATTGGGTTTTGACTACCACTGCTTTTATAAAAAAACTAAACCGCTGATGTTGGTAACAATAACACTGTTGGCAACGTAATTACTATGTTTTACTGTTTTTTTTCCCCTTTGGACTTTGACTTTCCCAAGTGGCTGACAAATGAATGAAAAGGGCACCGAAGTGACGTGCAATAATTAGATGTCGCGCCCCCACGCCAAATGCTCACTACTTGTACTACTAACAAATAGCCTGTGTCTTCTGTGAAGGTCGAACGAAACAATGATGCGGTGACGGCAATGCTTCAATCACCGATTTGCATTAATTAATTCAGACATATTTATGCTCTATAATTTAAAGTTTTAGAGGAAACTCGGGTGTCGAGGGCGATTTCAATAATAGGTATTTTACAAAACTGTTGCTGTTACTAAAATCATCACATTCCATATTTTGTATTTCCTTGTTTTTCCCTCCAACACTGGACCGATTTTAAAGATTTTTTTTCATCAGCTGAATTAGATGACAATATTCTATGTTTGTACGGTCTTTTTTTAAATACAATGTCACATTTGTGTACTGAACGTCTGTTAATGGCGTTCAAAATAGTCAAATATAAGTTGTTTTTTTATATAGTCCTCACTTATCAAAAAAAGCAAAACGTAGGAAATTCCAGTCATAGATATTGATACGAGCATGAAGAGTGACCCAAAACCCCGTCACTAAAAAATAAACGCAAAGGGAATCATTCACGGCTCGAATCGAGCTACCCAGTGTCTAGGTACTTTCGTATCGTGGTTACACAAATCCATTTTTTTTAAACGCACCAGAATTCGAATTGAATTGTTTTGTTTGATTTTTCTTTTTTTTGACATATAGGAGTTTTTTTTTCAGAAGCGTCATGTGAGACTGTAAAAAAAACATTATAGTGAAACAGAAACTAAATGAACGTTCAAAGTCCATAGTCAGTAATAAAATGTACAGGTAAAGTAACACGAGAAGGTTCACTTAAAATAAACAAAACGTTCTTATATCTTCGGGACTGAATTCAATTGTCTTCAAGTCTGAATTTAAGGATTAAATAAAAATGTATAGGTGTTTAAAAATACCTACAAGTGATCCGGTAACTCATGTGACATACCTATATATTTCAGAATCAAGAAAATTCTTAGGCAGGTTTTATCTGATGCTAATTAATAAAGCGGAAACCAATTTATGATACATTTAAATTGAAATAATATCTATTTGATTTTTACCCCCGGCTGGGATTTTACATATTTATTTTTTTTTAAGACAAAAAACATCTAAATGTGCACATCAACATAAAACAACATACTTTTTACAATACAATATACATGTTACATCGGTAAATTTTTATTATTTGTAACTAGCTTCCCCGGCCACGCGTTGCTGTGGCTAACGAAACACAACGTCATCTACTGGAAGATTACCCAACCTTTATAACCGCCGCCATCTGTTAATTTGCATACAAATCAAATCCACACCGACCGCTTGCCAACCCGCTCATTCACCACATGTAGACATTCTCCTTTATTTATTATATATTTCAACCAATTTACACAAAACCTTGACAAATTATATACCTAAACCTTCCTCATAAATCTATCTATTGGTGAAAACCGCATAAAAATCCGATCAGTAATTTTTTGAGTTTATCGCGAACAGACAGACAGATGCGTCGGAGGACTTTAATTTATAATATGTAGAGATTAAAAAAAACATTTGACAGTTAACGGAAAACACGTAGATACACATATTTATTTAATTAACATGAAATTTATTCCATGTTAAGACGTAGTAGTAGTTCAAGTGCTACATATCAAGTAGTAAGTAAATATAAAAATTCTATTAAAATTATTAAATTAGTAGAAAAATGCATAATGATATATTATGTAATGACAGATATTATGTCTACCTACCTCCTGTTATATGTAATATCTTTTAGTTGATGTAAGATTTCAGTTTGTTAATTATTAATTTCTAGATACACCATGTAATAGTATAATGAGGAAATCTATAATTGGTTTCTCAGTAAGGTAAATTAAACATGTATAAATTAATCACATTGTAAACTGTTGATTTCCCTAAAAATAAATAAATAAATAAATAAAATAAATATCATATATGACAATAAATAAGATGACAAATAATTTAACACAATTACAAACATAAGATTGACGCAAAAAAATAATAATTGATTAATTAATTGTAAAAATCTATAAATTAATATTTCAACACAGGTGAAACACGAAAAAGTTGATTGCTTCTAGGTTAAATACATTCCTTTAACAAAAATATGTATCAAACAAATAATTGAAATTTCACACATCCTCCTCGACACTGTCGGTATCTGAGTAATTGACTCGTGTGCCTTCTTTGACGAAATCCTTATTTTATAGTCGTTCTGCATGAATTATACAATTTTCCAATCCTAAATCGAAACCATATCTATAGCAGCACGCACAAGGTTTTCGACATCCGAGATTTTGAAAGAATTGTTATTTTTTGCAATTTCTTGTTTCACTGATATTAGATCACACAAAATGTGATTATAATCACACGGATTAAATAAACGGAGTCAAAATGACATTAGTAAACTTAATTAAATCGAAAATAACGTAATGCCAGTCCATTACTTATGAAGTCAATACACTACTTATTACTAAATGTAGAATCATTCATTGTTTGCTTTTGTAGTAGCATGATATAAACAACAATGGAATTTCCAAAGGATTTAGTCGCCTAATTCACGGGAATAACCGCCACTAGAATTTCAAAATTGTTTTTAGAATCCAGTTTAATGTTATTCCGAAAATCGGAATTTTAGATGGTCGAATGAATAATAAGAAATGAAGAATACAAATATTGATAATATATGTTACAGTGTCTTTCGAGTTTGGGTTTTTCGAAGATTTTACTGTACGTTAATCCCCGTGTGAAATTTTGGGAGTGCACTTGGTATCTGTTCGACTATAACTGATATTCTGTGTAACTTGTAAAATAAAATATCGTACCGAGATACTTGTATTTTGTTTCTGAGCCCACTAAATTGATACTCGACCCTATCAATTGGCGCCCAACGTGTTTGTCAGATCAATGAGTTTTAACGAATAAATTCAAAGACACGAGAGGCAACAAACCGAACAAAAGTGGGCTCAAAACACTGAAAATGCCACAAAGCAACAACAGCGGGCAACGCTACCACAGTGGAGAATGAGGATAACAGTCCTCTAGCTCAATCCTCAGCGGATGTACCAAATGGAGAAACCTTCGCGACAGACACCCAGACGACACGAATCCTTGAAATGTTAGCAACAAAACTCGCTAACATAGCCGTGTGTCAAAGGGAGCCTCGCCTGGAGGGAATATTTTCTGGGAGACTGGAAGAATTTCCACGACTTTTCCTGGAACGGTGCGAAGAGTATTTCCAAATAGCTAACATTTACGAGGAAAACAAAACGAGGGTGGCAACGGCCCAGCTCCGGGACAAAACGAAGGACTGGGCGAATACTTATAAATACCCAGAATGGTCGATTTTTAAAAGATTTTTCCTTCGGGAATACGAGGGACCAGAAGTGGAACTCGGACTTCAAAACCAGATCTACCATAAAACACAAGAGAACACGGAATCCTTGGCAGAGTTTATTGCTAATAAACAAAGAATGTTTGCACGACTCCACCCGACAAAACAATTATCGGAGTTAGATCTATTCGTGCCTGCGTTTTGTAATAGCCAAATGTTACCCCAGTACATACACATATATGCCACCACCATGGAAGAGTGGATGAACCAGGCCATGAGGTTTGAAAATCCTAAAGGCAGATATAAGATCCTAAGCCAACGCCAAACAAGAAGCAATTTATCTCCTCGCCGGTCAGCTCAACAATATTATCCGCGTCACCGTTCACCTCAGTGCAGTTCACCTCAGCGTCATTCACCGCCACGCCGTTCGCCGAATCGCCAATCGCCATACCGCCATCCCCCGGCCCAGCGATCCCCAGCTCAACAAAATAGAAGAGATAGAAACTCGGGAAACCGGTACCGCCCGGGAGCTCGTTACTAAAACGGCAACCCGGGCAAAGAAGGAAGAAACCGAAACAAACCGCAGAGTGCCACACGGCAATAGCAGGTTCCTTCCTTCCAAGGGTGAGAGTCACCATAGAGGGGCAAACCTATCAGGCATTGGTAGACTCTGCATCTTCACACTCTATAATAAGAATGGGCATCGCCCAAAGTACCAAATTACAACAATCCTCCATTCCATGCCTCAAGTTGGCGAACAAAAGAAACTTGATGCGAATAAAGGGTATGATATCGATAAAATTCGACATCCAGAATACAACACGGGAATGGAACTTCCTCGTGGGAGAGAACCTAAGGGAGGAAATCATCTTAGGACGCGATTGGCTGTCCAAAGAGGAAGCTTCAATAGACTTCATGCGGAACTGTTTAAATTTCGGAAGCTCAATCAGGAGATCCACCCACTTTGTGCCCATTCGCCAGGGACAAAATACTAACGTTGTCCACGGGCCACTATTAGATCGAGTCCCAGAACAGGAGAAAAAAGGATTCATGGATCTATTATCCGAATATAGTGAAGTATTTTCCCCCTTGACAGACACAGCGAAAGTACCACCGCACAGAGTCCACCTGAACACCGACAGACCAATCTGCGTTCCACCACATCGCCTTTCGGACGAGAAGAAAAAGGATTTATACAAACAACTGGAAGGGATGCTAGCGGATGGAGTAGTAGAATCCAGCAGATCCCCATACAGTTTCCCAGTAGTAATGGTGGCCAAAAAGGGAAAAGAAGGGCGACGATTCTGCATAGACTACAGAAGGTTGAATCAAGCAACAATAACTGAACCCTCCCCACTGCCAATCATCCACGAAACACTTAAAGACCTGAGCACAGCCAAGGTATTCACAGTACTGGATCTTAAAAGCGGGTACTGGCAAGTGCCGATGGCACCAGAAGACAGAGAAAAGACTGCCTCTACCCAACCAGATGGGGGGCAGTTACCAGTTCCGAGTAATGCCATTCGGGTTAAAAGGTGAACCCAAGACATTTCAAAGAACCATGAGCCAGCAAGTATTAGCCGGGTTCCTTAGAAAATTTGCCATGGCCTATCTGGATGATACCGTCGTATATTCCGAAAACTTAAAAGACCACTTACGATACCTCCGCCTCATCCTAGAACGATTGGCAGAGTTTGGGTTAAAATGCTCGCCAGAAAAATATATCATCGCCACAGATGAAATCACATACTTGGGACACACAGTCAGTGCCACGGGCAACACTCCCCAGAGGGCACACGAAGAAGCCATTAAAAATACACCATCACCTCAAACAAGAAAAGAACTTCGCAGTTTTCTAGGAGTGTGCAACTGGTTGAGGGAATACATACCAAACTTTGCCGAAATGTCAGCACCCTTAACAAATCTTACCAGAAATAAGATAAAATTCCAATGGACCGGAGAAGCCGAAGAAGCTATGCAGCAAATAAAAAATGCAATGGCGAGGCCGCTGGAACTAAAGAGACCCGATTTTAGTAGGGAATTCGTGCTACAAACGGACGCAAGTAAATTAGGAGCCGCAGCAGTACTCTTCCATAAAAATGAAGATGGTTCACGAGATGTGATATCATACTCGAGCACCCGGTTCTCACCAGCTGAAGAAAGGTACCATAGCAATGAACAGGAAGCACTGGCAGCAATATGGGCTATTAAGAAATACCGGCCTTACCTAGAAGGGAGGCACTTTAAGCTCACCACAGACAACCGAGCTCTAACATGGCTAAAGGAGGCAAAGAACGACAGAGCCAAACTCACAAGATGGGCCCTACTCCTACAAGACCACGACTTTACTGTAGAGCACTGTCCGGGGAAAGCTAACGAGCTCGCCAACGCTCTGTCTAGAAACCCAGGACCAACGCAAATGATACTCGAAACAGTTACCGGAAACACCCGAGAAAGCTATCCGGAAGTCGGCGGAGATAACGGCATAAACCAAATAGACTCAGAAGAGGAGGAAGAGCAACAAACCCTAGCAAGTGCGGTAAAATCAGGACAACCGACAGATCGGGAAACACGGAAAAGAATAGATCGATGGAACACTCTAAACGACAGAGAAATCCTAAACAATGCCATCGATATAAATCACTACACAAGGTATAACGTCCACCAAGGAATACTTTGGAAACGAGACGAAGGAAAGGTGGACCGGCTGTTCGTCCCTCGAAGCACAATTCCAAGAGTTCTGGAAGAATACCACAACTCGGACACCGAAAACCACCCGGGAGCAGCAGAAACAACGAGAGCAATATCAGCACATTACTTCTGGCCAGGAATGAACGAAGAGATCCGCAGACTGGTACGTCAGTGCATGACATGTGTCACATCAAAACGTGGCCCAAATAAACCCGCGGCTCCTCAAGGAGGCACAAAACCATTTGAAGTGGTCGCCGCCGACGTCATGGGACCGTACCCAAGAACCCTGCATGGAAACAAATTTATTCTTGTAGTAAAAGACTTATTCACAAGATGGGTAGAAGTATTTCCGATTAAGTCTAGTATAGCAAAGACCATAATCCACCAGTTAGAAACTGAAGTATTTCCAAGGTACGGCTACCCGAAACGCATTCTCACGGATAACGGGCGACAGTTCATCCACCGCCAATGGTTAGCCACAATAGAAAGATGGCAATGTAATCATTAGACAACAGCTATATACCACCCACGCTCAAACCCCACGGAAAGGAGAAACCAGGAAATCAAAAAAGGCTTGAGAATTCTCCTCAGAGATTCACCTCACAACAAATGGGATGAGAAACTGCCGGGAGTAATAATGACGACCCGCAACAGAAAGAACGAAGCGACAGACGTATCACCCAGTCAAGCACTACTGGGATACGATATACCGCGACCAGGAGAGTGGCAAGCTTTCCCAGAAAACGCGAACGAGGCAATCGTTTTACCCCATCAGCGAGAACCAGCAGATGAGGAAATAAGAAGGAATCAAGCAGCGTACCAAGATAAGTACGCCCCAGCGGTAGAAGCCTTACTTAGATACCAACAAGGAGAAGAGGTGTTAGTAAAGGAACACCAATTATCTGGGTCTCCAGAAGGAAATTTCGCAGGGTTTGCACCTAAATGGAGTGGACCTCACAAAATCCCCATGAAAAGTGGAAGAGGTAATATATACTGGGTAGACAAAAGAGGTAAACCCACTAAAATCCACGCAGATGAATTAAAAATGGTACCAACAATCCAAGAAGTCCGGGTGGAGGATCAAGAGAACGAGGTTTTGACTCAAGAAGACCGGGTGGATTGATACGAGCATGAAGAGTGACCCAAAACCCCGTCACTAAAAAATAAACTCAAAGGGAATCAGTCACGGCTCGAATCGAGCTACCCAGTGTAGTCTAGGTACTTTCGTACGGTGGTTACACAAATCCATTTTTTTTAACGCACCAGAATTCGAATTGAATTGTTTTGTTTGATTTTTCTTTTTTTGACAGATACGAGTTTTTTTTTCAGAGGCGTCATGTGAGACTGTAAAAAAAAACATTAACTGATATTCTGTGTAACTTGTAAAATAAACTATCGTACCGAGATACTTGTATTTTGATTCTGAGCCCACTAAATTGATACTCGACCCTATCAATATTATTTTTAAAAATATTTGCACTAGCGTCAAAATCCAGAGGGGAAATAGGGGAATATGTCTATGGACAAAACGCCACCCGTGTATCCTCTTAGTCCGAATGGGGATGGCAATGATGTAATGATGCACTTAGACCTCCGAGGGCTAATGGGACTATTTATTTGATTCCACTGCGGACTGCAATATTAAGAGATGTTTATGGCTTATTAATGCAAAAACTGAAATGTGCGTAATGGCATGCCTTAACTAATCCTAATCATAAATACCACGGACAGATTATAAGCGTCCTGTTTTTAATAGCGTCATCCAATTTCTGTTACACGGCGTTTCTACCAGCAAAGTCTATGGCTTCAACTATACAATTTTATTATTTTATTTCCATAAATTATTCTTCTTCTTCTTTGCGTGCCGTATCAGGTCCCCCCGACGTTGGCGATCACTCTTGAGAAGGTCTCTCTGTCTTGCGCTGCCCGGAATAGCTCCTCCACACTTCTAATGCCGGTCCACTCTCGTATATTACGCAGCCAATAAATTATTATCGTTAGAATATACCTAAGTACATAATTATAATTTCATCACAACTTATCCATTTGCACAAAAATATCCTTTAATAAATATTTTTATTTTAAATACATAAACGGCTATACTCTCTTTTATAAATAAACATATAATAGAGTACAAAAGTAAGAAAAATAATATCATTACATAATAGTAGTTTTAAACATTAAAATAACATACAATTATTTTGTGTATCACAACAATAAATAACAAAAAAGAACAATGAGCAATATCATCATTTCATTTCAACATGTCCATATTACCTATATAAAGTTACATTATGGAAAAATAATTTTTGAGTGCATGTTTATATTGCGCTAATTTTAAGAAATAAATGTCGCCGATGTTAGCATATTCATTTCCCAAAATGTGTAATCGACTGATTGATGAGTAATAATGTGATAATGTATGTGTGTTATTATAGTGTATTTAATGATAGCAAAACTTGCATTGATCATATCTTTAGTAAAACTAATAAAAAAACTCAAGCCATTATTTATACTACCACACTGACAGACCATTACACAATAATTCTATCTATAACAAAAAATAACTCTTATGTAAACCTAAATACGAAATCACTCTTAACGAAGTCTGAAACAAATTGGGAAAATGTCAAAAGGGAGTTAACAATGAATGACTGGACCGCCCTTCTGGAAAAAGATGATACTGATACTGCTTGGAGTTATTTTGTAGAAATTATACAGCACAGTATTCTAACACCAAAACCACAGATAAAAAAGTATCTCATAAAAATATTCACATTAAACCATGGATCAGTCAGAATATTATAAACTCGATCAGAAAAAGAGATGAACTGCACAGAAAAGTAAAAATCAACCCTTATGATGTCCATACACTTCGATTCTACAAAAGATATCGTAATACATGTAAAAATGTAATTCGTTATGCTAAAGAAACATACTATAAAAACAAAATTGATGAATGCAATAATGATTCCCGTAAACTCTGGCAGATCATAAATGAAATTACAAATACTAAAGCCTCGCATAAAGACAAAAACATTAAAGAATTAAACATTGATGAGATTCCCACATCTTTTACGAAATACCCAGACAAACTTCTTGACTTTATAAACAACTACTTTTGCAATATAGGCTCTAACCTTGCAAATAAAATTAAACAAAATTCTACTACTGTCGAAAAAACAATGAGGAATGATGATGTAAATCATGAAAACAGCCTCAATATAGTCAAGATAACAAGTGATGAAATAAGAAATATTATAACCTCCTTAAACACAAATACCTCATCGGGAAATGAACTGATATCAAGCAAATCAATTAAATACCTACAAAATGAGTTAATTCAACCACTGACATACCTTGTAAATCTATCATTATCTAAAGGTGTTTTTCCCGCTTGTCTTAAAATTGCTACGATCATACCATTATATAAAAATGGTCCCAAAAATGATATTTCAAATTATCGACCAATTAGCATTTTAACTCCTCTGTCGAAAATATTGGAAAAAGTAATAAAAAAACAAGTTCTTACATTTTTGGATACCAATAAAATATTATCACCTACGCAGTATGGTTTTAGAAAAAACCTGGGTACTGGTGACGCTATAGCTAATGTAACTAATACAATTATTAGAAAACTGGATGAAGGCAAAAAATGCTTAGCTGTTTTCATTGATCTTCAAAAAGCTTTCGATACAATTGATCATGAAATACTGTACTTAAAACTAAAAAAAAATGGAATAACCGAAACAACTCTAAACCTACTTAGAAGTTATTTAACCGGAAGAGAACAAATTGTACAAATTGGTAAAAGAAAGAGCAAATCTCTTCCAATTAAATTCGGCGTCCCCCAGGGAAGCGTATTAGGACCTATACTATTTCTGATATATATAAATGACCTTATGAATCTTCCCATTAATGGAAACATAATGAGCTTTGCAGATGACACTGTTATTATATTCCACGAACAAGATTGGACAAGAACCTACAAGGTGGCGGAACATGGCCTGGCTGTACTTCAAAACTGGCTAAAAGTAAACTCCCTTACATTAAATGTTAGTAAAACTAAATATCTAACTTTCTCCAAAAACAAAAGAGGACAACCAATGAATGTGCATTCCCTCAAATTACATGAATGTCAAAATACTTTTCCACAATGTTCCTGCCCGTCTATAACCCAAACCAAAAGTATTAAATATCTTGGGATTGAAATTGATGAAAATCTACAGTGGAATTCACACATTGAGCTTACCTCAAAAAAGCTAACAAAACTCATCTACTTCTTCAAAAAATTAAGAAACATCTTGTCGATGAGGGATCTAAAGAGAGTATATTATGCTTTATGCCACTCTCGATTGGAATATGGAGTTATAGGATGGGGCTCAGCAGCATCTAATCACTTAAAACAACTTAAGATAACTCAGAATTGCATTATAAAGACCATTCTAAAGGTCCCCATAAGGACGTCAACAGCAGAAATTTTTAAACGGTTTGATGTTCCAAGCATACAGAAAATCTATGCCAAAAACATTCTAGTACATCACCACAAAAATGATTCAGAGGCAGACACCTCACACGCTCATAAAACCAGAGCTAAACAAACAGACATACTTAATATACCAAAGTGTAACTCTTCATTTGGTCAAAGAAGTTCTGCATTTTTAGCAGTAAAGTTATATAACAAACTCCCACTTAGTATCAAACAAATAAAAATAAAAAATAGCTACATTAAGGACATTAAATGTTGTCTGAAGAATCTATCGGAAAATGAACTTACTAGTATACTTAAAACATCATAGAAGTTTCTGGAAAACCTTATCCAATGAAGTTAAACCATAGAAGTCGCTGAAAAACTTATCCAAAGCATAGTCCCCCTCAGCACAGGATCTCCTAGTGAGGAGGACTACGAATATATTTTATATATACATCTAACTAACATGTTTCATATAAAAATGTAAAAAATATTATATAGTTACTAAATAAAATAAAAAAATAGTAGAACGGTAGAGTCAGTCTATTGTTAGCGCGACCAGGCCCCCTAGCATGGTCGATCGATATAGGTTTTATCAAAAATGTCGGTAACTTGCGATTATTCCAGAGCACGACTGCAGGCCGCTAACGAATAAACAACAGTTTACGTCAAATATATTAGAAACCTCTAGTCATTGTGAACTATTGTTTGTTCGTTAGCGGTCTGCAGTCGTGCTCGGGAGCGATGGCAAGTTACCGACATTTTCGATAAAACCTATATCGATCGACCATGCTAGGACCCCTGGGCAATGAAATCGTATTAGTTCTATTAAATCAGGGGTATCCAGGACCGAGTGAATTATTTTACATAATATTAATAGATCACAGATTTTTCTGCTATCTGATAAATTTACGAGATTAGTCCAGTTTAATAACAAATTATAGTCCACGGATTCTCTTGGAATACCTAATTTAAAATTAATATACCTAAGGAATCTATGCTGGACTTTTTCAATCGCTTGAATATGGATTTTGTAATGTGGAGCCCAAATCGTAGAATTATATTCTAAAATGCTTCTCACTAGCGTTATGTATAAAATGCGAATAGTATCAATGTTACAAAATTGTTTGGTTATTCTAATAATAAATCCTAAAATCTTCATTGCTCTATTAATAATATTATTTATATGGCTAATAAATGTAAGTTTTGAGTTAAAAATAATACCTAGATCATTTATTGTTTCTACTGAGTTTAATATAATTTTGTCAAGACTGTATTCATAAATGATAGGTTTCTTTATTTTATAAAATCTTATTATTTGACATTTACTAATGTTAAGTGCCAGTTTATTGCATATACACCAATTAAACAAGTTGTTTAAATTTTTTTGTAAAATTATGCAATCAGAAATATTTTTAATTTTTTTATATAATTTTAAATCATCAGCAAATAACAGGATGTCAACATCGAAAAAAACGTCGACAATGTCATTAATAAATAAAATAAACAGTATTGGTCCTAAATGGGAGCCCTATGGCACACCACTAGTGGCAGAAAAGGCATCCGATATTACGTCATTTAACTTTACAAACAGTTGCCTATTTGTTAAATAACTCTCTACCCATTTAAGAAAGTTCCCGGTTATACCCATACTCCTTAATTTATTTATCAATAGTCAATAGTTATCTGAAGTCAGTGTATATCGAATCTACTTGACATTTATCTGCAAAGGCATTCGCTATAAAGTTTTCATATATCAGTAGATTTGTCAGAGTTGATCTATTCTTCATGAAACCGTGTTGAAACCTTGTTATAATCCCATTTAATTTAAAAATAATTTTATCCAAAATAATTTTTTCAAAAAGTTTTGGAATAGTTGACTGTATACACACAGGTCTATAGTTGCGTATATCGCATTTGTCACCTTTAAAATATGAAATCAACAAGATACAAAAAAAAATTATCGCGTATACTCGTAGAGAAATATTTAAAAATGTTTTCAATAAATAAAAAAAAAATCAGAGTGTGTATTTCACACGCGGTAGAAGTGAAACTAGAAAGTCGCTAGATGTGGCTTTCTTTTCTTTTGATTGTTTTTTAAAGTGTTTTGAAGATTGGATATTGATTTCACAAAATAAAATTGTTTTTTTATGATTCGAACCCCCGTTCGCCTGATGTCTATCTCTCTGGCTGCTGAGACTTGTCAGGAACCTTGCCAACTACGCGATGGAAGGCACGCGCCGAGGTGCGAATTTACAGCATTATATTAGAACCAAGTATTTGCGTAGAACTGAGTTGTGACGCATTTCCATTTCACCCTAATTTCAAGTCACCAACGGCACTAAAGAAGTTTCACTTCAAAAACCCATTGCTGGGCGTTTTACGACTTTTATGAAAATTTGTAATTGTTTTAGAAACACCGCTGAATAAGGGTTCTGTCGTCTGTTCAACCAACATTGTGACTAACATTGGAGTGGACAAAATACGCTACTTGATTTCCAGTATTTTAGTAATGTAAGAAAAACTGTCCACTCTATTTTGGTCCATTCCAAACTCTGCGCCAGAATGATTTATGATTTCCGAACCAAGCTGAGCTTTGGCCAACGCACGTGTACTTTGGATACTTATATAATAGTGAATAATATTATATTATGCTAGGCGAAAGAGTTCGGGGAAACGTTCATGTCTGGAACCTTGACTACCATTACCATTTTTACCAATTAAATAACTTGCGATGTGCTTCACTATCAAAACAAACATGTTATTCAAACAATCACGTCAGATTTTTTTTTCTATATATTACCACCGTGACATATCTTGCTTCCGCCCAAGAATTTATATTGCAAACTTATTTCCACAATAGCTGAATGTCGTGGCGGTCATATTTTTCACAATGTTTTTTAATTGATTACGACACACCCCCGAATAATAGACCATTGGGTGTCTCGTTGTTACCACCATATCGTTACAAAACAATTTTATTTATTCGACACGAGTAACCTTACGATATTTTTTAATACATTTTAATGGGTCCTCGCTCTGCAAAACACTTGATTTCAATCATGGCCGGCGATATTGCTTGCATAATTTTAATTTCCAGACGTGTGATTAGCAGCGGTCGTAGTGCAAAGAAATCGTTCGGTTTTTCTCGATAAATGACGGTAGACGATAGAGGGCTCGTCTCGGCATTCGTCATTTCTGTCATGATTGCATCACTTTTCATCTGTATGAAGTACAATGGTACGTAGATAAGGTAAACGAATCGTTCTCGATAATCAGCGGGATTCCGGCTGGCAAAAGTCCATTAGACAGATACAAAATGTTATACGCTATCAAACTTTAGTCGTTGACCTCTTTCACCTTTGGAGTAGGTATTAGTCACATGATGATGAAAACATATATATTATATCACAAGTGATATCTCGGTGGTTTCTCCCGAAGATCGGTAAATAATCCGTACTATCAGTAGGTAGGTACACGTGAGAGAAAAACATGATAAACTTACGGTAAAAGAGGCCTGGTTTCAAAAATGCTGTGGGAGAAGAAATACAAAATTTTGCTGCCACAATCAGTTTCTGCATATTTGATTTACGTTAAATGAAGGACCAATCGTACCTAAGCACTTAAGCAAATATGGACAAAGAACGCTGGACTACATGATACCTATTGCTTAAATGTGTTACCTGCTAAAATTAAAAAATGTACAAATAATGTAAAAACAAATTGAAAAATTGGCTCGCCGAAAGAAATAGTTTGTATTAGACACTAAACACAAAAAAAACGTCTATCTGCATAATAAGTTTTATTTTTTAAACTTCAAAGTAAAAGCACCCATTGACACACTACTTAAAAGTAAAAGCACCCATTGACACGCTACTTTAAAGTAAAAGCACCCATTGACACACTACTTCAAAGTAAAAGCACCCATTGACGCACTACTTAAAAGTAAAAGCACCCATTGACACACTACTTCAAAGTAAAAGCACCCATTGACGCACTACTTAAAAGTAAAAGCACCCATTGACACACTACTTCAAAGTAAAAGCACCCATTGACACACTACTTCAAAGTAAAAGCACCCATTGACACACTACTTTAAAGTAAAAGCACCCGTTTACACACTACTTAAAAGTAGTTTATTGGGACTTTTCTGTAATATTTTATTTTATTTGATTTCCTGTAATATTGTAAAACTTTTTCTTTCTAATAAAAAAGGGGATTTCATCCTAGGGTAATACCATTATGACGTAATTTATTTAATGATGTCTACTATAACTAATTTTTTAAATTTTATTTATTGAGTTAGTTTATACTACATGAATATAAACTAATAAGCACAATGTAACATTTCATTTGATAAATTTAAATATTTTTACAGTAATCATAACATTTCTTTTTAAATACATTCATTCTTTCTTCATTCTTCATACTTTCAGGCATTTCATCATACATCTTTAGTCCTCTGTACATTAGGCAGTTCTGTGATTTTGATTTCTTCATGATCATTTCTTCTTGTGGAACGAATGTCTCTATTAAAAACAATTTCATCCTTAAAGTATTTTGGCATTTGGTTTTTCATAATATGCACAAAAATAACACATTAAATAGTAGTCTCTTTTTTATTGGAATCCAATTTAGCTCCTCTCTCATTTGATTAATCCTTGCGTATTTGGCTTTCCCCAGTATACATCTCATAGCTTTGTTTTGTATAACTTCTAGTTTGTTCAAATTTACTTCATTGGCCAAATATAACATCGTAGAGCAGTAGTCCAAATGTGGAGCAACGATAGTTTTATAAATAAGCTCCGTAGTGTTTCTATTTAATTTACGTCTTAGTCTTCTAAGAAAATTTACCTTTGAGTCGAGTATTACAGCCAGGTATTTGATTTCATTTACTTTTCCTATTTTTTCACCATTAATTGTCAAATTTAACCCTGTGTTGTGTGTTTTATTGCCTATTTCCATATATTTTGTTTTGTTTACGTTCAGTTTCAACTTGTTTAATTTCAGCCATTTTGCTATATTTTGTAGGTCTTCGTTTATTTTGTTAATTGCTTCTATGTAATCTTCACACGATAAAATTAATAACAGTAATAAAATAACTTACGGACGTCATGATCATTTGATTGGGACAAATAATGTAAAAATTAAGGCGTCCCAAGGATTTTTCTCAGCAGGTAGAATGAGGAAATTTCTGGAAAAACTAGACTTAACTAGCGGATGGCCCATACCTTATATTAATTTAAGACTGAATTTTAATTCAAATTAATGCATATCCGAAATATGATTTTTATATTTAAAAAAAATGGTGTTTTAAAAATAAAAAAAATACACGATTCGTAGTTACAGGCACACGTTCCTATAGGCACGACGAGTAATGAAACAAATATTAAAAAATTACATATGTGTAGTTCACACGCGGTAGAAGTGAAACCTTCAGAAAACTAAAGTAAAGTGGGTAGGCTACGAAGCACTGCACAAAGAGGAGACCGATTATACTATCGCATTCTCTCGCAGTCTAAATCCTATAGATGTATCATTTCTATTTTTAGTGTAGCTATTTTTGGTTTCATCGAGTTTCAAATCACAACTGTTTTTTTAAGTGAACAATTTTTTAGTACCGTTGTGATTTGAAACTCGATGAAACGGAAGCGAGCAACACTAAAAAGAGATAAACAGATACGAGTATATCTATAGGATTTAGCCTGCGAGAGAATGAGATAGCAATAAAATATTTATTCATTTCACGGTTACTCGGTTCCAATATAGTACGATACATTCACGGTCCTACGCAAGTCTCCTTTAGTCTAGTGGTATAAAGCACCTGACGAACCTTAGCGGCCAGGCATTCAGCGGACCAAGGGTCGAATCCGGAGAATCCGTGAAATCAATATCCAATCTTCAAACCACTCGAAAATGAACAGACAAAGAAAACACAAAAGAAAGCGACTCCGAAGAAGAAAAGACAAATACTAATAAGATGATTAAATGTATAGGAAAAGGTGCGCTGGAATTCGACGACAAAAATATGGAAAAAATCAATTCTTTTTGATAAAAAAGTGTGTCCCCCCACTTTTGCAACTTTAATTTTCTGAAGGTTTCACTTCTACAACGAATTGTCAATTGCATACCTACTTTGATTTTTTTAAATTTCTTTATTCATTGCTTTCATGGTTTCATAATTTGTTGATTTTTCGACCACCATGCTCAAGGGCAGATTCAGGATTTTTTCTGGGAGGGGCACAAGGGGCGGACTGGCAAAAAAATCAACAATTACTGTTTGAAATAAACTTGAAGTTTCATTCTTGAAGTTTATTTTTTCAAGTTCAAGTTTGAATAGGAAGATTTATGAAAATATCAAAATAATAGATAAATTAAACATTTAATAAAGACATTGGAGGTTATCCACCAACTTAGGGAACGTACCCACACTACGTGACCTGTTCGGGGGAGGGGGGAACTTCAAAATATAGTTGTCCCTGCATACGTTGTTAGCAATCAGTATGCAAGTGCTTAGCGGGAAATACAAGATACAATGTTTGTTAGTATGACAGAATATAGACAAGACAGTGGGACAGGTTGGTGAAAGTCCACGAGGTGGCAAGCGCTGGGTGAGTGTATCCAGCATATTCTACAGCATACTGTTTGGTAGGAATACACAGTACATAAATAATAAGGGCATGGCAAACGGTTGGGAGTCCTCTCCAATCGATTGGCAGTCTCAGCAAGAATGCGCATGACGTTCGGTCTAGCCGTGAACCACACTCACCTTCCGCGCCCCTTAGTCGGTTCCTCGGTGATGCCTCAAAGAAAAGTAAATGGGAGATTGGGGGAAAATGCCCGACGACCCTAAGGAATTCAGCGTCGAATAGCCGGAGGCAAGGCCAAGGAGAGCCGAGGTGCCTCCCAAACCTCAAGCCTGCACGAGTTGCTGGGGGGTTGCCCGGGCCCCTCCTTAAATCCGCCTTTGACCATGCTAGACACATGCCTGGTGCTAAATATGTTTTCACGTCAATAAATTTTTTGTAATAATTTAATTTAATAATTAGACTTTTGAAGCTTTTCTGGAACCTTGAAACGCTGAAACGAGTATATAAAAAGAAAATATATTGCAATGCAATTCCATCCATCAATCGAGAGTCTCGAGGACGATGCTGTGATTTTACCTATGACGGCAAAATAACACTTTATCTTAAACATGCCAACACCTCAACACAGGTTTTCCTTTTTTTACATTAGCTCTACACAAGAGGCTTAGAGGAATATAATTCCCCTCAGGGCCTATGTCATCTTTGAAGATTCTGTAAGGGGGGGTATTTTAGGGAATGGAAGTTCTGGGTAGGAAAAAGGTGTGAAGGGGTTTAGGAATCTGGGGATCAGTTGGTCCAGAAGTAACGGATGAATGAATTTTAGACCCTCCATACAGCATCTTCAAAGATGACACAGGCCCTGAGGGAAGTTATTTTCCTCAGGGCCTCCTGTGTGGAGTTAATGTAAAAAAAAAATCCTTCCAATGCTGTCCAAATTCTGCTGAGAGTCCTGCTGGAGAGGTCAAAAGATCTCTCTCAACCAGTCTTTCCTTATTCGGCCTGCCGCAGTTGGTGAGCAGACGCATTCGCCGCCAAGATCCGGACAAACCTGACCCCATGGACCTAGTGAGGTATTCACAAAATACTTCTACTAACCCATTTACATACAGTTACTGATTATTAATATTGTTTGTATATTATAGACTTCGCGTCCAAAAAGAATGTTTCTAATTTTCTCTAGTAATAAATTGTAAGATTTGTAAGCTTTTAATTTGTACAATATATATATTTTTAATTTTTTTATTTGGACTTGGACAGGAAGGATTTGGACAATTTGTTCAAAGAAACGTCACTATCCCAATGACAATTCTTTTTTCTTCGAGCAGGTAGGTAACAATATTGACCACCTGATCGAAGTTTGCCATCTAATCAACGTTAGGCTTGCTTGATTTTTGAAACGAAAAACCAAACGTGTAAACATATTTAAACAAACAAACAAAATGCTAAACGGTGGAGTTATAACAGGACATAATAATATCTCGGACATTTATAACGGCTGAAAGAAATATTGACAGAAGAAAAGCAAGAGGTAGTCCAAGGATGATCAAAATGAACTGAAATAACGACAGAAGAATCGAGGCACACCACCGTTTCAAGATTCGGAGTGCTGATCGCTGAACTCGTGTATAGGTAGGTACCAGTGGCGGTCGGTGAATTTTTGTATAAGGGATGCTGGAGTACATACCTAATATCAAATATAAAAGTCTATGGACTAGCCAAAACCTCCTAGACTACTGGGTGACGGACTAGCCCACGAACAAGATGCAATTATCGACAAAAATAATCTGTCAAATTAGCTCTATTCATCCTTTATGCTTCACATTAAATATTACAGTTCCCTAATTACATAAATTAAATAGGTATTCCGAAAGATGTCCAATATGTCAATTGGATTTGGCTATTCAAGACAACAAATAACTGTCGAAGGTGGCCAGGCAAACAAATCTCTAACGGTACCAAGTCCGCTCGCTTCGGATAAGCTATTCTGTACCTACACTAAGCATTAAAGTCGTTTTTTGTGCGTTGAATGCTCCAACCGAATCCGTATTCGGCATTACGTCAACCATGGCAGGCTTGACTAAACGCGCATGCGCGAATGTCAAAAATATTACACTCGTTCCTGCGTCGTGGATGCGGAATGAACGGAGCATCCACCGTTTTGCTAGTGTTGGTGAGTTCACGTTCGAGCATTGAGAATGTAGGTATACCTATTACATATGTATTCGAGTTTTCGACCTGCTCCATGTGTCGTGTTAGTGTTGGTCTCTGAGATTGAGACGGTGGCGGTGTCTTTATTGCAGTATCTAGTGCGGTTTACGGCTAGAAAAAAAAATCCAAGGTTTTTTATTCGGAATAAATACATATTAATTATTATTATGCTTATTTTAAACCCAGAAAAGAAGGGAAGCGCAGCATCCACAGTAGGTATGTATGGACGGACCGCGCCTGGTAGGTAGGTACCTACTCTACTCGTAGGTACGAGTATATGGAAAAAGCAATAAATGAAGTTCTAACCCTCTTTACTGAAGTAACCAACCAGTTATCGTCACTAGTTCCCATGTTATTATTTGTTTTGCCGAACTAATTGGTTAGCAACAACTTAGTTGGACATATTCCAAAAGGTCAATGGTTCACGTTCACATCTTAAGCCGGCCTCTATTGACGAGAATATTGTTATAATGACGCGTGTTTTTTACCGTTTAAATATTGCCGTCTGCATTTATAACAGCTAGTTCTACTAAATATTGGTTGATTCCACGTTAGTTGGACCCACCGGATAAAGTATTCACAGAAATCTCGGTAACAAATGAAATTACTATTTTTTCAGGATATCGATAAATATCTGTTATAATTCACCATTTTGAAGGAGCAGGGGTCCTAGCATGGTTGATCGATAAGGATTGATAGGATAACTTTCGGTAACTTCTCACCGTTCCCTGGCATGATTGCAGATCGCTAACGAATAAGTAACAGTTCACATCGACTGAGTGTTTTAATATATTCGACGTCAACAATTGTTTGTATGTTAGTGATCTGCAGTTGTGCTAGACAACGATAAGAAGTTACCGAAAGTTATTCTATCAATCCTTATCTATTTCCCGTGCTTGGACCCCAGGGGTCCTTATGGGGACAACGGACTTAGCTATAAAAGATCATTTGGCTAAGCGTATTTCGGCGTACCGCTCGCCGTACATTCCCAATGGGAATATACCTCTCTCTCTGGTTTCAATCCTGGGATTGGTTTGCAGCAATTTCATCTATTCAATATACCTATAGCGAGCTATATGCTGAAATAGGCCAAGCCAAATGATCTTTTATAGCTAAGTGCGATTTACCCGGTAGTCTTTATTCAAATCATCGAAAATTGGGTTGGACGTGTCCTGCGTAATTCTAGTATTAAATTCAGATTTGCTTTGAATGTAAATGTAATTTTTAAAATTGTTACTAATTGAGTAAAGAATTTAGTCATGCGAAATAGCACCTACTAATTGTAATGCGTATTTGGTCCACTTCATTAGTCAGTTTTCTAAAATAAACCTCTCAAATTGCAAATATCGCAATAATGTAATTTTTATTTTTTTTATTTTAATCCTCACTTTCAAAATTGGAACTGATTTGTTAAGTATTCAGACAACAGGTACCGTGATTTTTCACGGCTCGCGCTGATAAATCACAAACTCATACGGTCCTGTCGGTTTCGTATATTTTTCATTGCTGTAAATATTTATGGTGAAAACTAAACTATTATTGGTTGTACATATATCCTGGTTTACTTCAATACAGTAGGTTCAATAATTTTATGTCGCATCTAAAGAAGATGTCCCACAGACATCCAAAACGATGACCTATGAAATAGGGACAATAAAACCGGTAAGTTCCTGTATTTTACTGACTACATATTATAGTTCCACTGACTTATAAATTAATCGATTCTGGTAAACCGGATTCTTTGCTACTCACGTGCACCTCCCAAAATAAATATATTTTTTCTGTATGCGGGCTTCAAATTTAGATACATTTTCGAAAAACGTCTACTTACATAATATGTTTAAATCGAGGTGATTTTCTCACAAAAATGGCGCTTTAAAAATCATACAACAATTATTATTATTATTAAATCGTATGGATAAAACTACAACGCTGGTAAAATTATTTTTCGTGTAACATGATTCAATTATCTACTTTAATTTTCTATGGACGTTTAATATTTTCGTTGTTTTGAATATGAACACGTTATGCGCATAATTAAATATTGATTCTGTACCCGGATTTAAAAATGATTTGATTAATTTGTTTCTACTTTAACGTTATTCTAATAGGTACATACCTGCCTTAACACTTGAAATAATGTATACGTTATGTTGCCCGATTCAAAAAGGCTTTTTGTGATCAAGGCCAATGGAGAAGTGAAAATTAAACTTCAAAGTCTTATTTAAACTTAATCTAAATCAAACTTTAGGTTTATAGTAATTATTCTGGGAGAAAATCCAGCGTCATACAATACGCTTCCGGTTGAACAAATCACACGATGTTTTTAATTTTTTTTTAATTCTGAAGTTGTCTTTGATTTTAGTTGCTCTCATTTTTTTAATTTTATCCTCAGCACAGGATCTCCTGGTGAGGAGGACTACGAATATATTTTATATATACATCTAACTAACATGTTTCATTTAAAAATGTAAAAAAATATTATATAGTTACTAAATAAAAAAAAATAAAAAAAAATTTAGTTGTTTCTATGAAATAAAGTTATATCTATGTATACAGCATATTAGGAATATGTAAGTAAGGGGGGAATTTTGGGCATTTGTGTATAGTTGGGAATGCAATCCCGATCTCGCGGGATCTCGATCTCGTGATATCTTGTGAAATTTTTGGGGATTAATCCCGAAGCATAATATGACGAGATCTCGTTCGAGATTGACGGGATTGGGCGGCAGTAGTTAGCGACGCTACACACGCCCACTCGGGGCGCGAGTGGTGCGCTGACTGACTGACGGTCGGGCGGGAGTGTCGATCGAAGAAAGAAAACTGGAAACTGAAAAGGTTCCATCACAGTACATACTTAGAAGCAAAAACTGTCTTTATTAAACATTTAATTTTACTATTGTTCTGTCACTTTCATAAACCTTCCTATACATACTTGAACTTGTAGAAATGAACTTTAAGTATGATACTTCAAGCTTTTGCCCATTGTGCCCCCCCCCCCCCCCCCCCAGAAAAAATCCTGGATCCGCCCTTGTACAGAATTATATTCAGCATAAGTTTGGCAAAACACACAATCAACTACAAGTACCATATATCAAATCAAATTTTGCAAAAATACATGAATCTTACTTGGCACCATATATATTCAATAAGTTTGTAGCCCAAACAAAGACCTACGTCGCATCTAATAATTTGAACTGGGTTTTCAAAAGATTTTTAAACTGGTTGAATGTCAAGGAAAGAAGAGAGATAAGTAATATTCTTAATATTAATAATTGTAACGTACATGTTACAAACCTAACGACAAAACTGAGGAAACTCGTCTATTTTTTAAAAAATGTTAGAGATATTTTAAATAGAAAACAACTGAAACAAGTTTACTGTGCTCTTATACAATCATCACTTGAATATGGTATTATCAGCTGGGGTAGTGCCACAAATACTTGCCTAGAGCCTTTAGTAAAGATTCAAAAACTAATTTTGAAGGTTATTCTTAAAGTCCCGTTGAGAACAAGCACTGATTTTATTTTTAAGACACTAAATGTTCTGAACCTGCAAAAATTGTATTCAAAAAATATCCTGCTTCATCAATTTAAAAATACACACATGTTTGAAGAACGAATGAACACAAGAGCCTTAAGAGAGTCAAATGTAAAATCTTTCAACATCCCAGTTTGTCAAACTTCTTATGGGCAAAGAAGTTTTAAATATAATGCAACAAAGCTGTTCAATTCTCTACCTCCTGAAATTAGAAACACGCAAACCAAAAGTACATTTAAAAGTAAAATCATTGATCACCTCAAATAAACATATCCATCACAAGTATTTAAAAACAGACTTACCTTTATACCTACTGTGTGTATATATGTAACCATGTACCTACTGCAATCTTCTTATATATATGTAACATACTTGAATTGTATATTTAAAGAAAAAAAAATTATATTAACCTGCCATTTTCATAATATTACTACAAAATCTTAGATAACCACTCTGTAAATTGCCATCTCAACACAGGCGTTTCACACCTAGTGAGATGGGCAATACGTCATTTTATAACCAAATGTAATATGAAAATAATTAAATAAATAAAATAAATAAAATATCTAATATTTTATATTTTCTATTTTCTACTCTGTTTTTAAATTCTCTGATTTTCCTCTTATTTTTTATTATTATTTTTACTATAATATATATGTTTCTTTTTTTCTTTGTTTTACCACTTATTTGTTTTTTATGTAATTAGAAATTGTTAGTTACCAGCCTCAGAACAGACTTTGTCTAGTGAGGAGGGTAAGGAAAAAAAATCATGTTGTACATAACTAATAATAAATAAACGCCCGGGTTGCCGGCACTGAATTGAATTGAATTGAATTGAAAAAAACAATTCCAGCCAGTGAAATTGGGTGTTGAGGTACTCTGCCGTAGAGATACTGATTTAGTAAGTGCAGAACATACAATGCGTTTCATGATTCGAAAGCTAAAATACCTAAAAACTTATCTCTCAGAAAAGTTGGTCTCTTCGATGAACAATCGTATCTCCGAGCGTCGCATAAATGCAACTGCAGCGCTGTTATATTTGAAAAATCCGAATAATTATCAAAAGGACTTGGATATATGGGAAGGCAATGAAACTTTCCAACTCCCTAGCAAACATCTCGTACGGAAAGAAATTAAAAAAAACAATCAAACTATTACATCGTAAACAACCAGACTCAACTTCTGGTACCGTGATTAATACCACAGTAGCAAACACAGAAAACGAAGATGACTTGCCTCTTTCTATGATTAATATGTCACTTCAAGAGGAATTAGAAGAGACTCTGAGAGTATCTAAAAGTCATTTTTCGCGTGTATCCACGAGTTTAGATAAATTAGAGTCAGTCATAAAAAAAGAAATGGAACTATTTAAGTGAGGAGGAACAAGGGGGAGATTTTTGCAGTTTGCATATAATTGCTTAGTCACGCTGCTGCCAACCGGTGTTGAGTCGGAGAGGGCATTTTCAGCAGCTGGGTACATTGCAACGGACATTAGATGCCGTTTAGCAGACACTCGTAGCACCTTTAATACACTTTGTTTTTTTAAGAAGTTACTTTGAAAATCACCCGTAATTACTGTCTAATCTCCTTAAACTATATTTTTTCTTTTGATTATTTTAATTTTGAAAAAAATTGTTAATAATTTAGTAACTAATATTAAAGAATAAAGGCTTATGTTTTCTTTCAAATAATATTTTCTTTTAATTAACGAGATCCCGAAATTTCTAATCTCGCGAGATCTCGAATTTGCGATCTCGAGTCGAGATTGCATTCCCTAGGGCAGGGATGGCGAACCTTTACGTATCAACGTGCCATTTTTCTAAAGAAATGTTTAATGAGGTCATAGACGTGCCATCAAAGAATTTTGACTTTGTGATTATTGGGAAAATAATAATAATAAATACTTAGTATCAATTAAAATCTCTTTATTTACTACTACTAAATGGGAACATTTAGCATTATACGCGTAATTTAAATTAAAGTAAAATTAGTGTGACTTCTGGTGTTGCAGGTTAGATGACAAATAACATATGTTAGGGTTGTAAGATGTTACTTTTAGCAGAATGCATGCTGAACTGGAGTCATCTGTCAAACGGTAAATAACCGACTCTTTAATGTTATTCATCTCTGAAAATAATGATTTGCAGGCATAGGTTAATGAAAATATTATTAAAATAGCATGAGCCAGCGCGCTTCAAACAATTAAATGTATCTGGTAACGCATTCCAAAATTTTATAAGAATTTTCACTTATATTAGCTGCCAATCTTTCTGTTTTAATTAATTCCAACTCTCTCCTTGTTTCAACAAATTTTTTTAATCCATATTGAACTAAACTGGAAAAAGAAATCAATCAGCTGCATTTCAAATGCATCAATTTCCAACCAATCGAATGGGGACCAAGTCAGTTTCTCAAATGACGTCAAATCACTTCACACTTTTTTCGTAGTGCATAATAAATTTTGTGATCACTGATCAGTGACGCACCCAGAATATTGTGTCGCGTGCCATTGGTTCGCCATTCCTGCGCCCTAGTGTATAGTAAGGGGGCATTTCACCATTTTCTCGATAAGCTGTCAAAAGTGTTACCAACAGGATAACGTCTAATTTTGGATTTCAATTAACGACAAAGATTTATTTATATATGTTCAACATTTAACTTGGCAAACTTTAAACGCCGTTATGTGCCTACTATTTCAACTTGTTTCATTAACTATTGTGAACACCAATTGTATGCACTTTTATTAATATTATTGTTGATATGGAGGATATTAGAAAATTATCTAATACTAGCTGGGTTACCCGGCTTCGCTCGGGACAACATTCGAGATAGTTCTGGAATACTTTGCATCTTGTATTTTATGTAACCTTTATTTTATTTCCTGTATTTTATGATATCTGTATTTTGTCAACTCTTTATTTTGTTTGTAATAAAAAAATGTACTGCGTTATATGTAAAAGCCCTTTGGGCGTTTAAATAAATAAATATAATGACATCTTCGATTGCGACGAAAACAAATATAAAAACTCTATTAAAAATGTAAAATGAGTACAAAACTGCATATATGTAATGATATATGTACTACCTCCTGTTATAATAATGTAATATCTTTTAGTTGTTATAAAATTACTGTTTTATTTATAGATACTCGTACATAATATAATAGTTTAACGAGGAAATCTATAATTGGTTTCTCAGATAGGTAAATTATACGTGTATGAATGTCAAATTGTAAACTGTTTTTACAATTTCCCTAAAATAAAATAATAAATACATATAATTAGTATATATATATATAGTGTTGTGAGAGTTTTGGCAGAGTTTTGTACCTATTGTACCTTTGTTTTGTACCTATGTTGGCAGAGGTTTGTACCTATTGCGAGTTGTTTATTTATAATAATGGATAGTTATCGACAGGATGGTGAGATACCCCCTAAATATAAGAATAATTGCACAGTGTTCACTATCCTGTCTAGGGTCTGCTGTTCTGATTATTATATATCCAAGTTTAATTGATCACTAATCTAACAATTAATCCTTTTACTCCACCTTGGTTCTTCGAGGTGTGCAATACCGATATATTTTTTGATTCCCTCCCTCTATTTAAGAAAAACATTTTTAGCACACTGAATTAGCACACATAACACACACATCCACACCCTCACACGCGCATTTACACACATACAAACACTCTCACACACCCCTCTCCTTCAATAAGTTACTAACTTAATTTAGGTATAATGTATTATTTATCTCACAAAAATATAAGTATATAACAGCGACATGTCATTGGTACCAATTATTGTATTAATGATATAATTTTGTAACTATTTTCCATTATGTAATAATGTACTGTTTGTTTCTGCAAAATAAAAATAAATAAATTATTCATAGGTTCCAATACCGAAGAGTATACTCGGACTTTATAAATAATACACAAATAAATCGAAAATATACGTTATCCCATGGATTGGATAGTGATTTCGACAGCTATCAAGATGATGGTGAAAACCACCTAAATATGATGGTGATATTATGCACACGCACAGTACAATAACCTTAAATTATTAGTTTATTTGATATTTATTTTAGAGGTTAGCCTACTAGCCTTCTATCCCACTAATATTACAAAGGCGAAAGTTTGTATGTATGTCTGTTACTCTTTCACTCAAAAACTACTGAATGGATTTTAATGAAACTTTACAATAATATAGCTCATACATCAGAATAATATATAGGCTATAGCTCAGAGCTCTGGCATTACGAAATTTGTATAAAAAAATTGCAATTGGTGGCACGCGAGCTGTTTGAAAAATGAATGTAAAGGGTATGGAAGGGAGGAGAGGGGGGGAGTGGGTGGTTGTTGTGGGGGGGTGGTGGAGAGGGGGGGAGTGGAGTTGGGATAGGGAAGGTGGAGGAGGCGGAGTGGAAACCCCCCTAAAACTATGCGAGCGAAGCCGGGGGCAAAATCCAGTCTCCTATACACAAATGGAAAACAAAGCACGAATGGATAGCACAGCTACATCTACTATGCATAACAAATATTTCAGAAATTTTTGGAAAAAAACTTCAACTCTGCTGAAAGCCAAGAGCAAAGTTCCACTATGCGTCAACAACATCACATCACGGGGGATGAAAACATAGCTAATGAATTTAGAGACTTTTTTCCAAAGATATTGTAATATAAGTAGATGTGCTATCTGCAGTTTTTACTATGTGGGACTGCGCTTCCGGGTGTCGCCGATATTGTTTACCAATTTAACATATAAACTAAATGAACGAATAATTAACGAATAAACCAAACGAACGTTAAACCAAATGAACGAATTCTTTCCGTATTCAAACAATATTGTTAACCAATACTAATGCACATCTTCAAAAAATCAACGAAATGAACAAATTATTTTTGTATGCAGACTACTCTAATTAGGGCGTAGTCCGCCGACAATTGCGCGAACACCATAGCATATCTCTTTTGTATTTGAATATCTTTGCTTTTTTCTTTAAGCGACGATCATGGAGATACTACGAAACCTTCGATAATGACATGTCCACTTGCGGCCAATGATGAACTGGTCATGAATGTTACTCCTGAAATGATTGAAAGCGCAATTAAGCAAACAGCCCACGGTAAAAGTCCAGGGTGCGACGCCATTGGTATTGAGCACATAAGATACGCAGGAGATCAACCTCATGCTATTCTAGCCGCCGTGTTCTCAAGCCTCTTAAGACACACACATATGCCGATGGACATGAGCCAAACTATTATCGTACCAATCCTGAAATCCAATCAGCTTGAAACACGATCAAATGCCTTGCTTAGGTCCAGAAAACATCCATAAACGGTGGTTTTTCTTTTTTTGTAGTAAGTTATTGTTTGTTTTACCCCACAAATGGCCATATCGGTTGATGAGACGCTCTTGAAGCCGAATTGGTTGTCCAGGGTAAATAGCTTTTCTTTGACTAGCGCGAATAAGATTTTTTCAAATAGTCTAGAAAGCATTGTCGCCAAGGAAATCGATCGGTAATTTCCTAATATGTGTGTGTCTTAAGAGGCTTGAGTACACGGCGGCTAGAATAGCATGAGGTTGATCTCCTGCGTATCTTATGTGCTCAATACCAATGGCGTCGCACCCTGGACTTTTACCGTGGGCTGTTTGCTTAATTGCGCTTTCAATCATTAAGACTTCCAATAATGAAGGACATATTCATTATTGGAATTTTCAATGAAAAATTGAAACATAAGTTGTTCGTTGAGGGGATCAATACTTCTTTTTCGGAATGCATAAAGATAGCAGCTTCATGGGAACATGTTGTTAATCTTAAGAAAGTTGATACGAATTTAAATGTTGTGCATAAGGATAGTAATTTTGTCCGTAAATCCAGGTCGGATAGTCCGATCAGATTTAAAAGTGCAGTGCGTAGTAAGACGCCAGTAAATGCTGCATTAAAAAAATGTTTTTTGTGCGGAAAAACGAGTCATTTGCAAAAGGATTGCTGGAAGAATATTTTTTGTAATCGATGCAATAAATCGGGTCATCTTAGTAATGTATGTAAAAACAGTAAAATTAATGTAGGTAATAAAAATAAACGATTGAATTCGGTTTTTATGTTACATGACGGCGCGGGGCCGGAACCGATATTCGTAGATCTGATTATTGGTAACACTGTTTTGCGAGCGATTGTTGACACCGGTGCAGAAATTAATGAAATTCCTTACGAAGTGTATTTAAAAGATTTTGTTTCCTATGAATTGGAAAGATGCGATATTCAATTGTCAGGATATGACGGGAAACGGTTAAATATTATAGGTAAAGTTAATTTAAGTGTGTTATTTTTAAATAAAAGTGTGGATACGCAGTTCGTAATAATTAAAAACGGTAATTCTACGATTGTAGAAAATTCGTTGGTAGAAAATTTTTACAAGTTTTCGGTATCGGATTGAGTGGAATAAATTCGGTAAATACCAGTGAGATTAAAATTTTGTGATAGTTTAAAGAAAAAATATGCTCGTGTGTTTTCAGAAAAATCGGGTAGGCTTATAGGTTATGAAGCTAACATCGAAGTTATTTCGGAGTTCAGGCCAAAGTTTTTAAATCCAAGACCGTTACCTTTTAGTTTACGTGGTAAGGTAGAGGAGGAATTAAATAAGATGTTACGTGAAGATATAATTGAAAAGGTAGAAATAAGTGATATGGCTAGTCCGATTGTTGTTGTAAAAAAGAAAGACGGTTCAATTAGAATTTGTACCGATTTTAAAACCACATTAAACCCTATGTTAGCGAAGTTGAAATACCCATTGCCTCGTATAGAAGATTTAATTTCATCTTTAAATGGTGCAAAATTTTTTGCTAAAATAGATTTGCGTAATGCCTTTGGTCAGATTTCGTTGAACGAGAAGTCGAGGATATTATGTGTGATAAGTACGCATATAGGATTATTCGCGTATAAAGTCTTGCCTTTCGGTTTGAGCACAAGCCCAGCAATATTTATGCAAGTCATTTCGGCGGTAGTCGGCAGACTTCGTAACGTTCGCGTATTTCTAGATGATATTTTGTTGTTTGGAAATTCTAAAGAGGAATTATTTTCTATTTGTAAATCAGTATTTAGCAAGTTAAGTGATTGTGGTTTAACTATTAATGAAAATAAGTGTTCTTTTCTAGAAACAGATATAGAATATTTAGTGTTTAGAATTTCGCAGAAAGGAGTTATGCCCTTAGAAAATAAAATTTGTGCGATTACTCAAATGGCAGTACCGAAAAATATTTCGGAACTTAGGAGTTTACTCGGGGTTATTTCTTACTATAGATCTTTTATTCATAATATTTCAGGTATGTTGTCTCCATTGTATAACTTGTTAAAAAGGGGAGTAAAATATGTATGGTCTGAGGAATGTAATATTGCGTTCGAGCGAGTTAAGAAACTGCTGACGTCAGATAATATTTTAGTGCATTTTGATCCAAATTTACCGATTAAACTTATTTCAGACGCATCTGACAGAACTTTGGCAGCGGTAATTTGTCACGTATATGATAATGGTTTAGAGAGACCTATCGCATTTGCTAGCCGTTTATTGTCAGAAACAGAATTAAAGTACTCTATTTTAGATAAGGAAGCGTGTGCTATAATCTTTGGGTTGAAGAAATTCTTTCAGTATGCGGTAATAAATTTGTTTTGGCTTGCGACAATAAATCATTAGTACACATTTTGAACACGGATAAGCAAATCCCCGTGTTGGCCGCTAACCGTTTGCAGCGGTACGCTTTAATATTACAAACTTTTGAGTATAGTATAGAGCATATTAAATCAGGTGATAACAAAGCGGATTTCTTATCTCGGATGCCGATTAATAATAAGAATAATTTAGATGTTTGTAGCGACGATATTGATGGTAGCGATTATTTTTTAAATTATATTGATAGTTTAAACGTGAATACAATCGAATCAGAGTTTTTGAATATAATCGAGTTAGAAACAACATTAAATGCGGAAACAATGAAACAGTTTTCGATTAATGATGTAAATATAGCGAGCATTATCGAGTTCGTAGCTAATGGTTGGCCGGATAAAAAGTTTTTGAAGGATGATTTATTGAAATTCTGGTATTTTAGGAATAAATTATCGACTTATAATTCATGTTTATTTTATAATAATAAATTTGTAATTCCAAGGGAATTAAGGGAAATTATATTGAATTTTTTACATTAATCGTATTTAGGCATTGTAAAATCGAAAAGTCTTGCTCGAAATTATTTTTTTTTGGCTCGGAATGAACAATGATATAGAAGCAACTGTGAAACAGTGTGCTTGATGCATGGAATGTTTACCTACTCCGTGTAAAGTTGAGTTGGCACCTTGGCCAATCAATGGTTTAATCTGGAGTAGATTGCATATTGACTTCATGGGACCTTTGGGAGGTCATAATTTTTTAATAATTGTTGATGCAACTACAAAATGGATAGACTGTCATATTGTAAATAAAGTAGATTCGTTTTGTACAATAAAAGTTTTGAAAAGATTATTTTCTATGTTCGGAATCCCGGATCAAATTGTAAGTGACAATGGTACAGCTATCACATCGACAGTTTTTAAGGAATTTTGTCATAATTACAATATAGAATCATTGACTTCAGCTGTACAGCATCCTGCTTCTAACGGTTTAGCTGAAAATGGGGTTAAAACAGTGAAAAAAAATTAGAAAAAATTATGGTAAATAATAAATTTCCTACTGATTTTGAAGATAAACTTTTAACGTTTTTATTTGATATTAGAAATACGCCTTCAATGTCTACGGGCATTGAGCCTAGTAAATTAATGTTGGGTAGGAAGATTAGATCAATTTTTAATACGATTATTCCAATAGTGGATAATGTTGAGAGTCAAGGTTGTTGTCAATCCCTTTAAGGGATTGACAACACGGTTAAAAACAAAATGTTATTGAGCCAGCATAAACAGAAAAAGTATTATAGAGGAAGAAAATAGAAAGTTTTTTTAAAGTTAAAGTTTATTTTTAAAGTTAAAGTTTTTAAAGTTTTTTTTTTTTTTAGAGATGTATAAAAGGGATGTACTGGCTGTTGTGCGCTCTCTCCAAATTAACCTCTTCAACAATAAACAATGTAACATTAACGGATATTATTTACTACCCGAAGTAGCACACACCACATCCCTAATATTTTCAAACAGAGACATGATACACCGTTGCTGTTTCAGAGTGCCAAAATTTTACCTGTTAAAGCAATACTATGGCACAAAATTATAATTCAGCATATATTTACCCCGCAGCATAAAGAGAAATTAGAACATAAATACAGCACTAGATTCACGCGCAACGACGGGTTAATAGTTCCGAAATTTAACAATAAGTACGGACAGAGAACGTTTGAATACATCATACCGAAGATATTTAATTTATTACCTGACAATATAAAGCAATGTAATTCTATGAATAAGGTTAAATATATGGTGAAAAATTGGCTATCGGAAAAAACACATTTATATTGATATTGATATTTATTAAAAAAATGTTGAATCTGTAGATATAAGATGTAAATTTTAAATGTAAAAAATCTATATGTAACTAAAATATAAGCACCTGTTGACAAGCCAATTCAATTGGCTTAGCAGGACTTGTTTGCTGATTACAATATGTATTATCTATTCTTAAAATAAAAATAAATAAAAAATAAAAACCGTCTCTGCCGATCCGGCCCGCTCCCTCAAATGAAAAGAAAATCATTGTTAAAAGAGATTTATTTTTATTTGATTATTTTTAACAAATAAATAAGAAATACGGAAAATAAGAAAGATACATTCCCAGACGCTGCCAACTGGCCGGCACGTATCGCTGTGTCTAAATTAAAATTTTTATCATCATCAAATAAAAAAGGTGGCCCACATCCAGGTAAATCTATACCTACCTAAAAATGGCAAAACTATCTTTAAAATACCAAAATGTTCGTGGTTTAAATACGAAAATAGGTGAATTTTCGAACAATGTTATTTCGCAAAATACTGAAGTTATTGCTCTAACTGAATCATGGATGCAAACCTCTGTATTCGATGCAGAACTGTTGTCCACCAATCAGTACACAGTACATCGCCGGGTCACACTAACAAGTCACACTAAACATGTCACACTAAAAAAGACAATGCCACTTTTTAAAACTAAAGCTATAGATAGTTATTATTAATACCTTCCCTTTGAATTTGTTTTTTAAACAGATTTCGTTTAGATTTTACATTCCGGTTAATATTATCCAATTTTGTCTTATAGTGATATCTTAAGGCCAAATATTTTTCCACGACCAATCTTATCAAATTAACTTGATGCAGAAGACCGTAAACATGATCGGTTTTTACTTAGAAATAATTATCGGGAAAATTTAATTTGAAGAACAGGCAACCCTGTAAACATGGCGTCAAAACATGGCGTCAAATGGCGTTGTCCTAAGACCAAATTACACTATTAAAACTGAATTGTTTCTTTAACTAAATGGTTATTTAAAGGTAACTTACCGATGATACGTAACATTTTTAGTTGTTTTCAATCGTCCTATGTAATTCCTGCACACTGATATAGCGCAAAGAGCGCCTTCCGACACTCATAATCGGATTATACACAATTGTCTGCAAAATTGTAATTGTAATTGCCACCCTTTAGAATGAGTAGACTGTATAAGGTATCGAGGTGTAAATATTGATAAATATTTGAGATGGAACGACCATATTGATATGTTAACAAAAAATATCAGGAGACTTACCTATATTTTTAAAGAACTTCGTCATATATTGGATAAAGAGAAATTAAAATCTGCCTATTATGCCTTAGTCCAATCTCGACTTTCTTACAATATAGTATGCTGGGGATCCTGTCTAAAGTCCAATGTAGAAACACTAAATATTGCTCACATATTAATTCTTAAAGTCATACACAAAAAAAATTCGTTATCCACCCAAACTGCTTTACAAGGAATCTAATGTTATGTGTATAAAACGGCTGTACATCACTAAAATAATTTGTAGATTTTTTAACAATACTAAATCTGCAGAAAGAACCCAACAAATCCATACCAGTAGAATTGGCTCATCAATGAACTTTATTTCAATGCATACTAAAACATCTTTTGGCCAAAGAAACTATTTATATCAAGCGCCACATATGTTTAATATTCTGCCAGATTACGTTAAAACTTCCAATTCATTAGCTAAATTTAAAAAAATGTTAAGATATTTTTGTCGACAGGATTGGCATACTATTTTTTCATCCTTGTCTTTTTCAAATAATAAGATTTCAATTTGTAAATAATAAGATTTGTTTTTTTTTTTTAATAATATTTGTTTTTTTAAATAAAAAGATTTTTTTAATTAATTAGATTTTATTTGAGTTCCATTTGCCAAAATCGGAGTGTCACCTAGTTGTTGTGAACTAGCTTTGTTTCTTGGTACCCACCAAAAGTAAAAGTATTAAAGATTTATTTATGTTTTATATTGTTACAAATCATACTCAAATTACCCATCTGGTCACTAATATGATATTTTTATTTCTACTTTATAATATTTTAGTGTTTTCAATGTAGTATTATGTATGTTAGTATTTTGTGTGTAAAATCATCACTCAAATTTATAAATGTTAACCTCAATGCAGGCTGTTAGTCCTAGTGAGGTTAATTTTTTTGTATGTAAAAAAAATAACAACATATGTATGGTGGGAAGTTATAAATAAATAAAAATAAAATAAATAGATACCCTGCGGCGTAATGAGGGTGTGCTACAACAATACAAACAGGCAACTTATGCAACTACCGAGGTCCCGCAGCGCCTCCACGATGTTCACCGAAGGGAGGGTGCACTCATTCCCAGCCTTACTTCGCCACCGGCTAGCCAGCTTCTGGAGCAGGACACGGAAATCAACCAACATCATTGTCGTGGCTGCATTCGAGTGGCTCAGTTCCCCACTAAATGAGCGATGGATGCAGATGATGAGGCGACCTCCCTGATGGACGATGGAAAAAACAAATATTTATTTATTTTTTCAAAAGAAGCAAACACATTGTGACTTGACATTTTAAATAAATAAAAAGAAAACACTTTGTTTACGTCACTTTATTATTTCTTCCGTCTACCGGTTTCGGTACCTCCGTACCATCATCAGGACTGAATATAAAATACTGACAAATACAGGGAAATATACATATATATATATATACAAAATGTAAAAGAAAGAGACAGTAACTTAGAGCGGGACAGGTTAATTATACTAATGAATTAAATACGATAAAATTAATAGCTCACAATAATGGATACGAAGCACAACTCATAGATAGAATCCTAGCAAAAAAATTAAGATCAATATCCATAAATAAATACATTTACTCTAGTTCAATATCTTTTAATAATAATAACCTTAACCGCGAATGGCGAAGAATTTTGTATATTAATAACCTGTCCTCTTCGTGTACAATTAAATTCCCACCCGAAATTAAACCAGCTTTTTACACGAATAGCAACCTAGGAAAATTTTTAATTAATGCTAAAGACAATGAGGACGTACTAAGCCACTCGGGCGTTTATAAAATTAGTTGCAACGATTGTCCAGCATTCTATATTGGACAAACGTCACGCAATGTGGAAACTAGAGTAAAAGAGCACATAAGGTGCCTAACCAGTTCAGGGTTTTCAGAATTCGCAGAGCACCTAATTAATAAAGATCATACCTTTAACCGGGATACGGGTATTAAAGTCCTACACAAAAATGGGATAGGCTTAAGGTTAAATAACTTAGAAGCTTTAGAAATAAAAAAAAATCAGTTAATACAAAGGCTGAAATCATTAATAATCAACTTAATTTAACATTCAGCCCTATTATAGTATGTTTCACATTATCCCAATCGCTCCTCCCCCACTTCCCTCCCACAACTGACGTACTGTCCCGCTCTAAGTTACTGTCTCTTTCTTTTACATTTTGTATATATATATGTATATTTCCCTGTATTTGTCAGTATTTTATATTCAGTCCTGATGATGGTACGGAGGTACCGAAACCGGTAGACGGAAGAAATAATAAAGTGACGTTAACAAAGTGTTTTCTTTTTATTTATTTAAATATTTATTTATTTTAATTACTGTTTAATTAAATTTTATTTTTAATTTTATGGTTAATTTTTTGTTATTTTATTTTCATTTATTGTTTTCATTAGGTACCTACCTAATACGTTATCATATTTTATTTCTTTTAGATTTTTATTTACTCCTTAAAATATTATTGTACTATAGTTTATGTAATATGGCAGACTGAGATTGCACTACCCTCCCAGCCTTGCTGGAATAAAAACTTAAATAAAAATTTAAAAAATATATATATATACATAATTACATAGGTGAGTTTTTAAATCATCAGATATACCTACGGGTAATTAATTGCCAATCAACCAAAACCTTTGTTTTTTTTTAATGATCCGACTAAGATTAGTACCTACCTAAAGAAATGCGTAAATTATTCAGAAATTTAAATAATTAATTAGGTACCTCCGTGCCAGGCACCAGCTTCTATCTCTTTTCTTTTCAGTTAATATTTTGTTTTTATATAATTTTATTTGTACTTAATAGATGTCATTATTCTTGCCAAATACCTTTTTCGCAATAATCTGAAGCCTGAATACATACTAAATAAGTACCTACCTGCTCGTGCGATTGATACCAGGTACCAAATACGATTTGTGTTAATTTTGAGATTATTGAATAAATTATCACTTCATTAAATTCGTCTTTTGTCTGTCCGGGGTGAGTTCAGTTGGTGACGCGGGTATCGGGTATCGTACTGGTAAATAGCGTAGACGGGCAATATTTGCCAGCATAGAGATGAGTGAAACCGCTTGTATTTTCAGAGAAATCAAATTAAGTTCAATTAGCATTTCTGAGGATTCCGCCAAGGAAGCTTCAGCAGTGATGGCAAGCGCCAGTAGGTATGACGTTTTTTTCCAATCCATAGAACAGAAATAGATATTCGTAACATTTTCCAAAACAAGGCGTCGCCACTTCATTCACTTTCCGATTGGATCACAAAACTAATTGTGTTCATTTCTGATACAACCTGAAACAACTTCTTAGTTAGATATTTTTGAAGTGAAACTTATATAGCCCCGTTGTGATTTGAAATTCGGATGAAACGGAAATGACGCATTACAACACCTGTGAAGCATTGACCGCTCAATGCTCCTATTGGTTGAGATATGAAACGGAAATGACGCTAGGTCTGCACTCATTGATCGCTTTGTTTATGACCTCACTTTTCAAGAGGTTGAGGTCGAGATTGTTTTGGTAAAGTTTCGCTTCTACCGCGTGTGAACTGCACTCGATTTTTTTTATTACGTTGATATGCCTTAGATAATAATCAAGCTTTTTCTTGTTCCCAGGGGAGGCGGGTATGGGTATCGCCGCCCTGGGAACCATTTATTGGATAACCGACACCTCTGCCGTAATCACCCCGAGTGGTCCGCTTCGTTTGGTGATTTAGCAGGGATGCCCGGGTTAAAGGGGTAAGGTTTAACTAGGTCTTGGCGGCGGATGCGTCTGCCCACTTACTGCGTGAGTTGAGGGAAGCCATTTGGCCTAACTAGTTGGTCTCTCCCGACCTATCGCCTTACTCCGCAGTGGGAGAAATGGATTCATACTTCTGTCACTCCTGGACCTACTGACCCCCAGATTCCTACCCACCCCTTATTCCTTTTTCCTTCCTAGAACTTCCACTCCTTCCTTTCCTTTAAAAGACCCCCAAGTATCCCACAGATGACATAGGCCCCGAGGGAAATTATTTTCTTCAGCGCCGTGCCGCCTGTGTGGAGCTATTTAAAAAAAAAATATAAACTTTATGTCAGATTTGTGACAGTTTGTTTAAGTTTAAAAAAAAGGTTTGTTCTCGATGTGAAATATTTGGTATTCCTAGTAGTAATTCTTAGCTAGAAAATATTCAACTAATATTAAGGCTCTCCATTTTTTTTAAATTATATTTTAGACTGTTTTCTCAGGAAGGAAGGTAACATTATCAAGTCACAAAATCTTTATACATGTTTTTCCACAGATAAATTTTTTGATTAAAAATACAATTTTTTTTTCTTTTGTTTTTGGGTAAACTCGGAATTTTTTTTTTAGTAATGGAAAGATCGGGTTTATCTTATACCTACCTACGCAATTACATAAAAAATAAGCAATGCGTAAAAAGTAAGGTAAAAAGTAAAGTAAGGCATAACTTTTAACCTATCTATAACTAAGCGGGGGTTGAACTTATCAACGGGAACGTCAATGTCCCGGGTCCCGGTTAGTGTTTTAGAACTAACTTATTTCTCTGTATCTGCAAAACGGAACGGAATACGGAATACACAACAATTTTTTAAATACGTCACGAACATTCGTCTTTGCAAACTTTGAAACAGAACACCGTAAGGCCACCGTAGTTAGAACCTTATCCTACCGAAGTGACGAACTATATAGCGCCTCGTAACAATTATCATACAAGTGTTACGGAATTATAACATACATGGTTCGGAAAATTATTTTGGTTATTTAAAGGTCATTTATAGTCACATAAAAATGTTAGTTAGAACCTTGTCCAACTGATGTGACGATATATTGACTTATACTCATGGTTTGCAGGGTTAGACTTTTATTCAGCGAAAGCGAACATCTTTTCAATGATTGTGTTTTCTTTTCTCTGACTGTAGAAATTGCCAATCGTAAAGAAGATAAGAATTTCCCAATGTTTTGTAAAATACATCGAGTGACTGTTAAATTTTCTAAGATTTACATCCATTCATTGCTTTGCGACGTGACATTAAACATTTTTCAGAACTAGTTCATAGAAACCAACATTTATAACGTAATACATACCTGAGACCTTCTCCTGGCACTGTTTTACCAACTTTCATTTTCCATTTCAATTATTTTTTCTTTTTGTTACTTTAATCCCACATGTTCGAACCTTTTTACCTCCCTCGGCATCTTTAATTACGTACATTATGTAAATACGTTTTTAAGCATTTATTTTTTTATTTTCTTTTTTTTATTTAATTAAAACATACAACGAAGTTGCATTCCCATGAGTTATCAAAACTCATTAAGGGATCGCCAATTGGTACTTTTAAAAAGTTGAACCCAACCCAACCCAACATGCAGGCACAATAAATGAAGACAAATTTTACAAAACTTTTCACACAGACACAACATATGAAGAATCACTTTACAAATATTTCACAGAAACATGTCTTATAAGATTTTATGAATTATTATAACCACTCATTTGATTTATGTACCGTTGGTGTCAAAAAGTTAAAATAAAGTATCCTCCAAGCTGGACTATAGAAATGCATAAAAAAAACAGAATCAGGAAAATACAATAAAAGGTACGGGCTCAAAAATATACAGACCTAATACAAGAAGTTTACATAAAAAATAGATGACAAGATTTAAAAAAGATATAAACTGCGCCCATCAAATCTGGATGTACAAAGTTTGATACTTGGAGATAATCAGGATTGCTATCAGAACAGAGTTTGTACCTACTTATGACTCGTTTTCCAAATAACATTTGAAAAAATAGGATTTCAATATATCGTTTCGAGATTTGTTAGAGGCAAATATATACCTGTCTTAATTCTTCAGGCAATTTGTTATAGTTAGTGTAGGCAATGTATTCTAATGATTTCAGTCCGAACTTTGTTGAGTGTATTTTTGATATATGTAGTTTGTTGTGTTGTCGTGTATTATATTGGTGAACGTCGTTGTTATAGTTCAGTTTTATATTTGTGTGGGTGTTGCAGTGAATAATATTTAAGGTGGTGTTTGTTATCTCAAAGCTAGGAACAATCTTAAATAGCAATGCAAGTGCCTGGCGGTAAATATCTTTAACATGTGTATCCAAAGGCAAGCCAAAAATGTTACGTAGGGCTCTATTTTGGATTATTTGCACCTTCGATATCATTTTTTTGGTAGCAAAATTTAAAGGATTATATACAGTTAGGGAGCCCAAAAAAGCGATTTTTCAAGATTTTTTCTAAGAAAACCCTTAAATTTATTAATGTAAAAATTTGTACACATATTATGACAACCTTTAACTGTATTTTAAAAATTTTTTATTAGTAAAATTAATAATTTTGAAAGCTATAGCTGTAGGTGATCTCCAGAAGCTCCTCTCAGAAAAGGCATCTTGCGGTGACCACCATATCTCTAAACTGGATCATTTAATTAAATGAAGACAATATTAGCGAAACTCAATCGAAAATCTGGAGACAGTTAAATCAGAAAAAGATGTTGGCTCCGCTTACATGGCAAGAGCTCTACCGATTGAGCTACGGAACCCATATCAAATTCGGTCACTTTTAACTGTATCATACCTCGACTAAGAACTACCAACATTATCTTCATTTTCTTAACGCACATATTATTAGCTGCTATATTTATATATGAGTCCCAGCGGAGCCAATATCTTTTTCTGATTTTTCTGTCTCCAGATTTTCGATTGAGTTTCGCTAATATTGTCTTCATTTAAATATTATAATTTGAGATTTTACTAATAAAGTTTAAAAAATTTAAATAAATGGATCATTAAAAATGAAAAACCAAACGGAGATCATTCAAGTAATGTATAATATTCTAATTAATCCAAGGACGAAGCAAAACAATTTGGGAGGCGGGAATGGGTACCGCCGCCCCGGGAACCTTTATTGGATAACCAACACCTCTGCCATAGGTCATCCCAAGTGTGTCGCTACGTTTGGTGATTTAGCAGGGGTGCCCGGGTTCATGGGGTGAGGTTTGTCCAGATCTTGGAGGCGGATGACCAGGACACACTGAACCCCAGATTCCTACCCACCCCTTAAACCCTTTTCCTTCCCAGAACTCTCCTCTCCTTCCTTTCCTTAAAAAAACCCTCCACACAGCATCCTCAAAGATGACATAGGCCCTGAGAGAAATTATTTTCCTCAGGGCCTCCTGTGTGGAGCTCATGTAAAAAAAATAAAAATAAAAAAAATAAAAAAATAAAAAATGACAAAATGTCGGCTTCTCAAAAAAAAATCGATTTTCACCAAAATTTTGGCCATTGTTTATAAAAAAAGATATGTTTCGTTGAGAACCGACCTTCGATTAATAACTAAAAATATACTTTAGATGATTGTGTTAAAATTCGAGACTGGTCGGTTTAGCTGTTTTTGAGACATCTTTAACACACCGACTTTAAAAACACAGTTTTGAGAAAAAGGCGTTAAAAGGTTGCCTCTTACTTCCAAATGCTCTGACACGTCTTTACAAATATGCGTGTAACTTCGAAAATAATCGCCGGATTAACTTGAAATTTTCTGTGTGTACTTAAATATATGTACATTATGAAAATGAAAAAAACGGTTTCTTCAAAATTCTAACTGTATATAACCCCATAAAGTAATAAAAAAAACTAGTTTTCAACGAAGATATTTTATAAATATTTTTTTATGCATTTCTGAGGTTTTCATTTCCAAGATGGGCTTAACGAATATCTACATTAATTTCTACGTGGTTAAGGCAATCGGTCAAACGAAGTCAACGTATTGTGCGTACCTAGCAAATTAGCGGTCAGTTGTTCGCGTCCCAACAGACTCCGCAATCTGATCAATTCCAGGCATCATCTTACTCATTGAAGCAATTACTAAAACGTCACCGTGTCAATAGCCAATTGATCCCCTGCACGGCTATGGGCTATGGCGGAATTGGCACGTTCTTTCATTTGTAAAGACACACCCCCGGCCCCGGCCCGGTTGGTGGAGATTGGCATCAACTGATTTGTTGTTCTGTTTTTTAACAAAGCAAATCTATTAACCTTTTTGCAGCGATTCTGCGGAACTTGCTAATAAAATAAGAAAGTAGTTTTTTTATCGCCGGCTGTTGTTGTTGTTGTCGTAATACGTTGTAGCGCAAAACACATTACTTTTCTCAAATCTGAATCTACCGCAGAAAATCTGTGAGCATAACTGGAATTTATAGATCGACGTAACCGTTTTAAGATTGCAACGTCATTTACTTCTCCAGTTTTAGGCCTTTAAGTTAATATGAATTTATTGTTTAAAAAAAAAGCGAAAATTGTTTTTCCATATTTTTTCAATTGGAAATAGTTAAAACTCGAGCGAAACCGGGTAGTATCACCAGTATCTAATAACAATACTAGCCCCAAATAATTATAACAAAACTAATAATGTTGCTAAATACAATCGACCAAAACGACAACGGGATAAAGTCATAATTCTCAAGCTTGTGCTTCGCTTTTTGGATTCAGCCGGAGCAAACCGAAACGCAGCTCCGGTTTTGTGACGACCACACGGCTTCAGTTCACGTTCAGTTGTCAGGTTAGTGGACCCTATCAAAGAAGACTTAAATCCGGGAACACAAATATCCGATTGAAGTTCAAATTCAAATCTGCAATATGTAAACACATTGTGTATTTATTTAAAGAAAATTCATTGAAGGAGTCCTGAATTTTCCGAAAACACAAGAAATACAACATTCTTGAAAAATAATTTAAATTAAGGTTTCTTAAACTGAGACAACATCTACAGTTAAATTTATTGATGTAATTTAATTTTTTTTTACAAACAAACCAGCCAAGTACATATTATATAACTACAACTACTTCAATCAATGATTTATTGAGCCTCGTCAATCGATTGTTACTTAAGAAAATGATAGCTTCTCTGCAGTTGGAAGGTTCAAGGGATCCATTCAGAGATGTACTTACGTTTTCTGTTCATTATTTTCAGCCAGTAAAGGTTTCCACCAGGCCAAAAGTTTGTCGGAAATAGTGTTCGTGAACAAAAAACTTTTGTATGTGGGCAAGGATTTTTGGATGTTTATTTTGCGAATAATTTATTTTTTTCGAACTTTTGATGGCCGCCCCTGTTTTTATCACCATATTGGTTGTTATTAATATCAAGGCTATACAGATAGGTACAAACAATAAATGGAAAATTTGCTTGCTCCCGGCTGTGGGAACAACTGGAACATGATATAATATGATGTGATTTAATTTCTGCCTCAATTCTGAAATTATACGTCCAATATTTTGTTTCAAGTTTTTCCGAGAAATTTCGTGTGGTGGATCTCAGCAAATGAATCCCACATTCGTCGCTCTCAAAATTTGCTTCATTCGGGGCGATTTCACCAAAATTCCACAAATGCATCAATCCGGTAAACATTTTAATGGCTTTTGTAATGATTTACTGAACTGTAATGAAACTCGTAAACCTGCATTCAAGGTTTATTGGTGTAAATATAATCTCAGTTAACTCAGCCAGTGGAAGAACAAACATTGTTTTTCCGATCGTTTTCTTTTCCTGAAATGTAATAATAAACCTGGGTAGACTCATTATTATTTTTTAATTTATAAACTAACGTTTAGACAAGATTTTTATGCATAGCACAAAGGGTAACAATTATTACAAGCAATAATTGTCAGCCTGAAACACTCATTTACATTGAAAAATCTTCCGAGAAAAGATACTTGCCGCCAACGGGACTTAAACCCGTGTCCTTCCGATTGCCGGTCGAATGCTCTGACCACTGAGCTATGGGGGCTTATCAAATACCCGCCAAATAATTCAATATATACTAGTGTTTCATTCAACAATTACTGCTTGTTATATTTTTTTTTCCCACCTGAAAACAACCAACTTTCGGAAGGACACGGGTTCAAGTCCCGTTGGCGGCAAGTATCTTTTCTCGGAAGATTTTTCAATGTAAATGAGTGTTTCAGGCTGACAATTATTGCTTGTAATAATTGTTACCCTTTGTGCTATGCATAAAAATCTTGTCTAAACGTTAGTTTATAAATTAAAAAATAATAATTAATATTTAACAAGTTTAAGTATTTCCCCAATAAATGCAGACATAATTTGTCTCGACGCCACCTAGCGAGGGATTTAACACTAACAATGTCTTCCTCGCAAAAATAAAGTTGGTTGTTTTCAGGTGGGAAAAAAATATAACAAGCAGTAATTGTTGAATGAAACACTAGTATATATTGAATTATTTGGCGGGTAATTGATAAGCCCCCATAGCTCAGTGGTCAGAGCATTCGACCGGCAATCGGAAGGACACGGGTTCAAGTCCCGTTGGCGGCAAGTATCTTTTCTCGGAAGATTTTTCAATGTAAATGAGTGTTTCAGGCTGACAATTATTGCTTGTAATAATTGTTACCCTTTGTGCTATGCATAAAAATCTTGTCTAAACGTTAGTTTATAAATTAAAAAATAATAATTAATATTTAACAAGTTTAAGTATTTCCCCAATAAATGCAGACATAATTTGTCTCGACGCCACCTAGCGAGGGATTTAACACTAACAATGTCTTCCTCGCAAAAATAAAGTTGGTTGTTTTCAGGTGGGAAAAAAATATAACAAGCAGTAATTGTTGAATGAAACACTAGTATATATTGAATTATTTGGCGGGTATTTCATAAGCCCCCATAGCTCAGTGGTCAGAGCATTCGACCGGCAATCGGAAGGACACGGGTTCAAGTCCCGTTGGCGGCAAGTATCTTTTCTCGGAAGATTTTTCAATGTAAATGAGTGTTTCAGGCTGACAATTATTGCTTGTAATAACTGGGTAGACTCGTTTTATTGCAATAATACATAATTACAAAAATGCAATGTAGTGTTGTGGGAATATACTGATGACAAATATTTAAAGGAAAATATTATGAACAGTATCTATTCAGGCCAATGATATTGGATAATTTCGATATTTCAAAAATTTTCATTATTTTCAATAGAAACAAGGAAAAATCGAACATACTCCGGTCAGATACGTTTTAAAATTTTCACGGCCAAAAGCATTTTCGTTATTTGTTGTTGGGGTGTTATGCCGTGTTGCGCTACCTCCTTCTTTAGCCAATGTTTCGGACATCGTTGCAGTGTCCATCATCAGGGCAGATCCGGCAGATCTGGTAGATGTCCGGCACATCTACCGGATCTGCCGGATCTACCCTGATGACGGACACTGCAACGGTGTCCGAAACGTTGGCTAAAGAAGGAGGTAGCGCAACACGGCATAACACTCAACGAAAATACTCCGGTCATTTTATCTCTTCAATGAATATATTTTGTTTGATCTTTTTGACCACTTGATTTACTGAGTGCCTCTGTAACTTGACTAAAAAGTTAGTTAACACTGCACATTGACAAACCCACACAGACTTATTCGCCACTATCGTGAATGCAGTTCATATTTTTCGTTTTCATTAGTTTCGTAACATTACGCCTTTCCTAAACAGTCTTAGTTGCATACTTTCAAATCTCTCCAATGCTAAAAATATTATAATAATAGGTGATTTAAATATCAACATACTACCGGGCAACCAACACCACCAAAGCCAAGATTATATTAACATGCTAGAATTCCATGGATTAGTGAGTACCGTCAACTCACCAACAAGAACGACTAATGGATCTATATCATGCATTGACCACATTATGGTAAAGTCCAAAAAACCATCCAAAAGTATCGTCTACAAATCAACAATCACGGATCATTATTCAACAATTTTTGCAATACAAACAGCTACCAAAATAAATAAATGTAACATGCCTTTAGCATACAATAAAATCAATTTTCAAAACCTAAGAAAAAACTTTAAGAACAAATCCTGGTACAAACTCTTCCAAATTAAACAATCAGAGGACGCATGTATATACTTTGTTAACTATTTGAAAAACGAACTACACTTCCATTCCACGACGTTGACCAAACACATAACAAATAAACTGAAACCCCTGAAACCTTGGATTAACCACTCCATTATAAATTGCATACACAAGAGAAACATGCTACACAAAAAAACCAAAGATAATCCATATGACCAAATAACATCCAACCACTATAAAATATATAGAAACATGTGCTGTAACGTCATCAGAAAAGCAAAAGAAATTTACTACTCAGCAAAAATTACAGAAAGTAACAACAATCCCAAAAAAAATATGGGAAATACTAAGAGAAGCCACAAACTCACAAACTACAAAAGAGAAACAAAGCATAAATAAACTTTCTATTGATGGACATATTGTCGAAACCTCAAAAAATCCTAAACTCGTTGCTGATCATGTAAACAATTTTTTTATTAACATTGGTCCAAATCTTGCTTCTCAAATCCCCCAGAGTGGAATCACCCAATCTACCAATTCAGAGGATCAAGCAAATAAAAAAAATATAAAATTTCTCTTCCGAACTGTAACAAAAGAAGAAATTCTCAGTACAATTAAATCTCTAAAAAACACTTCTTCCGCTGGACCAGATGAAATTACGACCAAAATTCTTAAAATGCTGTCTTCGGAGATTACATTGCCACTGGAATACCTTATAAACCTAAGCATTACACAGGGCTACTTCCCCTCTAACCTAAAACAAAGTATAGTAATTCCCATCTACAAATCTGGAAACAAGACAGATATCAACAACTATAGACCAATTACTCTACTAAATAGCTTGTCTAAAGTTTTTGAAAACCTCATTAATGCACAACTTTTAAAATTTTTCGAGAGCCAAAAAATACTTTCAATTAATCAATATGGTTTTCAAAAAAACAAAAGTACATCAGATGCCATTGCCAGTGTGACTGACTTCATTGTAAAAAGCCTTGTTAAAGGAAATAAATGTATCTCAATCTTTTTAGACCTTTCTACAGCTTTTGATACAATATCACACATTAAACTAATTAAAAAACTAGAGAACATCGGCATTTCGGACAAAGAGCTAAACTTCTTCAAAAGCTACTTAAATGGACGCCAACAACAGGTTAAAATACAGAATACTCTCAGTAATCAGCGCTCAACTGACTATGGAATTCCACAAGGAAGCGTTTTGGGACCGACTCTGTTCTTACTGTATATTAACAACTTTTGCAACCTTGAAAGTCAAGGACACATTGTTAGCTTTGCAGACGATACCGTCTTATTATTCGAAGATAATAATTGGTCAGCTGTATTTAAAAAAGCTGAAGAAAATATTAACTTCATTAAAAAATGGCTAGATATAAACACACTTACCCTTAACACGAAGAAAACTAAATATGTTACTTCAAGCATCAATACTACAGGCCAACCTAATGATGATTACTCCATAAAAATTCATAGCTGTACGAATTCCAATGAATGTAGTGAGTGCCCCAGTATAGAGCGCACTTCACAGATAAAGTACCTCGGCCTCACCATTGACCCATACCTCAAATGGAACCTACATACCCAGATCATTGCAAATAAAATTCGAAAAACAATACACTTCTTCAGATTCATAAGGAACTTTCTTAACTTACAACTCCTAAAAACGATTTATTTTGCAATCACCCAATCTATCATTGAGTATGGTATCATTGCATGGGGAGGGGGCACTTCATCAGCTCTAGATCCTGTCGAAAAGGCACAGAAAACAATTATGAAAATTATTCTCAAACTTCCTCTAACTGCAGACAGTGACCTTATATTCAAAATAATGAGAGTATTTGATGTTCGACAGATCTATGTAAAAACTATCCTCATGCATCTCTTTAAAAACAAACATGTGCTTTACGAAAAAAAAATAAACTTAAGATTTACACGTAACTCCAACAAAGACATATTGCAAGTTCCAGCACTCTCTTCCACCTTTGGTCAACGTAGCTTTAGATACTTTGCCACAAAAATATTCAACATTCTCCCAGAAAACATCAAACTGAGTCAAACACAGAGAGAGTTTAAAAAATATGTTAAAATATGGATACATTCTAATGATCGAGCCTATACTGGTGCCCTCACCCAAACGCCCAGTCATTGACAGTTGTTATTGTAGTAATAACCTTGCAGTTTATGAATTGTGTAGGTATATGCAAACAATAATGTTAACTAAAATAAAGTTTTTGCTGTATGGAAACCTACTTTACACATTTATAAAAAAACCATAGATAAAATTGCGAGAAACAATTAACAAAATTTCTGCCTCAATACAGGTTCACCTAGTGAGGCAGGCAATGCACAACTAAAATTACTGTATAACTATACTACTCCTGTGTAACCTTTCTTACGTTACTTTCTGTTTGTTAATTTTTCTGTACTGATTGATGTAATCTATTTGTAAACTACATTGAGTATGTAATTTTTTTAATTTTTTTTTTTAGTTATATTGTTGTTATTTCATTGAATAAAGATTATTATTATTATTTATTATCGATAAGCCGAACATATTTCACATGTGCAAAGTTATACTTGATATTTGCTTATCAGTTTCTGAACATAAAGCGTAATGCCGAACAGTCTATGTTTCGGACAATGTAAAAACAGGCAAGCTGAAGGTCAATGGTAATACCTCCGAGACTATAGATTGCAGATAAAAACATTGAAAACAAACCTGAAGTTTTTTTTTTACGAATAAAGATTCGTAAAAAAAACTTCAGGTTTGTTTTCAAAGTACATACAATGTTTTTTTCTGCAATTTATAGTCTTGGAGGTATTACCATTGACCTTCAGCTTGCCTGTTTTTACGTTGTCCGAAACATAGACTGTTCGACATTACGCTTTATGTTCAGAAACTGATAAGCAAAAATCAAGTATAACTTTGCACATGTGAAATATGTTTGGCTTATCGATAATAAATATGAACTGCATTCACGATAGTGGCGAATAAGTCTGTGTGGGTTTGTCAATGTGCAGTACCTTTCTATTCAAGTGTTTAGACATTGTAACTAACACTAATGCACTTTGGAAGTAACAGTAACAATGTGTTGGTCGAATATTTCATTCACTTGAGGCATTGAGGTTTATTAATTTCTTAAGGTTTTTGAATAGCGCACAAGTGTCTCAGCTAACCGAAGCCTTTGGAACTATTTCAACCCCTGGTAAATACATAATGCGAGTCTGAAGGGACTGAGAGGAGAAGGAGATGAGGAAAATGAAGATTGCTATTCAGAACTGGCCATTAATAATGGCTAAAGCCATTTTAAGCTATGTTTGGTTTCGGAATGGTGTTCTTTCATATACGAATTATGTGAGATATTGCTTATAAATTAACTAAAATTTATTTGCTGGGTTTCGATCAAGCGGAATCTATGCCTCGGGTTGAGGAGCTTAGCGCTCTGCCCCGAAGGTTGTCATTTAGATCTAACAATTAAGTATGGCTAAAGTAATTTCAAACAACGTTTCAAATCTGAAATAAAATATCTAAATTGCTATTTTTTCCCTCAAAACGTATTTTTGCGCAATCCTGCGTGACCCAGAGAGGAGAGAGATCACTTTATTGCAAGTTAAAATATTTAATTAATCCATTAAAATGTTTACCATAAGATGACAATTTACTAACATTTGTTTTGCAACCTTCACATTTGGCATAATATAGGTATAAGCTGATCATTTATTTATTAGTTTTAAACGTATTTTTGAAGCATTCAATGTCTGATTGGGTTTTTCTTAAGGTTTTTGCTATTATTTGTCACCACAAATTGAGTGGTCACATTAATTGATTTAAAGCGAATCCACAGCACTTTTAAAAAAAATCTCATTTGTTTCGGAACCCAACCTCCATTCAAGGAAGTGACGCGCCTGTCTTTAAAAAAATATAGCTAAAGATTCATTTTCAACCTTTGGTATAAAGACTCATAATTTGTTTTTTTCATGATTATCGTAATCTTATTTAATGCATATGAATCGGCCTTTTGTTAGTTAAGGTGAAAAGACTGGCACATTTAATCGGTTCATTAGAATGTTATTGATTAGTGAGAGATTATTGATTGGTGACATTATTGGTTAGGTACAATGTGCAAAGAGTGAATGCCCAATTTCATTGAAAAAAATGTTATCAAGATAAAATATTGAAAAGGTACTAATGCAAAATTACTAGAACGTTTGTTTTTTCCGTGCTCTTTGATAAAGTGACGTGAATTGTTTGTACCGGGTCTTTCTTTTTCAATGACTGGGCTTCGACCGACATTTTATGAAATTTATTTGTTAAAATACACAACTATCTTGTTTCATGAAAAGATAAATGATCATTTCGAAGCTCCGTTCCTCATGATTGCGAGTAACGTTGCGATTTTACAATTTTGCGTGTGCTTAGAAAAATCTTACAACTGAGGTTGTGCAAATTTTAGGACGCCAACGCCCATTATCCATTTTATTTTTTAATTCCATATTTTCTTAGTTAAGATTTAATTTATTTATCAATATCACTTAGGTCCGTCGCAGAAAGCCATTTTTGGTTAAAAGGGTATAACCAGAGAAAACCGGAAATATGTAATTTTTAAATCAAATTTTAGAGGTATTGACACTTTTCCATAAAAAATTATAAATTGATGTTTTAAATTTTGAGAAAAAAATGTTCATTTTTAGTATAATAAGGTTATTGGTACCATAGGTTGTTGTCAGATTTATTGTAAATCAATACGTTATCTAGTAAACGCATGTTTTAAAGTTTTAATTTTAGTTCAAATAAAATCATTAAAAAAAATATCCGAACTCTTATTTAGGTATGCCAAAAATTTCTCTATTTTGTCTATCCATTTACGGTCTCACAAATTAAGGTATTTAAGGTTTTTTTTACATTCTTATTTTGCTTAGACATTATTGAAAAAATGATATATCCTTAAGATCAAAAAATAATTACAAAAAGTTCATAATTTTAATAGTATTATCATCACGCCTTTCAGCATTTTTGGATGTAGGTATAAATTAAAGCAAATTTGGAATGAAATAAAGTCGATATTGAGTTATAATTTTAAAAAGCTGGTACGGAAAATAATTCATATTTCTCATTGGAACCGCCCTGTACGATCGTAAGAACATCTTTTGACGAAAAGTGGATTTTCGTCCCCTGGCTGGTTAAAGGCCCTTAAGATCATTTTATTAATAGATTTCATTTTATTTTTACAGGTTCGTTTTATTGTGATCGTTTAAAATCGACACGACAACACTCGGACTGGAACCACCTGTAAACAGTGCTATAAATTATTCATGAGGATTGATAATATGCTTTGATACTGCTGCGGGAATCGAACACAAAACGTTTAAACCCAAAACTCAAAAGACAAAAAAGACTTAGGTACTACGCTTTGAACTTTAAGTTTTGGCATCATTTTTAAATAATTCAATCATTCGCCTACCTTTCATTTCCTTAATATGTTCCTGTAGTGATGCATGACGCGTGTCACTGATCATAGTTTACTTGACGTGTAATCAGTTATCAGTAATAAACGAGGTGTGTAATTATACCTATTGTTTACTTCCTTATCTTGTTTTGAATGGCATTTCGAATAAAGTGACGAAATTCATTGCCAGGTATTCCGTCACTGACCGCATTGGACATAGTCTGCTTGTCCTTTTTTATCATAAGTTTTAAAAAGTGATATTTACTTAACTACTAAGTGCTTACCTAAATACCGGTCATTGGCCGAGTTGGAATCGCGTTTGGGTCCCGCCCTGGCGTCGTGTGTTCAAATTCCTCAATCACGACCGAGCAGTATTTTCCGCTTAATTTTTATTTCGTAATATTTTATTTGTTACGAATATATACGCGATGACAACTCTACTGCGACCTCTATGCCGAAAAAGCTGACGAAAATCTAAGCAATTCATAAAACAATCATCAGTCATTACCCGCAAAATCTAATCGTCATTTTATCAATAAACCTTAAAAAGAGGTGTGTTCTTACGACCTCGCATATTGAAGTGCAATAATCACTTACCTAATAATAAGTAGCACGTATACCCAATATACGTTTTCTACGAATTCCATACCCACGCTGCGGTGGTTCCTAATAAACTGATGAAAACCATCGCAATTTAGAAGGACTGTCATTTTACCCACAAATTTTCTGCTTATCATTTTATCAATAATCCTCAAAAAGAGGTGTGTACTTACTGCTTAGAGAACGTACCCATACTACGTGACACCTGTTCAGGGGGGGTCTTGAGGGGCTTAGGCTTTTAGTCACCGGGGGGGGGGGGAGGGGGGTGTTAAACATTGCAAAAAGTTGGTCACGTAGTATGGGTACGTTCCCTTACGTACTCGCGTATTAATGTTCAGCCACTTACCAACTACTAAAATATATGTTTTCTGCGAACGACATTCCGAATAAACTGCCGAAAAGCATTGCAATTTAGGAAGTCGTCATTATCTGCAAAATAGGTCTCTCATTAAAGACGGTGTGCCGCTTGCGTATTGGGGTATAGTTAGAGAACCTACTTACCTATATATCGAATGCAAAAATTAATTGGTAGGTATGTTTTCTTCGAACTCTGTTCCGAATAAACTGACGAAAAGCATAGCAATTATGGAGGATCGTCATTACGTCTACTCATTACTCATTACTCATTACTCAAAGAATTCCGCCGCGCCGACGCGACGCGACGTTGGAAGAGGCACGTCAGATCCAGGAACGGTATTTCTGACTATGAATCGGGGCTGCAAGTTGCATCATTCCTTTGAAAAGTAACAAAAACATCCATGCCTACGTCAACTGTATTCGTCGAAGACTAAACGCAATCGACACAGACACTGATGAAATCAGAGCCAGAGGTAAGCGAGTATGCCGACGAATAGGTACTCGAGAGATTATAGAACTGTGATTTCAGCAGAATTATGAATGTATGTATCCAAAGTCACGTGACTATACTTCACATTTACACCTGAAATGCTTTGTCACCAACATTATCAAACCTCTTATCATTCTCTCATTTTAACCTGATAGACTTTTATTTAGAAGAGAAAAATTGCTCTGACCATAGAGCTAACTCGACCATATCAACTTTTGTCATTTTTTAACTGTATCATACATATATTTTATACCGTATTATTTACTCGTTCCTCACGATTGCAAGAAACAATGCGATTTTACAATATTGTTTTGTGTACCTAACAACTGAGGTTATGCAAATTTCAGGACGCCAAAGCCCACCGTTCATGTTTTTTAATTCAAGGTTAAGATTAAATTTATTTATCAATATCACTACCGTGACCGTACTGACCGTGGACCGTCACAGAAAAACATTTTTTGTTAAATTCATTTTATTTAAAAATTGACATGCCAAGACTCCAGATACTAATATCTACAGCCTGTATGTCGGACGAATATCTACAGCTCATATATTGGACTAATATCTATGAACTTCAGAGTGTGGACTAATATCTACAGAGCTAAGGTCGGACGAATATCTATGACGGTCCCAGTGACTAATATCTATGGAGCGTAGGTTGGACTAATATCTACAGAGGGCAGCTGAGCAAGAGGTTGTACGGAAAAGCATAAATTACTTCAATTACGTAATTAATAATTACAAAGGATTAAACGTTTAAAGTACGTACATGAAGTTTTTGCATAATATTACGTATTTTGCTGTTTACGGGGACAATAATTTATTGAACAAACATGGAGGTCATAATACAAAGATATTTATTAATTTATTTATTTCGAAATACACGGCACCACAACCTAACCTAACCTAACCTTACCTAACCTTACCTAACCTAACTGACATGGAAATGGTCATGGTAACAGACTAAATAATTTAGAAGCACTCGAAATAAAGAAAGCTGTTTAAACAAAAACCCAAATCCTTAATAATCAGCTAAATGTGTCCAATAGTCCGATATTAGGAATTTTTACATACATACATACATAAATTAAGATTTTTAAACTGCAAACGCAATATTACGTTATTCCAATATGATATACATAATTCAAGTTTATTATAATTAAGCGCACTTGAAGTGAAACTTCACAAAACTGCGCTATATAAATACTACGTTATTATTATTATTATTATTATTGCAAATTCAACCTCTGCCAGTGCTGTAGATATTCGTCCACACTTCTCATAGATATTAGTCTGCAGTTTGAGCTGTAGATATTCGTCCTCACTTTGGTTCTCCTAGATATTAGTCAGCAGTTTGGGCTGTAGATATTCGTCCTCATTTTAGTTCTCATAGATATTATTCCGATTTTTTCAGTTTTTGGAATTCCTGTAGATGCTAGTAGACGCCTCCCATGCCAACACTGGGACTGGCAGCGCAATAAAATGTTCATCGGAACCGAACACAAAACGTTTGAATCCTAAACTCCTAAACTACGAAGACTGACTATTTTTGGAACTTGAAATTTTAAATAATTCAATATTTCGCCTACCTTTCGTATGTTCCTGTAGTGACGTCACTGGTCATACGAGTAATTTACTTGTGTAATCAGTTATCAGTAATCCATAAAAAGAGGTGTGTAATTACACCTATTGTTTACTGCCTTATTTTGTTTTGAATGGCATTTCCAATAAACTGGCGAAATTTATTGCAATTTATTTCGTAATTGGCCACATGGGACATAGTCAGCTTGTCCTTTTTTAATCATAAGTTTTAAAAATATGTATTTACTTAACCACCTAAGTGATTAGTGTGATTACTTAAATGCCGGTCATTTGCCGAACATTTTTAACTTTGTCATACATCATTCGATTTAGAACTACCAAAATGCCTTCCTTCCCTCGCTTCTATTAGTCTCACAGTTCCTCAAACATTCCACTTCCACTGTCATTTGAAGCTCTTACTCTTACACGGTGTCACATAAAAACCCCTCAACTGACAATCGATTCTGTTCATCAAACAATACTATGCATGCATTAAATAAATAAATACTTTATATATGATTTTTAGAGTGAACTGAACATTTACTGTTTTCATAAATGTTTAGACCTGTGCCATACGCAGCTATAAAAGATGTGGCTTGGCGTATTTCGGCATATCGCATGCCGTATATTCCCAATGGGAATATATGGCAAGCGATATGCTGAAATAGGTCAAGCCACATCTTTTATGGCTGTGTGTGGCACCCGTCTTAATGTTTATAAAATATCGAGAGAGACCGATTGAAAAAAAATGTAAGGTTGATATAGCGCTATGGAAAGCTTAGCTAAATGGTTGGAATACGTTGATGGGCTGGAAGGGAAAAGAAGTGTTAGTAAATAAGATGAAGAAATCTGCGATGTCAAGAAGACACCAAATAAATTAAACAGCCAAGAATCGTCTTATGTGTTCCGTGGGTGTTAATTTCATTTTATTTTAGTTTTTATTCCAGCAGGGCTGGGAGGACAGTGCAATCCCAGTCTGCTATATTAAGTATTGTAAAATAATATTTTCAGAGTAAATAAAAATCGCAAGGAATAAGGGATGACTGTATACTGTATTATTTGGAAGACTCTTGGGGTCATACCGAGCACTAGAACCTAAAATAATATACCTTCCTTGCAGACAACGAAGACCGATGGACAGTTTTCGTTCCATGGCAGACTTCAAATGTGAATACTCAAACATTAAAAACATTAAGAAGGAGGTAGCGCAACACGGCATAACACCCCAAAAACAAATAACGAAAATTAAAAACATTGTATACTCAAACATTAAATATTGTTTGAGAATGCATTTGAAAGGGAAAAACCTTTATCAAGTTGTAAAAATTCTCGATGACAATACGTTTTCAGAGTCGATAGCTAGTTATTTCATCATTGGAAATATTGAACTTTGGACTGAATGTTTTATGGACATGTTCGCTTCAGTGTGGTATAAAACTTTCGCGAAATCTATTTTTACATCCATCACATGAAACGAAAGACTGCCACAAGGAATTCATGCTGACTCTAAACCTGATTCCGCATTGCGACTCCGTGGGATAAGGGAATATAATAAAGTCAGATCCACACAACACAAAATCTTTATACAAAGGTAGAATTTGAAAATAACCCAAAAAAACTGTGAGAAATCATTATTTTTTTTTAAATGCACATATCACAAGATAAATAATGATACACACAAATACTCTTATAGACTCGAATTCGAGATTCGAACGTATTTTTCTTATTGCTGTAAGAAAGTCGTTACAACACCGATTAAAATGAAAATTATTATACTTAAACCGACGCTCCTTTGTCTAGTGATTAAAAAATCGTACTCTAAAAAAACACGAAAAGCTTTCAGATTTCAACCTTCGACGACAAGGTAAGCCGCTTCATTATCCATTCATTGGTCGATCAAGTGTTCAACTGCCAGCATTATTTTAATTACTTAGACTTATAAATAACTTGCAGTTAGGTTTTGGACAATATTTCCTACAGAAAATGGCGTTCTTAGTCAAAAAGGAAAACACTTTGACAAACTGAGTAAATACTGGTTGAAGAACTATCACTAGGCCATAATTTACATTATCCGAATATATTTGTGGGTGTGTAGTGTGTAAGCGTTTTTGCTATCTTGCGATGCTCTGATAATTCGGTCTCCAAGGTTGCAATCGAATCAATTTCCTCATCATAAAGTTAGGTATGCATACGTAACATGCGACATGCGACGTGCGAGCGATATCACTTCCTTTGTTGTTGATTATCAAAACAAGTCCATGGACATTTTCTAGATAATATTTTGAAATTTGATAATTACATAGATTTCCGAGAAATTCTTACTTTGAACTTCCTTCAATTTGGGAAGCGGGTTACGTTTGGTGCCTTAGCATGGGTGCCCGGGTTCATGGGGTTTGTCTAGGTCTTGGCGGCGGATGCTTTTGCCCATCTACTGCGTGGCGGACCGGCACGGGAGAGGATGGTTGAGGGAGAACCTTTGACCTCTCCAGCCGGATTCTCTCGACCCATCTTGCACCGCCGCTGTGGGGGGGATGGATTGCACCGCAGTGGAAGGGATCGATTCATACGTTTGTCACTCCCAGATTCCTACCCACTCTTCGTACCTCTTTTTCGATCGGAATATTTTTTCTCCGGGGCCTCCTGTATGGAGATATATATAATAAAATATTATTTTTGTATTATTTTTAGTTTTATTTTTATTTCGAGTTGGTTGTGGCATTGTCCTGAGGGACAGAGATCCTGGGTTCGATTCCCAGTTGCGACAGTCTCTTTTTTCCTGTGTCTTGTTCTGTTTCATGAAACACAAAAACTTCTTCAATGATTATTATTTTTGTGATCGATGACAGATAAAATACGAGTACTTCATCTTTAGATCTCGACAATCTGTCACTAACTCTCAACGTCATTCATTCATTTAATTCTTCCAATTTATAAATATGAACAAAAACTTCCCAAAAAATGTCTAATATTTCCTGAATTCAACAAATTATCTCTTCACTATTTTCTGATTTTATTTGTAATACAAATTAACAAATTAGGTACTGACAAAGATCAGATAGTTTTTTGTACAAGTTTTTTTTCCCTATAGGTGAACTATTCTATTCTATAAATGGACCATTAAATTCCACGTCACTTATATTGTCAAATCATTGCTGCTTCACTCTTACAACGAGTCCTAATTTAAGAATATTTTTAACCATCCCTGTGTTCATTTTTAACATAATATAAATTTGGATATCTGAATTCGTAATCGGAAAATAATCGACACAAAAATTCCATTCAATAAAAAAAAACCTATTTCAATATTGCGAGTCGGTATGCAGATTGGAATGTTGATTTGATCGCCTGATAGCGAATATTGCAATAATTATTATATTATAATAATTAATATATTAAAATCGTTCATAAATATGTATCTGGTGTAATTTATTATAAGTTTAAATAAAGAATAATAAAGAAGATACCCACGTCATGTAACATTAGTTTACATATTACATCTCTCACTGGTCGCGCTACCTTTACATTCTATATTTCCTCTCCAGCGTCAACACACTGTAAATATTATAGTATATTCCTACGTTATCCATGTTGTTATTTGTAATGAGAAGGATATTATGTCGTCCATGGGCGTAGCCAGGGAGGGGGGGTTGGGGGTTCAACCCCCCCCCCCGAAAAGTTAAGATACAACATCAATAATATTAAAATAAGGAGAGTAAAGAGAATGTTTTTTTAACACTGACATCTCAAAATGATATTATGTATACACGTTTCTGGCTATTTGCTGATGATAATAAGATTCTTAAGATTATCAAATCCCACCTTGACTGTTTACTATTTCAACTTGATATTGATTCATTTAACGATTGGTGCAAAATTAACTGCATGGAACTTAATGTTGATAAATGCAAAATTTTGTCCTTTTATAGAACCAAAAAAACCTATTCAGTTTGATTATAAACTAAATATTGTTTGTCTATCTACTGTCACATCTATCAAGGACCTTGGGGTCACTCTAGACTGCAAACTTTCTTTCCGTGATCACATAAATAATATCGTAAATAAATCACTTAAACTACTCGGCTTCATTCATAGAATTACCTCTGACTTCAAACATATAAAAACACTTAAAACTCTTTACTGTTCGCTGGTTCGCCCTCACCTTGAATATGCTAGTGTCATTTGGTCTCCTTTCTACGCTGTCCACATTTGTCACATCGAATCCGTACAACATCGTTTCCTAAGAGGAATTGCTTGGAGGTTGGGTCTTGAAAGAGGCAAGTACTCATATGATGAAATTGAACACATTTTAAACATGCCTTCTTTAGAAAAACGTAGAAAGGACTATGATCTAATTTGCATATTTAAAATTATCAACAGTATTACAGATACACCTGCATTGTTACAACTCATCCAGTTTAACATCCCTTCCCGTAGGCTTCGAAATAATGAATTGCTGTTCCTCAATCAACATTCTACTAATTACGGATACCATTCTCCCTTATCCAGAATGTCGAGACTTGTCAACGCAAGTCAAAGCATTGATTTTTTTGGTGTAAAACTAAATGACTTTCGGCAGTCGTTACGCAATATTTAAATGCTTCTTCATGCTTTGACTTGTAGTGTCTCTATATGTACTTTTTATATTTTATATTGTCATTGCTATTAATTTTTATGTGCTCTCCCTTCACTGTCATCTCTGTTTTTTTTTTATTTTTATTCGTGTTATTATTATGTTTTTAATGGACTGTTGTCCGTAAATTAATAAATAAATAAAAGTATCTAAAAAGATAAATGGGGACCTCTGAAAGAAAAAAAAAATTAACTTGCAAGTTAAGTTTTTTCGGTGATTGCGGTTGATTTTTATTTTGCAAAGTGATTTTTATTTGTAATTCCGTTTCTAATCAGTGGTAAGTGTATACGTACTTTAAAATTATTATTTCACTTAGCAAAAAGTGTTTAATACACATCGGATAACAGGCATAACATAAACAACAGATCGATGAGTGGTTGAGTGGGCATAGCGCCTGGGTCTCACCCGGGCGTCGCGTGTTCGATTCCTCGGCTGGCTAAGTCCTCCATCACAACACAGGCAACATTTTCGGCTTTCTGTTGTGGTAGTAGGAGATTTTAAAACATTTTTGGGTTATTCGTAACCCGGGAATGTTTGTCTTTCTTACAAAATATATATATATATATATATATATATATATATATATATATATATATATATATATATATATATATATATATATATATATATATATATATATATATATATATATATATATATATAATATAACAGGATTAGTGTTACAGTCAGGTGAATAAGTACTTGCATAAATGTGATTATTTGAAAAATTTGACTGCTTAAAATTTTATAGCATGTACAACTAACGTTTATTATGTATTTTGTTTTGAAAAGTTTTATTTTCTATATATATAATTGTTACTTTAATTTTAATAAAAACAAATAAAAAAATAAAAAAAATAATACCAATGTAAATAGAAAATAAAAGTTTTCAACACAAATTGTTAGAAATATTAGGTCCTTACATATGAAATTGGCGTTTTGCCATACTGGCAACTTTGATCTCAAATATCTTCTCTTTGGTTAGGAATTCCAAATTCAAATTTATACAGCTCATGTATTAGTGTTTTTCGAAAATTATAATCCATTTGTTTTTTCCTTACTTGTTTTTTTTTCTTTGAGGCACTTAGTTTACAATATGGAAAACTTGAAATATCGAAACTATCGGGGCATGGTTTGGCTGGTTCGGTAGGGTTCAGCCATTGCGGTGAGCACTTCCGATTATCGTACAGGACCCACTTTTCATCACAGGTTAATGTTTTGATTTAAAATCCCTTCATTATTGTGCCGGTTGAGTAATGCAACGCAGCAGTCAAAGCGCGTTTGTTGATTTGCTTCACTCAATTCGTGAGGTACCTTCCCAATTTGCTTCAAGTGGATTAATTTTCTTGAACCCCCCCCCCCCCCCAAAACTTAAACCTGGGTACGCCCGTGATGTCGTCCTCTTGGTGACTTAAATGTTTTATGCACAACTGCTTTTAGAGAAAATTATAGGTACTCGTAGTTGCTGTTGCTAGGATTATATTTATTTTAAGTGTGGACATAAAAACAGATGACAATGTAAATTTTATGTTTTAGTAATTGGTGTTTCAATTACTCATTGTATTGCAATAATCTCACAACACAGTGCTGTCAGGTGGTGTCCAAATGTTAAAATATTTTTATCAAGATCTTCATTGATTCAATCGCAGTGGGATGTTGTGCGATTTGAGTATGTTTTATTGGAAAATGTAATATTTTGAAATGTTGGGAAAATGGCGTAGCATTGGCGCACGTAAAGGCAGGTGATTTCAACACTCCTCTCCGCTTCCTTTCCCTCCCCTGACCGAGCTGCAGTGCTGGAGGCGAGCGAGCCGAGCCCTCGCCTGTGATTGGTCCGCGCTGACGAGCCCCTCGTCACGTGGGCCCGACCTCGAACCTGCGCTCAGGAATTTTAAAAATCGAGCGTATTGCAAAATGGCGGCTCTGTCATTAAACATACAGCGTGTTGAGAAAAAAATCAAGGCTTAAATAATTTGCCTGCGATTGAACCTGTATTTTATATTGCAACGTTTCCGGCAATAGCGAAATTAACAACGACTTTTTTGTTATCACTTTTTTTTAAGCTTCTTTGTTTCACAAATTTGGACTCATTGACATACCTCTTTACTGTGTCATTACCTCTAAATCGTTCCACTTCAATTTGTAAATACCAATCATATTGAAGTACAAAAAAGATAAGGTTTCAAATTCAATGAATATTAAGTGGCTAGACTGGCTAACCACTTATTATACCCAATTTATAAAAAAGAAGAAAAAAAATCTGCTGAGCTCGAAATAACGAAATGTTCACATATAAATATTGGTAGATAGAAGATATTAATTCGTACTTGGGTTTTGTGCATTAGTAGAAGTGAAATACGAATATTAAGTGTTATTTTTTTTAATTAGTTATCTATATATTTTAAACAATCACATGTTGATAAAAACGCTAAACGGTATGTTCTGACTTTAATAAAAGTTTTATTACTTTTGACCCACGAGAAACGAGTTTTATTACAAATTCGTGTAAAAGTGTTTATCGATAACAAATGTTTTGTTTTCATGGAAATCTACCATGGTAGGTACCTACCTAGTAAAACATCTACGTATTACTAGGTACATATTTGGTTTAAATAGAAATTAATAATAAAAAAACACAATGTACAATAAGGTGGGTCACGACTGTATGGAAAAAAATCTTGTTTTGATTTGACTAATAGTGATAAAAGGGTGTTATATGAAGCTTTGAAATCACGTAATGTTTTTAATAATATTTAGATATCATCTTCTTCCTCCGGATTGACTTCGAAATTTCACATAATAGAGAAAAACCATCGACCGAGTGTTGTAGGTCGAAGAGAAAAAACCACCCTTATTAAATTAAAAAAATGTTAGATAAACCATTAAAATTATTATTTGAGATTTTACACTAAAAATAAATATTCATCCTAGACTTGCAGAAAAGTCAATAGATGTCGCGTATATATAAAATGGATTAAAATTTATCCAGACACTACTATCTAGATAGCATTTAGTTCGAGTTGTATTTGCAATCATATATAAAGATAGCAGCCAATAATATGTGCGTTAAGAAAATGAAGATAATGTTAGTAGTTTTTAGTCGAAGTATGATACAGTTAAAAGTGACCGAATTAGATATAGGTTCCGTAGCTGAGTTGTTAGAGCACTTGCCATGTAAGCAAAGGGTCCTGGGTTCGAGACCCAGTGGAGCCAATATCTTTTTCTGATTTTTCTAACTCCAGATTTTCGATTGAGTTTCGCTAATATTGTCTTCATTTAATTAAATATTATAGTTTGAGATTTTACTCAAAAAGTTATAAATTAAAAATAAACATTAAAAATGTATTATTTTTCAATAAGATACGAAATATAGGAATATTTTAATTTATTTATTTAAAAAATATATGAATATAATTCAAATTATCTCAAGGCAGTGTATTCAAATACCAGAAAAATCCTTCTCACTCTCAAATTTCGGCATTATTTTGCGAAACTCAATCTTGGAACTTTTTGTAAATGATTTCGTAAATGTATACCTATTACGTTTGCTTGGAAGATTACAAGAAATGTGGTTTAAAGGATTCATAACTAAACTAACTAACTATCACGCCGTTTCTCCGAAGGGGCAGGCAGAGAGAACGGACCGCCAAACAACTCGATCTTGGCACACTCTTCTTGCCTCGTTCACATCCATACATCGTCTCATACATGCTCTTCTATTATTCCGACTCTTCACATGGCCCGACTCAAGTATCTGATTCACTTGGTTGTATCAAGTCTTCCTCGGGCGTCCCCGACTTCTTCTACCATTCACATTTGCGTCATATATTCCCTTACACTCCTTTCCTCGTTAATTCGCTCTACATGCCCAAACCATCTGAGCATCCCTTTCTGAATCTTACTTATTACGCTTACCTCAGCCTTGCATTCTTCGCGGATCTCCACATTTCTCATACGATCGTACATGGTTTTACTACACATACCTACGCCTCAAGGATCTCACAAGGGCATAGGGCTTGGGTCCCACCCGAGCGTCGCGTGTTCGATTCCTCGACTGGCTAAGTCCTCCATCACGACACAAGCAACATTTTCGACTTTCTGCGGTGGTATTAGGAGATTTTCAAACATTGTTAGGTTATTCTTAACCCGGGAATGTTTGTCTTTCTTTTTAAAGAAAAAATAAAGAAAATAAGGATTTTCAAAACTTTAAAGTGAATCCGAAGTAATAAAGAAGATCTTATCAGAAATTTGAAAAATTTTAAACACGTCGTTTTGAACCCATTTAGTACCCTTTTTGTCGCTCTTAGAATTTAAAAATATCATTTTTTTTAAATGACCTATCTTAGTGAACAATTCACACCCGGTGGAAGTGAAACCTTCAGAAAACTAGAGAAGAAAATAGTGGGGAGGCTACAAAGTACCGCACAAAGAGGAGACCGATTATAATATGACATTCTCTCGCAGGCTAAATCCTATAGATACTTAGGTGTACCTAAGTGTTTGTCTCTTTTTAGTGTCTCTATTTTTCGTATCATCGAGTTTCAAATCACAACGGCGCAAAGAAATTTTCATTTCAATTATGTTGTGATTTGTGCTCAACAAAATGACTTTTTGGTTTTTTTTTTCGGAATGTATGAGACAAGAACCACCTTTGAATTAAATATACCTTTTTTATACTCTGGTATTATTGACCTGAGGAATCTAAGGCAGAAAAAACTTAATATTCTTAACATAAGAGACTTATCCATAATTTTACAATACTGTATTACGAATTTTATGTTCAATTTAATTACTGTTTCGGGTCATAATAACCCGAAGAACCGAGGAAGGTTGAAGAGCAGTGTCTCTGGCGGGCAGGCGGATTTAATTTTTATACAAATCTTAAGTTTTGATGAAATTTTGCATACTTGACTTTCAAAACAAAAGGAAGGTCACGGTCAAGAATTTATCTTTTTTTCGTATCTTTTATTGTAACGGCACAACTCCCCGAGAAATACTTTTCTCTTTTAAATTTGGTAGATTCATTAACAAAATATTACTTTATTTCTAATTAGTTTTTAAGAACCATTTCCTTCTGTAAATCTGTCGTATGTACGTATTTCAAATAAAAAAATAATTAGTAAACTCTGTGTAAAGCTCGGGCAACGCCGGGACTTCAGCTAATAGAATCAATAAAATATACAATAATCTTGCAAACATTCCCGACTACGAATCAAAATTATGTTTGAAGTGAAAACTGCTTTAGATTTGAAACTCGATGAAATGAAAAAGCGAAACTAAAAACCGACAAACACATACATCTATAGCACAGATTCTTAACCTTTTTCTGCCCACCGCCCACTTTGATAATATTTCTTGATTCTGAAAATCTGAAACAGCAATTGTCGTCACGATTATATTTACCACAACGCGGGGGCGTAATGGGATGGGATGGGGCAAGATGGAATGCGTTTCTCTGGGTCTCCTACCACCCCCCTGAAAGTCTGTAACGCCCCCCCCCCCCCCCCCCCCCCCAATTTTCTCTTGGACTTCTACCGCCTCCTGAAGATCTGAAACGCCCTCAAGGGGGATTTATCGCCCACGTTGAGAAAATATGATCAATAGGATTTAGCGTGCGAGAGAATGAGATAGAATAATCGGTCTCCTCTTTGTGCGGCGCTTCGTAGCATCCCTACTCTTGTCTACTTTAGTTTTCGGAAGGTTTCACTTCTACAGCGTGTGAACTGCACGTGTTTTTTTATTCCCGTTGTATTTTAAACGCATTTTATTTTTCACCATCCTGTAGACGGAAATGATTAAAAGATAACAGTGTTGCCAGACGGTCGCCGTCGCCGATATGCAATAATTATTAGGCGTTTCTTTACAATCGTTCTCTGTGTTAGTGCGGCCAACATTGCCACCACAAACATAAAAAGAACACCACACATAAAACCACCGCTGTAAGCACAAACAAATAACAAGTAAAGCTGTGGGTAGAAATTGTGTTCAACGGTTGCATGGAAAATTACCAGCTGACATACATTCATACGGTGCAGTCAACACACACACTCGCAGAGTTACCAATAATACTTGCAGTCAGGTGAACCACAGCGTCATCGGTTAAATCAACTTTTTGTTAAAAACGTTAGTTTTATCGATTTCTAAATTATCATTTTATTTCTTGTTAACGCAGGAATATCCATGGTGGTTGTACATAAATTTATATATTTATGTTAATAATAATTTAATCATATTTATATCGATCAAGTAAATTTTATTGAAGTGCTGCTGCTGTACAGGACAAAATGTTAATTTCATTTTAATTTTCAAGGAGAGTGAAAATAAAGTTTTTTATTTAAAAAAAATTCATATCTCCTCTTTTTGTAGATCTATAATTATGATTTTTTTATAATAAAATAATATTAATAGATAAAATAAATTGATCACGATAATATTAATAGATTTTCAAAATACTTAACAATTTTTGCAAATTTATTTAAAAACAGAATTTGATTTATTTTTATTTTTTCAGAAAATGCACGGCGTAAAAGACGCACTAATTTTCTTTTTTTTTTACAGTGAATACAGTGAATACCGCACAAGAATCTCAACTACTCCCGTCTGGAGCCAGTGAGACTATGGCATCCCCAATTGGGGTATGTTGTGAGGCTGAAGGTAGTGGGGAGGGGAAGGAGGTGGGGAAGAGGAAGGTTGGGAAGTACCTGGCTATTAAGATCTGGTCACCAAACACGGCTAAAGCCATTTTCAAGCAACGTTTCAATTCTGAATGGTGGTCTTACACCAGGGCGATACTAATAGTATCTTCCACTCTGGAACATGCCGCAAATATACTATATATTATTTTAAATGAATTAATTGTGAAATAACACAAATTAATCAAATAAAATTTATTTGCGCATGCCGGGTTCGAACCCGCGACCTCCGGATTGTGAGTCAAGAGTCTTACCCACTGGACTACGGAGGTCGAAAGAGATAAAAACGGAGGAAAATGATTGTTTTAATTTAATTAATTTTTCGATTTATTGTCCCTTACAGCATTTTAAATATCCCGTATCGATGTGTATACGGCTTTGTCGTTATGTGTGTTGGGTTTTCTCAGTTATCAATAAAATTGGTTAATAAAATCCAATAAACTGATAAAAATAAAAATCATTATGCGTAAAAAAAATATGTATATTTTTTTAAATAAAAAAAATAAATAAAAAATAAAATAAAATAAATTTCCATAAATTATGCAGGGCAATACATTCCATAGATGACACTATGCAAAATAACATAATGGGTAATAGAATTCAAAACTACAACGAATAATGAATATATACGAAAAAAAATACGAAATATGAATTCATATGTAGGTAGCCCTGGAGCTGTTCTTGTTCTCTCTCTCCAGAGAGCCTTAAAATACCTGAAAAAACCGTTTGTTTGATTCTCCCGTCTTAATGAACGGATTGCAAGCTTTACAGCACAGGCGTCGCGTCTGGTGGGAATTCTCTTCCTGTTCTACCGGTATTTCAATGGAAGATGCTCCGAGGAACTAGCATCATTGATCCCCTCGGCACCGGTACATAGCCGGGAAATACGCCAAACGCGCGTCCAACATATGTACACGGTTGACATTTTTTGTCACATGAGAACGGGTCGCTTATACGACTCGTTCTTGAGTTCAACAGCTCGGCTGTGGAACGATTCATCGGCCTCTGTATTTTCTCCCTTCCATAACATGGGTCTTTTCAAGACCCATGTTCACTCCTTCCTCTCCTAAGAAAGACCCTCCATTCAACCATCTTCAAAGATGACTTAGGCCCCGAGGGAAATTATTTTCCTCAGTGCCTCCTGTGTGGAGTTAATGTAAAAAAAAATCTAAATACAAATTCGTTTGTTATGGATTTTTGAGGGTTTTCTGCCTCCAGGGGGTGTTCAAAGTTCGAAGGGAACTCAACCTGGCAGACTATTTTCTTGGATCTACCGTAGGCTGCGCCACTATAAATTATTATTGATTGGCGGTTAGTAGTAACTACATTGTTAGCTGTTAGCACTGTTAGTAGTGCCTACTTAGTATGTAAGCATTTAGCAGTACCTAAGTAGTCGGCAGTTAGCAGTTAGAAGGTAAGTAGTAATACATTGTTGTTGTTTAATTTAGAATGAAGCTTAGGTATATAAATCATCTCGAACGGTCTCGGGTTAATTGCAAAGCGACCTTGAAAAGATTTCATGCAAACAAAAAAATTGATTAACGTTGGTTAGCAGTAAAAAATTGTTATGTAATACGCTGTCCATTCCTTGCTTTTTGTTTATATGGTAAAAAATGTAAAAAAGTAAATGACGTCACATAAATAATCCACTCATTATTAGATGATTTATAATAAATTATTTTATTAGGTGATGACGCATATGATAAAAGGATTACAATTTATTACTACAATCATTAAACTAAGTAATAATAATAAGTATATCATTTTCCAGGAGAGTAAAACTCTTTCATTAAAAATCTTTATTCAACTAGTATTATTATTGGCTGTCTTACCTACCGACTCTTTTTTCTAAATGCACAATTAACTATTTCCTGACTTTTTGTAATTAGCGCTTTTTGTAGTTGCAATAACGCAAACATTTTTTATCTTGTTTCCAAAAGTGCTGGAACTAAATACGATAAAATATGGAACGAGCATTAAGTGACTCAATGCTTCTGTTTTGACACTACAAAAAAAATCAACCTGTAAAAACAAAGTTTTTTTACTATATGTAACACATCCATTTTTATTAAATACATTGGCCGGTCACCCTTTATTTATACATTTGAATTTCGATATTGTTCACTTCCTGATATCCGATCGAACTGAAACTCGGCATTGTCGGTGACAATGCATCTATCAACTGTTGGTGGCACTCTCACGCATTTCTCTGAAGTTGGCTGCTAGCCGACCCAAGATATTGCACGGAAATAGATGTATTGTAGGAAAAAGCTTCATTTTACTTTTTTCAATCGTTAGCATTATTGAGGATTACTGAGAAATTAAAATTATGAGACATTTACACTTTTGTAATGGCTTGTATTTAGTATTATCACTTTAGTGATATAGACAACTCTTAAATGGCAACTCAACAAAGTGGCACTTCACTCCTTTGAAAAGTCATTTAACATTATGGAAAAAGAAAACGATTAAACATGTTACATCAGGTTAGGTTATGAGATATTTTTTTCGTGACTTCTAAGGGATGTTGAAATGCCACTTTGTTGAGTTGTCGTCGAACTAGTACTTTACACTCTCTGTTTTAAATTTGCTCACATAATTTATATTTTAACAATCGTTGATATATCTTTTTTTTACGTGAACTCCACATAGGAGGCCCTGAGGAAAATAATTTCCCTCAGGGCCTATGTCATCTTTGAGGATGCTGTGTGGAGGGTTTAAATCTACTTACCTGCAGTGATTTTTTTCCGGTTTAGCATGCATTTTCACGACATGTTATGCCTGTAAGTTAGGTATCTTATTGTATTATTTAAGTTGTATTTTTTTACCTAAGTAATGCAGGTTTATAATTAACTTGATTTGCATTGTCAAGTGTAGGTATCTAGGAAAATAATTGCGTCTATTACGAAAGCATAAAAAAAATATCTGAAAAATTAAAAATAAATTAAATAAGACATTATCATTGTGGCTCGCCATAATTTACAATAAAAAATACATAAAATATTTTACATTAATGAGTAAATTTAATATTTTAAATAAATGTTTGCCGATTTAAAGACAATCAAAGTGGTACCGCTGACTGTTTTTTGTATTCTGACGATAAATAGGTTTTAGTCGTGAGTCCTACGTAATTTACACTTGGAAATGAACTTAAAATATATGTACCTATTGGAAAAAATATCTAAATAATTTAGTAGCTTAGTTATAAATGAATAAACCTTACCTACTACTGTTCTAGTGCATTGTTTATGAGTTTATAGCTGTGTAGAGTATATAGTGCATTATTTATGAGTCTATAGCTAGTTTGCATATCCTTGAACGTCATAATGAAAATGATAATTATTAACTCGGTTACTTGAACACATTTGTTGTCGCCCGAGTTGTTAACATTCATGATACTGCAAAAGCTAATCTGCCCCTGACTCTGACAATAATCATAATTTATAATATAAGATTACAAATTAAAATGATAAGTTTTACAATTGTTATGAAGAACATTTATGTGTTGTAAAATTACAATTCATATTTTATGTTGTCTCCACTACTGAACAGAAAATTTCTTATAGAAACAAAGAAAACTAATAAATATCGCCCATTTATAAAAATTATGGATTCCTTTGGCCACAGATAAGCCAATAAAGTCAGATTTTCTGTTTCAATTTCAGAATTTCAAATTTTTACGGAGTCAATTTCACTAGACTCTTTGGGCTCACGGTCACGTCCACGTCACACTTCCATCGAATAAACCGGTCTGCGGCAGAGTTGATAAATGCGTCGGGTTCCCACCAGGTGTCGTGGGTTCAATTCCTCGTCTGGTTAAGTCTTTACATGATGGTAGTAGGAGATTTTGAAATAATATTATCAAGTTATTCGTAAAACTGGAACGTTTGCTTTTCTTAATAATAAGTAAATTAGGTAATAAAAGAAAATCTCCTCGGTGTTTATGATTTAGAGTTCTCAGAGTAATTCAATTTGGATGTGTATGTTTTCGACTTTATATCGTCTAACATTTTTTCTTACAAGTCGAGTAGTTCAGCCAATCCAAATCTTTAGAACCTTCTTTTGGGATAGAATCTTGAAAAGGTTTCTGCGAAAACTTGCCATGAATCAAACAAACGCGATCCATACAATATCTCATTTAATAATTAAACTATTTTAACAAATTCACGAGAGATCTTACCGTCTGGAGCAAGTGAGACTATGGACTCCAATTGGGGTATGTCGTGAGGTTGAGGGTAGTGAGGAGGGGAAAGAGATTTTATTTTTTTATATTGATTTATTTTACATTTACACAATATAACATAATATAGCTCACATATTTTATACACTCTCGTAATAAACAAATGCTTGTGTTTAGGAGAGGACAACTTGTTAATAACTTAAGAATTATTAAAAAAATCTTTATCACAAACTTACGAATTAAACTTCTGAAGACTTAAAATATTTTTTTTAAATTATAAGGGTAATTACACAAGAAATGTATACAGGATATACATAACACATTAGGAATAACAGTCAAAAATATATCCGAGAGAAAGTTAAAATTATATGGCGGAACTACCAAAATAAGATTTATTTTTTTAATATTTTTAGTAATTTTTTTCTGTTCGCGTATCAGCGGGTAATTGATTAAATAATTTGATTCCTTTATATACATATGGATTAGGGATTCTGTGATATTGTGGTTCGTATGTGTGGCACAGTTAGTCCACCAATAGAAGTATTCCTTATGCTAATATTTAGTAGTAGAATAATATTTTTATTTAAAGATATTTTTCTGTAGCTGAAGTAGTGCTATTTTTTTGTAAATTTTTTTAAGTGGGGGAACAAGGAATTCTTGGAATTACGTCGCGCGTCGGCAGCCTTAACCACGGGGACGTTAAGAGCGTTTAACCAGCCAGCGGACGAAAATCCACATTTCGTCGAAAGTTGTTCTTACGATCGTGCAGGGCGGTTACAATGAGAAAGATTAATTATTCTCCGTACCAGCTTTTTTAAATTACAACTTAATATCGAATTTATTTCAATCCAAATTAGCTTTAATTTATACCTTTATCCAAAAATGCTGAAAGGCGTGATGATAAAACTATTAAATAATGTACTTTTTATAATTATTTTTTGATTATAAGTATTTATCATTTTTCAATAATGTCTAAATTTAATAAGAATGTTAAAAAAATATGAAATATATTAGTTTGTAAGTGCGCAAATAAATACACAAATGGACCAATTTTCGTCAAGAAACACATGTACGTATATATTTTTTAATGATTTTATTGAAACTAAAATTAAAATTCTAAAACATGCGTTTGTTAGATAATGTATTGATTTATTTTACAGCATGATTAGGTATATTATTTGAAATGGGTGTGGTATACTACAAAATCTTTTTTGAAAATTTAACAAATCTGCCAACGACCTATGGAATAACCTTATTATACTAAAAATTAAAAAAAATCTCAAAATTTATTACATGCGAATGCTAGATAAAAGAACAATCTTTTGAAATCCATTTATAATTTTTTGTGGAAAAGAGTCAATACGTCTAAAATCTGATTTGAAAATGACATATTTCTGGTTTTCTCTGGTAATGCCCTCTTAAACACTGATACACATTCAGACTCTCGTTTGATGACTTTAATACCCTGGAGGTGTGTCAGTGTGTCATAACAATAACCGCGAATCATTACAACATTGTGAATATCATGTGTCGGATCAAATTGCACAAGTTGCCAGTTTCAGTTGCCAGTTGCCATTCAGGTACCCACTGTACCTACTAATTTATATTTAGTTGCATTGAAGCATATTTATTAATTGTTTTTATTTATTTAAAATGTCAAGTCACAATGTGTTTGCTTCTTTTGAAAAATTGTTTTTGTGTTTAATTCGTAGAACTCCATTTTAATTTTTAGAAATTTAATTAAAATTAAATTTGATAATGTTATTATCGAGTTCTGCAAGTTTTTTGGTTAGTGTTTTAGTTACAGCTGTTTCGACTTGTAAGGTCATTTTCAAACTGTGGTGAAGCCACGTACGGACGACTTATTTATAAGATTTTAAATGTCAATTTTTGAAGGTGTCTAAGTTGATTTATTACCGGTTAAACCAATTTGTAGACACTAATTGAGAGAGTGCTAATGTGGGATTCGGAGTATTTCCCTTTGGTTTGCCTTGCACTAAGTTGAAGGGTTTTCTTAATTGATTTAGAATGACGTTATTGCTATGACTCATTTAAGTGCATTATATTTTTTAGGTTTGGTAAACATACTAAGTAGTGGGGAATAAATAATTTTCCTTACTTTATTAATTAGCGTTATGTTGGGGTCATTCGTTCGTTTATTGATTTCTAATTGTTCAAGCAAATTTAATCTAAGACCCTTTCGTTCTATATGTAATGGTTTTGGCTGGTTATTTTTAAGTGGAACGTGATTATTCACTAAGAAATGTTCGGCGAATTTTGAAGAGGTGTTTTTATTTTTATAACATCTTATATGTTCTTTGAATCTAGTTGAGAATGCCCTACCTGTTTGTCCGATGTATGTAGCGTTACAGTCGGCGTGGTCACATTTTAATTCATATATGCCACCGTTATTGAGTTTAGGATTTCTACTTTTTGAGTTTTTAAGGCTTGTTCCCATATTATTATTGGTTCTAAAAGCTATATTTAAACCACATTTTTTAATTTCTTTTGCAATTTTTAAAGATATTGGGCCGAGGAATTCGAGACATGCAAATTTTTCTATTTTTTGTTATGTACCGGATATATTAAATTAATTTTATTTTTGTATTTCTTGTTTTTTATTATTTTTTCAATGTTTTTTGCCTCATAGCCGTTATTAATCGCGAATATTTTAATAGTTTCCTTTTCTTTTTACGTATGCTTTATTATCTAAGGTAATGTTAATGAGTCGATGTACCATTGAATGGTAAGCTGATAATTTGTGGGACCAAGGATGAGTTGAATTTGCATTTATCGTAGTATCTGTAAACGTTGGTTTTCTAAATATTAAGAAGGTATGTTTATTATTAATTCTACCAATTGTCAGATCTAAAAAAATTATTTTACGTTCGATCTCATGTTCAACTGTGAAGCAGATTTTATTATTAATGGTGTTGGCCCAGTTAGTAAAGATCTTATAAATCTTATAAATAAGTCGTCCGTACGTGGCTTCACCATAGTTTGAAAATGACCTTACAAGTCGAAACAGCTGTAACTAAAACACTAACCAAAAAACTTGCAGAACTCGATAATAACATTATCAAATTTAATTTTAATTAAGTTTCTAAGCATTGAAGCATCATGGAATTAATTCGGGCAAGATAATTGCGGTTTTATTATTTCAGCTTAATGACTCCATATTGTACTTCAATGACTGGATGTATTAATTCATCGACGTAGTCAGTGCGGTTTGTTTTTTAAAAATTCATTTATTTAAAAACTTTTTTTTTTAAACTTTATGAGTAAAACCTGAAATTGTAATATTTAATTAAATGAAGGCAATATTAGCGAAACTCAATCGAAAATCTGGAATCAGAAAAACATAAAAAGACATAATATGCACCTATGGGACTCCAACCCAGAGTCCCAGTGGTGCAAATTTCTCTTTCTGATTCCAGATTTTCGATTGAGTTTCGCTAATATTGTCATCATTTAATTAAATATTAGGTCCTTAAATTGGCGTTTTGTATGGGAGGAACATAAAGTCGATTTTTTTAAAATATGATATATTTATTTAATCAAAGTATGTACCATTGCTATCTATGCACTTTTGCCATCTCATAGTTAGTTGATCGATCCCTTTACTAAAAAAACCATTCGGACGGGAATCAATAAAATCTTTGAAGGCGGTTTGGACTGCCCCATCGGAGTTGAATTTTTTCCCCTGCAAGAAGTTATCCAAATTTCGAAAAAAATGGTAATCTGTTGGGGCAAGGTCCGGAGAGTATGGTGGATGTCTTAGACATTCCAATTGAAGCTCCTCTAATTTGGTAGCCGTCTGTTGTGCAGTGTGTGGTCTAGCGGTCAACGCGCGTTTGTTGATTTGCTTCACTCAATTCGTGAGGTACCCACCTTTCAAGGTTTTCACCTTCCCAATTTGCTTCAAGTGGATTAAAACAGTTTTATCACTAACACCGCAGCCTGCAGCTAATTCGGACGTGGTTTGCGATGAATCCGCTTCCACAATAGCCTTCATTTCTTCATTATCAACTTTGGTCTCCGGCCGTCCACGGGGCTTGTACTGCAGGTCGAAATTTCCAGAACGAAAACGTAGGAACCAAAAACGCACTGTATTTTCTTTTGCGGCACCATCGCCATACACATCATTAATCCTTCGAGCCATTTCTGCAGCACTGGTGCCACGGTGGAACTCGTACTCGTAAATAACGCGATATTTTAAGTTTTCCATTTTGTAAACTAAGTGACGCAAAGAAAAAAGCAATTAAGGAAAAAACAAATGAATTTTAATTTTCGAAACACAAATACATGAGTAAATAGCTGTATAAATTTGAATTTGGAATTCCTAACCAAAGAGAAGATATTTGAGATCAAAGTTGTCAGTACGGCAAAACGCCAATTTCATATGTAAGGACCTAATATTACAATTTATTTATTTTCAAAGACAGTATAAAAACCTGTGCCATAGTGTACAATGCAAAATGTAAACAAAATGACGAAAAGGCGTAATAAATAGGTACATTTATATGTGGAACAAAAAATATTACATGTAGGTAGAGGTACACATATTTAAGAGGGCATTACCAGAGAAAACCAGTAATATGTCATTTTCAAATCAGATTTTAGACGTATTGACTCTTTTCCACAAAAAATTATAAATGGATTTCAAAAGATTGTTCTTTTATCTAGCATTCGCATGTAATAAATTTTGAGATTTTTTTTTTTAAATTTTTAGTATAATAAGGTTATTCCATAGGTCGTTGGCAGATTTGTTAAATTTTCAAAAAAGATTTTGTATTATACCACACCCATTTCAAATAATATACCTAATCATGCAGTAAAATAAATCAATACATTATCTAGCAAACGCATGTTTTAGAATTTTAATTTTAGTTTCAATAAAATCATTAAAAAATATGTACGTACATGTGTTTCTTGACGAAAATTGGTCCATTTGTGTATTTATTTGCGCACTTACAAACTAATATACCTATTTCAGATTTTTTTAACATTCTTATTAAATTTAGATATTATTGAAAAATGATACAAAAATGGTTCATCATTTTAATAGTTTTATCATCACGCCTTTCAGCATTTTTGGATGAAGGTATAAATTAAAGCTACTTTGGATTGAAATAAATTCGATATTGAGTTATAATTTAAAAAAGCTGGTACGGAGAATAATTAATCTTTCTCATTGTAACCGCCCTGCACGATCGTAAGAACAACTTTCGACGAAATGTGGATTTTCGTCCGCTGGCTGGTTAAACGCTCTTAAAGTTTAAATAACACTTCATTGTAGGGCACATAGAAAATATCCATATATCCGGCAAGACAGTTAATTAACCTAGTGAGTCTTGGACATCACCATTGGTAAGTTAGTTCTGCACCTGGGAAGATTAAAAAATGTTGGCGGCCTGCCGTGAAATTAATCGGGACATAGAATCCTATTTTAGCCAAAATGTCTGCATTGACATTAAACCGTTCAGAAGCTTGTAAGCCATTAGCAGTAATGCGACATCCCTTCTGTAACCAAGGCTACACATGCACATGCCCAGTGCTTATAAGAATAATAGATTGCCATACTGACCGCTGATATTATGTCAAAATGTTTTAAAAGGTCATAAAGTATTTAAAGATGTCCATTTCACGCAATATTGATTGATTCAATCAATAAAAAATGTATTGTTCGCACAATGATGTAAAAATAGAGTGAAATAATATATTTTTTAAATGCAGACAACAATGTGTGCTAGTAGGCCTGGGTGAGTGTTGCAATAATTGTGCAATGTAATACATTTAAATTTGGCTATTAAGCAGAATCATGTTGAATACATCAATGGCAAAAACTTGATGAAAAAAAAATGGCGTTAACTTTGGAAACGTACAATGAGGTCAATAAGTGCACCTCTTTTCTACCTGGAATTTATAGATAAACATACATTTTTCAGGACATAACATATTGTATGTAACTTTTAAAAAATATATATTAAAAAATATCGCCTATTCAATATTTTTCGACGGTTTCAAAATAAAGTTGACTCCTGAGGCAAAGCCGGTTATTAGTAACAAGTTAAATACCTATAATCAATTTGTTGCCTAGGATGTGGATGTGGTACTTAGGATATTATTTGTATACTCTACATTAGTTTTATTCCCTCGAAATACTTATAATATATGCACATATTACCTACACTATTTCGTTATGCCATTATATTTCCAACCCATGTTTTTTTGTTTTAATAGCACCTAGAATAATTTTAATAAATAAATCCATACATATTATAAATTAAAGTCCTCCGACGCGTATGTCTGTCTGTCTGTTTGCGATAAACTCAAAAGCTAATTAACGGATTTCACCAATAAATAGAGTGATTCATGAGGAAGGTTTAGGTACATAATTTCTCAAGGTTTTGTGTTAATTGGTTGAAATATATAATATATAAAGGGAGCGGGCTAGCAAGCGGGCGGTGTGGATTTGATTTGTACGCAAATTAACAGATGGCGTTGGTTATAAAGGTTGGGCAACCAACCAATAGTTGGCGTTGTGTTTCGTTAGCCACAGCAACGCGTGGCTGGGTCATCTAGTAAAAATATAAAACACTATATGAGATAATGTGCATTTGGGACCTCGTGGCTATACAAATCTGATTAAACGATTGTAGGTAGGTTCCTATTCGAAACCGGTTGGCCTCAACAAAGTGGTGTTTACAAAGTTACACTTATATTATAATCATGTACCTGTTCTACCGTGATTTTAAGTCACATAAATGCTGACTATCTATTTATACACTCGTAAAAACTAGCTGAACCCCGGCGATGCCCGGGCTTTACACAGATTTTTCGAAAACAAATGTAGACAGTGACCTTCCTCTTATTTTGAAGGTCATATATGCAAAATTTCATTAACCTAGGCATAAAACTGTAGATTTGCATACAAATCGAATCCACACCGCCCTCTTGCCCGCTCGCGCGTCCACCAAATGCAGATATTCTCCTTTATGTATTTATGTATTATATATTTCAACCAATTTACAAAAAACCTTAACAAATTATACATCTAAATCTTCCTCATGAATCCGTCTATTGGTGAAAACCGTATGAAAATCCGTTCAGTAGTTTTTGAGTTTATCGCGAACAGATATACAGACACGGGAGAGGACTTTAATTTATAATATGTAGAGATATAGGTTGCGTATGTTTGTGTCCGTAAATCTCGGAAAGTAATCGATGGATTGACACAATTTTTTTACAGAACATTGCATTTTAGCAGAAGAGTGTTTCTATGTAAGCTCTGGCGTTATGAAATTTTAGTAAAAAAATTACTACAGGTGGTGCGCGAGTAATTTGAACGGGGACGCATGGGAATGGACATGCAGGGAGAAAAAATGTATTTCTTTGAATGGCATTGCTAAGCATGCCGGGTACCAGCTGGTATATTATAATTATTTTAAATGACAAGCACACATAAAGCAAGGTGTGTGTGCCGAGACAGATGTGTGTAGCGGTCTTTCTTCTCTGCCTACCACCATTGCGGGGAAACGAGGCGATGATTTGTTAGTTAGTTTAAATTATAACTTCAATAAAAATAAGTTTTTGTTAAACTTATAGAGATACATTTTTTTATTGGGACTGAATCGTGTCAATTCCCCACACTCCTGGTTCTGATAACGTCTTAGGATTGACCAATATGTGTCTAGTAAAATACGTGTAGATAATTTTAGAGAGACCTTTGCTTGTGTAGCGGTGCACAGGATGGATCAAAAAATATTTTATTATATAATAATTCAGTTTTCGTTAGGGAGCCGAAGAACGAAATCAAATAATAAAACATAGAAGAACATTGTCGAATTGAATTTCGAGTTAATTTTAATCTATCACTTCCAGTACCTTTGGGCATTTGTGGGGTAAGAGGGGACTGCGGGCGGGTGTTCCGAACTGGGTCGATAATCTTATTTTTTAACTTTCAATTCTACTATCGGTGTACACAATTACATTCAAACGAGTTCTCTTTCAAATGATTTGCCTGTAAAATGTTCAGTAGGTACTTACGTATATGATTGTTTCCATTCCTGCCCATACATATACACCTATATATTATGTATCTTCTATAATATTAGTTTTTAGGAGAGTAAGTAAGGAGAGTAAGATTCAGAAAGGGACGCTCAGATGGTTTGGGCATGTAGAGCGAATGAAGGACGAAAGGAGTGTAAGGAGAATATATGACGCAAATGTGAATGGTAGAAGTCGGGGACGCCCGAGGAACACGTGGCACGATCAAGTAAATCAGATACTTGAGTCGGGCCATGTGAAGAGTCGGAATAATAGAAGAGCATGTATGAATGCGAACGAGGCAAGGAGTGTATGCCAAGATCGAGTTGTTTGGCGGTCCGTCCTCTCTGCCTACTCCTGCGGCGAAACGGCGTGATGGATAGTTAGTTATTGGCGGAGGTTTTCGTAGTGAACGTAACTTTGATAGGAATACACTCTATACTTCTTTTGAGGTTCGAACTCGATTCGTCCTTACTGTTTGTCGAACATCCTACTTACTGAGCTATCGGCAACCTCAAACATAAATAAATATGTAATAATAAAATATTTTTAATCAATTTCTGATATGTTGTGTTTTCATAAGAGCTCTCTAGTCCAACCACTTCATAACAAAAAATCACCACTATTTTACATAGGTGTACCAAAGATTATAGAATTCAAATTAGGAACCGAACGAACCTTGTTTGTTCATTGTGCATTGTTTAGGTTGCATCGTTATCCTCGGCTGGTAAAGCCGTGTATCGCGTTCTCCTCGGGTTCTAGATTCTTCCAAACTCTAACCGCTTTACAATCACAACGCTTTGGGTTTTTTCCGCTAGCCGTTTAAATATGTTGCTGTTTCTATCTTTAGATTATGGTCTTTCTCTGTCTAACGCGGCAAAAACCGCATTACAAATCCAGGTGTTATAAATGCACCAATCCATTGGATTTAATTTAAATTTCTATAAAATTAGCTCTTGGCAAATGCTAAGTCATTTATATATTCCTGATATCCAGGCATGTGTTATGCTCAGTCAGTGTTATTGAAGATAAGTATTAGGTGCCTACCACAGGTACAATCGAACCCGCGACTCCTGCCTCAGACAAATGAATAGTATGTACTCGTACATAAAAGAATATGAATCAACAGGTAATTGACTTGACGAACCAGAAGTAAAAGTCATGTTTTAACACAACCGTTTGGCATTAACTAAACAAACTCAAATCTTTCAAGATAGGCTAACAAATACAATAAACTGTCGGTGATTCAATCCAATATTGTGTTTGTTAGTCTTTCTTAAGATTATGGACAAAACAAACAATTTGGGAGGCGGGAATGGGTACCGCCGTCCCGGGAACCTTTATTGGATAACCAACACCTCTGCCATAGGTCACCCCAAGTGGTTCGCTACGTTTGGTGATTTAGCAGGGGTGCCCGGGTTCATTGGGGTGAGGTTTGTCTAGGTCTTAGAGGTGGATGACCAAGACACACTGAACCCCAGATTCCTACCCACCCCTTAAACCCTTTTCCTTCCCAGAACTCTCCTCTCCTTCCTTTTCCTAAAAAACCCCTCCACACAGCATCCCCAAAGATGACATAGGCCCTGAGGAAAATAATTTTCCCGCCTCCCGATAGAATTACTGTTTAGAAAAATTCACGTTTTTGTAAAAGATATCTATAATTATATGTACATAGGTACGCAAAAAAAGATCATAAAAAAGTAAATAAAAATGCGTTGTGGGCCCTGAGGATAATTTGGTTTACTTCTGGAAAAATGGTTAAACATTTCCAGTATAGTAAAGTTACTTCACTTACCTGTTCAGAGGCATATTATGGTTTGAAATTATTTGCTCAAAATTTGTCGGTTCCAATATACAAAGAGAAAGCAGATCATGCGCATGGCACTAGATTTTGTAAAAATGAACTTTGAGTGAGCAATGAGTAAAAATGATGATTTTGGAAAAACGAAAATTATAAATAAATACGGGCAACGGACATTTACTTATCTTGTTCCTACGATATTTAATAAGATGCCAATGAAATAAAAATCATATCAAATTGCACAACCGATATCAAAAAAAGGTTAAAAATGACTAATGGATCAAAACTTTTTATATTAATATTGTTTTTTAATCTTATGTATAAAAATGACTTTGAGTAATTTGCCTGTGTTTATCTGTATATTGTATGCCTTTGTATTGTAGTTACTTTAAAGTTATTCTTCTGTACCTATTTTGTATACTGTGGTTTCTTGTAATAATTGTGTTTTAGTGTTATATTAATTGTGTTAAATTGACTTCTTTGGCAGTTTAGCAGGTGTTTAAAACGAAGAATAAAAAAATAAATAAAAAATTGAAAAAATATTCATTTTTTTATTATTCGCAGATTCATATTTATCGCAGACATGCAGTGTTATAAATTTTCTGGGAAACCTAACATTATTTTAATTTTTCTTTAAATCAAATTATTTAAAAAATCCGAGCACGGGTTCTTCTATAACTAATATAATTGACAATTTAGTACACACTTATTGTACTTAGATATTGTTGAAAAATTATAAATACTTATGATAAAAAAAAAATCATAAAAAGTACAAAATATTATTAAATTTACGCTTAAATGTAATTAATTGTATCACGAATATCACAACTCGCTGTACAAGCGGGGAACCGGTGACTCCAATTTTAAATATTTATTTATGTGCGGATTTTGAAGTGAAAATTTCTTTAGCACCGTTGTGATTTGAAAATCGTTGAAACGAAAAATAGAGACACTAAAAAGAGAAAGCACATGCATCTATAGTATAGAATTTAGCCTGCGAGAAAATGAGATATTATAATCGTTATCCTCTTTGTGCGGTGCTTCGTAGCCTCCCCACTCTTGTCCACTTTAGTTTTTGAAGTTTTCACTTCTACAGCTTGTCAATTGCACCCCCCCACCCTTTTTTCATTCTTTTGCTTTCTTTCATAGTATGTTCATAAATAATTTGTTATTGAAGTGCAAACTTCTTTAGTACCGTTGTGATTTGAAACTCGATGAAACGAAAAAGCGACACTAAAAATAAACAAACACGTATAGGATTAGCCTGCAAGAGAATGAGATAGAATAATCGGTCTCCTCTTTGTACGCTGCCTCGTATCCTCACCACTCTTGTCTACTTTAACTGTCTAAAGGTGTCACTTCTATCCACTTCTATCACGTATGAACTGCACAATTGTAATTTTTTTAGCTAAAATTTGTCAGAATTTTGGTTTGCGGCATCGAATAGGTACACGTGTAGTTAGCTTTATTTATATAATCCAGTAATACAATACAGCTCAAAAATTCTTACGTGATGTAAAAACTAAATTTTCGACCTCACAGATTACAGACAAACACATACACTATAGGATTTAAAACCTGCGAGAGAATGAGATAGCATAATCGGTCTCCTCAGAGCGGTGCTTCCTAGCCTATCGGTCTCTTCTTTGTGCTGTGCTTCGTAACCTATTGGTCTCCTCTTTGTGCTGTGCTTCGTAACCTATCGGTCTCCTCTTTGTGCGGTGCGTCGTAGCCTCTCCACTCTTGTCTAATTTATTTTTATGAAGTTTTCACTTCTATCGCGTATGAATTACACACTCCGATTTTGTTTTTGAAAATTTATTTAGCGCCATTGTAATTTGAAACTCGATGGAACGAAAAATATCGACTCTAAAAAGAGACAAACACATACATCTATAGAATTTGAGATAATATAATCGAACTTCTCTTTGTGCGGTGCTTCGTAGCCACCCCACTCTTGTCTTCTTTAGTTTTTTTAAGGTTTCACTTGTACCGCGAAATGCACTCTCTGATTTTTTTCATCTAATTATTAATTTAAAAAAAATTTATCTATCTATAAAAAGTATTACAATATATTTGGTTTTTTTATGCCTGTCTCACTAGGATATACCTGTGTAGAGACAGGCGTAAACTAAACCTCTGTCGATGCCCAATTGCTTTTGAAAGATGATTAAGTTTTTTTTACAATTTGACACAACTAAAAAAAAATACTACTTATTTAAAAAAAAAATTGAAAAATGATTAAAGTCGTACTATGTTGAATATCTCCTAAGACCTAAACTATGGGGTTTAAGCAAAAAATCATACATATCACGTTCAGTGGCGTAGCTAGCATGGGGGGGGCACCCGGCCGGATAACACAACGGAGGGGGGGCAGGGGGGGGCGATAGAACATTTCCCATTGGATAGGTTCTAACGTCTATGATGTGATGGGATGGGGTGGGGTGGGGCGAAATGGGATACCATCATGGACTGACTCACCGCGATGCTTGTTATAAATGGGTACTTTTTTTTCCACGTTCGCGTGTCACCCCTCGTTAGGTGGCACCCGGAAAGGGCCGCCCCTCCCGCCACCTTCAGCTACGCCACTGATCACATTTAACGTACCTACATTAAATTTGTGATATTTTCCTGAAGGTGACCTTTGTATACTACGTTTCTGAGATATACCTATAAAATATATCAAGTTGTAATAAGATATAAGATATAAGTTTACAAATTGAGCACATTTTATTTTTAGTAGTATAACTTTTCCAAATAAATTAGATAATTTACTAAATAAATTTACTTTTTTCCTACCTCCATAATTTTGGAGAAATTTAGCATAATTCTAAGGCTTATATATAAAGACGGGACATAGGTAATTTTATAGGTGCGAAAAAACGATAATTACAAAGCCGAAAATCATTTAAAAAAAAATAACGTTTTCCAGAAGAAAGGGCACAGGAGAATAACGAGGCATACCAAAAACATTACATCTCATAAATATTTTTTCCTCGATCCATCTTATTGTTCATAAATCATTATAATGTACAACGTCTATATTACTAAATCCAATGTAATATACTTGTACTTGTAAAATATAATAATAATAAGAATATTATAAAATTTTATTTTGTTAAAATTAGCACCACAACCATTATTCCTTTGAAACACGTACGGACAACATTAAATGTACGGGGTTCTCTTCATTACGTTTATCAAAAAGTCAAACCAAATGATAAGTTCGCAGAGAACAAACAATAAATCTAGTGAACCTTAAATGTCAAATTCAAAAATTCGCCTGATATCAAAGTGATGTAAAAAAAATAAATCAATATGGAATTTGACAAAATTAATAGGAACATGTTCGGAGACGGGACATTTTCATGTAGTGACGTCACGAGCCCAAATAATTGATTTATTTATTTAAAAAAAAAAAAAAAACTGCATGTTTCTAAAAAAATTTAGTAACATTTTCGTAATCTTAGTTAAAAAACCTATCCACACGATTTTTTCCAAGTCGTCATGAAATCCATGCCAGTGGCCTATTAATGCATCTTTCGGAAAATGAAATATTTTTTTTTTTACATTTACATTTTGTCATTGGGTTTTAGTTGGAAACATGGAGGCGTTTGGAGGCCACGCCACTGCGGAAGGGGCGGCCCATCCGGAGGGGGAGGGGGGGGGTGAAACCCGACCGTGGAAAAAAATTACGAAATATATTGAACACGGTCTGTTAGTTATATTTTCGTAGCCCTATGGCTCCCCGTGGAGTGCCTCGAAACGGGAGAATTGTGCCTGACGGTCTTTATATATATATAGCCTATATCTGAAAATCTCTAGCACCCCCCCTCCCCCCAGGATGGACCAATTTTCTACAAATTTGGCTAGGATGTAATGTTTTTATTTTTTATAAAGTTGAAATTGGGGGGGGGGGGGGTGAGGCCACGTTATCCGCCCCGGGAGCTACCCATGCTAGCTACGCCACTGCCATTCCGCCCTCCGTTAGTCCACCACTGTGTGTAGTGTATACCTACCTCATCTTCAGCAAAGTTTAATTAAATAACATAAGTATTAAGTATGTACATTTCTTAGGCATTCCAATATTGCTTTACTTAAACAGTTCACTTTAAGGTTTTACTCCCTCCTCTTTACTTACCCAATTCTAATTTCTCATGTTGTAGTTTATGCCTTATATTATGTGTATAAGTACCAAAAAGCGTTATTGATATAAATAAATAAATAAAACAAAAATTTTAATGATTTAATTTACAGTAAAACGGTAATAAAATGTTTCTAGTTATAATATTCAATAAATAAAATTATAAACCGCAATCTTTTGTTTGAGAAATACATTTTTTGGATGTGCATAAACCGGGTACAAATAAGGTTTTTTGAAATCTTATAACAGCAATCCCATGTTGAAAACCTACTCAGAAAATTAATATTAATCTGTAGGTGAAACGAAGAGTTTTCATGTCTTCCAAAGTAGTTAAAAAGAAATAATAATAAAAGTTGTTCGCATGATTATCTAATGCTGAGTACACACACGACATAAAACCGCGAGCCGAGGCACGAAATGCGGGAAAGGAACTCCAGTGAAAAATATTACTACAAAAAAGAAAAACATACAGATTCATACATTACGCTGGCTCAACTCCCATATTATAAAGTACGGCGCCTGTTGAAAAAAAAACGTAGGCTCTTTGAGACTGGTGACGTATTCACAAAAAATAAAAATCACTTAATTAGGAGGCCCACATATCTACTTTTGGAATAAATCAATAGATGGCACGCGCGTAAAAGGCCCACATTTATTTTTACAGTGTTAGTTTGATGCCGCAAATCAGTTTACATTATTTTCAGTAAAAATCAACAGATGGCATGCGTTCAAATTAAATAGATCTGATGGCTTCACTGCGAAGGCCTGATTATGCTAAATTTGTTTGGTTTTTAAAGGAAATTGTTAGATGGCGGGCGTGTAAACTTTTAATGGGAATGGAAGCGCGGCCTTTTCAATAAAAAACTTAATTTTTGATTTCAGACGAAAATAACCCAACCTTCTTCCTACTCTTAAATTTTGTAATTACTATTAATGCCAACTCTGTGTGTACAGTTGTATAGGTTCCTATTTTTGGGAACCTGTACATCTTCCTACTCTACAATTTTGTAATTACTACTAATACCAACCCTGTATGTTAGTACAACTTGTTTAATCTTATGAATATTTGTCTTGGCCCATTGTCTATAAGTATTTGCTAATATAATTTATCTATTCCATGTAAAAATCTGAAATAGTAACTAATTTAAAAAAAATATGAAAATGTATCTACTTTAAAAAAACTGAGAATGTACCTAATTTTAAAAAATCTGAAAATGTAAATAATTTTTAAAAAATTGATAATGTAACTAATTTACAAAAAAACTGGCGATGTAAATAATTTTTAAAATATGTAACTTACTTTAATAAATGGCCAAGATCACCCTTAATGGGTGAAAGCCAAATAAACAATTTAAAAAAAAAAACCCAACCTTCTATATCAGGTAGAGATATCGCCACCCTGTTCAAATGAGGTTGAATAGGGTTCTAACCAGTGGAGTAGCGTGCCTTGGTGGGGCCCTGTATCAAAATTAGTTGGGGGGCCCAAATGAAGGATAAAGATTTCTTACAAAATAAACAAAAGGCCTACTAACTATATAGCCCGGGGGCCCCGTATCACTGATACGGCTGATACGGCGGTAGCTACGCCCCTGGTTCTAACTTCACTTTACCTGAACTATTTAAAAAATATTTAACGTACTAACCAATTTAGAAAATACCTAAACATGTAAATAAAACCCCACATGTGACCAGCTAGGGCATATCTATTCAAATACAAAACATCTTTGGCCACGTCAAATTTAAATATTTCGAATTATAATTTGATAAACTAAAATACTTAACCCAAAATTTGGGTTCAATCCAAAGATATTCAAATAATTTCAATATCTTTGGTTCAATCGAACCTCAAAATCAAATTCTTAGAGGGAAAGCCGGGGAGGGAAGGGAAAGTCGGGAAGGGGAAGGAGGGAAGGGGAGGAAAGGAAGTGGAGGGGAGGGCGGTGATAGGGGGAAGAGAGAGCGGTGCGGGGCAGGTGGGGAGGGCGGATCGGGGTGGGCGGGGAAAGGCGGGGAGGGGAGGGGCACAGTGGGGTGGGGTGAGGAAGGCCAGGAGTGGCGGGGAGGGGCGGGTAGAACAAGACACAGATATGATTTTAGATTTTCACGGCCAAAAGTATTTTTCAGCCTAAAACATTGACTCGAGATAATTCGCGTCTCTCAGCGGCTTGGCGGGCAGGACAGTCATAGGAGCCAGTGTTGTGTGTGGCCGGTTTTCTGAAGAACTTGCAGGTGGCACATGGTGGTGGCTTTTCAGGAGTCGGGCGAGCATCTCGATTGTGTCCAGGTTTTCCACAGTGAGAACAGGTAGGCGTGTCTGGGTGACATTTCGATGCTGTATGGCCGTAAAGTTGACAGTCCACATTTTAGACAGTCAATCCAATCCCTTACGGTATGTATTTGCCAGTCCATAGCTAGTTTAGAGAAGCGAATGAGGGAGTGACAAACAGAAGGAAGAACTCTGAAGAAATGAGTACACGATCCAGTACGAGGTCCTACTTTGTGAGAGAACTGCAACTTATCCTTCAATTCATTCAGTTGTATAGGTAAATCATCTTAAGTTGGAAGCAATAAAAATGCATAGTATTGATGTATTGGTCTATCTGTGTGAACGTCAAGCGACGCCCACAAACGCGATAAGGCTATCTGTCTTGCTTATACCCACTTATTGTAACTAGTTAGAAGAGAGACAAGTTTTACTACACCCTTCTGAGGCTGTACTTACAGGGTGTTCTATTCATTCGGTTCGTAATTTGATTTAAACATACGTTCACCTACATTTCGCAAGTGACAAATAATGACAAATTTTTAAATATGAAATAATAAATAGTTTTCATTATTTTTAATTCGAATCTTTATTAGTAGATTTACAGATGTTTGTAAAGTGCGCAAGTTTAATATTTATTACGACATCATGGAGTCCTGTTACGAAATGGAACGTGGCTAATCACTGAATGGACCAACTCGTGAAATTTTATTCCGTATTTTTAATTATTTTACTTATTCATAATGTAAAAAACGGTGGTCAACTTTTAAGCATAAATGATTTGTATGATTTGACGTCTAACGCAACTGGAGTATCACAGACTAGAACCTTTTTTTTATTTTTTTTTTATTGGCAATGTTTATTAAAAATACATATGAAGTTACAACAGTTACATAGTTATATTAGGTTAACAAAAAATAAAAAAGCCTTTCCTCACCATAAAGAGACAACGCTCTTGTGTTTGGTGAGGGAGTTCTAGCTCAATTAGTAAATTAATGATCGTGTAAGTTAGTAATAACGGCTATTGTAAATAATAAGAAGGTTAAAAAATCTTGTATAATTTAAAAATAAAAATCCTGAAGAGTTTAAAAAAATCATAATATAAATTAAAAAATCATTATAAATGGAAGAATCATGTAAGTTAGTAACAAAAATTATTGTAATAAGTAAGTAAAGGATACGTAAGAAAGAACGCAAGATTTATACAATAGTAGACTCAGAGATCTAGAAACTAAGAAATGAAAGAAAAAAGAAGGAATAAATGATTTATAAAATAGCAGACTTTACGACACAAAGTAAACATATTTGGGACTTTTATAGCAGTTTCAGGTAATTTTTTAATTTGGGCTTAAATTCCTGCATATTTTCGATGGTTTTTAATTTTAATGGGAGGTTGTTATAATAGATTATGCCCAGATAAAGATAGGAATTTTTGATGTGCTTAGTATTAAATTTAGGAATTTTAATAGTTTTCTGGTATCTTGCTGATGTATTGAATTGGAAGTTACGAGTATTTAACTGTATTTCTTTGTAAATTTGAAGAATTGAATATTTTTTATAGATTTTGTCTATTATAGGCACATTGAATATTGAAAAAAGAATTTCAGTAGGAAATTTAGACGGTTTTTTTAAGATTACCTTAATTATCAACCTTTGAACAATTTTGAGGGGATTTAAAATATTGTCATATGTTCCTCCCCAGCCAATAATACCATATTGCAATATAGATTGAACAGTTGCATAGTACACTCTTTTTAGGTTTTCTAAGCTAAGAATATTTCTAAGTCTAATAAATATATAAATACATTTCCTAATCCTTTTGACGAGTTCACAAATATGTGTTTTCCATTTAAAATGTTGATCTATATATACACCAAGATATTTGATTTTGGGAGTTGGACTAAGTATAGCACAATCTTGATTGCAGTTAGTTTTATTACATTTACTTTGGTGTATTATGATGTTTAAATTTGGTTCTAATTTGAATTTATTGATAGAGAATGGGATAAATTTTGTTTTTTCAGTGTTTAGAGAGAGGAGATTTTTATCGAACCAATTTTTCAATATGTTAATATCAATGTTAGCTAGATTATTAACAGTATTCCAATCCGTACCTTCAATTATTATGACAGTATCGTCAGCATAAGATATTATTTTTCCGTTTAGTTTTTGTATGAATATGTCATTAACATAGATAATAAACAGTAACGGTCCCAGGACTGTACCTAGAGGTATGCCGAAATGACTCATTTTTGGTGAACTAAGCACACCATTAATTTTTACAACTTGGGGACGTTTGAAAAGGTAGCTTTTTATCCATTCTAGAGCTGAACCATTTAATCCAATGTTTCTTAATTTACTTATAAGTTTGTCATGTGATATACTGTCAAATGCTTTTTTGAGATCTATAAAAATTCCCAGGCATTTAAATGATTTATCTAATGAACTATGTACAAGGCTACTTAATTTTGCAATTGCATCTTGTGTGCTTCTACCTTCCATAAAACCAAACTGGTTTTCATTAATTATATCGTTGCATTTTATAAATTGGCTCATTCTTTTTTTAACTAGTTTTTCAAAATTTTTTGCTATATTTGAGATTACTGATATGGGACGGTAATTGTTTACTTCTTCTGGATTACCTGACTTAAATATTGGGGTAATAGTATTTTGTTTGTAAATTGATGGAAATACTCCGCTTTGGAAACTTGTATTTATTATATGCATTAATGGCTTAGAAATTTGATTTTTTATGTTTTTTTAAATATCAACCGTGACTGCATCAAAGCCCGGAGCAGATCCTCCTTTCATATCGGTTATGATAGAAACTATTTCGTCCTCTGTGGTGACTTCAAATGTTGTCATTTTATTTTTAGCATTTATATTACAGTCTGGAGATGTTATAATATTTGGATCAATGTGAATGAGATTGGCGAGATTTTCCCCAACATTTGCAAAGAAAGTGTTAAATATATTTGCAGCTTTCGAGGGGTTTTCTTTACAGCATGTTTTTGAGTTATCATGATTAATAGCATTGATTTCGTTATTATTGTTCTTTTTCTTGTCAATTATTTCATTTACAACCGTCCATACTCTTTTACTATCATTTTCAGCTAGATCCAACTTCCGTTTATAGTAACTTTCTTTATTATGTTTTATGATATATGTAAGTTTATTTTTATATGCTCTAAAGTGATTAAGTAAGTTTTTATTATTAGGTTGTTGAGTTGTTAATTTATAAAGAGCTTGCTTACGTCGTACAGATACTATTAATCCATGAGTAATCCATGGTTTTATAGGTTTGAAGTTAGACAGTTTGTGTTTGGGAATTATATTTTTTGACGAGTCATTTATGTATTTAGATATTTTTTCTTCAAATATTTTACAGCAGATATTGACATCATTACATTGTAATAATTCGATCCAATTTTCTGATTGAAATTTGTTTTTTAATGTATCCATATTAAGTACTTTTTTGGAAGATTTTGTTTGTTTAAATGATGGCAATATTGGATTGCTGGTTTTGTGGTTAAAAATACAAGAATAATAATCAGTGATAGTTGTGTGAATGCCAGCTGCTGTTATATTTTGGATATCCGGTATATTTGTAAAAATATGATCTAAGCATGAAGGTCGTTGACCTCGAACGTCTCTAGTGTACGAATTTATGCACGATAAATAATTGAGTTCTGCTAACATGTTGAGATAGCTATCTTTATCCTTGCTTGCGATATTTAAATTCATATCTCCAACAAAAATATTGTTTTTATTTCTAAAATTTAATAAAATATTTTTTAATTCATCAATAAAGTGTGACACTATCGACCTATGTGTTCGATAAATAGCAATAATGTTATAATGTTTATTTATGTCTTTAAATTCAATATTTAATATGTTAACATTACTAATACTGTGAATCTCTTTAATATTAAGTACATTGTATTGGTTAGATACAAATATTCCAATACCAGAGTTTTTGTTTAACTTTGTTGTTGTTGTGTAGTAAGAGTACCCCGGGATAGTGAAATTCAATTCACCGGCTGAGTGAGTTTCTGTTAAAACTATGCAGCCCGGGAAATAATTTAATTCTTTTAATGATATTATTAATTCATCCATGTTCCTTTCTATGCTTCTAATATTTACATGAAATAGGCTAAATCCTTTATCAGGACAAATTAAATTGAAATCTTTTATGGAGTGACACAAATTTTCTTCTATACAATTTTTTTTATCCAAAGCGTTACATAAAAAATCATTCATTTTGCAGTTTTAGGTTAGTTATTTTATGGATACATTTATGTAATTTGTAATGACAAATGGTAGAGGCAAAGAATTTTAAATATACACTATGTCTACATAGATATGATGGCTGAAATAACAACATATAAATATATAATTTATTTACGTTTTTAAATTTTATATTTAAAATATAAACTATAAACATTAAAATATAAACATCATAATCATTAATATTGGGAACATTATACTGGCTGGAAATAGGTATTCCAATATCAGAGTTTTTGTTTATTCTTATTATTGTTACATGGTACCCTGGAATGGAGTAATTAGTTTCGCCAGTAGAGTAGGTCTTTGTAAACCCAATCAAGCCCGGGAAAAAAAATTATTTCATTTAAAGATATTATTAATTTTTCAAAAAAATTTTTTACGCTTTTAATCTTTTTATGAAATTGAGTAAATCCTTTTTCAGTGCAAATAAAATAGAAATCTCTTATAGAGTGATGTAAGTTTTCTTCAATACATTCTTTTTTACCTAATGCTATGTTACATAAAGAATCATTCATTGTTAATTTATAGATAAGAGTTTGAGGAAATGAAAATTTACAATATTTATTCGTAGTCAATGCGCTCTTTAGCAATTTGAAGCATTTTTTGCCGGTAAAGCCATTTTATGCTATCGACTCTATGATCGGTGGAATAGTTCATATCAAACCTTTTATTTTGGACATAGCAGTTGTTGCAGATTGGAGTTTGTTCTTTGTTTTCACATTTGGATAATACGTGTTCCTTAGTGCAATGAGGGCAAATGGGAGGCCGCGTCCTGGCGAGACATCTTTGGGCTGTGTGGCCGAACTTGAGGCAATGGTAACATTGTCTGAGCGGGCTGCAGTCTTCTACGTATACTCTTTGGAATTTGATGTTTATTTTTTTTTATCTATTAGTTTTTTCCTTAACTTTCCATTTGTTTCAATAATGTAGTTAGTGGTGTCGTTTTCTTTTCCTTCATTGTACTTATTTTTTAATTCCTTGATAAGCTTAATGTCTTTTTTGTCTTCTAGGGTTAATCCTTCATTTTGTTGTACAATCCCGTCTATAATTTCTTCTTCAGTCAATTGGCATTGCAGCCTTTTCAACATTAAGCACGGTTTCCTTTTTTTTATTTCCAATTACTTTGTTTATCTCTTCGGTTAATTTTTCTGCATCTTCTTTTTTTTGGCAAGAAATCACTAATTTTTGTTCTCCGATCTTTTTTACTCCATTTACTCCAACTTTTATTTTTGTTAAATTAATATTTTTTTGAATTTTTATTTTTATGTCCTCGGCCTTCAAGGTGTTTTTTTGTGGTAATTAAAATGGCGTATTTCTGTTCTGCATTATATGAAGTTTCTGCGAAGTTTTTATTGTTACTTAGTGCACTTGCGTATGATTTTTTGTTATTTTGATTAATTTCTTCGAGTTTCTGTGTGTAGTGATGATTATTTTTAATATTAATTTCTTGTAATTCTATGATCTTCTTTTGTAGACTAATTAGTTCATGTTGAATTTTTTCTTCCAGTGATACAATATTTTGTTCCAGTGTTAATTTTATTTTTGAGTCTTTCACTGAAGTGATCTTATTAACTAAGTCTTTAATATTTTTAAAAATTTCTTCGGTTTCCATATTAAATGAATGGAATCGCCCAGGTGGGCGAGTTATTAAATGTAAGTAACTATATTTATTGTTTTACTTCTTACAAAATAACGCGACTGTACTCGTTCGGTGCTGAGCGAGAATTGTATCAACAGTTAATTTTTTTTACCTTTATGTTAGTAATCTGTTATATTTTAGATAATATATGTATAGATAGTTGCTGATGATAACTGATAGATAAAATTAATAATTACTGTTGCTGATGATTGCTAACACATAATTATAAAAAATAAATAATCCATAAGCAGCCAAATTTTTGAGCACAGATTTTGGAAATCACACTTCATTTCAACATTAGGTTCTGAGTTTAGGTAAACCAAGTAATTCATGCGTATTGAGTTTTAAACGAAACTTTACAAAAGTCAAATCCGTACAAATAAATGGTGGCAATGGAGATGTTTTATATGGGAAATTTTTAACTTTGAATGAAAACCGAATTTAAATGCACGTTTTTCCATCTATCCCGACCGAAACCGATGTTTCTTTTGGTAATTGTTTATTTTATATATCAATGATGATTGTTTATTTTATATATCAATAATATCTTGATATATCAATGATATCTCTCTTGTTTATTTTATATATCAATGATATAGGTAAATGCTTTAAAAATTCCAAATTCCAAATTTTTGCTGATGACACTAAGATTTACAAAAAAATCACTAATATTAATGACAGCCTAGAATTGCAAGATGATATCAATAGGCTTGGAATATATTGTGCTAACAACCAACTGTTCCTTAATCTGGAAAAATGTAACACAATATCATTCACCAAAAGCATAAACCCCCTAATATTCCCGTACAAAATCAATGACGTAGACATAAAAAGATGTTCTGAAGTGAGGGACTTAGGAATAATAATGGACTCCGGAATGTCTTTCCGAACACATATAAATTCCATCTGTGACAGGGCGTACAAACTTCTAGGATTCATCATAAGAGTGACCAAACCATTTAGGTCACCACACGTAATCAAAATACTGTACGTCTCTTTTGTTCGCTCAATATTAGAATTCGGATCAGTCATATGGAATCCCCAATACAAAGTAAATATTGAAAGGTTAGAAAGAATTCAAAAAAAGGTATTGAAACACATAGACTTTAAATCCTTTCGAACTTCAGAAAACCTAAAAGACTCATTAAAATTCCATAATTTATCAACTTTAGAAGATTGAAGAAATATATCCGACCAAAAATTTTTATTCAAAATCATTAACAACGTTGTTGACAACAACTATCTTCTAGAACACATTAATTTCCACTGTCCAATAAGAAACACAAGATCAAACCAACTATTCCACATCCCACACTCAAAAACAAATTACACACAACATTCATTTCTCCGAAGGACGTGCACAAAATACAATGATATCTTTTACGACGCTGATATTTTCCATTTGTCCTCAGGCCAATTTATTAAAGCCGTAATAGAAAAAATTAAAACAAATTGTTAATTACGAACTCTCCACACCTACTGCATGTTATTTTTTTTTTTTTTCATTCTCATTGTGTTGGTTTTCCTTCTTTTTATTATAATAATAATATTTGGATGATTTATATATCCCATATGCTTTAATTTGTGTGTGTGTTTTTTTCTTTCATTTCTGTTGTATATATATATATTTTTCTTTTTTTTCTACCACTTTATGTTTTCTTTAATGTTTTAATCCATGTTTTTATATATATATATATCATATACAAGGTGTCCGAAAACTCGTAGTACAAGCGGAAAACTGGTGAATCCTCATCACATTTGGAGTCGATTTTGTAGTATAATTTTTTTTGATTTGAGCTTTCGTTTTCGAGTAAATCGAGTCAGAAGTTGATTTTTTTTTTGGTCAAATTCTTATAAATTATTACTGACGATCATAGTACCTAACTAAAAAAAACTATTTAAAAGAAAACAAACAAAGAAATCCGGATTTAAAGCATTATTTTGAAATTATCCATAATTTTATTCCGTGTTTTTCGGTCATTTCACGGTTAAAAACAGCTGGCCTAATATTATTTTCGCGCTCGTCAGAGTGCAATGCGAAATTTCCTGTCCCTTTCTGCGCTCGGTTCGATGAACACCATTAGAAGAGGTAAGCTACATTTTTCAAAAAATGACTTGACCTTGAACTGTGAGCTCACGAACCAAATTCTTTACCCGAGAAGCATACGGATGCAAGTCCAAAAAGGTAAATGTTCAGGAGAGCCAAAAAAGTATTTTTTCTGTAACTATGGTCTCATAACTGCTAACCCTGTACAAATCGCAAGTGCGCCCCACGGTTGAATTTGGCAGCCACCTCTGGTCTGGAGCTCCAAAATACCTGAAAAATACCCTCGACTCTGTGCAGAAACGGGCGGTCCGTTTGATAGATTCTCCCATCTTAACAGACGGATTGCAATCTTTAGAGCACAGGCGTCGGGTGGGAATGCTATCCTTGTTCTACCGGTATTACAATGGAGGATGCTCCGAGGAACTAGCATCATTGATCCCTTCGGCCCCGGTGCATAGTCGGGAAACACGCCAAACGCGTGCCCAACATTTGTACACAGTTGACATTTGGCCCTGAGGGAAATTATTTTCCTCAGGGCCTCCTTTGTGGAGTTAATGTAAAAAAAAAAAAACTTCTTCGGATATCCGTGCTGATAGATAACAAAAAAAGTTATTATTAAATCAATTAGTTTTGTTTTAAAAACGAGCAAATAAATCAAAATATTTTATAGTAAAGCCTTTAAAAATAGTTGTTTAAAAAAAAAAACGCTGACTTGAGTCAAACAAAAACATGGACTTGAGTCCTACTGCCTCTAATTGAAGTGGACTATTTTGTTATGACATGTGGTGTATTATAAAAGGAATAAAGTCCATGGTACATCCTTCTGCTTCTAAGATAGTTGTTGCATCATGGTAATTGCATCCATATGCAATTTTGAAAATCCTATTTTTCTTCATGATAGGACTCTTTCTGCCACTGATAAACATGATAATTTACTTCAAGTCTGCATCAAAAACTCATTTCTTCAAATTTTGGACTTGCATTCGTATCATCCTCGGGTACACAAACAAACATGGTCGCCAACAAAAATGGTCGCATGGTACAGTAGTGTTCGAAACCAAAGTGAACAAGGTTATTATCATTTTTTTTAATAATGTAATAATTAGATTGAAAAAATAGTATAAAGCTAATTTTTTCTCCATCGACTACTATCATTTAGACAAGTGCTTAGCCAAAAATCCCCGCCCCTACCCCTCCTTGCTTCCCCCCCTGTGCCCCCACAAACATGAAGAGTGTAAGGGTTTCGTAAATCACGTCCATCTCGATTACTAAACAACATATTGGATTGCAATTTTTTATATTCTCTTTGCTGTAACATTGTCTACAATTAATGTCCAGTTAACTTCCGTCGTAACTTTTACCGTTTGTTTGTAATTCGTATGAAAAGATAAATTTTTTTGGCACGTAATTTTACTTTTTGTCACAGAACTTTTTACGCCGACATTTTATGAAAAAATATTTCCTACAAAAGTTTTAGCTCCTACAATAGTTGATAAAAGGCAGATCGGTCTGTAATTGCTCACCTCATTTTTGTCTCCTTTTTTAAATATCGGAAATTATTGACGAACCTTTTGAAGTCTACATTTGACATCTTTGTTTGTACGCTCAACATTTGTTTTAAGTGTATTTGTGCGGATTTGGCGTAGAGCAAATGACCAGCAGCATGCAAAAAAGGTATAATTTGCTTGACTGTATTAATGTGCAAATTCCAATCGCCGATTCTCTCCGCCAGAATAAAGTCTAGAACCAAATTCACCAATTTAAACTCTTGTAGCCACAGTTTTGAATTTCTACTAGTTTTAACCAAATCTTCACACACTTCTTCTAGTCTTGTCATTATTTCGTTGGTTTTAGTGCACTAAAGCTATGTGGAAATCGTGAACGTGAAATACTCGTGTTAGTGGGGGTTATTCATAATGGAGCTATTTTATACTTCCATTCAATAAATAAAGTTATAGATTTTAAACTGAAATACTATGGCAACTTGAACTGATACCAGTAAGCATAATCTCACTTCTTCAGTAAAATCAAAATTTAAAACAATTGACAAAAAATACAATTAATGAGTTAAACATCATACATGAGTAGTTCGTTAATGAATCGGCTGCCGCAGAGCGATGCAGAGATGGTGAACCAAGCATTCACGGTTGATATCTGGCGTTTTCTAGCCATAAAGTACACATTAAAATATATAATTTTACAGCTCATAGAAAGGGCTACAATCTTTGTAGGAAACATTTTTTCATAAAATGTCGGCCTAAAAAGTTCTGTGAGAAAATGTAAAATTACATACCAAAAAATATACAAATTTTTACCTTTTCGTACGAATTACAAACAAACGGTAAAAGTTACGACGAAAGTTAACTGGACATTAATTGTAAACAATGTTACAATAAAGAAAATAAAAAATTGCAACCCGATATGTTGTTTAGTAATCGAGATAGACGCGATTTACGAAACCCTTACACTTTTCATGTTTTGGGGAGGGGGGCGTAGGCGGGGAAGTAAGGGGGGTAGAGGCGGGGACTTCTGGCTAAACACTTGTCTAAATAATAGTAGTCGATGGTGATTCAACTGGTGTTCTACGACATAGGCTGACTGGACTATTAATTATATTCCACCTCCATGGGAGGAATGAATTCATGCGTCCGTCACTCCTGGATACACGGACTCTCAGATTCCTACCAACCCCTCATACCCTTGGTAGGTATACCTCTTTTTGTTTGATGTCCGCAATAATTAACTAATTAACTCTGCAACAATCATGTGAGATCAGTGGTGTATCTGGGATTCCAGACTATCCCATCCCGCCCCATGCTATCCCATTACGCCCCCCCCCCCCCGTTGAGGTAAATATGATCGCGACAATACGCTTAAAAACTGTTCAAGATGTGGTGAGATTTTGCTGGACTCCCCCCCCCCCATTTTGAGGTCACGTAATTAATGCCCCCTAAGTTAAACTCCCGAACAACATGAGCAATATTTTTGTATGTAAATGCACTCGTGAGTAACTTAACAAAAATGCAAATAAGCCGTAAATTTTACCTAGGAATACAAAGGCCGATTAATTCTAAGTGATAAGTTATAGGACAAAATTAAGTCGTACCGTATTTAAACTAGAAAGTTGGTTTCTAATTTCATATTATTGTTGAAAGTTATTGTTTTGATTAAAAGTGAAAAAATAAGTAAATAAACTAATAAAAAAATAAGTGAATTAAGAAAATAAAACAATACTCAATCATAAATGTCGTAAGTGAGTTCAAAACTGCAAATTTGGAATGTTAAATAAATTAAAAATAATATTCCCAGTGTTCAGCGCAAATTAAACACTACTGCACGGGGAACACGATTCGACTGACCATAGCAAGACAATGGGACACGGGAACTCCCTTATCTGGGTAAATATTTTTACGCAGTTTAGTATGGGTCTTGATATCGTTAACACCACTTTGTGTTTTCAAACTTGAAAAGTGAATATTTGCGAATAACAGTAATTAATTTCGCTGGTTTTTAACAAACTTTTGGGGTATTTTCATATTGAGAATATTGTGGATTATAATGGAATATACCAACGCATGTTAATGCGTTTTTTGTGATGTACCAATGACATGTTGTGTTTTTTGTGATGTACTACCTACCTAGTGTTTTTGGATTAAGGAACGTTACAACATAATGTAAGTTAAGAACACACCTATGCTAGTAATTTTTCTCACAAGGCTTGTTCGTTGTTCGAATTGATCCAGTACTAAGTAAAGTACCTAGCGTTAGAGAGCATCTTCGCTCTAAAATCATGAGATTTCCGTGTATCGGAAAAAAACTTTAACCCTCATATAGCCGAAAATTTTTTTTTTTTTTTTTTTTTTTTAATTTTAAATGTAAAAATGCTTAAATTGAATATCTTTATGTTTATTTGGGTTCTCTTTGTGATGCAGGTTCACCAGTTTTCCGCTTGTACTACGAGTTTTCGGACACCGTGTATATATATATATATATATATATATACATATATATATATATATATATATATATATATATATATATATATATATATCATATATATATATATAATATATTTATCTCCTCACGTACTTTGTTGATTTTGCGCGACGGTACACCAGTTTTTTGTTGATCCGTTTGAGTTTGTTGATCTATCCGGATTTGTGGATCCGTTACCGAAGCTGGGATACATATCCTGATCCATGTGGATCAGCTCTTGTCATCGAGATTTACCTGTAAGCCACGCCTATTTTTCGGTGTCATATACATTTTACACGTTTTTATTTGTTGATCCATATATGTATATATGGATGGTGCCGGTCTGTCGAACTTTTCTGCTCCTTTTAGTAGGTAATTGTAGGTACATTCTTATTTGCCAAGTTTTGACCGCGAACTGTGCGCAATGCAAATGAAAAGTTCTATGTGCGTCTGTCGTATTGTTCAGGTCCATTTAGTAACGGTCTGTCGAACTTTTCAGCTCCTTTTAGAAGGTACTTGCAGGTACGTTCTTATTTAATTCGTTTTTTTTATTGTATTTTTGTTTTGGATTTAATTTGCATTTTGGTTTTTGATTTTGGTTTTGATTCTGATTATGAATTTGATTTTGTATTTGATTTTGATTTCAATTTCAATTTCGATTTGGATTTTATTTTGGTATGATTTTGATTTTGATTTTGATTGTGATTTTGACTTTGATTTTGATTTTGATTTTGATTTTGGTTTTGGTTTTGATTTTGATTTTGATTTTGATTTTGATTTTGATTTTGATTTTTATTTTTATTTTTATTTTTATTTTTATTTTGATTTTGATTTTGATTTTGATTTTGATTTTGATTTTGATTTTGATTTTGATTTTGATTTTGATTTTGATTTTGAGTTTTATTTTGATTTTGATTTTGATTTTTATTTTTATTTTGATTTTGAGTTTTATTTTGATTTTGATTTTGATTTTGATTTTTATTTTGATTTTGATTTTGACCGCCAACAAAGATGCGCTTCGGTCGTACTTATCAGCTTATTTTAGTAGGTACCTGTAAGTTCTTTGAAGAAATAATTATCTAAAGAGGATAGACTGCCTAACAATTTCGTCGTGGTACTTAACGCTTGAAAACTGTTTTTATGTGCGACATTCTGTGAGCGGACTAGGTATAGGGGTTTCTTTTATCGCTACACAGTTGGGCAACTTCGTGAGACGGATTAAGGTAGGGTACAAAGACTCGATTGAAATTAATATAGAATAGAAAAAGCTATTATAGAATAGACTAACCTATTACCTAAGGTGACGTATGACAGAGGTGGTTATCCAATAAATGGTTTCCGGGGCAGCGGTACCCATACCCGCCTCCCAATCTGTAAGTCAAAATTAAATGGTTCGCTAAGTTTGGTGACTTAGCCGGGGTGCCCGGGTTCATGGGGTGAGGTTTGTGCGGGTCTTGACCACGGTCGCGTCTGTCCACCATCTGCATGGCATGCCGGATCGAGAGAGAATGTTTGAGGGAGCCGTTCTCTCCCGTTGTTCTTCAGCCGTACTCTCTCTGAACATCGCCTTGCACCGCAATGGGAGGTATGGATTCAAACGTCCGTCACACCTGGACACATTGACCCACAGATTCCTACCCACACCAACTTCCCTTTTCCTTCCCAGAACTTCCTCTCCTTCCTTTCCTAAAAATACCCTCCACACATCATCCCCAAAGATGACATAGGACCTGAAGGGAATTCTTTTCCTCAGGGCCTCCTGTCCAATTTTTTTTCGTTAAGTTTTTACGATAGCTATTTTATTGCCATGTCTTTCTCAGGCGTCCCCGACTTCTTCTACCGTTCACATTTGCGTCATATATTCTCCTTACACTCTTTTCCTGGTTCATTTGCTCTACATGTTCAAACCATCGGAGAGTTCCTTTCTTAATCTTACTTATACATCAGACTAGGTAGCATTCTTTGCGGATCTTTACGTTTCTCACACGTTCGTACATGGTTTTGCTACACATAGGTATATACCTACGCCTCAGGGATCTCATTTCAACAGCTTTATATTTAGCTTACTTTCATCCTTCCTCTGTCAGTTTCATGCCTCACTGCGATACATCAGGTTAGGTACCAGAACTCCATTGTGGACTGCTAGCTTTGCTTCTTTTTATTAGTGCCAACGGCACCGGGGGCATGTACTACACTAACAAGTGTTTTACGCTGTAGCTAAATTATTTTTTAATAACACATACTCATAATTTAGGTAATCCTAGAAAAACTATTCGATCTGCATTTTAAAAATAATGTATATCACATAACTATTTAGCAACTAATTTCTTAGGTATTACTAGAAAGGGCCAAATTCCGGTCGTTTATACTAGTACTGGGCGTTGACGATAATTCTATCCAACGCCAACGTCGTTATCGTTGGCAATTTTCAACTGTTGAAAATAGCTGTTGAAAATAACGTCGACGTTGACGCAACTATAATAGGAGATCGACACGATACTAACAAAAAATATATCAAAATCGTATTAAGGAATCCCTTTTAACGGGTGGTTCCCCGAATCATTGATGTATTATTAATTATTATTATCTCTATGCCCCACGCGATACACACGTAATAATAATCCTATAATAACGTTGAAATTTGAAACTGTTGGAAGACGTTGGTTTCGGTGTTGAAAATATTATCCTGTTGAAGATATATTTTGCTTGTCACTGATAAATTCGCTTGTTGCTTGGCGCTACGTATCGGCCGTATTGGACGGGAAAATAAAAAAAAAACGTGCAGTAGATATGTACATTACCAAAAGACCTTGTGTAATTGGGTATAATATCGTTCACGAAGTGTGATCTCTTGACCCTTTTGACCTTAATCATTCCAACACCGTTGAAAACAATAGATACAAAACATTGAAAATTATCAATAGGTTATTTTTTTGCTTGTCGTTGATAAATTTGATCGTTCCATGGCGCTACGTATCGGCCGTATTGGATGGGAAAATAAAATAAAACGTGCAGTAGGTATGTACATTACCAAAAGACCTTGTGTAATTGGGTATAATATCGTTCACGAAGTGTGATCTCTTGACCCTTTTGACCTTAATCATTCCAACACCGTTGAAAACAATAGGTACAAAACATTGAAAATTATCAATAGGTTATTTTTTTGCTTGTCGTTGATAAATTTGTTTGTTCCATGGCGCTGAGTATCGGCCGTATTGGATGGGAAAATAAAAAAAAAACGTGCAGTAGGTACGTACATAACCAAAAGACCATTTAAAATATCGAGTAATGTTGTTCATGAAGTACAAACTCTAAACCCTTTTTATTTATTAGGCAGTTGAATCGTTGACTGCGTTGAATAATATTCGCATGTAGGTATTATATTTCAACTGTTGGCGCTAATTATTTTCAACAGCGTTGGACGTTGAAATAATATAACTATTGTTTCCAACGGCTAGTTATATTTTAATACAGTACTAGTTTATACTGCGCATCTCGTAGGCCCTTCTGCATTGCTAAAATATTCACTTGCCGGCCTGAGATCGTTCTGTCTAGGTCGCATCCGATAAATTGTCAATATTCTATTTGTACTACAGATTTTTGTTAGTAGCGCCGTTTACACGCACACTTCGGAGCGACCGAGTCAGGCCGCCGCGCAGAAAAGTTTTACAGTGAACTGCGCTGTAAACCTATCGGTCTTTACTTTTCTGCGCGGCGGCCTGAAGTGGCGCGGGACTCGGTCGCTCCGAAGGGTGCGTGTAAACGGCGCTTATTGCGAACGCCAACCGCCAACTTGGCAACTTCACGTCATTCAAATTAAAAATGGCGTGTTGACGAGCGGTGTTCATTCTTTCAATAGTGTTAGTAGTTTTTAAAATTTTAACAATAAATAACCATTTGTTTATTTTCATAATAAAGCCATAATCTCTTAATGGATTGACATTTGACAAACTATCCATTTGTTAGAAAAATTGGGATAGTGGATTATGAGGTAGGTAAGTTTTGACCTATTGTTTTCAAATAATTTATGTTATGGCAGCGTGTTATAGCGTGAGCTGCATAGGTAAAAGTTTATATATGTTAAGATATAATTTACGATTAAATAATGTTGCCTATATAATCGTAATTATGAAATACTCAAAGTGCTCTTTTTGTTTCTAAAAAAACAATGTAATTAATAGTCTCTTTACTTTGTTTAAAAATGGCCGCCATGTAAGCTTTGATTATATAAATGTCGTAAGAATACGAAATAGAATTTATAAAATGCAGATAGGATCAATAACAAACCTACAATTTTACACGCAAGATGAAGTTAGGGTGTTGAATGAATACTTTGGTTATTTTTATTTGTTAATCGATTTTGCTTTGCATTAAAAATCCAACCAAATGTAATAATTTTACCACTTCAGTTGACAGTTTTATTTATTTAGGTTTATCATTGAATAACATCAAGTATTAATAATTTCAAATGTCTTTTGCTAACAGAATAATGGATTACAGAATTTTGAGGTCTAATGGTGGACATTATACGCCAAAATTCTGCATTTTACAAAGGCGAGATGTTACCTGTTGTCGCTGAAATGAAATTTAATGAAGGACCAGTCAAATCTTATTGTATACTTCCAATATATTATGGCTATAATTATGTAAGTGCATTATACGATATTATTTGTTCAGACGCTTTTCAAAGTAAAATACTTTTTTGTACGAGTGAATGTTTGGCTCAGGAAGTAATTAAAGGAAGGAATGGAAGTAAGACAGGAGATGGAGCCTTGCTTCTATGAAGTATAAATATTTCCAAATGTTTTTTGTTTACAGACTATATAGTGAGGATGCTGGACATTATACAAAACTGACTTTTTCAAAACCCTGCATTTTACCAAGGCAAGATGTCAATTCCCGCGTTGGCGCGCTGATGTGAAATTAATGTGGGATCAGTCAAATCAAATTGTATACTTACAATATATGATGGCTGTAATTAAGTAAGTGTATTAAATGATATTATTTGTTCAGATGATTTTAAATTAAAATACTTTATTTACCGAGTGAATGTTTATAAGGCTCTGGAAGTAATTACTTAATAAGACAGGAGATGGGAGCCTTGCTTCTATCAAGTATTAATATTTACAAATATCTTTTTTTACAGACTACATAGTGAGGATGCTGGACATTATACGATTATACAAAACTGACTTTTTCAAAATCCTGCTTTTTACCAAGGCAAGATGTCAATACCCATGTTGGCGCAGTCAAATCTAATTGTGTACTTCAAATATATGATGGCTATAATTATGTAAGTGTATTATATGATACTAGCAGACCCGGCCACACGTTGCTGTGGCTAACGAAACACAACGCCATTACCCAATATTTATAAAATCCACACCACCCGCTTGCCAGCTGCTCGCTGCCCGCTGCCTGAATTGAATATTCGAATTTATCGTCTTTTCTCTACTATAATAAGCATGTATTATACATATAAACTAATTAACTCGCCACTAATTATACAATGCTTGCATTGCAACACTGGATATTTGAAAAGGGAAAATCGAATAGGTACCTACTAACTCTAGGACATCTACTATAGTACGGCCCGCCAGCCGTTTTTAATCGCACAAAAATAGGTTTTCTTTGAATTTTTCGGCTTTTCTCTAATATAATTTACATGTATTATACATATAAACATTCCTCTTCAATCATTCTATCTATTGGTGAAAACCGCATGAATATCCGTTGCGTAGTTTAAAAGATTAACGCGCACATACATTTTGAGCGACGTCATTTTATACTATGTAATGATAATAATGATATGATATTATTTGTTCCCACGCTTTTAAAAGTAAAATACTTTATGTACCGAGTGAATGTTTTTAAGGCTCTGGAAGTAATTATTTAATAAGACATGAGATGGGAGCCTTGCTTCTATCAAGTATTAATATTTCCAATTGTCTTTTATTTACAGACTACAGAGTGAGGATGCTGGACATTATACAAAACTGACTTCACCAAGGAAGGAACTCAGGCGGATTATAGAGTTCAACTCAGACCAAAAAGCTAACGTGCTTTTCAGCATAAATTAGAGAACAACTTTACCACCTGTAAATCCTGAGTAGTATTGTATGTAACATATATGTTACGGTATCGTTGTGAAGCGCCTTTGAGGTGATTTTTCGCAAAAATGGCGCTCTGTAAATTATCAAATTCGCAGAGCGCCGTTATTATGTAGTATTGTAACTTGGGTCTGCGATATGGTGTTAAAAAAAGGTTTTGTAAAGTATGAAGTACAACGATATAACTTAAATGATAAAAATAATTAGATGATTTATAGAATACTGTCACCTCACAAGGGCAGTTCAGTGGTAAAATGCCTGGTGTCTGCGGTCTAATTAAGTATAAACTCAATCACTGATTACAACAGTGGAAAAGTTTATTTCCTTTACAAAACCTTACTTTGCTACTAGAGATCTTCCCAATAAATACTGCGATAAATTGGAAAAAAATATGCTCGGCAGATCTGTCAGAAGCTGAGTTCATCCCAAGTATTTTTATCATTGGAAGACATACAATTATTTATTAATTAATTATTATTTTTACCAGTCCATATTCTGCTTTAGGTATCGTATTTTTGTATGGTATTACAATCTGTAATTATATTTTACCCTTAGTAATATGAGATTCGACATTCCTTGAAATTTATAATTTATACAATGTGATTTATGATGAGTAATTAAATATACTTACACTATTTAAAGCTTCATTCTTTATGAATTATTATCTAACAAACCTTCGTCTTCCCTATCTCCTTCCTGCTCCCCAACCCCTTCAGCCTCCCAACATACTCCAAATGGGCCTCCGTGATCCCGTTGACTCATTGGAAGATATTATATAAGATTGTAAGTATTATTAAGTTGTTTCATTTTCATGTTTATTTTTGTGTACTGCCATGTTAATTTTACCAATGCTTTCTGATAAAATTATAAGACTTCTTACTTGCATTTTTAATGATTGCACTGACATTCCATCATTCCAGTCCTAGTGCAGTTTGGACTGGAATGATGAAATGTCAGTGGAATCATTAAAAATACTAGTAAAAAGTCATATACTTCTATCAGTACGCAAAGAGCAATTAACTTGACAGTAAGCATAAGGTATTAGTACAAGAACCTAACAAAATATCAGTAAAACCTAATATTAGTTAAAGAACGAACAAAAATTACCTGTCAGTATTTTACTAGCAGAATATCAGGAAGACCGTCGTATAAGATCGAATAAATGGTTAGTAATTGCTGAAAAAATATCAGGAGGACTGTCAATATTTTCGTAAAAGAACTAACAAAATATTATTAACTACTGGCAAATATCATGAATCACTCTTAGATATTCGTAATTGTAATGCAAAAATATTAGTATTGTCATGCAGACAGAGTTGAAATTGCGAGACATCATGAAAATATATTCGTAAAGTTTTTGACAGTCGCCGTCCGAATATCTATTAGGACTCCGTTTCCTGATTCATTCGTAACAACTGCAGTCCCTTTTTAACAGTAATTCCGAATAAAAAGACAAGAATTCCCAATAAATTCTCAAAACATTTTTCTCCGTGTAGGGGCGTGAACAAGAAATGTCAATAATATTTTGTGGAGAATATAGAAGAATATATATTCTTCATAACCGTTGTAAAAATTTAGTTGAACAAGATATCTTTTTTTAGTAGGTGCCTTCCATATCTGCTACCAATGAGAAGGCTTCGTTCGACCAATCAGAAGGCTTCCCTTTTCAGCCATCTTTGATTATCAACCGGCGGATCAACCGCGTATGGGGATTTGGGCGGATCGACAACGTACGGGGATTTAACCGGATCAACAAAAAAGATGCGTATGATTTCCATACAAAGTTCGAAAATTTTATGTGCAATATATCAAAAACTTTTACCGAGAAACTGGCAACCTTGGTATTTGTAGTAACGTTGTTGCCAATTCATACAGATGTATTCCATCAAAGCCAAGTTATACGGTGTTAAAGGTGGATCAACATTGTCAAGCAACTTCTTACAGGATCAAGATACTACGGGAAGACGTCAATATATATATATAGGTTTATGTTACGGCATTTAGTGGCTCAATGCGACCTTTAATTACCGGAACTTCTTGATCATTTCGACTTACTGGCTCATTTGGGCACTTAGTGGCTCATCGTTTTTTTTTTTTAAGTCCATCATATCAAACTCGATGAGACGAGTCGAACGGTGTAAAAAAAATTTTTGAGTGAATAAATGACATTTTTACATGGACCGTTAATGCTCCGAAATGCGTTTTTTATCAGCAAATATTCATCCATACTTAGAACATCAATTGGGTACATTTTTAATCGCATCTATAACCATCACGGCATGCGACGTTGCCGGACTTTCTCGTCATACAATATCATTCAAACTCCAAGTCGTTTATCAATGCTTTGCGATATTGAACTCAATAGTTAAATTCCTCAGAATCTATTATCGCATGACATTGCTATGTCAGATTGAATCTTTTTGCGATATGTTATATGTTAGCCGGCATGTTACATGTTGTATTCCATCTACATAGGTAGCCAGACTGTCAAGCGCTCGCTGTGGGATGTTAGAAGAACAGACATTATATTATAATATTTCGCGCGCTTTTTTAAAATTGAAGATTGATTTACGAATTGCTTTTTTAATATCGTTATTAATTTTGTGTTAATTGTTTTTGTTTTTATTACAAGGTTTATATTATTACGTATTTTAATACACATTTATGTAGTTTTTTCTTTAATAAATAAAATATTTGCTACGTAATTATGTATTTGTCTTTTGCGTTCCGAAAGCATAGTCAGTTGTAATGTAATGATATCTATATAGGGTTTTCTAAAAATTTCAGAAATATATTAGGTACTCATGTAATATGTTTTTTCATGTTTACATACCGTTATATTTATTTTGTTAAATGTTTTTTTAGTAGAACGTAATTTTTATAATGGATTATATTATCATATTTAAGAAATCTAACAAGTTTTTCATTTTTAAAAATGCTCTGTACCTAGGTAATTACTTTACGCGTGACTATTTTTCAAAAGCATTGTCTCTAGTTGTATTGTAGTAATAAAAAGGTGTTTTATTGTTGTTTTGGTGTATTTTATAAAAAAAATTATGAACAAAAATAAACAATAATTTAAAAATAAATTACAATATACGGCCTACATAGTCCAGGAGTAAGACACTTGACTCGCAATCCGCAGGTCTCAAATTTTATTTGATTAATCTGTGGTATTTCACAATTAATTCATTTAAAATAATATATAGTAGATTTGCGGCACGTTCCAGAGTGGAAGATACTATCAGTATCGCCCTGGTGTAAGTAAGACCACCATTCAGAATTGAAACGTTGCTTGAAAATGGCTTTGGCCGTGTTTGGTGACCAGATCTGAATCGCCAGGTACTTCTCAACCTTCCTCTTCCCCACCTCCTTCCCCTCCCCACTACCTTCAGCCTCACAACGTACCCCAATTGGGGATTCCATGGTGTCACTGGCTCCAGACGGGAGCAGTTGAGATTCTTGTGCGGTATTCACTGTAAAAAAAAACTCCACACAGGAGGCCCTTAAGAAAACGATTTCCTTCAAGGCCTATGTCATCTAAGATGCTGTGTGGAGGGTCTTTTTGAGGAGAAGAGGGAGTTAACATTGGTCTTGAAGAGACCCATGTTGTAGGAAGGGGAAAACCCAGAGGCCGGCAAATCGTTCCATAGCCGAGCCGTTGAGCAGAAGAACGAGTCGAAGAAGCGACCAGTTCTCATGATTTTGAATTTGATTTTGAATTTGATTTTGGATTTGATTTTGGATTTAGGGTAGGGTTCAAAAATCTTCATTATTTTGTTTTTACATGAATACCGCACAAGGTAGTGGATAGGGGAAGGAGATAGGGAAGAGGAAGGAAGGAAGGAAGTGGACGACTAATCATACCTAATCGAGATGACTTAAGTAAGGACTAATTGAATTATTATAAACGAGGTATTCCAATTTGGGAAGCGGGTATGGGTACCGCCGCCCCGGGTACCATTACTGTATAACCAACACCCCTGCAAGCAGTTTGCTACGTTTGGTGACTAAGCCCGGGTTTATGGTATCAGGTTTGTCCAGGACATGGCGGCGGATAGGTCTGCCCTGCTGCGTGGCGGGTCGGATAAGAGAGTTTGGTTGAGGGAGGCCTTTTGTCCTTTCCAGCCGGACTCTCTCGACCCATCGCCTTGCACCGCATTTGGAGGGATGGAATTTTAGGTTCGTCACTCCTAGACACATTGACCCCAGATTCCTATCCACCCCACATACCTTATTCCTTCCCAGAACTTCCTATCCTTCCCTTCCTTAAAAAGACCCTCCACACAGCATCCCCTTAGATGACATAGGCCCTGAGGGAAATTATTTTTCTCAGGGCCTCCTATGTGGAGCTACTGTAAAAAAAATGAGATTGCGAACTTCGACTACGAATCCGGAGGTCGCGGGTGAGAGACATATGAATCCACCTCTCCCACTGCATTGCAAGGCGATGGGTTGAAAGAGATTACACATCTGCCCTGATGATGAACACTGCAACGCTGTCCGAAACTTTGGCTAAAGAAGGAGGTAGCGTAACACGGCATAATACCCCAAAAACTAATAACAAAAATACTTATGGCCGTGAAAATCTAAAATCACCTCTGCGATAGGTCACCCCAAGTCGTTCGCTACGTTTGGTAACTTAGCAGGGGTGCCCGGGTTCATGGGGTGAGGATTATCCGGGTCTTGGCGGCGGATGCATCTCTGCCCACCAGCTGCATGGCAGGATGGATTGGGAGAGAGTGTTGAGGGAGTCCCTTTGACATCTCCAGCCGTACTCTCTCGGAACATAGCCTTTCACCGCAGTGGGAGGGATAGATTCCTGGACACACTGACTCCCAGATTCCTTCCTACCCTTCATCCCTTTTCCTTTTCAGAACTTCCTCTCCTTCCTTTCCTAAAAAGACCCTTCACACAGCATCCCCAAAGATGACATAGGCCCTGTGGGAAATTATTTTCCTCAGGGCCTCCTGTGTTGACCTAATGTAGAAAAAACAGTCTCTCCCGATCCGTCCTGCCATGTAGCAGGTGGATAGACGCATCCGCCAACAAGACCCGGACAAACCTCACCCCATGAACCCGGACACCCCTGCTAAGTCACCAAACATAGCTTACCACTTGGGGTGACCTATGGCAAAGGTGTTGGTTATCCAATAATGGTTTTAGGGGCGGCGGTACACATATCCGCCTCCCAGATGAATATTACCACCTAATCTAAACAAGTTGGCAACTAAAACCGAAAACCCAATTTAAGACTATTTATTCAATGTAGTAACCACCTGTACAATGTTGGAGTTCATTTTTACAAATTCCTTCAACCAATTAAACAATAATAATTGTCTCTTTCTGATATATTTGTATTTCACACGACAAACAGAGACAGGTATAATTTGACTGATGATTCTAAAAAATGTAAATTCAATATTTTACCGGAAATGTCCCAGACGGAATCATCTAGAACCGGCACGCAAATATTTAAGCATTGTAAAAAGATCATATGAGATGCGAAGTTTAAGCGAACGGGATGTAGTCCTTTCCATTAATAACTTAGAAATTGCTTACTATTGCTTGAATTGTCAAGTTACCCTTTACTTTCTTCCTGTTGTATACCAGCATACATCCTAGCATTTCTTATAAAATCTCGGAAAGAATACTTTTGAAGTAATATTTTGTGCATTTATTTTGAACTATCGTTTATTTTATGTACCGAAACACATTTCTTGAACAATAAACTATCGATAAAAACACCATTACTAGTGTTTATTTGATGAATTGACAGGTTTTAAAAAGTTTTTGTGACCGATCATCGACTGACTTTAACATGCTTTGACAGGGATTAGTATATTAGATAATTAATTTAAAAACATACTGTCGCTGCCAGGTGAATGAAACTTTTGGCGGTATCAAGAATACTAATGGCGCAAGCGATTCTGACCTTGTTTTTGATATAGTTTCTTCATACATAAGGGTCAAAATGGCATAGATATTTTTACATATTATTTTATTCAAATTGATATTTTGGCGTTTGGGCTACTTAAGGCTACTGCAACTAAAATTCGGCTACATTAGGCTACTTTATGTATGAGTAACGGCGATATAAGGCCAAGCGCTGTTGGCAACACTGCGGGGAAACGCTAGGCGATGTTTTTACATCAGTCAATGCGTATATCCACATTTCTCACACGATCATAATATATGGTTTTACCACACATCGCCTGAGGGATCTCATTTTCGACAGCATTTAGTTTACTTTCATTCTTCCTCTGCCAGTTTCATGCCTCACTACGATACATCAGGGTAGGCACCAGGACTCCATTGTGGACTGCTAGAACGGTATTCAGTCCTTCGTTAATGGAGTTACCTGCAATTACCCTTCTTTCAATATCTCTATCAGCCTTCCCATCTCTCGTAAACATACTACCCAGATTCACAAAACTCATCCACCTGCAGAGGAATTTTTTATCAAGTGTAGTGCTAATGCGAGAAAAAATACAATTTAACCAATTAATATTATTACATACCAAACTCTCCCGATCCGGCCAGCCACGCAGTAGATGGGCGAATGCATTCGCTGAAAAGAACTAAACAAACTTCACCCGTTGAACCCAGGCACCCATATATAATTCAGGTTAGTTCTCCCTCAATCAGTCCTGATCCGGCCCGCCACGAATTAGATGGGCGAACGCATTCACCGAAACACCTAGAATAACCTCACCGGATGAACCCGGGCACCCCTGCTAAGTCACCAACAGTAGCACAGAGGTGTCGGTTATCCAAAAATGGTTCCCGGGGCGGCGGTACCCATACCCGCCTCCCAACCTTCAGGTATAGGTTAAGAGGTTCGCTACATTTGGTGACATAGCCGGGGTGCCCAGGTTTTTGAGGTGAGGTTTGTGCGGGTCTTGACAGCGGATGCGTCTGCCCACTAGCTGCATGGCAGGCCGGATCGGGAGAGAATGATTGTGGGAGTCCATTGACTTCTTCAGCTGCACTCTATCGAAACGTCGCCTTGCATCGCAGTGGGAGGGATGGATTCATACGTCCGTCACTTCTGGACACACTGACCCCCAGATTCCTACCCACCCCTTATACCTTTTCCTTCTCGGAACTTCCTCTCCTTCCTCTCACAAAAAGACCATCGTTATTACGCGAGGCTCTAAAGGGGGGGGGGGTCCAAAAATACGAAAGATCACAAGGGGGGGGGGGGGATATAAATGATATCACGTGTATTTATTTTTCGTCGAACGCATGATAATATTCTGAAAATTCACCATACCGTGTACTAAAAAAAATATATGTGATTTTGGGTATGGGGGGGGGGGGGGGTTGTCTTAAACCTCACCACACATAACCGGGGGGGAGGGGGTTAAAAAGTTGCTAAAAAACATCACGTGATTATTGGACGACCCCAAAGGAAAATGGATAAAGGGTGGGTAGGAATCTGGAGGTCGGTGTGTCCAGGAATCTATCACTTCCACTGCGGTGCAAGGCTATTTTCCGAGAGAGTACGGCTGGAAAAAGTCAAAGGGACTCCTCAACACTCTCTCCCAATCCGGCCTGCTATGCAGCTGGTGGGCTGATACATCCGCCGCCAATACCCTGACAATCCTCACCCCCCCATGAACCTAGGCACCCCTGCTAAGTCACCAAACGTAGCGAACCACTTGGGGTGACCTATGACAGAGGTATTGGTTATCCAAAAAACGGTTCCCGGGGCGGCGGTACCCATACCCTTCTCCCAAATCTTAATCTTGAAGGCGACCTTTTGATATTTCCAGATGGATTTTCTCAAAATAACGCCATGCACCGCAGTGGGAGGGATGGACTCAACCGTCCATCACTCCTGGACACACTGACCCCCAGAATCCTACCTATCCTTCATACCCCTTTCCTTCCCCGGACTTCCTTTTCTTCTTTTCATAAAAAGAAGCCCCCCACACAGCATCCCCATAGATGACAAAGGTAGGTACTGAGAGATTTTTTCTCAGGTGGACACCCGTGGAAGTAATGGCACGATCAAGTGAATCAGATACTTGAGTCGGGCCGTGTCAAAAGTCAGAATAATAGAAGAGAATGTATGATACGATGTATGAATGTGAGTGAGGCAAAGAGTGTGTGCCAATACCGAGTTGTTTGGCGCTCCGTCCTCTCTACCTACCCCTGCGGGGAAATGGCGTGATGGTTAGTTAGTTATTTTCTTTTAGATCGATTTTATCATATAGATCGGAGGTGACAACTTAAAGAAGCGTACGAATCAATGAACAAAGTAAATTATGTAATATATTTCTAATAAGTTTATTCATAATTTTTCGAAAACACTAATAAAACTAAGATAAAATAATTATGTAGCAAATAAAAGAAACTACACCAATATGTATTTAAATATCTAATTTTATTATGATAATAATAAAATAAACCTTAACACAAAAAAAACAACCGTAAACACCAAATAAATAACAATATTAATTAGCAAATCATACTCCAATTTAAAAAAAACGCGCCAATAATCAAAAACAGCCGCTAGAAATAATAAATGTGTGAATAATCAACAAAGCAACATATGACCTGTTCCGTCAACCTACCTACATATGTGACTATATTGGTATGTATATTTAGCATTAAACTTGGCAACGTAGCGTGATGCGGTAAGTGTGTTCTTAAAATAGATCAACGAATGCACGTTATTTAAAGATATATTTTTTTAATAAATAAACATAATTTTTGATTACATATAATAGCTGACCATATTTTAAACAAAATTTAAAATACAGCATGTTGGTACTTCATCTACGTAAGTATATATTACATGCGAAAGAATGAGCTACTAAAGTGGGTTCTTCTAAGATGAGCCACAAAATGTGGTATGACATAAATATATATATATATATATTGAAACGTATCATGTTCGTATAAAATGTAACCTTGCGGCAGAGCAGAGACCAGGGCTCAGGATAGTGGGCCAAGTAGTTATCTGTCATGTAGGTAGGGTTTTCAGTCAAATAAAAGAAGAGGAACTTTATAAAAATGTATTGAATCCAAACCAAAAAGCAACAAGGAAGTGTACAAACTTCATACCAAGGTAACAAAAGGAAATATAAAAAATACACATACCAGATGGACTCCTAATGGACACGCTAAACTAACTATACGGAAATAACCCCGGTAGACGAACGCAATCTTGCTTCGCAGTGAGAGAGCACGAGACGGGACGGGAACTCCAGTCTTCCCATATGGGAACGGCGCGGAATCCAGAGCACCAAGGTCGTCCTTCTAATTGGGCAGAAGGCCGCTATACCTCCAAGGAGCGCATTCAGCCGCGGGCCATCTCGACGAACTCCAATCAAAAGGCACGTGGCCCCCAACAGTATCCAAGTCTGGCGTATTACGGTTAGCAGACCGTGACTTAGCGACGCGGGGTCGTGAAGGCATATTATAGTAGCCAACACCAGGACCAATTCACTTCACGATTCCTTTTCCAGAAATAATTCCACAAAACGGCCAACCAGCCACATCGGAAAAAAGTGGGACTTTCACGTCATCCACTATAAATAACTCGTACACGAACCTCGCGTGTTACGTAAAAACACCCCGCGTTCTTTTAGGTTTAAAATCGACTTAGATTCTCATGATAAAATCCAATAAAACACTTTTCCAGTGAGTGACCAATTTCCGACCCAACTGCCCAAGTTGATCGGAAGGAAGTGACCATAAACAAAAAAGAAACTCTCTCTTTTCCAAAAATTACCAGTGTCCAAAAAAAACACCATAGACAAAATAACCACCTAAGCAAGAACTGCATTAGTCACATAATTATTTATGTGACAATTCCCCCATTCCCACGAAAATGTTTGCCCTCAAACATGAAAAACTAAGTCCACAAACTAACTGAACTATGAGTCCATCAGGTATCTAGAAAAATGATAACAAAAACATTAATTAGTAATTAAAATAACAACTTAGAACTAAATTTCTTAAAAGTAAATTTTTTAAAAGTAAATTTCTTAAAAAACAAAATTTCTTAATAATAAAGAACAAATAAGAAAAGAAAGGCACGAAAACAAGGAGTCAACCATCATGTACTAAATTAAACAAAGTTTTGAGTTTACTTTAAAAAAAAAAAGGAGATCTGTTGTTTTCGTGTCAATTTAACAAGATTTATATTTATAAAATACTCAACATTTTATATTTTAAGAAAAAACACAACCAAATAAATTGTAGAAAAGAAAAAAAATTTGATCACTTTTCCTAATACAGGAAATAAAGGCCAATTTGGCTTCACTTTTTAGGGTTAAACAGCCCTCACTCGCACTGAATTTATGCTATATTTGAATAGCAAAAAAAGTAACCTATCTAACTAAGTCCATTAGGTTTAACATTCTTAAGATAAAACTTAAAAATAAACAAATACTTAAAATTAAAGAAGCCTAAATTATGAAAATAACTATATAGATATAAATTTTTCAATCAGAACAATGGAGTTCAATGTTGGCAAAACTAGGACACAAGAAAATACTTTTCTGTGTTATAAGTAATATAGAATCAGTATACAAACTGTCTATCAGACGTGGGCAGAGTAGGGATCTTACATTGGATCATCTAACTGTCATTATTGAACCAGGATTTACAATTCCGAAGAAATACCTATAGGTAAAAAGGTCGTCAAACTAGAATAATATTTAAACTACCCAATTTTCAAAATTCAAATCAGGTCAGGTTTTATAAAACAATAAATACCTGCCAATCAAGGTGGTCAAATTAGGATTTACATAACACAATACCTATCTATCAGATCATGACAAAAGTCAATTGGTACTTAACAGCAGAACAGAAAGTTAAGCTCGCAGCTTAGGATATCCAAAAATCCATAAAACAACCTGCATCAAAAACTCAAAAGAGTGACATTGTTTGTAAAAAAAATGAGACCACGGTAATACCCAAGCTGGCATCCCTTGAAAAAAAACACTCCACGAGTGCACAAAAGTCAGCATTTCTTGTACAAACAAAACAAAATGTGTGATCAACTATGGCTTTCAGTGAGTTGACACTATTCGAGGTGTGATCAATTCAAAATTTTAATGAATGACACTAGTAATACTTAATTTAAAGTTTAATAATGATACTAACAGTAAGATATTAATGTTTATATTATTTAGAGTTAAAACTATACAGAACACACTTTCCTGTATTAGAGGCAAAGCGATAATTCCAAAGGAATTAATTATTAGTTAAGCATGCCAAAGCAGTACTTTCCTTGTTAGAGACAGAAACAACTTTCTTATGAACTAAGATTTATATAAAGAACTTATAGGAAAGCTATGCAATACTTAAACTTATGAATACTTAACTATCAATAGTATAATTAACAGAACTTTTGTGTATCAGAAAGTAGCTCAAGTCTCCGAAACACAAAATTCCAAGATAATTCTTCTCAAGTTCCCTGGAGGTTCTATGGGCTATGGGCAATAAAAGAGCCTCCAGTGGACTGAAGAAAGAAGGGCATAAACTTAAAAATAATAGCATTACAACTAAATCCGTTAAACAGATGGAACAAGGTATGAAATCAGTGTGTGTGTACTCATGTGAACAAGTATATTATTACCAAAATAATCATACGTTTAATAATACAAAAAAAAAAAACTCGAAACTAGAGCATGTTATTATTAACAGAAAAGCATATTAACGGAGGAAAGAAAGACTTAACTAACAAAATTTGGGCGCCAGTGACCACAAGGATCACATTCCAGTTTACCGAGGGTAAATAAACGGTTTATCGTCAATGAACTAGAATTAAGTGTCTGTACTGAGCACAAGATTTGGAGGTACCAAACTCCAAAGCATGAGACCAGAACAATCACAAAAGAAACAAATGTAATTAAATGAAGCAGTATGAAGGTTTGGTATTTCCTCATGCCACCGCATAAAAAAGAAAATATTTAAAAAAACTTCATAGTTTTTAATATATCTAATTATATGGAGGTAGTATTATTCTAATACTAATATATGCATAGTATTAATTATAAAGATAAGTATACCTATAAATAAATATAGCTAACTATGTATAAACGACTACTTATAAATACCTATAAATAAACTAGGATTTTAATCAAAATATACTTATGAGGTCTAAAATCCTCGCCAAAATTTGTCATCAAAATATATGCGTCCATATTGTGTAACTGACGACGACCTTCTGTCATCCTTGTGCACAGAACGCAAAAGATCGTCGGTTATTTATGATAAATGTCTGTCACAAGTCGTCTGATGTTTGCAAAACAAAAATAATGTATTTAATGAACTTCCGCGCCTTTTTAAGTAAACAATGCACATAACCTGACAAATGTCAACAAGAATTGACAGCTCGGCTCCGATAAAGCATTACATAGATGAAAAATAGACAGCTGACAGTAAAAATAAAATTGCCAGTAAACTGAAAAAATATTCCCAACAACAATTCGGCTATCACCTCTAGAGATATTATGAATTAATTTTCTGTTTAACATTATTTTAATGGCAACACTTAAAATTGCTGTCAAAGTAACCTGAAGTCTCACAAATCGGTAAACAAACAAAAATATTCAACAGAAACAGAACATAACTTAATGAAATGTAATTTCAGAATTTAATTCTCTTAATAGCAATTAAGTGACACACAGTATCTCTGCAGAACGGTTAATGTTAGATATAAAACCAAATAAATGCACACACACCGATTCATCTCTGATTTCTTTAAAATTATCAGCAAAAGAACTGAAAATCTACCCCACATGACAGAAAAGTACGTTTCGGGCACCGAAAATAATTGATTTTACACGTTGGAAGCGCCACTGAAACGTATCATGTTCGTATAAAATGTAACCTTGCGGCAGAGCAGAGACCAGGGCTCAGGATGGTGGGCCAAGTAGTTATCTGTCATGTAGGTAGGGTTTTCAGTCAAATAAAAGAAGAGGAACTTTATAAAAATGTATTGAATCCAAACCAAAAAGCAACAAGGAAGTGTACAAACTTCATACCAAGGTAACAAAAGGAAATATAAAAAATACACATACCAGATGGACTCCTAATGGACACGCTAAACTAACTATACGGACATAACCCCGGTAGACGAACGCGATCTTGCTTCGCAGTGAGAGAGCACGAGACGGGACGGGAACTCCAGTCTTCCCATATGGGAACGGCGCGGAATCCAGAGCACCAAGGTCGTCCTTCTAATTGGGCAGAAGGCCGCTATACCTCCAAGGAGCGCATTCAGCCACGGGCCATCTCGACGAACTCCAATCAAAAGGCACGTGGCCCCCAACAGTATCCAAGTCTGGCGTATTACGGTTAGCAGACCGTGACTTAGCGACGCGGGGTCGTGAAGGCATATTATAGTAGCCAACACCAGGACCAATTCACTTCACGATTCCTTTTCCAGAAATAATTCCACAAAACGGCCAACCAGCCACATCGGAAAAAAGTGGGACTTTCACGTCATCCACTATAAATAACTCGTACACGAACCTCGCGTGTTACGTAAAAACACCCCGCGTTCTTTTAGGTTTAAAATCGACTTAGATTCTCATGATAAAATCCAATAAAACACTTTTCCAGTGAGTGACCAATTTCCGACCCAACTGCCCAAGTTGATCGGAAGGAAGTGACCATAAACAAAAAAGAAACTCTCTCTTTTCCAAAAATTACCAGTGTCCAAAAAAAACACCATAGACAAAATAACCACCTAAGCAAGAACTGCATTAGTCACATAATTATTTATGTGACAATATGTGACAATATATATATATTATAAATTGTAGCGGAAACTTCGCTGGTTAATGCAATCATGTAATATGTTACTTTCTTATTAAAATATGTATAACTGTTTGTTTCCTAAATAAACTAAAATAAAAAAAATAAAAAAGGAATTAAGTTTAACAGTAGTTTACTTTTCAAAATCTATGCCTATTAAAAATATAGCGGCATGTGGCGGCTTGTGGATTATTTACTTTATAAAATATAATATAAGTATGAATATTTTAATAAATTAATCTTTTTAAACAACACAATATTTTTTTAACCTTGTCGTTATTTATGAATGGGTACCCATTTGAATACAATCCTGAAGATTATCACATTTAGTTAATAAACTTATTTTTCTTCCTAAACCTTCAGTATTTCTATAAAAATGTTGTAAACAACATTAGTTTTATGTTACCGATTTAAACACGCTTTGGATTCGAATTCTCAATTGTGAAATAATTATTAATTGCTTTTTTGTTAAAAGCCTAAAACGAAACACGCTGTATGAAAGTTTTGCATATGTGTGAGTACTGTGATGAAGTCAACTTAACTTGCGAGACCTATAGACCGGTTTCTTCGTGTGTTTGCTGGTGTACAGCCAAGGTAATGTTCTCGAGGGGCACAACTTGAGGTAGACCATGGATAGCTACAATGGCGGACTAAGGGGGGAGGGGCGGGGGGGGGGGGGCGGCCCGCCCCGGGCCCCCGGTCCTGGGAGGGCCCCAACCGCCTCCATGTTCCCTTGATCAAATACTAAACAAGGCTTTAAGGCACCATTCTAAAAAAAATATGTATATTTTTTTTATTTCATTTCTTGATAGACGCACTTGTTAAAAATGCTCTCACCAATTTTTTTTAAAGAAATTCGAAAAACTGACGGAGATACAACATTTTATGTGAAACCGTTTGAAACAGTTTGTATGTTGAATTATTCTTCAGCTAAACTTTGAATGCGTTTTACTTTTGAATGAATTTTATTTTCGACTTGTTTTATTTTCGATTGTTTATGGTAAATTTTCATCGCTCATAAAAAAAATAGAAGTGGGCCGTTTATAAAACAATCCCTACGTAGTGTCATAATTAGGGCCGGATTAAACATGTCGGGGCCCCTAGGCAATGCACGTCTCGGGGTCCCTTTACCATAGGGCCCCCTAGCCGATACGTGGCCCCTAGGCAGTGGCCTACACTGCCTTGTGGACAATAGGGCCCTGCCAGGACCGGCTTAAACATGTCGGGGCCCCTAGGCAATGCACGTCTCGGGGCCCCTTTACCCTAGGGGCCCCTACCCGATGCGGGGCCCCCAGGCAGTTGCCTATACGTCTTATGGATAATTCGGCCCTGGCTCTATAGCTTTGAACACGTTTTTCTGAAAACTCCGTTTTTCAACATCTGATTTGCCTGCACCATGCACCAAGTCTTAAATAGTTTGAACATCCAGTCACTATTGACTGGATGTTCAAACTATTTAAGACTTGGTGCATGGTGCATGCAAATCAGATGTTGAAAAACGGAGTTTTCAGAAAAACGGGTTCAAAGTTTTGCTGAAGGATAATTCAACGCACAAACTGTTTAAAACGGTTTCATATAAGATGCTGTATCTCCGCCAATTTTACGAATGTCCTTACAACATTTGGTGAAAGCATTATTAACAAATGCATCTTTTAGAAAATAAATAAAAAAGTGACAATTTTTTTTAGTGTCCTGGTGCCTTTAAAATATGCTTAGTACCTATCTAAGAGGTGATTTGGAGTTGAGAAGTCCCATACAAACATCATCCCATACAGATAACCGGTAATTTACAAATTTTAAAATAAAATTACTACTACTAATCTTTCTAATGTCTATACAGTTTTAGTTCCAGTTTCACTTACGTTTTGCACTTCATATTATTTTTACTATCTTAGGCCCTTAAAAACCTTTTCCACTCTGACCATTTTTTCTCATAACCGTTTAGCTACTCCGACCAAAAATGTATATTTTATTTTGTGTTTAAAATGAAAATTTCCGTTCATAACTTTTGCGGCACCCTATCGGATAATTCGTGTGACCATTAGTTGTTTGGTATATTTTGTATAAAATACTTGTTAAATCACACATTAAGTAACTAAAAGATGATACATTCGAATTCAATATGTTTTATTTGCATAATATCTTTTATTGCATAACAATAATTTGTATAATACGGGTAAAATATACAGACAATCCAATGCAAATCCTTGGAGTAGTTTCTTTCTAATTGTCCTGTACCGCACAGCGGCTAACAGGTGACTACCTGGACCTGATTGGCTTAGGTTTTATGGGTAGTGGATTATTTCTTATTTTGCATTGGTTAAATTATTTAGGTTTAGACCCTCTTTCAGGGAACAAAAGATAGACCAACCCACAACACATAAAATAGATAATAAGTTTGGCAAATATTATACACGGTGTTTACAAGTTAGAGTATTGTACATATTATACATAATATAACACTGTCACATTTCACTATAAAAAACTAACAATTCGGTCCAATGTTATTATAAATTTTTTACTTTATTTCACTAAGTCACCATCACTTATAGTTTTTTAGGGTATTATATTTTTCGAAGCATTCTCCCACATAAGGTGCAAGTTTGTTTCCACAACTTTTACAGTGTTATATTGTTCGTTTTATTTGCCCCCCTTCTCTACTCGTATCATAATCAGAACCACTAACTTTTTTTTAAAAGTAAGAATCTGGCGGTTAGTGTATCCAGGAGAGGCGATGCGTGAATCCATCGATGGTTCGATAGAGTCCGGCTGGAGAGATCAAAAGATCTTCCTCAACCAGCCTTTCCCGATTCGGCCCGCCACGCAGTAGATGGGCAAACGCATCTGTCACCGAGTCCTAGAAAAACCTCATCCCCATGAACCCGGGCACCTCTGCTATGTCACCAAACGTTGCGAACCACTTGGGGGTGGCCTGTGGCAGAGGCGTTGGTTGTCCAATAAATGCTTACCGGGGCGGCGTTACCCATTCCCGCCTCCCAAATTGAAAACGATGCAATCCGTAATACTTTTTCTGCATATATTAGGCGTTATGACATGTAGATTGACATGATTTAACCGCTGTTCTGGATCTACCGAATGTCTTCCTTTTTTTGTTTTTAAACCTTCTCTATAATTTCCAACCAGCTGAATAATTAGCCTATCCACAAATTGAAAATGGCTCATTGGTATTTCCAATAAAAAAAATATTTGTTGTTGCGGTGTATTCGGTGTATTAGTAGACATTAAATTCCATTTTTTTGCTGAATCAGAAAAGCTTGACGGTGTGGGATTGATGGATGTTGAAGGTTGTTGCGGAATTACAATATTTTCTATATCACTATCTTCACTGAAATAAGCAAATCTCCTTCTTTTGGGTGGGATAATGTCACTTCCACCATCTGTATCACTTGGATCGTTACCGACTTCTTCACCATCACTTCGAAGTAAAACTATCATTATGTTCTATGACGATTAATTAACTATATTTCTAGAAAACGTAAATTAGTAATTCTTTTACTTTCAATTACTAATAACAACATCAATGGTTCCACAAAACGAAAAAAGATGGTCACAAAAAGTGGGAGTAACTGCGGAGAACCGTCATAAACGCAGGATAACGACTGACTGTTCCGAAAATATTGGAAGAAATCAAATATTTCGTGTGTTAAAATGATGCATCTATTTTTTACATGAATATATCTAATTAACGGTAAATTTAAATGAAGAAATGTTGGTGTATCCAATATGTTGCGACAATTCTTTGTAATTATCGGAAATAATAGTTAGTAGAATGTCCTTAGGAAGATAGAAATTGGTGATTAAACTTATACCTGCGCCGGGCCAGAACCTCTGGCCGACGGAGCTGCCTACCAAAATCGTTTGGGCCAGAATGTGTGGCCTACGGAGTGGAAAAGGTTAATGCCAAAGGTTACCATAGCATTACAGATAATATAGATAGTAATAAAATAGGCAAGTAATTAAAATGATTCAGTGGCGGACTAACAGGGGGCGGAAGGGGTGGCCTCTGGTCCCCGGGAGCCTCCAAACGCCTCTATATTTCCTAAACAAGGCTTTAAGACACCAGGAAACTGTAAAAAAAATGTTTGTAATTTTTTTTTTAAATTTCATTTTATGAAGTTAGCAATGCTCTCACCAAATGTTTTTACAGCATTTTATGTGAAACGGTTTGAAACAGTGTGGATGTTGAATTATATTATTCTTCAGCAAAACTTTGAATGCGTTTTTCTCGAAACTTTTTTAACTCGTTTTTCAACCTGGTTGACGACATATTAAAAAAAAACTATACATCCGCCTATATGTATTTTATTGCATTTGCATGTTAGTCTTAAACTGTTCGAAAACCCAGTGTCTATGGCACCACGTAGGGGAATTTTTATATCTAAAAAAAAAGAAAAATGGTGGACCAGCGAATTTTTATTCGATTTTTTATGGAAAATTTTCAGCGTTCTTAAAAAAATAGAAGGGGGCCCTTCATAAAAAAATCCCTATGTGGTGCCTTAGTGACTGGATTTTCTAAGTTTAAGACTTGGTGCACGCAAATCGGATGTATAGTTTTTCTAATATGTTGTCAATCAGGTTGAAAAACGTAGTTTCGAGGAAAATGCGTTCAAAGTTTCGCTGACGGAAATTCAACGTACAAAATGTTTAAAACTTTCTTTAAATTTTCTTAGAATTCCCTTAAAACGTTAGGCGATAGCATTACAACAAATTCATCTTTTAGAAAATGAAATACAAAAAATGAAATTTTTTATTACAGTGCCCTGGTGCCTTAAAACCTTGTTTAGGATTTGATCAAGGGAACACGGAGGCGCTTGGAGGCCCCCCAGGACCAGAGGCCTGTGTGAACTGAATAAAAATTTTGTAAAATTACATAAAATTTTTGGGGGGGGGGGCCTCATTCAGCTTTGCCGCCCCGGGCCTCTGACGGGCTTAGTCCCCCACTGGATAGCTATCCGAGGAAGTTTATGCGAAGAAACTGCTGCTTTCAGACCAGCATCGGATAGGGTCGGTGCATTTGCAAGTTTAATGGCCTCTGCATCAGTACTCGGATGCACAACTACACCTCCGTTTCTTATTTCACGTAATCCCGTGATTGTGATTCCCAAAGATGATGGGTTAATTGAGGTTTTGAGAGTTTCAAGGGTACTGCTGGAAGGAAGTGACTTGTCATCTTTGGGGAAGATAAGTACGGCTGGTCTTGCAGGAAGTATAAGGGCATTTTTTCTTGTGTTCGGTGGATATTTCGGGAGGACTTGGTTGGACGTAATCGAACTATACATTCTGTTCCCATTTTCGGGTGTTTGATTTGAAGATATAATATATTTGTAGGTCTTCAGTTCTCCTTCAAGACTCCCAAGTTTTACACCCATTTGACCGACATTTAATTACCCAAAAGATCGGTGAATTTGAGGGCGAGTTTTGCTATTTGATCCTCGGTGAATTTGTTTGATGTGTCCATATTTAACAGGTTTAAAATAGAGGTTGCCTTTACCGGGAATTGTTGGGCCGAGTTTTCTTGATCCTTTATTTTTTTTTTCTTTTTATTAATTTCAAAGAAAGACAAACATTCCCGGGTTACGAATAACCCATCAATGTTTGAAAATCTCCTACTACCACCACAGAAAGCCGAAAATCTTGCTTGTGTTGTGATGGAGGACTTAGCCAGCCGAGGAATCGAACACGCGACGCCCAGGTGGGACCCAAGCGCTATGCCCACTCAACCACTGACCAGTCATTATTATATTATGTATTATTATTTTGTTGGTTACGCCTGTTGGTAGGTAAAATCAATAGCACAGTCCGTAACGCCTGTAGGCAGGCGAAAACAATTGCACAGTGTACAGTCTGTAACGCCTGTAGGCAGGCAAAAACAATTGCACGGGTTATGTTTTTGTTTGATTCCGCGATGACAGGTAGATTGTATTTTTGACAACAACAGCGGTGCACTGGTTTCACGGTAATTGTATCACTAAAGTGGAGTATCCACAATTTTGGTGAACTCGACTAATATTTAACTTTGTTCGGGAGAAAACACGATTTGTTTGGTGATTGAATGATTATGTTTTTGGAGGCAGATATATACTTCATATATACTTCATAGTGATAATATTTCGGCCCCTTAGGGTCATAAAAACGTATCTCATTTTTCTCTACTTTACAGGAGAGCAAGAAAACATAGTTCTCAATTAATCAATGTTGTCTACTTATAAACAAATGTAACATATTAATATTTTCTTCTAATTTAGTTAAAGATTGGTATTTTGTGCTTCTGAATCATCTTTTAAATATATAATAGTAATTAATTTTCATATGTTTTTTATTAATTTTAGTTCAGCTATACCTCAGTTTACCAGCTATACCTTTGATCCTAACCAAAGTAAAAATTGTAATCACTGAACTCAAGTTACGAAAAACTTCCATCGATTTTTGACTTTTTTAACATCCGAAAATTAGTATAGATGATGTATAAGAATTAGGATAGTGGTGGAACAGTAATAAAAATATTTCAAGTCTAGAAATATTTGGTAAATATGCAGTTAGTCCACCTCACGGATAATACGGAACGTTGGTGTTGTCGAAGTTTGATGCACGGATAATACGGAATGTTCCTTTTTTAATTAATAGACAACCAAATATGACATTTGTCGGAAGTACCAATCTTATAAAATAAATTCTCTAAAATAAACTCGCTTTTCATCATACTTTTAAAAAACATCCCAGGTTTTGAATGGTTTTTTTGGCTACGCAGGGTTTGTGTAATTATTTTAATACATTTCTTTCCATGTTCTACTGTTATAAATACAGGTACAAACTTGTCAATGATGCATTCACTTTGTTTTACGCAAAAATATTTTTTCTATGATTGGCAGCATTGATGAAATGTTAAAATAAAAACGATGAATAAACATGGCGTTACCCGCGCGAGTGAATTAATTTTAACAAAATTAAAATGTTAAATGCATATTTTTTGCATGTTTTTTGGTCTCCCCCGACATAAATACTCACTTTTCGTAATAATAAAGCTAAATCTAACTGTTTGGATAAAAAGTTTTCCGTATTAACGAGTAAGCGGTTTAATGCATAAATAATAAATATTTATTGAAAAACTTATTTAAAACAGAAAAACATTGAAAATATTTAGGTAACTATTTTCCAACTGATACTATTTAAAAAAAAACTTTAATTTGCTACATAATATTGTAACTTGTTTGGCGGACGTTGTGGTATGGTAGTCCTGCCAGGATACTTACGTGGACTTCAAACACGTTGCCAACAGGGTGGTCGGTATATTTAAATAAATAGAATGATGAACGTTTGACTTGCATTTATTTACACAAAACCGACACAGGTTATTATTACATTTATCGGAAGGATTTTAATATACGTAGAAGGCAGCGTACAAATGCGACTTGACAACCGGGCCGTGGAAACAGAATGGTCGGCCAGTTCGCCGTGGTTCTAGTGCGGGGTTTCTAATGTTGCCCGTTCAACAAAACATTTATATGGCTATTCAATTCGTTCGCTGCCTTCCGCTACATACCTCTACCCCAGTTTGTAAAACGATAACAAAAGTAAAAAGTTCTGAAATACCAAAAATTATTAATATGTATAAAGCAATTTCCCTATCATTATAATATGAAACTTCTTTTTTTTTCTTTTTTTTTCTCTGAAACTCTCTTAAGACTATAATCGTGTCCGAAATACGTGTTTTTTTATTTTATTCTTAAAGGTTGTAAACTTTTTACTTAATATAAAAAATATATGATTGTGTTCATGAAACTTGGGTTAAATTATTTTATGTGTGGTATTATATCCATTATACATTATTGACTGTTACCGAACTTTCATGAACAAACAAGTGTACATTAATGTCAATTGCTTAACGAAACGTGATGTTATTGGAGATGTTATGTATTTTTTAAAACATTTAGACATGGTATGCCTTAGTCAATGACAGGTATATAATTCACCTTTTATAACTATTGAAGTTATGAATTAATAATAATTAATAATGAATTTAGTTAATAATAACATTATCATGTTTCCTTGAGCATTTGAAACGAATCATTATCATATGATAAAAAATTTCCAACCCGTTCAATCAGATGTGGACATCAAGGAACATCTGGTTGCACGCGTTTGAAAGATTTAAAAAAAAAAGAAACATTTTAACATAATGGAAAACTTAGTAAATCTTAAAATTAGGTACATGTAATACTTGAATTTAAGAGTTATATAAAATTTTAGAGTATAGTTTTTAACTTCGACGCGTACAGCGGAGTGGTTAGAAGCACATGTTACTTTTTTAATCGCAAAGTGCGTAATGTTCTAAAATTTTTTATGTAGGAATGGAAATATGTAACAAATATGTGTTATATTGAGTTTGTGGTCAATATAAGACATATTATGTTCCGATAATGTAACAGTGTTAGAATAACTGTAGCTTTTTATTTATATAAAGTAAATACTCTATTACTGAAATATGATAAGGTACATGGCTAAAACTAATTATTATACAATACAGGTTTAGAATGTTTGATCTTAAACTAATCAAATATTTCAGATTTGGAAAGTAGTAGATATTATAAAATGTACAAAATATTCCTTTTTTATGAACATGAGATATGAAATCCTTAATCTATCATTTTTTAGAGTAATAATATCTCATCAATTGTTTACAAGTGTAGTTTATATAATTTTTATGCTGGTTTTTATAAATGAACTTGATATGTATTAGCTAATACCTTTGTAAACATTTAAGGAGTAATTTATAGATAAAAAATATTTCATCGACACATTCTATCAGGCGGGGGACATGTACGCTTGATAGGATATGGATAAAAAAATAATCATATTGTTATAAACAATTACATTTCATTAAAAGAAATGGTATAAAAATTTTTGTATGATTTAAATGTTAACATCTCAACAACATGTTCATTCGGATATGTGGATGTCAACAAACTTTCGACTGAACATGGTTAAATTCCATAATATTATCAAAGTACGTAAAACGTAATCAAAATTAGTGAAAAGTTACTAAAAATACATGTGAAAATCAACGCGTCTAGCGGAATGGTTTGAAACTTGGATAAGTTATTCATGTATGGATACATTAATGTGTGTTATTTTGTTAACATGATCAATATTACATACATTATGTTCTAGTTATTTTAAAAGTTATCTTAAGTACATGTTGCATTATAATAGGATATAAACGATATGTGCTATATTAAAGCATGATATATTATGTTTGGTTCTGTTATTGTAAAACCTACTAAGATAACGCTTATCTTAGTGTAACGTTAAATGATTTCTTATACATAGATGATTTATCGTGTAATATACGATTGTAAAGTTGACTTCAAACTAGCTACATGTTATTTACATGGTTGAAGAATGAAAATTTTTTCAATAGTTACATGAATCATAATAGTACTAATAGTAGAGCTCAAAATTTTATCAAAATTTGTAGACTTTAGTATTTGTTCAGTAATTTTTTTAAAAAAATATATGCTTTTTGGAATTCGAATGAGTTTTTCTATGTGTTTTATACTTATTTTTTATAAATCTGTTTTGTATGAATCATTTTAGACTTGATATGGATTTGTAAGAATATAAATAAGAGAAAGAATTTATATTGCCTTAGTGCCATTTATTTGCGTACTGATTGGTATCTGTCGGGGAAATGCACCCTTCGACCAGATCTTGTTCTTGTTATGTTTTCTGGGAGTGGTTCCTGGACAGATGTAGAAATAGATACGTTGTCTTCTACTGGTATAAAAGCGGGCTTTAGGCGTTCTATCGAGACACGCTTCGGTTTTCCATTTACGCTGATGACAAATGTTTTTTCATCGCGTTCTTCGACCTTGTAAGGTCCTTCGTAAGGGTTTTCACCATTTGACGTAAGGCGAGGGTGGTGTCATCTTTTGCTTTATTAAGTTCGTCAGTTTGACACTGCACTATTCCCATCTGCCTGTAGTCAATTTCAGTAGGACAATTAATCTCATCGATTCGAGATAGTGCGTCTACTACTACGTTCTGTGATCCAGAAACATGCCTGATGTCTGTGGAGAATTGAGCAATAAAATCCAACTGTCTTTCTTGACGTGGAGAGCTAGATGCTCGCTTTTTGCTAAAGGCAAAGGTGAGTGGCTTGTGGTCAGTATAGATTGAAAAATTTCGACCTTCAATGTGGTTCCTGAAATACTTTACAGCTTCGTAAACGCCAGTAAGTTCACGGACAAATATACTGCCCTCAAGGCCGCGCTTATTGATCGTCTGCAGGATTCTGCGGAGAAGCGCCTAACTCGCTTGCTTACGGGAATTCAACTTGAAGACCGGAAACCTACAGAACTCTTAAGGCACATGTTAGAACTAGCTGGCCCAGCTTTAGCAGAGAGCGCAATAGTTCGCACATTATGGTCGCAGCGCCTACCGCAACGTGTGCAGGCAATATTGTCAGCACTCACGGAAAATAATGTGAGCCAACTGGCGTCCACGGCTGACAAAATATTGGATGTTTACCAATCGACAGATTGTAGTGTCGTCGACCGCAAACCGCTTTTGCGTTTACTTAAAAAATTGGAATCTTGTACCTGACTAACTTACTAACTACCTAACTAACAGGCAGAGAGGACGGACCGCCAAACAACTCAGTCTTTAGCACACACTCTTTGCTTCACTCACTTTACTTCAACCAACACCTCTTCCATAGGTCACTCCAAGAGGTTCGCTACGTTTGATGATTTAGAAGGTGTGCTCTGGTTCATGGGGTGAGGTTTTTCTAGGTCTTGGAGGCGGATGACCAGGACCCACTGAACCCCAGATTCCTACCCACCCCTAAAACCCTTTACCTTCCCAGAATTATCATCTCCTTTATTTCATAAAAAGAACCCTCCGCACAGCATTCCCTAAGATGTAATAGGCCCTGAGGGAAATTATTTTCCTCAGGGTCTTCTGTGTAGAGCGCATGTAAAAAAATAAGTCCAGCTCGTTGTCTTGTTTTAGGAACTTGTCGAATTGCTTTGAGTTTACGATATTCTTGTTCCTCTTTGTTGTATTTGAAACAAATTTGGTCAGGATCTTTTTTTGAATGTGATTTTGAACTAGTTTACATCCATGCCATTTTTATCTGTCTTTTAGGTTTTTAATAAATTGTTTCCTCAAATTGATGAAACTGAAGAAATACTCTTGTCCCATCTCAATGACATGATATTTGGATTTTCTGGAAGCTAATCTAACTGCTGGGTACCACCATGAAGGATCAAATATATTTATTTTCTTTGTAGAAGTTTCGATATATCAACAGTCAACAGGTATCACTCATCAGAATGAACTTCTTTTCATTACCATTAGCTACTAAACACTTATACATACATGAAGCGATTTCATCTGAGCCACGACCAGCCACTCATTCATGTCACATGTAATTTCTAGCTTCATTGCTCCGAACATTAAAAAAAGTTAAATTATAAACTGCCAGGCGTCGTCTATAAAAAAATATCTTCGAACGTATTCTAAATTAAACTCGATGAAATAAACAGTGGATTCAGTAGCAAGGGTTTTAGATTGGATTTTAGAATTCTGTACAGCAATTTTGCGTTGTCTGTGGCGATCATACTCTGCCAAAAGAGATATTTTTGTTCCGCATTGGCATTTTCGTATTTAACACACGAGTCGCACATATGTTCTCGTGGTTGTTGGAACTAAGGTTACAGGTGTTAAATATGTTTCGGTTTAACCATGTTTTTTCAGGAACATAGTTTTTATTCCTACACAAGTCAACATACATAGTGTACATTACGTATGTGTAATGTCAAATCGGCGGCTAAATATTTAAATGAAGTGTTCGCCCTACAGATGTGATGGTACTGTTGGAAAAGACATAATGTGGTCCTTTTAATGATTTTTTAAACGACTTCAAAAAGGAGGAGGTTATCAATTCGACTGTATTTTTTTTTTTTTTTTTATGTTTGTTACCTCAGAGCTGTCGACTGGGTTAACCAATATTGATGATTCTTTTTTTTTATTTGAAATCTAGTGCTTCCCGTGTGGTCCCATTTTAATTTTGTTCAGTTCCGACAATGGCATCCATGAGAAAACCATATAAGTCTTAAATTTGCATTAAGTATGTGCGCGACAAATGGACGAATAACTCAATATCACGCCAACCGTTTTCGATGATTCTTATTTTATTGGAAAGTATGTACTTCGAGGGTAGTTTGATGAGGGTTTGGCTAGGTTCTGATTATGGGATCCATGACAAAGTAACCGAACTCTTCAATTCTTAGGAGCAAATTAACGATACTCGGCCGAATCTCTTAATTTGACCCTAACGTCGTTATGGTCAAATTATGTCTGTCTCATAAGAGCAACATGTTTAGAAGATCTACCCATATTCAGACAAATTAGGTAGTGTACTTCAGATTCACTAAAAATCTAAAAATAAACAAAAATTTTAACAAAACAAAAAAACGACTTCAAAAAATGCACTAAAAAGTATTTTTTTTTTAATTATTAAAAGAATTAATTAGACCACGCGTGATTTTACTTTCTACATTCCTGGTGTTATTTGTTTTTTTGCATAAATTACCTCAATTTGCCAATTTGTGCAACGTGAATGAGAATTTTTAGAAATTTAATTAAAATTAAATTTGATAATGTTATTATCGAGTTCTGCAAGTTTTTTGGTTAGTGTTTTAGTTACAGCTGTTTCTACTTGTAAGGTCATTTTCAAACTGTGGTGAAGCCACGTACGGACGACTTATTTATAAGATTTTAAATGTCAATTTTTGAAGGTGTCTAAGTTGATTTATTACCGGTTAAACCAATTTGTAGAGACACTAATTGAGAGAGTGCTAATGTGGGATTCGGAGTATTTCCCTTTGGTTTGCCTTGCACTAAGTGTAAGGGTTTTAAGCTGTAACTAAAACACTAACCAAAAAACTTGCAGAACTCGATAATAACCTTCTCAAATTTAATTTTAATTAAATTTCTAAAAATTAAAATGGAGTTCTACGAATTAAACACAAAAACAATTAATGAATGAGAATGTTTTAAGCACTATTAAATTTTGATGCAAATCTGTTGAGAGGTTGTTAGCGTCAGCGGTCGGCATACGGCGCCAGTGTCGGCATACCGCAGGCCTACGGCCTCTAGCCAAACCAACCCTGGAAAGGACATGCAGTAATTAATGGGCCAACACGCTAGCTCACAGTCGGCGCGAGCAAGATCCTCCTAAATCCAGGGCGAGTGTCTGTGGTTCGCTGGGTATTTCTCTTCCTCCTCTCCTCAAAATCTCCGGGGTCTCCCTCCTCAATCAGAACACAGTATGCACTTAAAGGGTTTATTCAATAGTAGGAGACAGGGTTAATACAATCGCCATTCGGGCACACTTCACATGATATGGATAGCACTAAAATACCCTAACCTAACAGGGACTGTTTCTCTCAATCTCTCCACACGCGTTATTGGCTTTAAGAGCGGGACATGACACACAAAGGAGGGTAAGTGTTCAGTCTACTCACTGTAGCAGGAAATGCAGTAGCCCGAAGCTTTTGGTTGCACAATTCACAATATGAAGTACATCGCGAGTTTTAGGTTCTCGATCGCGCATTGGAGCGCTCTCTTTGGACACTGCTGTCTTACCGGCTGGCGGCCGATGAGTGAGGAATGCTTGCCGGGCTCCGAGAGGGAGCCGACGCGCGAGTCGATTCTCGTAGTGCCGGAATCTGCCGAAGCTATTCTTAGGTAAAACGGGGCGACCGTGGATCTAGGGGTAACGTTGCTACTTTGCAACGTAACACTTCCCCCCTCGCCGCAAAAAAAGCGACGTGGTAATGGAGCAGTAGGGCTAAGAAATCCTCTTACCCTTCTAGCACTTGTGCCAAAAAACAAAAAAAAATTTAAGAAAGGAGGAGAGAGCGAGAGAGAAAAGTTGCTAGCTACACAATAGTAGAAAACAAAAACAAAAGAGAAAGAAAACATGGTGAACAAAGAGTTAACTCTAAATGTACATGAAAGAGCAGTGACATACATAAATGTGAACAAGGACCTGCTGAAGAAAGGTACAAGGGTTATGCAGTAATAGAAAAAAAATGACTCTAAATTGTATCATTGGTCTGTGAGCTATGTTTGCGTAGCGTGGTTTTTGCGTAGGATGTCTGGGGTGTTTGGACGTTACACTGATGTTACATGGTTACTTTGTCACAGTAACCTGGCCCGTTTGAGATTACACTCAAGGAACACTAGGGCCTTAAAGGAAACACGAAGAAGAGAACGCAGGATGAGGCTTCTTGGTGGTGGAGAGGGTTCTACCTGTCACAGAGGTCAAAAAGGTAGCTGCTTCCGGGTCCTGTGGGTGGGCCAGTATGACATCATTGAGGTACTGGAGAGTGGAATTGTAATTGGTGGTTTGTCCTTTTTATAGAGGAGGCGGTTTGTGTGCATGACAGCCGTTGTTGTGATGGTGGTTGGTACACTGGTTTGTATACAGTGGGATTGTTGTGTGAACAATTGTTGGTATTGTTATTTGCGCAAGGGCACAGGAGCATTGGCATGATGGCAACAGAGCATTTGCAAGGTGCAGCTGGAACATTTGCAAAATGGCAACATTTGCAAGATGCCGCAGGAACGTTTGCACCAAGGCAACAGGAACATTTGCAAGATGCCGCAGGAACGTTTGCACAATGGCAACAGGAACATTTGCAAGATGCCGCAGGAACATTTGCACAATGGCAACAGGAACATTTGCAAGATGCCGCAGGAACGTTTGCACAATGGCAACAGGAACATTTGCAAGATGCCGCAGGAACGTTTGCACAATGGCAACAGGAACATTGAACCAACCTAGAGCTGACGTGCTCGGGTTTGTTTGAGTGATGGTTTGTGATGATACAATTCGCAACTACACGCACGACTCACACTAGGTTAATTTAGGTGCGGTCGGGTGCTTTTGGTACGCAGGGTTTTGAAGGCATGGGACCTCCGTGACGGTAGTGAAGGCAGCATGAAGGGAGGCGCAGGTGTAGATAGGGTGGAGAGCTGCGGGTCTTCTTATTAATCCGGCGAAAAATTATTATTAGGAACAAAATTCTTGAGGTTTACCTGCCTAGTAGACCAATGATGAAAGGGTTTGGAGAGAAACAAGGTGTGCATGTTGAGAAAGATTGGATTTGGCGTGTAGAGAGAGAGAGAGACGGAGAGAGAGTTAGCTAAATGCAACTACGGACTTATACATATTACAGGTACGTATTCAAGGAAGGTTCCGTTTAACCCATTTAGTTTTTTTTTGAAACTAAATACATTTCCAAGAACACGTGGGTAAGGGTTTGTACGTATGACAAAATGCCCCGTTCGAAAGAAGTTGGTCTTCCATGACCTATGCTCACGTCTATACGGTAGCATTTTTTCTACTTTCGAAGAACAAAACATTGAGTACAAATAAGTTATGAAAAGTGGGAAAGGAGTAGGAAGTTGAAAGGATCCGTGTATGAAGGTTGTCCCATTTGACAAACGAAACGCCATGTGCGTAACGCATATATCCCCATTCACGGATAATTTCGAGGAAGGGAAAGGGTGACAATTGGGAACATTTGAACGAAGAAAACTGCTGAGGATTCGGCTATTTCCGAAATTCGACCTCTGAGTGGAGGTGAAACAAGGTCTACAGCAGTTATCCTGGCACATTACAAAAAGGAATACACTGACATAAAAGAGTCTAATCCTCCACGTGTATTGGGTAGAAGATTAGAGGGTCGTTTTATTCTCCTACTAGTTTGCGAGAAATGACAGACCCTTGCTCGAGTCTCACAAACCTGGGGGTTTTCTTATTCGTCTCCCAGACAACGAGTTAGGTGTTTTTTGTGTCCATCAATTTAACTCCTATGACACGATGCCCCATAATCATGAGTGAAGCGTATGATTAGTCCTTTTGAGATAATGGATAGTTCCTGGGTTCTTGTGACAGGAAGTCCATGGGCATGTTAATGAGTATTCTGCTGCAAAAACAATAATTTTCTGATAACAGAACAATAAAAGGCGTGTGGTCTACACTTGGTCGGTCACACAAACAAGGGGTAGATATTATTTCGTTCGCACGACTCATGGTGAATATTGTCACGTTTTCACGTCTCACGTGACAGGAATGAACGATTTACAACAAATTTTGCCCAGTATTGAAAGACAGTAGCCCAATAGGTATTTAAAACAATTTAATGAGATAAATCACCCTCTCGATCAACAACCCTGTGTTGACGAGCAAACAATGAGTAGTTATGACGGACTCCCCGTGACGTGTAAAAACACAAAGATATTATAAGATTCGCATCTATAGCAGTGGATATTGTAAGGTTCACACCTATAATGGTAGATATTGTAAGGTTCGCGCCTATAGCAGTGGATATTGTAAGGTTCACACCTATAATGGTAGATATTGTAAGGCTCGCGCCTATAGCAGTGGATATTGTAAGGTTCACACCTATAATGTTACAAAAGTTTACGTTCGAAAATGTGGGTCCCCATTCAATACAGACGGCGGGTTGCAATGATGTAATTAATACGGCACTGCTGTAGCTTAATAAATTCATATTAGCATACGTTACAAGACTTGCCAAAAGGCGATAAACACAAATTTTTATTGAAGATCTGGCCAAGATTTTAAACTTCAAACAAGAATAATGGTACATACAATAAGGGACAAAAGAAACTGATGTCATGATAAAATATTGTACCTCATAATGAAGTTGTATGTACACGGAACAATGTTAATGAAGGGACAAAACGTATTGTCACTTTTATAACAAGGAAAAAAAGAATTTTCTCAGAATTCGACAAAAATGCGATTCTGGAAAAAAATAGAGCAATTGGGTTGAGCGCCATTCTAATTTTTGGAAAAAAGAAGAAAAAAAACACAAGTAGCAACGAGGTTGCTCCTGAATAGTTTCGAATCCAGCGAATGTGACCTGATAGGTGTGTTCATTTGGTGTATTCGAGACGATCCCCATATACAACATTATTATGAATGTGTAGGATGGGGTGAGGAGGAACAAGAAAAAGGTAAGAAAAAAAAACGGGAGGATTTCCTTTATAACAGAAATCGTCGCGGCATTCTTACAATATGGTTTTGTGACCATAGTAGCGAGCTGCGGCAATGGTCTGAAACCAATGGTTATTATACAGACTTGCACTTATGATTTTTATTTACAACATTAGGGTAGGGACGTACTGGTACGACAAAAACCCGACAGAAAAAAAACAATTAAAAAAGGGTGATATGACAAGATGAGACGATGAGGTGGGAAAAAAAAAACGCGCGGATGCTGCAAGAGTTGTGAAAAGGAAAGCGACGTCTTGGAGCAAGAGTTTTCCGGAACCGTTGATGGTAGGAGGAAAAGGAGGCCCTTTCCCGAAGTGATCAATTTCAGGAAGAGGATGCATACAAGTTATGAAAGCGGTGCCCCAAGAGGTGCTCTTGTGGTACAGCAGGCAAAGCACGCAGGATGTACAAGAAAATATAAAATTATGCAAAAAGAAAAGAGTGTACAGGAGTTAGGCTACCGTTGACATTGATATGCCTTCGGGTGTAAGGATTACCTTACAAATGCCCGTATGGGTGATTATTTACATTAAATATTTACAAGTAACTCACGTCATTTATGACAAGAATTATAAGACTTCTAAAAAGACCGCGTCGCACTGATTGACGACTGGCCAAGAGAGGTCAGGGGGGTAGTAATGATCAGGGTTAACAAGATGCATGTTTTGCCAGTTTGATAACGCCTGAGTACTTGATGTGATGGAATTTACTGATTCCGTATTCCCAATTTTGGCAATGTCTTTCACATGGTAATTTCCGATGTGTTTACCAGAGATGTCAGACAATCGATAAACAAGGTCTGAGATCTTTTTTTAGGACTTTCGTTTTTACAAAGCGGGGTGCCAGTTTGGCAGAGAAGTAGAGCGCACCTTGCGACAAAGTATTGTTTTTTCTCCAAACGATGTCTTCTTCCTTGAATGTGACGTGCTTTCTGCGAAGGTTATACCTGTCGGCGCTCTTTTGGTGGGCCAATAGTAGAGCGTCTGTTACTTCACTATAGATAGCGGAGAGTTCCTCTAAGCGGTGGGCGTAATTTGCTGCGGGGTCTGCTGTGGAGGAAGGGGTGGGTGGAAGGCGAATGTCAGGGTGTAATGAACCGTGAACTACTTGCTCCATGCCGTGTTTGAGAAAGAATGGTGTATAGCCTGTAGCGAGGTTCACCGTGTTGTTCATGGCTGCTTGTATTTTGTCTAATTTTTTGCACCATGTACGTTGGTCCTTGCCAACCAGAATTGCCAGAGCCGTGTTTATGGTCTGGTTGTATCGTTCAACGGTGTTGTTCTGTGGTGTGTAAAGGGTATTGTAGAATATATCCTTTATACCATATTTAGACAAAAACTCTTTAAATTCTAGAGCTATAAATTGTTTGCCGTTGTCGCATATTATAGTACGAGGAATACCGTAGGGTATGAAAATATGCTTTTCTACCAGATTGATTATTGCTGCCGCTGTCGCCCTTTTCAGAGGAAACAACCAGCAATATTTGGAAAAAACGTCCACCACACTGAGTATATGCATGTAGCCGGCGTAGCTTCTAGGGAATGGTCCGATGAGGTCCATTGAGAGGGATTGAAGTGGTCTATCGGCACGCTTGGGGTTGCCCATTAGACCAGACGGTGGTGCCGTACTGTGTTTGTATGCCTTACAGATGTCGCATTTGGAGATGTATAAGCGTACTTGTTTGAATAAACCAGGCCAATAATATCTTAAAGATATTTTTTTGTATGTTTTAAAAGTTCCAGGGTGTATGGAGTCTGCGGCACTGTGGTTATTGTTAATAATCTGTTCTCTATTTTCGAGAGGGACTACCATTTTCCAGGCATAATCCTCTAAGATTGACAGTGGTGGCTTGCAGTTGCGGTATAATTTTCCGTTTTTAATTGTAAAATTCGGAAATTTTTGTGGGTTGTCGCTGCATCCTTTAAAGATTTTTTGATACCATAAATCTTTTGTGGGGAGACTAGAATTGGATAACTCGGCATTTAGTATTGCAATCTCGATTCTAGAAAGCGCATCCGGGACGATATTATCCGCGCCTTTGCGGTGGATGACATTGAAGGTATATTGAGATAGGCGGGACGACCAGCGAGCCAATCTTCCGGAGGGATTGTCTAGCGAGATCAGCCATTTTAGGCTGCTATGGTCTGTAACCACGGTAAACTTGCTGCCCTCAATGTATCCGCGGAAATGTTGAATGGATTCCATGACTGCTAATAATTCTCTCTCGGTGATTCCGTAGTTCTTCTCGTGCTTGTTTAAGATGCGAGAGAAATATGCCACGGGGTGTTCGCCGTCCGTAAAATTCTGAGTGAGGACTCCTCCGATTCCGACGTTTGATGCGTCCGAATGGATTGTAAAGGGGAGGTTGAAGTCAGGACAATTCAGTACCGGGGCTGATTGAAGGGCTTCCTTCAGGGAGTTGAATGCTGACTCGGTCTCTGCGGACCAGGCAAAGTTACTGGTACCTTTGCGGACGCCCGTGATTTTGTTGAGCGGCGCAGCGAGTGTTGAGAAGTTTTTTATGAATCTTCTATAATAACCGGTTAGTCCGAGGAAAGCTTTTACCTCTTTTGCATTCGTGGGCCGGGGAAAGTTTGTCATAGCCGCAATTTTTGCGGGGTCGGTTCTTAGACCTTCTTCATCTACTATGAAGCCCAAGTATCGTAGGCGATGTTTGCAGAATTCTGATTTCTTTAGGTTGATAGTCAGACCGGCTTGTTTGAGTTGTTGAAAAACGTTTTCTAGTATGAGTATATGTTTTTCAAAAGTATCGCTGATGATGATCAAGTCATCTAGGTAGCAAAATAAGTTGTTGTCGAACTCTGGGCCAAACAATTTATCCATGAGCCTTTGTAGCTCCGCTGGGCTGTTTTTTAAACCAAAGGGTAGCCTTTTAAAGTGAAACATACCCCTGCCAGGCACTACGAAAGCAGTTTTTTCGCAGGAGCTGGGATCCAAAGGTATTTGCCAAAAAGCTTTGCTCAAATCTATAGATGAGATGTATTTAGCGTTTCGAAGTCTGTCGTGGATGGAGTTGACCAAAGGGAGGGGGTAGGCGTCTGACACTGTACATGCATTGAGGCGTCTGCTATCGAGGCAGAAACGGGCCGAGCCGTCTTTTTTTGAAACTATTAAGGTGGGGTTGGTCCATGCACTGCGGCTGGGTACCACCACTCCCATTCTTAGCATATCGTCCAATTCTTTTTCTAGTATTTTTAATTTTTGTGGAGCGAGGTTGTAATACCTTTGTTTGATTGGGGGGCCTGTTGTTTTTATATGGTGTTCTACTAAGTTGGTTAAGCCTAACCCGCACCATTCGAAGGAGATTGATTCAAACTTGTTGATCGTCTGATCCAACTGATTTGTTTGTAGGGGGGTCAAATTTTCGTACGGTATTACTGTACGGATTTCGTTCACTTGGGGAGGGACGGAGGGGTTGTTAAACAACTGTGGAGCAATTTTGAAAGCCATCCAAAAATCCACTCCCAGGATAAATTTTTGTGAGATTGTAGGTACAACCAGAAATTTGATCCGAACTGTTTTTTTCTCGCAATTTATCGGCAGGGTAAGAGAACCAATGACACGTTGTGAAGTGTTGTCTGCCGTGGTGACATGTGAAGAATGTTTTTCCATTTTAAAACCACAGTTTGTGAATAAGGTGTGAGCGTTGTCGCCCAGACAGCTGACAGACGCGCCGCTGTCGAGGAGGCCGGAAAAACCCACATTGTTTATGGAAAAATGCGCGAAGGGTCTACCGTCTATTGCCTGTTTGCAGCAAACTGTAGAGAGGGGTAAGGCCTGTTTGAAGAATTTGACGTGTTCCAACCACTCCGACCATTCCTTCGGCCTATGGGGAGGATGGCCCGGGGGGTTGGGTTCTAGTTTTTTTTCCTCTTGGCTGTCCAATTGGGAGGGGGTCTGGAGAAATCTGTAGGGGGTTTGATGAATCTGAGGTCCGGGATGGCTGTCTCAGTATTGTCTTGGCGTGGTCTTTTGCCGAACTTCCTCCCTTCGTCTCTTTTTGGAGAACGATCAACGGATCGCCTTTTGTTAGAATGGGGGTCTCTTGAAGATAAAAGTTTAGCTTGCTTGAAACAGGAGGCTTGGGAGTGACCAACCTTGTGGCAAAAAGAGCAGGATTTCTTTTCGTTGTGCTCTGGTTTTATGCCGGACGAAGTGCTGGGGCGAAAGTTTTCCTTGGGGAACCTTTCGTCCCTCTTTCGATCCTGGTATGCCTCCAGTAGCTGGCAGACATCTTTAAGTTGCTCCAGCGTGGAAATTTTCTGGGAAGTGATGATGTTTTCGTATCTGGGCAGGAGACCGTCGATTAAAACTGGGAGGAGTTCCATTTCAGGGACGGGTTGGGCAAGCTTAATATTGATGGCCTCTGCCCTCTGCGTAAATCTAGCGACAGGCTCTCCGGAGTGCTGCTTGATAGCGAGTAAGGATAGCCTGATTCTGTGCTGGGCCTTTTTTTCTCCGAAACTTGTTAAAAGTGCCGCCCTGAGTTCCTTCCATGAGTTTGTTTTTCTCTTATGTATCCTGTGCCAGGTAAGCATTTCAGGAGCGATGAGGTCTATGAAATTTCTGTGTAGGATATTTTCGGGAATTCCTCTGACTTGTGCTGTTTCTTCTATTCTGTTGATGAAATCCTCCACATCCGTGAGTCCGTTGTATTTCGTTTTCCAGGATGTCAGATCGTATATTTTTGTTGGTTCCTGGGCTTGCACCACCAAGGGTTTTGCTTCGGGGACTGTGAGGGGGGTAGGGATGATTTCCGAGGTGACTTCCGGTTGAAATTGCAATCTCCTGATGTATTTTTTGTTGTAGAAAGAGGCATATAGGGACAGGCATTTTTTGGATTTATTCCTAGGAGAAATCTTTCTATTTCTCAGGGCCTGTAGTAGTTCTTCCTTTCTTGAAGTAAAAATGTGTGGGATTATACCCAGCGTGACTTGAGGAACTTCCATGGTGTATAGGAACGTGTCAGAGTGACCTTATGTTGGAAAAAGTGGGAACTAGACTCGCAATTGAAAAGAAATTGACCAGAGATCACTTGTGATGTTTATCTTTTCTTCCTCTTTTTTTTTTTGTCTTTTATTTACTCCTGTCATCGGCAAGACAGTTGTAATATTCTCGCCTTTTCTCTTGGCTCTGATCGATATTTAAATTCTTAAGGCTTTGCATATGTGTGGTAGGGATGGAAAATTCCTCCCCTACGTCACACAAGCCTTTATAAAATTGGACCCTTATTTCCTCTGATAACTACAGAAAGCTACTTAAAGCTCTCTTGTACTACATACCTTTAGCGATATATGTACTTAACTAATAAATACGTTATTTACGACTTTGAACGTAAATATTTTCGTATTTAGGTTGTAATTAAACTCCATCAAACGTTGTGTAATTTTTTTGATTTATGATATAGGATTTTAATTACTTTAAATTTTGTGGTAACCCTCTTGATTCTAAACAGAGTGTTGAATTTCAAAACTGTATTGGTCTCTCTCTTGCAAATTTAACCTTAAGTATTTCTCTAAATGAACTAACTTCCCTTTGACGTTTATTATGATTCTCTACATCCTAATGAATTCATGAATAAGCAATACTAATCGAAACTACACATGACTAATTGAACAGATAATTAAATATAACTCAAATGGTTAAATGTTAGTAAATTTGATTATGATTGTATCTCGTATCTGCTGGGCGCCCCTCCGTTTAGATTCAGCTGCTATAAGGTACATATAAAGATGGATTTAGTAGGTTAATGTAATTAGTTAATTGCATATTTGACGAACTCAGAATAACCCCTTTTCTGGCAAAATTTGGCTCCGGCCTCCATCAAGTAAGCAGGGTGATTAGAAGTCAACCCAAAATTCGCACAGTCTTTTGGCACGGTTCAATTGATTGATACCTAAGTTATCGCGTCCCAATTGACCTTCCTTTCGCCATCATGCACTGCCTTCAGGTCTTCCTCCAAGCCCAGATACCTCCAAATTCCTACTCCTCCAAAGTTTACTATTTACTTAGGGCGAACCGGTTTCGTCCTATATGCAATCATATACTCACGGGTTTGTGTGGAGTTACGGGTCGTGAATCCTCCCTCCACGTTCAAGAAATGAGACGAGAGTGACCCGACAGGCCTAAAGCACTAATTGTAAGTGAGTTCGTTTCATTCAATGAACAGTACATAAAAAGATATATATGTAAACATACGTTTTGGGAAGGTTTATAACTCGCAATGCGAAACTACTTGCAACGCATCCCGAGCTCGGATCTCGCCCATCAATTCTGTGAAATTTTCAGATTGATACCGAATAGATACATAAGAATAGTGGGTGACATATAAATATATACTAGTACAATAAGATCTTATCTGGCGATGTGTTCTGGAGATTCGCCATAACTCCAAGCTTTTGTTTGGTTTTGTTGACGGTTTTGTTTGAGAGATCCGCCATCTCTATGGTTTGATTAATGGTCCTTGTTACAGAAGCGAACACTGCCTTCTGTTGGTTGAACTGTATTTTTTTTTTTTTTCTTTCCCTCCCCTCCAATGTTCAACTTTTGATAAATTCTTGCTATCCCGCGATTCTCAATTGAAGCATGTAAATCCTCATTACCCCCTATTAAGCTATCCCGTGATTTTTCGACTGTTTCATGTAAGTCTTCAATACACCCTATTGAACTATCCCGTGATTTATCAAATGTTTCATGTAAATCTTCAACACACCCTTTTGAACTATCCCGTGATTTATCAAATGTTTCATGTAAATCTTCATTACCCCTTATTAACTGCTATAATAAATCTGTTAATTTTCAATTGCTTAGGTCTGTATACCTCTTCACGTTCAAATTAAAAATAGTGTTTAATTCCTTTTTTTTTTTTTTCTTTAATAATTGCGCAATATAATAATTTTATCCCGTTCCTAGAAGTTAATACCTAAGTACGATATCCATTAATCAAGGTCATTTTTTTTTTTCTTTTTACTGTATTCGAACTAGTGCCCCAGTGACCGAATTATTTTGTAAACAATTTGAGCTTTGTAAACATTCCCTACGTCCTCGTGACCTAGATTCAAGCGTATGAGGTATGTTTACTTTAGACATTCCGGAGACGTGTGAGATGACTCTAAAATTTTCTTTGTTTGATAATGACGTACTTAGCGCAATTGTCTAGTCTGATACCCGATTACGTATACATATGTATTCATTTATATATACTTTGTCTCAATAAATAATTTATAATATTAATATGTATAATTATATTATGATTGGAATATTTTCTAATATCATAACTTATTTCAAATGCTCTGGATTTTCTGAAATCATATTAATACATACATAAGATTAAATATAAAATATTGATTTGTAAATTTATCACACATAACTACTTTTAATAGTTATTGATGAATTCAGAGGTAGGAATCGATACCCTTTTCCTCTTTTTATATAAGTGTTTTCCCTTTTTTTTTTTTTGATTATAATTTTTCTTGGGAACAATAAATTACATATATATGTTGATATACATACATATATAAATATATAAAATATAATTATTATACTTATAATATTTTAATATAGTTACATATCACATATTAAGCGAGTAATATCTTGGTCAAATAATTAATCCAAATACCAATGTTTGCTGCTTTCCGCTTCCTCCTTGGAATCTGTAAAATTTTATAACGGAAAAGACTTACCCCTACCAAGGTTTTTCCGACCGGGAATACACAGTAAACCTTGCTGCAATTTTCCTAAATTAATTTTTATTTTCCTAAATTTAATTAAATCTTTTTGACTTCAATTTTTTTTTTTTCCAATTAATCTAATTAATTAAAATGATGTATGAACTCTATCGTTCTAAACTGTATTTTATCTCAAAACTCGTTGGTTAGATAACACTTTAAATGATAGTTACTTCACGATTAATTTAGAGATGGTAAATTGTTGTTAAATTAAATTTTTATCCCTCCGAAATTTTATGTATTAATAAAATATTATTTTGTTTTATTATTATTATTTAAGATAATTAATTTAAATATTTATTATTTGTTAGAACACTTTCACTTAGATTGAACACACGTATTTAATTATAACTCCTTCACGCTAAATTATCACATCACTTCAGTTATTTATTGCACTAATATTAAACGCGAAATTTCTAAGTTTAAAAACACGATATTAAGTGATTATAAAATCCGAATTTTCCACTAAAACAAATTGTATTTATCACGAGCACTTTTATTTTTCACAAGTAATTAATGCGTTGTCTTTATTTTTATTTCACTGATTCTAAACTGCAAAGTATTTTTTTCTGTAGGCCACTGACTAGAATGTGAAATTTTTCTAAGTATCAGAATAATCATCACTTAGACTTTTTCAAATTTAAATCACCCACCGTTTCGTCACGTCCCGCGAAGTTAAAACCTTTTCGACCGCGACCGTCGACTGTCCTCAACTGGCATTTGTCTAGACTTTTATACCCCTCTCAGGTCCAAAAGATCGTATCTGAATCTCCTATAATAAACCAATCTAATTACTATCAACTCGTAATTTCTTGAAACCTCCCCATTATTGTCGAATGTGGTCTCTTAGTACGTTTTGCGTTTGATACATTAAATTCTGTCTCGTACTCCCATACTTACAAGATCCGGATTTAGTAAGATCCATGTTTAATGGCCCAACTTCCTTTGTCCTGTTGTTCATACAAAATTAGCTTGAATTTAATAATTTTAAAGTTCTATTTTCATCTATTCCGTAACATGTCCGTGCGTACGGCATCTACCATATGTTCCAAATCTGTCCCCAAATTCGCCTATCAGAGATATCTTCATGTCGAAGTCTTTCTCGCAAATCGTTCATTTTTATTTTATTATTTTTCCTCGAGTTTTTCTGTATTCTATATGAACCTTTCCATTTAAAACCGAATTTTCTCTATTTACGTCGTATATTTGAATTTTCCATTTTTTTTCCGAATTTTCTTTTATTCACGACACTCTTTCCATGAATTTCCTTATTTATCCTTACGTTATTGTTCATATCTCTATAGATTTTTATATTTCAAGCCGTATTTATTTTATTCACTGTTAATCTAAGATTTCCTTTGTTTTTCTCTGTCGCATCTCCTTTCCCCTCGCTTCCCCGTACTTCCCTGATATAACCATATCGTTTTTTGATGTTTGCTGCCTCTTGGAAAATTTCATTTTCTATTTGTTATTAATAAATATATCATTTTTAACATTTTTATAGGGGATACCCCCACTTCGGCCCTTAAATTTCTGTCATTTTTATTGCTTCATAGAGAACGCCTTCCAAATTTTGTCCCGTTCTTACGCAAAATCCCATAAACCATATGTCTTGACAGTTGTATACATTAACTCTTGTACCCACCTGGCAATAAATCCTTTTTTATTTCAGTGTCGTTAACTTTTATGAGAATTCTCTAACGTAAATATTTCATAAGACCCATGATAATTTTTATTACCTTTTTAACGGCTAATCGTTCTTATCTAAACAATTTCCATGTTCGAATATTCCTTGTTTATCACAACAAAATACATCCGAAATCGGCAACCATTGTAATGCCTCATCTTTATCTGCAATCGCGTACTATGCTACTCTATAAACTCCATTTTAATTACGTAAAATGACTCCTTTTCCTGAGTTTTTCTATCGCAATGTTTTCAGCATTTTCCACTCCCCTCCGTACTGCACTCTATCTTCTTCTCTAACACTTGTTACCGCTCTAGACATCTGAAATGTACCCTCGCCTATTCTTTAAAACTCTCATTTTTTTTGACGTTTCCTCCCTAAATCTTTCATCGTAATATCCTAGCTCCGTCTAAAATTGATAACAATAATTTTCCATTGTTTTTTCAACATTTCCATTTCCTTTAGCACGTTTTCCCTCGAATCGATCATCTCCGGTCGTCACAAACAATCGTATTATAGATGAAATCTCCCTAACACCTTACAATACGTTTTCGTCACTTGCTTTGCAAATTTTCACTTAAACTTTTGCATCGTGTTTACGTGTATCCTTTTTTTCCGCACCTGATATGTTTTAATGCGTTCGAGAACTAGGGTTTCTGATCCCTGGAATGTACCGGTTAATGATAACATTTCTTGGGGTCATCGTTCTTTCGTCCCTGAACAGGTTATTTCTTCCCATGGAGTTTATTCACCTCTCGGTTTGGTGGGAACGTCAAACTCATTAATCACATTACTAATTGCTAAGTACAAAGGTCGTTCCTTTGTTCTAAAAATGGGTTCGGCCCTCTTCCCGTTGATAGGCTAACTCGGTTTTTAATCGTTTTTGCTGTAATTCAATTGGCTGTCAATATATCACGGCCTAAATTATACCGGGAGTCCCTGTCTTTGATTATTTGTTGATACCATCTGTGATCCTTTCATCAATACTCGTCTCACTTTGTCTAATTATAGATCCCTACCGTAAATATGAATTCACTTTACTCTAATCCGATAGATGTCGTAGACGTGTCCGTTTTATAAGTAATTGATATTTTCTTTTTAAATTAAAGTGGGAAGCTACGATATTTCCTAATTTTCACTGTTGATCAATGCAATTCATCACAGTTCCCTCCTCTGAACTCAATTTGCTGTGGCTAACGTTGTATTTTATTTTAATGTCCTATTCTTTTTTTTTTTTTTTTTTTTTTTTTTTTTTTTTTTTTTTTTTTTTTTTTTTTTTTTTTTTTTTTTTTTTTTTTTTTTTTTTCGTTAGACACCGAAATTGTGTTCAAATTTAGACTAGCTATCTTCCCCTCCTCATTTGGTTATCCCCTATCTCTACTCCGTGTCATATTACTTCCTATCTCCCCCTCCTCATTTTGTTATCCCCTATCTTTTTTCCGTATCCTATTACTTCCTATCTCCCCCTCCTCATTCTGTTATCCCCTATCTCTTTTCCGTAACCTATTACTTCCTATCTCCCCCTCCTCATTCTGTTATCCCCTATCTCTTTTCCGTATCCTATTACTTCCTATCTCCCCCTCCTCATTCTGTTATCCCCTATCTCTTTTCCGTATCCTATTACTTCCTATCTCCCCCTCCTCATTCTGTTATCCCTATCTCTTTTTCCGTATCCTATTACTTCCTATCTCCCCCTCCTCATTCTGTTATCCCCTATCTCTTTTCCGTATCCTATTACTTCCTATCTCCCCCTCCTCATTCTGTTATCCCCTATCTCTTTTTCCGTATCCTATTACTTCCTATCTCCCCCTCCTCATTCTGTTCGGATTGTTAACAATCTTGAATTTGAATCTCATTGTATTCTTTATTTTCTTTTCGCGTAGATTTTACTTTATGAAATTTTCTTTAATTTTGATAGATTCAAAATTAATTTCTTTTTGCTGGAACACGCCCCTCGACTCGCGTGTTTTGGTGGTCCCCAACCAAATTGGACTAAGACCTCCCTTACAATGATTTAAGTAAAGATTGTTTACAATCTCGCGGCCTTTCGAACAACTGAAAAGCGGGTGGTCTCTTGGTGTGCAATTAATTGTTTTTTTGTTTTGTAAGTATGAATATTTTTTGTGAAATGTGGGTTTTCGCACGACCTCACCCAATCCGACAATCAGTGGTATACATGTTTCATATAAATTTTCCAGCATTTTTTTTTTCTTTATTTATTTAAACTTTATTTTATAATTCTTAATTTCTAATTGTAATTTCTTAATTCATCCAAAGTGGTTCTAGCCTAAGTGTTGTCCACTCTAATATTTAAATTTTTATAATTGTTCTTTATTATCCTCAAATTGGTTCAGCGTTCCTTTTTTCCCTTTTTTTTTTTCGAAATCTAAAATATTTATACCTTAATTCAAATGTTACCTTTTTATCTCTATACTTAATGTCTACCCTATATCTATAGATAAACTTTCTTATTTCAATATTTCAAAAAAAAATTCCTAAGCATTGTTTATTTTTCAAAATGTCCCTTTTGTGTGCCATATAATATCTCTAATTCTCTCCTTTTGAGTGTTCTTACTTATCTAACTTTTTTTTTTTTTTTTTTTTCTTTTCTCTCACTAACACATAAAAAAAAAAGTCAAATTTTTTTTTTTTTTTTTTCAACTAGAAAATCAAAATTAACGAATTTATTTGCCTTACCCTATTTCAATAATTGAATATGATTGTCGCTTATTAAGAACTTGTCCACTCACCCTCAAAGACTTAACGACGATCCGCCCCTCGCAAGCAATCTGATAATCTAATATTTTAGTAATTTTCTTTCTTCCCCCTCCCCAATTATAATGTATCCTAACATATTTTTATTTGTATTTCTCAATCGTTTATTTATTTATTAACATTTACAAATATTTGTAAACTTCGCACTCTATCCGTTGATTTCCACTAACTGTAAACCTGATTTTTGTTTCTTATTACTTGTGTAATATCTAGCTAAATGTAAAGCGCTATAATCTCCTTTTATCTCCCGAGTTGGCTGCGACCACTAGCTCCTTCCCGGCTGTAGTTATTGTAGAATTTTCTTTTGGTGAACTGTTAACTTCGGTGCACTTGCTGCAACTAGCGTTTTCGCCCACACTTTCAATTGCGTGTATCCTCCTTTTTATGGCGTGGTAACGGTCACGGTATTTGTCCTTCTTGCTGGATTCCTCCCCACTCCTCTTCTTCATGTTCCGTTCTTCTGGTGTACATACCATTGTATCTAGTTTTCGTAGAAACTCAGCGGCGACAATCTCATCTCCTGATTGCCCCGAAAACCATAGCGATTGAATTTCCTTCGGATAATGTCTCATAATTTCGTCAACTATGCCCACCGGTGTGTCAATAATCTTTAAAGCCTTCGCTAGCTCCCAATAGTTTGCGAAATGAGTAAGCATGGATATATTTTTCTTGGCATCATATACCCCTTCTGCAAGACGACGGCGAACTTCATTTTTCTTTATGTCTCCCCAATAGGTAGCTAAAAAATCTCGTTCGAAATCTAACATAGTCTCCCATCGTTTATTGTACAATTTTGCCCACGATTTAGCTTCCCCTTTCAAATTTTCCCGTACGACGACTAACGGATCCGTTCGTTTCACTTTTCTAGTGTATTCTTTTAAATCTTCCAGGAAACTAATGGGATTTTGATTTCCACCGGAGAATGATGGTCGTTCCTGCTGTGGTAACATTTCCACTACTTGGAGAACGCTTTTCGGCGCACTATCCTCTCCTATCACCGCCACTGTTGCTGGGCTTTCCAATTGTTTCTCGAGTTCTTGCATCTTATTTACGAGCGGTGCCAAAGCTGCCTGAATTATTGTAGTTATATCTCCTATGTTTATTGTTGAAGTCTCGGTTGTGACATTTTCCCCGATTGCTGTCACTAAAGCCTGGGCTCGCCTACTTGTCCCACGTTTCCCAACCATTTTCTTTATTTTCCGAGTGTCGCCTGGTTAATGTTTATATTTTTATCTTATTAAGCGACAACCTTATAATCTCTATTTTAATTTCCTAAATTATCTTATGTAAATTATGTTGCCTTCCTTATTCTATTTATTTACTTATTTTTTTTTTTTTTTCAATTTTCTCGTTTTTCTATATTTTTTATTTTTCCTTTTACTTCGTTAACTTTTCTTGTTCCTTTTCCTCGGGTTTTTCCTGTAACATATCATGTGTGAGTCTCTCTTCACACTCTCGCTTATTTTCGCCCTGTTCCTCCGATTTTGTGTCGGTCTCCCCCTCTGGCTGAACGACTTCTATCATATCCTCGACTCGTAACTTAGACCTCTTTGAACGTCTAAATATCTCCCGTAATTCATCTCCCAACGGTATTTCTTTAGCTTCTAATTCCGTCGCATCCGCTTTCCTTTTTTCCGCCATTTTTTGTTTAAAATTTTTAATGAATTTAACTCAATACCAACTATTTATTATAAATATACCTATATATATTTATAATTTATTTTATTTTTATTTTTATTTTGTTTTTTTTTTTGGAACCTGTCCCCCTATAAAACACAATATTTTCAATTATTTATATTTGTTTGCATGATGATTGTAACCCAAATTAGATCAACTCTACCATCACTCTTCATTTCAATTAAATGTAGGTAATTGCAAAAAAAACGGAATGAATATTGTTACTCCAATGTTAATGAATATCCCGTGATTTTCGTTCAACCAATAATTACTCATTGTTTAGAATGCCAACCATTCCTTCAAGTTCCGCAATACCTACGATATTTTCGCAAAATCTGTTCAGAGTTCGCAATACCTATCTTGATGTTATTTCGTCAAATCCCCTCCTTTTTTTGGTCCGAATGATCAAATGTTCCCTTAAATAGGTATATACCTATAAAACATTCGTCTGTGATATTAAAGCTCTCAACTCGACACTATCCCCAATCAAATATTTTATGTTATTTTTATTTTATGTTCCTTATCTTTTATGTTATGACTTTTTATGTGATAATCCTCACATACAAACCCACAACATTAACTATAAACAAAGGGTCACTTTATGTAGGTAAGTTCCCCCGTTTTTATCTGTAAAGTCTGTTTATTTTTTTTCCGTAACCGAGTGTTGATATCATTTTCGAGTTTGTTTATTCTACAATCTCTTAAAGAGATACGCGTTACCCCCGATGTCATCTACTTCAAAATTTTTCGATGTTTTGTTATCACTTTCGATGCTTACAAACACCGCGGTATCTCGTATCAGATTGTTTACATTACGGTCATTAACATTCTGGATTCAGGAATGTCAATACCATTATTCTATCAATTTATGGCCTGCCTTGAATAAACTGTTTACGCTTGTATCTGACCTACATTCTTTGTTACGATATTTATAATCTCATAAGCAATCAACAAATTCATGGTCACTTGATTTAAACTTTATCGACACTTTTATAAATTATTTTAAAACATGTAAAGTTTATTCGTTAACACTTTTTTTTTTTTTTTTATATTTAAATGTATTGTTTATATATTTATTTTCGTATATTTATTTATTAATTTATATATTTTTTTCGTGTTTATTTAACGGCGCACTGTTCTGATTTTTATTTTATTTTTATTATCACTTCATTTAACATAACGTCCTACTTATTATTATTATTATTTTTTTTTTTCCACTTTTTTTTTTTTTTGCAATAGATTGACCAATAAAGTTTTTTTTTTTTTTTTTTTTTTTCTAAAACAACTTGTAAAACTCTGATCTCCTGTCACGGCTGTGCAGTTGTGATGTTTATCTTTTCTTCCTCTTTTTTTTTTTGTCTTTTATTTACTCCTGTCATCGGCAAGACAGTTGTAATATTCTCGCCTTTTCTCTTGGCTCTGATCGATATTTAAATTCTTAAGGCTTTGCATATGTGTGGTAGGGATGGAAAATTCCTCCCCTACGTCACACAAGCCTTTATAAAATTGGACCCTTATTTCCTCTGATAACTACAGAAAGCTACTTAAAGCTCTCTTGTACTACATACCTTTAGCGATATATGTACTTAACTAATAAATACGTTATTTACGACTTTGAACGTAAATATTTTCGTATTTAGGTTGTAATTAAACTCCATCAAACGTTGTGTAATTTTTTTGATTTATGATATAGGATTTTAATTACTTTAAATTTTGTGGTAACCCTCTTGATTCTAAACAGAGTGTTGAATTTCAAAACTGTATTGGTCTCTCTCTTGCAAATTTAACCTTAAGTATTTCTCTAAATGAACTAACTTCCCTTTGACGTTTATTATGATTCTCTACATCCTAATGAATTCATGAATAAGCAATACTAATCGAAACTACACATGACTAATTGAACAGATAATTAAATATAACTCAAATGGTTAAATGTTAGTAAATTTGATTATGATTGTATCTCGTATCTGCTGGGCGCCCCTCCGTTTAGATTCAGCTGCTATAAGGTACATATAAAGATGGATTTAGTAGGTTAATGTAATTAGTTAATTGCATATTTGACGAACTCAGAATAACCCCTTTTCTGGCAAAATTTGGCTCCGGCCTCCATCAAGTAAGCAGGGTGATTAGAAGTCAACCCAAAATTCGCACAGTCTTTTGGCACGGTTCAATTGATTGATACCTAAGTTATCGCGTCCCAATTGACCTTCCTTTCGCCATCATGCACTGCCTTCAGGTCTTCCTCCAAGCCCAGATACCTCCAAATTCCTACTCCTCCAAAGTTTACTATTTACTTAGGGCGAACCGGTTTCGTCCTATATGCAATCATATACTCACGGGTTTGTGTGGAGTTACGGGTCGTGAATCCTCCCTCCACGTTCAAGAAATGAGACGAGAGTGACCCGACAGGCCTAAAGCACTAATTGTAAGTGAGTTCGTTTCATTCAATGAACAGTACATAAAAAGATATATATGTAAACATACGTTTTGGGAAGGTTTATAACTCGCAATGCGAAACTACTTGCAACGCATCCCGAGCTCGGATCTCGCCCATCAATTCTGTGAAATTTTCAGATTGATACCGAATAGATACATAAGAATAGTGGGTGACATATAAATATATACTAGTACAATAAGATCTTATCTGGCGATGTGTTCTGGAGATTCGCCATAACTCCAAGCTTTTGTTTGGTTTTGTTGACGGTTTTGTTTGAGAGATCCGCCATCTCTATGGTTTGATTAATGGTCCTTGTTACAGAAGCGAACACTGCCTTCTGTTGGTTGAACTGTATTTTTTTTTTTTTTCTTTCCCTCCCCTCCAATGTTCAACTTTTGATAAATTCTTGCTATCCCGCGATTCTCAATTGAAGCATGTAAATCCTCATTACCCCCTATTAAGCTATCCCGTGATTTTTCGACTGTTTCATGTAAGTCTTCAATACACCCTATTGAACTATCCCGTGATTTATCAAATGTTTCATGTAAATCTTCAACACACCCTTTTGAACTATCCCGTGATTTATCAAATGTTTCATGTAAATCTTCATTACCCCTTATTAACTGCTATAATAAATCTGTTAATTTTCAATTGCTTAGGTCTGTATACCTCTTCACGTTCAAATTAAAAATAGTGTTTAATTCCTTTTTTTTTTTTTTCTTTAATAATTGCGCAATATAATAATTTTATCCCGTTCCTAGAAGTTAATACCTAAGTACGATATCCATTAATCAAGGTCATTTTTTTTTTTCTTTTTACTGTATTCGAACTAGTGCCCCAGTGACCGAATTATTTTGTAAACAATTTGAGCTTTGTAAACATTCCCTACGTCCTCGTGACCTAGATTCAAGCGTATGAGGTATGTTTACTTTAGACATTCCGGAGACGTGTGAGATGACTCTAAAATTTTCTTTGTTTGATAATGACGTACTTAGCGCAATTGTCTAGTCTGATACCCGATTACGTATACATATGTATTCATTTATATATACTTTGTCTCAATAAATAATTTATAATATTAATATGTATAATTATATTATGATTGGAATATTTTCTAATATCATAACTTATTTCAAATGCTCTGGATTTTCTGAAATCATATTAATACATACATAAGATTAAATATAAAATATTGATTTGTAAATTTATCACACATAACTACTTTTAATAGTTATTGATGAATTCAGAGGTAGGAATCGATACCCTTTTCCTCTTTTTATATAAGTGTTTTCCCTTTTTTTTTTTTTGATTATAATTTTTCTTGGGAACAATAAATTACATATATATGTTGATATACATACATATATAAATATATAAAATATAATTATTATACTTATAATATTTTAATATAGTTACATATCACATATTAAGCGAGTAATATCTTGGTCAAATAATTAATCCAAATACCAATGTTTGCTGCTTTCCGCTTCCTCCTTGGAATCTGTAAAATTTTATAACGGAAAAGACTTACCCCTACCAAGGTTTTTCCGACCGGGAATACACAGTAAACCTTGCTGCAATTTTCCTAAATTAATTTTTATTTTCCTAAATTTAATTAAATCTTTTTGACTTCAATTTTTTTTTTTTCCAATTAATCTAATTAATTAAAATGATGTATGAACTCTATCGTTCTAAACTGTATTTTATCTCAAAACTCGTTGGTTAGATAACACTTTAAATGATAGTTACTTCACGATTAATTTAGAGATGGTAAATTGTTGTTAAATTAAATTTTTATCCCTCCGAAATTTTATGTATTAATAAAATATTATTTTGTTTTATTATTATTATTTAAGATAATTAATTTAAATATTTATTATTTGTTAGAACACTTTCACTTAGATTGAACACACGTATTTAATTATAACTCCTTCACGCTAAATTATCACATCACTTCAGTTATTTATTGCACTAATATTAAACGCGAAATTTCTAAGTTTAAAAACACGATATTAAGTGATTATAAAATCCGAATTTTCCACTAAAACAAATTGTATTTATCACGAGCACTTTTATTTTTCACAAGTAATTAATGCGTTGTCTTTATTTTTATTTCACTGATTCTAAACTGCAAAGTATTTTTTTCTGTAGGCCACTGACTAGAATGTGAAATTTTTCTAAGTATCAGAATAATCATCACTTAGACTTTTTCAAATTTAAATCACCCACCGTTTCGTCACGTCCCGCGAAGTTAAAACCTTTTCGACCGCGACCGTCGACTGTCCTCAACTGGCATTTGTCTAGACTTTTATACCCCTCTCAGGTCCAAAAGATCGTATCTGAATCTCCTATAATAAACCAATCTAATTACTATCAACTCGTAATTTCTTGAAACCTCCCCATTATTGTCGAATGTGGTCTCTTAGTACGTTTTGCGTTTGATACATTAAATTCTGTCTCGTACTCCCATACTTACAAGATCCGGATTTAGTAAGATCCATGTTTAATGGCCCAACTTCCTTTGTCCTGTTGTTCATACAAAATTAGCTTGAATTTAATAATTTTAAAGTTCTATTTTCATCTATTCCGTAACATGTCCGTGCGTACGGCATCTACCATATGTTCCAAATCTGTCCCCAAATTCGCCTATCAGAGATATCTTCATGTCGAAGTCTTTCTCGCAAATCGTTCATTTTTATTTTATTATTTTTCCTCGAGTTTTTCTGTATTCTATATGAACCTTTCCATTTAAAACCGAATTTTCTCTATTTACGTCGTATATTTGAATTTTCCATTTTTTTTCCGAATTTTCTTTTATTCACGACACTCTTTCCATGAATTTCCTTATTTATCCTTACGTTATTGTTCATATCTCTATAGATTTTTATATTTCAAGCCGTATTTATTTTATTCACTGTTAATCTAAGATTTCCTTTGTTTTTCTCTGTCGCATCTCCTTTCCCCTCGCTTCCCCGTACTTCCCTGATATAACCATATCGTTTTTTGATGTTTGCTGCCTCTTGGAAAATTTCATTTTCTATTTGTTATTAATAAATATATCATTTTTAACATTTTTATAGGGGATACCCCCACTTCGGCCCTTAAATTTCTGTCATTTTTATTGCTTCATAGAGAACGCCTTCCAAATTTTGTCCCGTTCTTACGCAAAATCCCATAAACCATATGTCTTGACAGTTGTATACATTAACTCTTGTACCCACCTGGCAATAAATCCTTTTTTATTTCAGTGTCGTTAACTTTTATGAGAATTCTCTAACGTAAATATTTCATAAGACCCATGATAATTTTTATTACCTTTTTAACGGCTAATCGTTCTTATCTAAACAATTTCCATGTTCGAATATTCCTTGTTTATCACAACAAAATACATCCGAAATCGGCAACCATTGTAATGCCTCATCTTTATCTGCAATCGCGTACTATGCTACTCTATAAACTCCATTTTAATTACGTAAAATGACTCCTTTTCCTGAGTTTTTCTATCGCAATGTTTTCAGCATTTTCCACTCCCCTCCGTACTGCACTCTATCTTCTTCTCTAACACTTGTTACCGCTCTAGACATCTGAAATGTACCCTCGCCTATTCTTTAAAACTCTCATTTTTTTTGACGTTTCCTCCCTAAATCTTTCATCGTAATATCCTAGCTCCGTCTAAAATTGATAACAATAATTTTCCATTGTTTTTTCAACATTTCCATTTCCTTTAGCACGTTTTCCCTCGAATCGATCATCTCCGGTCGTCACAAACAATCGTATTATAGATGAAATCTCCCTAACACCTTACAATACGTTTTCGTCACTTGCTTTGCAAATTTTCACTTAAACTTTTGCATCGTGTTTACGTGTATCCTTTTTTTCCGCACCTGATATGTTTTAATGCGTTCGAGAACTAGGGTTTCTGATCCCTGGAATGTACCGGTTAATGATAACATTTCTTGGGGTCATCGTTCTTTCGTCCCTGAACAGGTTATTTCTTCCCATGGAGTTTATTCACCTCTCGGTTTGGTGGGAACGTCAAACTCATTAATCACATTACTAATTGCTAAGTACAAAGGTCGTTCCTTTGTTCTAAAAATGGGTTCGGCCCTCTTCCCGTTGATAGGCTAACTCGGTTTTTAATCGTTTTTGCTGTAATTCAATTGGCTGTCAATATATCACGGCCTAAATTATACCGGGAGTCCCTGTCTTTGATTATTTGTTGATACCATCTGTGATCCTTTCATCAATACTCGTCTCACTTTGTCTAATTATAGATCCCTACCGTAAATATGAATTCACTTTACTCTAATCCGATAGATGTCGTAGACGTGTCCGTTTTATAAGTAATTGATATTTTCTTTTTAAATTAAAGTGGGAAGCTACGATATTTCCTAATTTTCACTGTTGATCAATGCAATTCATCACACACTTAGGCGTATTTTTTGCAAAAAAAACGCGTTTTTTTTTACAAGTGTTTGGATTATTTGGAAATTTGGGCAGGGGTTTGCCTCAAATAACGTGTTTTTGAGAAAAAATCCAGACGTTTTGGAATTTTGTTGAAAAAAATTTTTTCAGAGTCCTAAAAATTAAAAAAAAATGGGCAGGGATTTGCCTCAAAAAACGTGTTTTTGAGAAAAAATCAAGACGTTTTGGAATTTTGTTGAAAAATTTTTTCAGAGTCCCAAAAATGAAAAAAATTGGGCAGCGATTTGCCTCAAAAAACGTGATTTTGAGAAAAAATCCAGATGTTTTGGAAATTTGTTGAAAAATTTCTCAAGTCCAAAAACGGAAAAAAAAATGGGCAGCAATTTGCCTCAAAAAACGTGATTTTGAGAAAAAATCCAGATGTTTTGGAAATTTGTTGAAAAATTTCTCAAGTCCAAGAACGGAAAAAAATTGGGCAGCGATTTGCCTCAAAAAACGTGATTTTGTGAAAAAATCCAGATGTTTTTGGAAATTTATTGAAAAATTTCTCAAGTCCAAAAGTCCAAAAACGAAAATTTCACGGGCCAGGATTCACCATAATGGAACACGTTTTTAGAATTTATTCCGATGTTTTTGAAAAAGATTTGCAAATTTGTGAAGGTCCGGTGAATAAAAAAACGGAACGAGGTTCGCCTTAAACGAACATGTTTTTTGGAATATTTCCATTTGCTTTCCAAAGGGGAATTCTTCAGAAAAGAAAGAAATATTTTTTCTTTTATACGAGTTTTCGTGGAAGTATTTGTTTGAAGATTCAACAATGTCTTGGGGAATGTTTTTTATTTACGTGGCTAATATGTAAGCCTGAATTGAGCACCACCAATTATTGGTAAATACCAATATTTACCAATATTTTCGACGAAAGGAATTTGGCGGATAAATATCCGCCAAATTCCTTTCGTCGAAACAAGTTATTATATACAGATGTATGTATACGGATTTAATGTTTGTTTTCAGGGAATCGACGTCAACGCGAATTAGGCATTTTTGAATTTATGTCGTATGTTTCTTTTTATGAGAAACGGACGGCAAAAGTAGAAAAATGCCCGATTGTCAAATGGCAGAAGGAATTTAATCCACTTGTTTCCTTAGGCTGCAAAGTATGTCTCAGAACAGACCAGCACTTTGCGAAATTGGTTTATTATAATATAATATGTTAATTAACCTTCGGGAAACGAAGCGGTTAGTCGGTTATCATATGCAGGATTTTGATTGTTGAATAACGTTGTTTTAAATATTTGTGTTCATTTCCACTATTAACTTGTACTTGAAACTAGCAAATTTAGTCGGTCGACACTTGTAGACACTGTGTTATTCGCGGTGACAACTTTCTTGGTTGAGCATCTTGCGTGGGAATACCGGTGATAATGTTTTGTCGAGTGACGACTCGAAAATGAAGGAATCGTGCCCGTGATAATTTAAATTGCGATTCGAAGTTACGTACGCGCCGGTGTTCTTGTTTGAAATGCTAGACGGAATAGGAAAAACACAAAACATACATTATAGGTTATAAGTTTAAACAATAGCTGATTGAAGAATGAGACCGTGGGACCGTGAAGAGGGGGGGAAAAAAATTAGCCTCACGTTGAAGCCAGTGTTAGCGTCAGCGGTCGGCATACGGCGCCAGTGTCGGAATACCGCAGGCCTACGGCCTCTAGCCAAACCAACCCTGGAAAGGACATGCAGTAATTAATGGGCCAACACGCTAGCTCACAGTCGGCGCGAGCAAGATCCTCCTAAATCCAGGGCGAGTGTCTGTGGTTCGCTGGGTATTTCTCTTCCTCCACTCCTCAAAATCTCCGGGGTCTCCCTCCTCAATCAGAACACAGTATGCACTTAAAGGGTTTATTCAATAGTAGGAGACAGGGTTAATACAATCGCCATTCGGGCACACTTCACATGACATGGATAGCACTAAAATACCCTAACCTAACAGGGACTGTTTCTCTCAATTTCTCCACACGCGTTATTGGCTTTAAGAGCGGGACATGGCACACAAAGGAGGGTAAGTGTTAAGTCTACTCACTGCAGCAGGAAATGCAGTAGCCCGAAGCTTCTGGTTGCACAATTCACAATATGAAGTACATCGCGAGTTTTAGGTTCTCGATCGCGCATTGGAGCGCTCTCTTTGGACACTGCTGTCTTGCCGGCTGGCGGCCGATGAGTGAGGAATGCTTGCCGGGCTCCGAGAGGGAGCCGACGCGCGAGTCGATTCTCGTAGTGCCGGAATCTGCCAAAGCTATTCTTAGGTAAAACGGGGCGACCGTGGATCTAGGGGTAACGTTGCTACTTTGCAACGTAACAAGGTATTATTTAAAACTTGGGTAAAAACTTAATCGCAGTCGCAACTTCTTTAAGCTTTTTGAAATCTTTGTAAGAAACTCACCGCTTGGCTCGGTTAGGTTAGGTTAGGTTTGGTTAGTTTTTTTTCTTTCTGAATGTCTTTCTATTCTTTACCTTGCTTATTGCGCGTGTTTTTAGTGTCAACGATACTTTAATTTTTGTGCGTTCCGTCCATTTAAAATATTATTGTCGAATTAATTAGACCACGCGTGACTTTACTTTCTACATTCCTGCTGTTTTGTGTTTTTTTGCATAAACCAATTTGTGCAACGTGAATGAGAATGTTTTAAGCACTATTTAATTTTGATGCAAATCTGTTGAGAGGTATTATTTAAAACTTGGGTAAAAACTTAATCGCAGTCGAAACTTCTTTAAACTTTTTGAAATCTTTGTAAGAAACTCACCGCTTGGCTCGCGAACACTCGGTCAGGTTAGGTCAGGTTAGGTCAGGTTAGGTCAGGTCAGGTCAGGTCAGGTCAGGTCAGGTCAGGTCAGGTCAGGTTAGGTTAGGTCAGGTCAGGTCAGGTCAGGTCAGGTCGTATGGATTGTTAGTATCTTCTATGGGTACCTTGCTTGTTACGCACAAGGTTTCTCCTAATTCTTTTTTCTTGCTATATGTATCTTTAAGTTATTTATTTAGTTATCTATTGTTTCGTTAATTTCTTTTATTCTTTTGGTAATTTTTTCTAAGTACGCTATATATATTTCGCTTGGTTTTTTCTGATTCCAGATTTCTTGCCTATTTTCTTCTGTTATTCCATAGTTTTTTAGTTCAAAATTTAGTCTGAATCTCTCTGCATCAAAGATAGAGCATTTTTCTAGTACATGTACGCTGTCCTGTATTGATGTTTTGTCGCACGGGCATTTGTCATCATCTATTATTTTAAAACGTTTGAGATATTCTTTGAAGCACCCATGTCCTGTCAAGATTTGGGTTGCAGTAAAACTGTTTTTAACGTGTTTTCCTTTTTGAAGTGCCGTGCTTATATTTGGTAAGTATTTTTTTGTAATTTTTCCCGTGCTTTCCTCTATATATCTTTTGTTCCATTTATTTTCAGTTACTTTCTTTAAAGTTATTTTTGTGTAGCTTTGAGGTACCTTGCTATAGTCTGGTCTTTTTTTAAGTGTTCTTCCCCTTTTCGCTGCTGTATCTGCCCTTTCATTACCTTCTAAGCCGTTGTGCGCTCTTACCCATTGAAAATTTACCCTGTTTTTATTTTCTCTGCATGTTCCTAGTTTTTCTAAACATTCTCTTGCTATTTTATTTGTTGTTCTCTCTTTGCTCAGCGTTTCTAAAGATGATTTACTATCTGAATTTATAGTTATATCTTTCCCTTTTATATTGTTTATTTGTACCCATTCTATTGCTTTTTGAATTGCAATCATTTCCGCCTGGTATACAGTGCAGTAATCTTCTAACTTATAAGATTTTGATACCCAATCTTGTCCATCTACTTTTATAACTACCCCGGCGCCCACTTTACCTTCTTGTTTACTTCCGTCTGTATAAATTTGTATAGCATCTTCATTAATCTTATTTCCTTTATCTAGTTCAATTGTTATATTTTCTTTAACTGTTTTCCCTGGGTGCGGTAGTTCGTTAACACTGCACGTGGTCATTATTTCCCTGTCAGCCGGAAGGAAGTTAGCTGTTATTCCCCTTCTATTAATTCTGTACACATCTTTTACTTCGTCTATTTTTAGATCTATTGGTGGTGTTCCCGCTAAGGCTAAAGCTGAGGTGGTGGAGATTGTCCTGTACCCTTTACAAATTCTAATTGCATATTGTCGCTGAGCGCTGGCTAGTTTCTTCCTATTCTTAACTTTCTTACACGTGTCTCCCCAGACCCCTGATCCATACGTAAATATTGGTACGATTGCCCCGTCATAGATAGTTTTTAAAATTTCAGGCGATAGTCCCCATGTTGGTTTTGCCGCTCTACATAAGGCTTTGAATATTCTTGAGGTTTTACAGCAAATATAATCTATGTGTTTATCCCATCTAAGCTTATTGTCCATTACCATACCCAAAATTTTTACTTCCTTTACTGGTTTTATTTCTTTACCGTTCATTTTTATGTTAATTGTTTTATCCCGGAGCTTACTCATTACCATGATCTGCGTTTTTTTTTCTGAAAATTCTAATTTTACTTTTTTACCCCAACTGCTTACTTTTCCTAATGCTCTTTCCGCCGTTTCTTTAGTGGTTTGTAGGTTTTTTCCGTTTACAATCAGAAGGACATCGTCAGCGTACGCTTGGATGTAAACGTCTGGGCCAAGATCCATTTGCAGTAGTTCATCCAGTGATACGTTCCAAAAGATTGGCCCGCCAATCGATCCTTGAATGCAGCCCTTTGAGACATTTTTTTCGCTCGAATGGATTCCGTGTTTTATTCTTACTTTTCTATTTTCTGTGTAACTTCTTACTAATGTAACTAGGCTGGAAGGGCAATCTTTTTCTACGAGCTGTTTTAATAATTGTGGCCACCACGCGTTGTCGAAGGCTCCTTTGATGTCAAGAGATATGACAATTACTTCGTCATTTTCCTTCATTTTTCTTTTTATGACTTCGACTGCATCATAAATTGCATCTTCGGCTGATTTTTGCGCGGTGAAACCATATTGTTTTGAGCTTAATTTCTTCCCTTTGCCAAGGTTCCATTTTATTCTGTCTATTAGGATTTTTTCAAATAATTTCCCTAGAACCGGTAGAAGTCCAATCGGCCTATAGTTTTCCAGACTGCTGTAGTTGTCCTTTCCTGGCTTAGGTATGATTATGATTATGGCCTCCTTCCATATTTTTGGGAAATATCCTATGTCAAGACACTTCTGGAACAATTTTGTGAGTATCTCTGGGAAGCTATCATTGAAGTGAGTAAGAATGTCAGATGTGATCCCATCCGCCCCAGGGCACTTCTTCGGGTCAATTGATCTAAGGGCGTTTTTTAGCTCATCTTTTGAAATTTTTGGTTCCTGGTCGACTGTTGTCTTATGCGTTGCTTTTGTTCTTATTTCCATTTGTTCAGGAGTTTCATTTATCACATTGTCATCTGGGAAGAAGTGTTGAAGAATTTCTTTAGCAGTTTCTTCAGGGTTATTGCTTTTAAAAGTTGATGTGGGTGCCCTGTTTGGTGGGTTCGTGAGGACTCTATAGATATTGGACCAAGTTGTTTCCTTCGTTTGTTTTTGGCAGAAGTCTTTCCAGCTACTGGTTTTTGACTCTCTTAACTCGTTTTTAAAATTTTCTTTGGCTTCCAAGTATTTGGGTAAAGTCACCTCAGATCTTCTTTGTCCGCATGAATTTTGAAGTTTCCTTTTTGCAGAGACCAGTTCCGATTTTAATAGTGTCAGTGAGTCAGACCACCATGGGCAGTTTTTTCGTTTTCCTCCTGGTTTAGGGATAGACCTTTCGCAAGTTGGTTAGGTTAGGTTAGGTTAGGTTAGGTTAGGTTAGGTTAGGTTAGGTTAGGTTAGGTTAGGTTAGGTTAGGTTAGGTTAGGTTAGGTTAGGTTAGGTTAGGTTAGGTTAGGTTAGGTTAGGTTAGGTTAGGTTAGGTTAGGTTAGGTTAGGTTAGGTTAGGTTAGGTTTTTTTTTTTTTTTTTTTTTTTTTCCTTGAGTGTTCTGTTATTTACCTTGTTTATTATTTATCAAGGTTCGTTTAAACTATTTGATTTTACAATTTGAGCTATTGATTTGACTTTTTCATGCATGTTGGGATAGGTGATGGGTCATGCAAATATGGGATGTGGAGAGGGGTTAGTGGGTAAATAGGTTAGTATGTCTGTCTAACATGGGCTATCAACTGCTCCAACATTTGTTTAACGGCGTGAGGGAACCATGTAAAACCTCAGCCGGAGCAGTATTGTGTATCTGAAAGAAATGGGGATGTTCTGTTAAGGTGGTCATTGCTTTCCCTCTTAACGGAACCATTTGTAGGAAGGTAGTGTTCTTTAGCGTTCTAGCGTTCTCACGTATCGTTATAGATTGATCGGATAGCTTAGCTTTAATCGTGCTGGATATGATTTAAAGTTAATGTAATTTCTTTTAATAATTATTTATTTTGTTCCTTAATTTTACTTATGATGTTTTTTGCGAACTTTATGAAGATTTTTCGGAGAGGTATAATTTGTATGACATCAGAGAAGTCAGTCAAATTTATATTTCTCCTCTGGCATTCTTTGGTTATTTGCCATCTTTCCATCGTGAACATTGGGCAGTTTAACAACAGATGTTTCACTGTTTGGTCCGATAGTTTGTCACAAGGGCAAGCCGGACTATCTTTAAGCTTGAATCTGTGAAGGTAGGATAGGGTCGCTCCATGACCGGTAAGGATTTGCGTGAGTTCGAAAGTTGGAGTTGTCTTTTTTCCAAACTCTTTGGCTTCTTTTATACTCCTGAAAAACATCCGTGTTCCTTTACCTGTGTCAGAGTTTTTATACCTTTGGTCCCATTCTTCAAGAATTGCCTCCTTTATTTTGAACTTTGCGTAGCTCAGTGGGAATTCCGAATAGAGTTTTTGTGTCTTCGTTTTTAATGCAGCGTCTTTTGCTAGCTCGTCTGCTCTTTCATTTCCGTGGATTCCGTTGTGCCCACGTATCCACAAAAATTTACAGGCAGATCCTCTTTCTCTCAAAAGTTGAGCCAAGCATTGTATTTTGAAGACCATTGGGTTAGTAGGTGTCCCGGACTCTAGGGCGTGGGCAGCGCTTTGTGAGTCTGTCAAGACATTAACTTTTTCCCAATGCTTTTGCAGTTTGTGAGCCCACTCAAGTGCTTGCATTATTGCGAAAAGCTCTGCTTGAAAAACTGAGCAGTAATCAGCCAAGGGCAGTTTCCTTGCTGTAATTTCTCCGCTAGCATTGAACACAGCGAAGGCCGCACCCACTTTTCCTCCAGTTTTGCTTCCATCTGTGTAGATATCTATTTCGTTCTCTTCAAAGGAGTTTCTCTCGTATGTTCCTGGAAAGATGACATTTTCTCCAATTTGTTTACTAGGATGGGGTAGATGAGTGACCTTTACGATTCCCTGGTACTTCCTATCATCAGGTAGTAGATGTAAAGTTCTGTTCCTTTTTGTCTCACCAATAAGTCTGAGTTCTTTGAGTTTTAGGTCCATAGGTATTAGTCCCCCTATTGCCTGCACGGAAGTGAGGGACGTAGTGCGGTAAGCTTTACATATTCTGATGCCGATAGTCCTTTGGACTCTATCTAGTTTTCTGCGAATATTTTTTCGTTTTGCAGCTGTTGCCCATACCGTCGCAGCGTATGTTATTATTGGTTCGACCACGCCTATGTAGATTGTCCTTAATATTTCAGAACATAGACCCCAAGTAGGTTTAGCCATAAATGCAAGTTTCTTGGTTATATTGACAGCTTTTTGGCATACCATGTCCACGTGCTTGCTCCAATTTAACTTGTCGTCTATGACGATCCCTAGAATTTTGCAGTCCCGGGAGAGTGGAACAGTTTTACCATTCATCACAATGTTTGGTGACAGTGTCTTCCTGTTACTAATGAATAGAACTTTTGTTTTTTCCTCAGAGAATTGCAGTTTTACTTTTTCACCCCAGTCAGTTATTAAGCAGAGGGTATCTTTAATTATTTTTTGTAGTTCTGCCACATCTTTATGAGTTATTATAACTAAAACGTCGTCAGCAAATGCTTGTATGCGTACGTTAGAGTCGAATTTAAAGTTTAGCAGTTCGTCCAGAACTATGTTCCATAGAATTGGTCCACATGCAGATCCTTGTATACAGCCCTTGTTCGAGTGTTTTTGCGCCCATGCGCCTGCGTAAATTGTTTCTACAATTCTGTCCGACAGGTAGTCTTTAAAAACTTTGTATATGTTTAGTGGACAGCCTTTTTTGGCAAGTTGCATTTTTAGGTAGGGCCACCATGCGTTGTCGAATGCCCCTTTTATGTCCAGTGATATTAGGCATGCATGAAGTCCTTCTTTATTCGCTTTCTTGATGTGGTTTACTGCGTCAAGCATTGCGTCTTCTGTGCTTTTTTGTTGCGTGAACCCGTATTGGTTTGAATTAAGTTTCCCTTTCGTGCTGAAGTGCCAGGTTACTCTCTTAATGAGTATTTTTTCTAGTACCTTGCCAAATACCGGGAGGAGACCTATAGGTCGGTATGAAGAGATATTACCGTAGTCTTCTTTTCCTGGCTTCGGAATAACCTTAATTCTAGCGACCTTCCAAAGGATTGGGAAGCAGCCAATTCGGAGACATGCATTGTATAATGCCGTAAAAATATCTGGGAGACTTTCGAACGCTTTCTGACATATGTCGGCTGTAAAGTGATCTCTTCCTGGGGACTTCTTTGTATCTATGGATGCAAGTATTTTATTTATCTCGGTTCTTGTAAACGGGGGGTCGATTTCGCTAAGGCGGTCTTCTTCCTCATTATTCCGAATACGTGTTTGTTCTGCTGTTTCAGTGACTGGAGAGTCATTAGGGAAGAAATGATCTAAGAGTGTGGACGCCGTCTCTTGGGCTGACGTTGTGGACACAGTATTGAATTGTAGCGTTTCTGGTGGTGACTTTTGAGTTGCTTTAAGAACTCTGAGTACCGTGGACCAGACTGTATCTTTTCCTTGGCTGCTGCAAAATTCTTTCCAGTTTTGGATTTTTGCTGCAGCAATTTCCTCCTTGTAGCGTTCTCTCAGCTCGAGGTATGCTGGTAGTGTGACCGCATCTCTTCTCGCTGGTCCTGAGTTCATCAGCTTCCTCTTGGTTAGGTTAGGTTAGGTTAGGTTAGGTTGTATGGATTGTTAGTATCTTCTATGGGTACCTTGCTTGTTACGCACAACGTTTCTCCTAATTCTTTTTTCTTACTATATGTATCTTTAAGTTATTTATTTAGTTATCTATTGTTTCGTTAATTTCTTTTATTCTTTTGGTAATTTTTTCTAAGTACGCTATATATATTTCGCTTGGTTTTTTCTGATTCCAGATTTCTTGCCTATTTTCTTCTGTTATTCCATAGTTTTTTAGTTCAAAATTTAGTCTGAATCTCTCTGCATCAAAGATAGAGCATTTTTCTAGTACATGTACGCTGTCCTGTATTGATGTTTTGTCGCACGGGCATTTGTCATCATCTATTATTTTAAAACGTTTGAGATATTCTTTGAAGCACCCATGTCCTGTCAAGATTTGGGTTGCAGTAAAACTGTTTTTAACGTGTTTTCCTTTTTGAAGTGCCATGCTTATATTTGGTAAGTATTTTTTTGTAATTTTTCCCGTGCTTTCCTCTATATATCTTTTGTTCCATTTATTTTCAGTTACTTTCTTTAAAGTTATTTTTGTGTAGCTTTGAGGTACCTTGCTATAGTCTGTCTTTTTTTAAGTGTTCTTCCCCTTTTCGCTGCTGTATCTGCCCTTTCATTACCTTCTAAGCCGTTGTGCGCTCTTACCCATTGAAAATTTACCCTGTTTTTATTTTCTCTGCATGTTCCTAGTTTTTCTAAACATTCTCTTGCTATTTTATTTGTTGTTCTCTCTTTGCTCAGCGTTTCTAAAGATGATTTACTATCTGAATTTATAGTTATATCTTTCCCTTTTATATTGTTTATTTGTACCCATTCTATTGCTTTTTGAATTGCAATCATTTCCGCCTGGTATACAGTGCAGTAATCTTCTAACTTATAAGATTTTGATACCCAATCTTGTCCATCTACTTTTATAACTACCCCGGCGCCCACTTTACCTTCTTGTTTACTTCCGTCTGTATAAATTTGTATAGCATCTTCATTAATCTTATTTCCTTTATCTAGTTCAATTGTTATATTTTCTTTAACTGTTTTCCCTGGGTGCGGTAGTTCGTTAACACTGCACGTGGTCATTATTTCCCTGTCAGCCGGAAGGAAGTTAGCTGTTATTCCCCTTCTATTAATTCTGTACACATCTTTTACTTCGTCTATTTTTAGATCTATTGGTGGTGTTCCCGCTAAGGCTAAAGCTGAGGTGGTGGAGATTGTCCTGTACCCTTTACAAATTCTAATTGCATATTGTCGCTGAGCGCTGGCTAGTTTCTTCCTATTCTTAACTTTCTTACACGTGTCTCCCCAGACCCCTGATCCATACGTAAATATTGGTACGATTGCCCCGTCATAGATAGTTTTTAAAATTTCAGGCGATAGTCCCCACGTTGGTTTTGCCGCTCTACATAAGGCTTTGAATATTCTTGAGGTTTTACAGCAAATATAATCTATGTGTTTATCCCATCTAAGCTTATTGTCCATTACCATACCCAAAATTTTTACTTCCTTTACTGGTTTTATTTCTTTACCGTTCATTTTTATGTTAATTGTTTTATCCCGGAGCTTACTCATTACCATGATCTGCGTTTTTTTTTCTGAAAATTCTAATTTTACTTTTTTACCCCAACTGCTTACTTTTCCTAATGCTCTTTCCGCCGTTTCTTTAGTAGTTTGTAGGTTTTTTCCGTTTACAATCAGAAGGACATCGTCAGCGTACGCTTGGATGTAAACGTCTGGGCCAAGATCCATTTGCAGTAGTTCATCCAGTGATACGTTCCAAAAGATTGGCCCGCCAATCGATCCTTGAATGCAGCCCTTTGAGACATTTTTTTCGCTCGAATGGATTCCGTGTTTTATTCTTACTTTTCTATTTTCTGTGTAACTTCTTACTAATGTAACTAGGCTGGAAGGGCAATCTTTTTCTACGAGCTGTTTTAATAATTGTGGCCACCACGCGTTGTCGAAGGCTCCTTTGATGTCAAGAGATATGACAATTACTTCGTCATTTTCCTTCATTTTTCTTTTTATGACTTCGACTGCATCATAAATTGCATCTTCGGCTGATTTTTGCGCGGTGAAACCATATTGTTTTGAGCTTAATTTCTTCCCTTTGCCAAGGTTCCATTTTATTCTGTCTATTAGGATTTTTTCAAATAATTTCCCTAGAACCGGTAGAAGTCCAATCGGCCTATAGTTTTCCAGACTGCTGTAGTTGTCCTTTCCTGGCTTAGGTATGATTATGATTATGGCCTCCTTCCATATTTTTGGGAAATATCCTATGTCAAGACACTTCTGGAACAATTTTGTGAGTATCTCTGGGAAGCTATCATTGAAGTGAGTAAGAATGTCAGATGTGATCCCATCCGCCCCAGGGCACTTCTTCGGGTCAATTGATCTAAGGGCGTTTTTTAGCTCATCTTTTGAAATTTTTGGTTCCTGGTCGACTGTTGTCTTATGCGTTGCTTTTGTTCTTATTTCCATTTGTTCAGGAGTTTCATTTATCACATTGTCATCTGGGAAGAAGTGTTGAAGAATTTCTTTAGCAGTTTCTTCAGGGTTATTGCTTTTAAAAGTTGATGTGGGTGCCCTGTTTGGTGGGTTCGTGAGGACTCTATAGATATTGGACCAAGTTGTTTCCTTCGTTTGTTTTTGGCAGAAGTCTTTCCAGCTACTGGTTTTTGACTCTCTTAACTCGTTTTTAAAATTTTCTTTGGCTTCCAAGTATTTGGGTAAAGTCACCTCAGATCTTCTTTGTCCGCATGAATTTTGAAGTTTCCTTTTTGCAGAGACCAGTTCCGATTTTAATAGTGTCAGTGAGTCAGACCACCATGGGCAGTTTTTTCGTTTTCCTCCTGGTTTAGGGATAGACCTTTCGCAAGTTGTTTTGATGATTGAGGAGATAGTTTCTACCTGTTTTTCAAGATTTATTGGGTTACTGGAATAGACGGGGTCTTCAATTGTGATGTTTGCCTTTTGCAACATTTCTTTCGCGACTTTTTCGAACTTGGTCCAGTCTGCAAGCTTTGTTCTGTACCTTGGGGTTGTTGATTCAGGGGGCATTATTGTGTCTGATATACTCATCGTTATAACATTGTGATCAGATAGTCCTGTTTGTTCCACACCCCAGTTTGTGACTTTGTCCATAATATTGTTGGAGCAGAAGGTAACGTCTATGAATGAGGTTAAATGGTTGCCGGATCTCCAAGTTTCAAATGTTGGAGTGCTGCCGTCATTTAATATGTGAGCATCCAGCGTTGCTATCGTCTCTGCTAGTTCCTCGCCTCGTTTATCTGTTTTTGGACTACCCCACCACGAGCTTTTTGCGTTGAAATCACCGCCTATCAGAATGCTCTTGCCTTTTTTCTTGTTTTCTTCATTAAGTTTGGTGATTGTAAGTATCTGGGGTGCAAGAGGATTATTTGGTTCAACATATACTGATCCTAGGGTTATAGTTCCAACTCGTGTTTCTATTTCTATGTATGTTGAGTTCTCGGATGTGATTGAAGATATCATTGTTGCTTTAATACTATTGTTGACGAGAATTGCTGACTTGTTTGGGCTTTCTCTGGTTCCTTTAGTGGATTGGTAAACTTGCCATCTTTTCGTTTTCAGCTGCCCTGTGTTTCCTGTGTAAGGTTCCTGCAGCAGAATAATGTCCGATTTGTCCGTATTAACCACACTGTCTGTCGCGGATTGGCATCTTTGCGCGTTCCATTGTTTGATTTTAATTTTTCCTCCCATATTGAATTTGTGCTGTCCCGGTTTTTGCACGTATTTATTTGCATTTTTTTTTTTTCCTATTCATAATTTGTGTGGTCAATAGATCTTTCGATTTCTCTCCTGTAGAGTGGACATTCGTGCGTTCCTGATCTATGTCTTGACGGAGCTGAGGTTTTCCTCTTCCGGTTTTCATTAACACATGACCCGCATTTTACTTCGTCAGCTTTACCTTTATTTGGACATTGTGCAAGCGTGTGTTTCCCGGCGCAGTGCCAGCACCTCGTTTCCATATCACAATGCTTCTTTAGATGACCAAATCCCAGACAGTTCATGCATTGCATTGTTGAAATGAAGTTTTCAGCACAGATTCTTTGAAATGCGATATTTACTCTGCCTAGGTTAACCATTTTCTTCCATATTTTGGGGTTTGTTTCGATCACGACGTTTGTTAGGCACGGATTTTTATTTTTTTGGAAAAAGAGTATTTTTGAGTCTTCTTTTAGGCCAGCGAGGTCTTCGTTCTGCTCTTCCATTATTTCTATTAACTCTGCAGAGTTCAGATCCTTCTGAATACCTTTTAAGATAATTTTGGGATTTCTTTTCTTGGCGCAGATCGCAGATACTTTTTCCGACGACAGAGTTTTCATTATAAGTTCTGCGTCTTCTTTCTTCTCGCAGCTTATGATTGCTCTCCCGTTAGTAGATTGTCGGATATTTGTTATGCCCACCTTCAGTTTCCGTGGGTCTAGGGAATTTTTAACTCCTTTTAAAACCTCGGCACTGTCTTTCTCGTCTTTGTGGCTGACGACCACGGCGTGTCTTGGAGTAGGAAGTGGTGGAAACCTTCGATCCATTTCGCCATCCTCTTTTTCTTTTTCATTGTCAGGTTTTGTCCTGTTCCATGGTGAAGACGGCGCAGTAATTTTATCTTCTATCCTTCTGATTTGTTCCGCCATTGTATTTATAGCACTTAACATAATCGGACATTCTTTAGCTTGGGACGGATTATCAGTTTTAATAAGTTCCATTATTTTTTCGGTAGCACTGATGATGTCTTGGGATTTCGCTTTTCGAAGGATCGTTTCGCATAATTTTATTATTTTATCATCCCGATTTCCGATAACCATGGAGTCGTTTTGACTTTTGGTGAATTATTTTGATAAACTTGAGCCTAGAATGGCGTGAAATATTCTGCGGTCGCCGGAAGGACGCCGAACAAGGCTTTAAGATGATTCTACTGAATTTAAAAGAAACTGAGACAAAAACTCGTGAAAACTGAATTTAAGTTGAAATTTAAACGAATCTAAAACACGTCACTGAATTTAAATGAAATTAAAGAGATTCTGCGGTCGCCGGAAGGACGCCGAACAAGGCTTCTATGATGATGCTACTGAATTTAAGAGAAAAAAAAAACTGAGACAAAAACCCGTAGAAGTGAATTTAAGTTGAAATTTGAACGATTCTAAACCACGGTCGCCGTGGGGGCACCGAGATCAAAAGGCGGTGAACACAAGCTAGAAAGCGTGCAAATAAGAGACACAAAAACACGAAACAAAGTAATGTGGTTAGTTAGACAGGAATTGGCTGTGTGAAATATTCTCACCGATAGCTGCACTCCCTTCGGAACTTCACTTGATACTGACGCGACGTGGCTATAATTTTACTATTGAAGTGTTGCCATAGAGAAGAATTGAACGTCAGAAAGAGAAAATGAATATAATTTTTTTTTTTTTTTTTTTTGAGTGGTGGCAACAAATGGTGATGTGACGGCTATGATGCTTTAAAAATGGCGGCTATGATGCTTTCCAAATGAATTTAAATTTTTAATCACAAAGCGGTAAATTTTTATTTTGATAAACTTGAGCCTAGAATGGCGTGAAATATTCTGCGGTCGCCGGAAGGACGCCGAACAAGGCTTTAAGATGATGCTACTGAATTTAAAAGAAACTGAGACAAAAACTCGTGAAAACTGAATTTAAGTTGAAATTTAAACGAATCTAAAACACGTCACTGAATTTAAATGAAATTAAAGAGATTCTGCGGTCGCCGGAAGGACGCCGAACAAGGCTTCTATGATGATGCTACTGAATTTAAGAAAAAAAAAACTGAGACAAAAACCCGTAGAAGTGAATTTAAGTTGAAATTTGAACGATTCTAAACCACGGTCGCCGTGGGGGCACCGAGATCAAAAGGCGGTGAACACAAGCTAGAAAGCGTGCAAATAAGAGACACAAAAACACGAAACAAAGTAATGTGGTTAGTTAGACAGGAATTGGCTGTGTGAAATATTCTCACCGATAGCTGCACTCCCTTCGGAACTTCACTTGATACTCGGTTAGGTTAGGTTAGGTTAGGTTAGGTTAGGTTAGGTTAGGTTAGGTTAGGTTAGGTTAGGTTAGGTTAGGTTGTATGGATTGTTAGTATCTTCTATGGGTACCTTGCTTGTTACGCACAAGGTTTCTCCTAATTCTTTTTTCTTACTATATGTATCTTTAAGTTATTTATTTAGTTATCTATTGTTTCGTTAATTTCTTTTATTCTTTTGGTAATTTTTTCTAAGTACGCTATATATATTTCGCTTGGTTTTTTCTGATTCCAGATTTCTTGCCTATTTTCTTCTGTTATTCCATAGTTTTTTAGTTCAAAATTTAGTCTGAATCTCTCTGCATCAAAGATAGAGCATTTTTCTAGTACATGTACGCTGTCCTGTATTGATGTTTTGTCGCACGGGCATTTGTCATCATCTATTATTTTAAAACGTTTGAGATATTCTTTGAAGCACCCATGTCCTGTCAAGATTTGGGTTGCAGTAAAACTGTTTTTAACGTGTTTTCCTTTTTGAAGTGCCGTGCTTATATTTGGTAAGTATTTTTTTGTAATTTTTCCCGTGCTTTCCTCTATATATCTTTTGTTCCATTTATTTTCAGTTACTTTCTTTAAAGTTATTTTTGTGTAGCTTTGAGGTACCTTGCTATAGTCTGGTCTTTTTTTAAGTGTTCTTCCCCTTTTCGCTGCTGTATCTGCCCTTTCATTACCTTCTAAGCCGTTGTGCGCTCTTACCCATTGAAAATTTACCCTGTTTTTATTTTCTCTGCATGTTCCTAGTTTTTCTAAACATTCTCTTGCTATTTTATTTGTTGTTCTCTCTTTGCTCAGCGTTTCTAAAGATGATTTACTATCTGAATTTATAGTTATATCTTTCCCTTTTATATTGTTTATTTGTACCCATTCTATTGCTTTTTGAATTGCAATCATTTCCGCCTGGTATACAGTGCAGTAATCTTCTAACTTATAAGATTTTGATACCCAATCTTGTCCATCTACTTTTATAACTACCCCGGCGCCCACTTTACCTTCTTGTTTACTTCCGTCTGTATAAGTTAGGTTAGGTTAGGTTAGGTTAGGTTAGGTTAGGTTAGGTTAGGTTAGGTTAGGTTAGGTTAGGTTAGGTTAGGTTAGGTTAGGTTAGGTTGTATGGATTGTTAGTATCTTCTATGGGTACCTTGCTTGTTACGCACAAGGTTTCTCCTAATTCTTTTTTCTTACTATATGTATCTTTAAGTTATTTATTTAGTTATCTATTGTTTCGTTAATTTCTTTTATTCTTTTGGTAATTTTTTCTAAGTACGCTATATATGTTTCGCTTGGTTTTTTCTGATTCCAGATTTCTTGCCTATTTTCTTCTGTTATTCCATAGTTTTTTAGTTCAAAATTTAGTCTGAATCTCTCTGCATCAAAGATAGAGCATTTTTCTAGTACATGTACGCTGTCCTGTATTGATGTTTTGTCGCACGGGCATTTGTCATCATCTATTATTTTAAAACGTTTGAGATATTCTTTGAAGCACCCATGTCCTGTCAAGATTTGGGTTGCAGTAAAACTGTTTTTAACGTGTTTTCCTTTTTGAAGTGCCGTGCTTATATTTGGTAAGTATTTTTTTGTAATTTTTCCCGTGCTTTCCTCTATATATCTTTTGTTCCATTTATTTTCAGTTACTTTCTTTAAAGTTATTTTTGTGTAGCTTTGAGGTACCTTGCTATAGTCTGGTCTTTTTTTAAGTGTTCTTCCCCTTTTCGCTGCTGTATCTGCCCTTTCATTACCTTCTAAGCCGTTGTGCGCTCTTACCCATTGAAAATTTACCCTGTTTTTATTTTCTCTGCATGTTCCTAGTTTTTCTAAACATTCTCTTGCTATTTTATTTGTTGTTCTCTCTTTGCTCAGCGTTTCTAAAGATGATTTACTATCTGAATTTATAGTTATATCTTTCCCTTTTATATTGTTTATTTGTACCCATTCTATTGCTTTTTGAATTGCAATCATTTCCGCCTGGTATACAGTGCAGTAATCTTCTAACTTATAAGATTTTGATACCCAATCTTGTCCATCTACTTTTATAACTACCCCGGCGCCCACTTTACCTTCTTGTTTACTTCCGTCTGTATAAATTTGTATAGCATCTTCATTAATCTTATTTCCTTTATCTAGTTCAATTGTTATATTTTCTTTAACTGTTTTCCCTGGGTGCGGTAGTTCGTTAACACTGCACGTGGTCATTATTTCCCTGTCAGCCGGAAGGAAGTTAGCTGTTATTCCCCTTCTATTAATTCTGTACACATCTTTTACTTCGTCTATTTTTAGATCTATTGGTGGTGTTCCCGCTAAGGCTAAAGCTGAGGTGGTGGAGATTGTCCTGTACCCTTTACAAATTCTAATTGCATATTGTCGCTGAGCGCTGGCTAGTTTCTTCCTATTCTTAACTTTCTTACACGTGTCTCCCCAGACCCCTGATCCATACGTAAATATTGGTACGATTGCCCCGTCATAGATAGTTTTTAAAATTTCAGGCGATAGTCCCCACGTTGGTTTTGCCGCTCTACATAAGGCTTTGAATATTCTTGAGGTTTTACAGCAAATATAATCTATGTGTTTATCCCATCTAAGCTTATTGTCCATTACCATACCCAAAATTTTTACTTCCTTTACTGGTTTTATTTCTTTACCGTTCATTTTTATGTTAATTGTTTTATCCCGGAGCTTACTCATTACCATGATCTGCGTTTTTTTTTCTGAAAATTCTAATTTTACTTTTTTACCCCAACTGCTTACTTTTCCTAATGCTCTTTCCGCCGTTTCTTTAGTGGTTTGTAGGTTTTTTCCGTTTACAATCAGAAGGACATCGTCAGCGTACGCTTGGATGTAAACGTCTGGGCCAAGATCCATTTGCAGTAGTTCATCCAGTGATACGTTCCAAAAGATTGGCCCGCCAATCGATCCTTGAATGCAGCCCTTTGAGACATTTTTTTCGCTCGAATGGATTCCGTGTTTTATTCTTACTTTTCTATTTTCTGTGTAACTTCTTACTAATGTAACTAGGCTGGAAGGGCAATCTTTTTCTACGAGCTGTTTTAATAATTGTGGCCACCACGCGTTGTCGAAGGCTCCTTTGATGTCAAGAGATATGACAATTACTTCGTCATTTTCCTTCATTTTTCTTTTTATGACTTCGACTGCATCATAAATTGCATCTTCGGCTGATTTTTGCGCGGTGAAACCATATTGTTTTGAGCTTAATTTCTTCCCTTTGCCAAGGTTCCATTTTATTCTGTCTATTAGGATTTTTTCAAATAATTTCCCTAGAACCGGTAGAAGTCCAATCGGCCTATAGTTTTCCAGACTGCTGTAGTTGTCCTTTCCTGGCTTAGGTATGATTATGATTATGGCCTCCTTCCATATTTTTGGGAAATATCCTATGTCAAGACACTTCTGGAACAATTTTGTGAGTATCTCTGGGAAGCTATCATTGAAGTGAGTAAGAATGTCAGATGTGATCCCATCCGCCCCAGGGCACTTCTTCGGGTCAATTGATCTAAGGGCGTTTTTTAGCTCATCTTTTGAAATTTTTGGTTCCTGGTCGACTGTTGTCTTATGCGTTGCTTTTGTTCTTATTTCCATTTGTTCAGGAGTTTCATTTATCACATTGTCATCTGGGAAGAAGTGTTGAAGAATTTCTTTAGCAGTTTCTTCAGGGTTATTGCTTTTAAAAGTTGATGTGGGTGCCCTGTTTGGTGGGTTCGTGAGGACTCTATAGATATTGGACCAAGTTGTTTCCTTCGTTTGTTTTTGGCAGAAGTCTTTCCAGCTACTGGTTTTTGACTCTCTTAACTCGTTTTTAAAATTTTCTTTGGCTTCCAAGTATTTGGGTAAAGTCACCTCAGATCTTCTTTGTCCGCATGAATTTTGAAGTTTCCTTTTTGCAGAGACCAGTTCCGATTTTAATAGTGTCAGTGAGTCAGACCACCATGGGCAGTTTTTTCGTTTTCCTCCTGGTTTAGGGATAGACCTTTCGCAAGTTGTTTTGATGATTGAGGAGATAGTTTCTACCTGTTTTTCAAGATTTATTGGGTTACTGGAATAGACGGGGTCTTCAATTGTGATGTTTGCCTTTTGCAACATTTCTTTCGCGACTTTTTCGAACTTGGTCCAGTCTGCAAGCTTTGTTCTGTACCTTGGGGTTGTTGATTCAGGGGGCATTATTGTGTCTGATATACTCATCGTTATAACATTGTGATCAGATAGTCCTGTTTGTTCCACACCCCAGTTTGTGACTTTGTCCATAATATTGTTGGAGCAGAAGGTAACGTCTATGAATGAGGTTAAATGGTTGCCGGATCTCCAAGTTTCAAATGTTGGAGTGCTGCCGTCATTTAATATGTGAGCATCCAGCGTTGCTATCGTCTCTGCTAGTTCCTCGCCTCGTTTATCTGTTTTTGGACTACCCCACCACGAGCTTTTTGCGTTGAAATCACCGCCTATCAGAATGCTCTTGCCTTTTTTCTTGTTTTCTTCATTAAGTTTGGTGATTGTAAGTATCTGGGGTGCAAGAGGATTATTTGGTTCAACATATACTGATCCTAGGGTTATAGTTCCAACTCGTGTTTCTATTTCTATGTATGTTGAGTTCTCGGATGTGATTGAAGATATCATTGTTGCTTTAATACTATTGTTGACGAGAATTGCTGACTTGTTTGGGCTTTCTCTGGTTCCTTTAGTGGATTGGTAAACTTGCCATCTTTTCGTTTTCAGCTGCCCTGTGTTTCCTGTGTAAGGTTCCTGCAGCAGAATAATGTCCGATTTGTCCGTATTAACCACACTGTCTGTCGCGGATTGGCATCTTTGCGCGTTCCATTGTTTGATTTTAATTTTTCCTCCCATATTGAATTTGTGCTGTCCCGGTTTTTGCACGTATTTATTTGCATTTTTTTTTTTCCTATTCATAATTTGTGTGGTCAATAGATCTTTCGATTTCTCTCCTGTAGAGTGGACATTCGTGCGTTCCTGATCTATGTCTTGACGGAGCTGAGGTTTTCCTCTTCCGGTTTTCATTAACACATGACCCGCATTTTACTTCGTCAGCTTTACCTTTATTTGGACATTGTGCAAGCGTGTGTTTCCCGGCGCAGTGCCAGCACCTCGTTTCCATATCACAATGCTTCTTTAGATGACCAAATCCCAGACAGTTCATGCATTGCATTGTTGAAATGAAGTTTTCAGCACAGATTCTTTGAAATGCGATATTTACTCTGCCTAGGTTAACCATTTTCTTCCATATTTTGGGGTTTGTTTCGATCACGACGTTTGTTAGGCACGGATTTTTATTTTTTTGGAAAAAGAGTATTTTTGAGTCTTCTTTTAGGCCAGCGAGGTCTTCGTTCTGCTCTTCCATTATTTCTATTAACTCTGCAGAGTTCAGATCCTTCTGAATACCTTTTAAGATAATTTTGGGATTTCTTTTCTTGGCGCAGATCGCAGATACTTTTTCCGACGACAGAGTTTTCATTATAAGTTCTGCGTCTTCTTTCTTCTCGCAGCTTATGATTGCTCTCCCGTTAGTAGATTGTCGGATATTTGTTATGCCCACCTTCAGTTTCCGTGGGTCTAGGGAATTTTTAACTCCTTTTAAAACCTCGGCACTGTCTTTCTCGTCTTTGTGGCTGACGACCACGGCGTGTCTTGGAGTAGGAAGTGGTGGAAACCTTCGATCCATTTCGCCATCCTCTTTTTCTTTTTCATTGTCAGGTTTTGTCCTGTTCCATGGTGAAGACGGCGCAGTAATTTTATCTTCTATCCTTCTGATTTGTTCCGCCATTGTATTTATAGCACTTAACATAATCGGACATTCTTTAGCTTGGGACGGATTATCAGTTTTAATAAGTTCCATTATTTTTTCGGTAGCACTGATGATGTCTTGGGATTTCGCTTTTCGAAGGATCGTTTCGCATAATTTTATTATTTTATCATCCCGATTTCCGATAACCATGGAGTCGTTTTTACTTTTGGTGAATTCCGGCATAAGGTCGTACGTTTTGTCGACATGTGCGCATGACTTGTTTGGTGAGCGCATCATTTTGGCGTAAGGATAAAGCTGCCGCGCAGCGGTAAATTTTTATTTTGATAAACTTGAGCCTAGAATGGCGTGAAATATTCTGCGGTCGCCGGAAGGACGCCGAACAAGGCTTTAAGATGATTCTACTGAATTTAAAAGAAACTGAGACAAAAACTCGTGAAAACTGAATTTAAGTTGAAATTTAAACGAATCTAAAACACGTCACTGAATTTAAATGAAATTAAAGAGATTCTGCGGTCGCCGGAAGGACGCCGAACAAGGCTTCTATGATGATGCTACTGAATTTAAGAAAAAAAAAAAAAACTGAGACAAAAACCCGTAGAAGTGAATTTAAGTTGAAATTTGAACGATTCTAAACCACGGTCGCCGTGGGGGCACCGAGATCAAAAGGCGGTGAACACAAGCTAGAAAGCGTGCAAATAAGAGACACAAAAACACGAAACAAAGTAATGTGGTTAGTTAGACAGGAATTGGCTGTGTGAAATATTCTCACCGATAGCTGCACTCCCTTCGGAACTTCACTTGATACTGACGCGACGTGGCTATAATTTTACTATTGAAGTGTTGCCATAGAGAAGAATTGAACGTCAG